>OX439048.1:35411994-36611994 GCA_949317995.1 Acholoe squamosa | reverse complement strand
TAGTACTTGCTCTTATAAGACATAAGTGTTGTCAGAAACAGCATAGTAATACTCAAAATTTCCCCATGATATTACACCGATGGGGTTGTGAGAGCTCTCAGAAAAAAGACATTACATGTATACACCCATAGACACATTGAGAATATGTGGAAAACTAAGAAACGGTCCAAATTAGCTCCTTTTCTACTTTGAAAAGCATCCACCAGGTACCTGTGTGAATGTTCAGCAGTACAATTATGTAGCCATATGACAAGTATGATATAATTCGGAAATCCCTACTCTCAAAGTCCCCTGTGACCTCAATAACATTTTCTATGTTAGCTATTTTCATCATTGTCTCTGTTTCTATCTCAAATAATTCTGAAATGGCCTTTTGGGGATGGCAGCATTGACAGAGTTCTTTGTCCTTTGTGTTTTGACAAAGGTATTCTGTGTCTGCATGACATTATATTACCATAAGTATACATATGCTTGGTATACATGTTATTAGTATACACACTTGTTATACATGTATTGGGTATTCACTACCGTTCTTTTGACATATTTAATGAGGAAATGATAGTTTGGGTGTGTTAGCTGAGTACTTTGCTATTGTTGACCTGCAGAAATCCAACAGTGGGAAATGCATAGAGAGAACTAAACGACTGTGGTGTACGAGGTGGCCGATCCACCACAAGGGGGGTGTCCCGAGGGATGGATCAGCCACCGAGGACACAAGGGGAGTTTAGTTCTCTATTTATTTTATGTTTTTAGAGGGTTTAAATAAGGAAAAAATAACAAAATCCGTTACCATAGTTCCCCGTACGAGCGGCGGTCCGCCATTTTGAATGTTTACATGCGCCCGGAACGAGGCTGCGGTACCGGATCGGCCGCTGTGGTGGATCGGCACACATTACGCCACTGTGGGTGTGGCGATCGGCCCTGCAATGCTATCTCTATGGGAAGAAGTTATTCACATAAAATAAAATATAAAGACATCTTAAGGCTCATAGGTACCATCATGGGTACCCAGGTATTTAGACTTCAGATGAAAAATATCATGCTACCATGATGCATATTTGCACTGTACAAAAGGATCACCATGCTGCTCAAATGTATGAATGGCTTATGTCAAAACAAGGTTTTAAAACAAAAACCTTTTAATATGACAAACATATTTGAACTCTTCATTTTTTTGCTCATCGGGGTATGCTCATCAGGAAAGTGCACTGCAATAATCTAACTTATTTAAGCCACAGTATTTTATATTTCCTCCCATACCCCAAACCTACCTGAGGTTAACATTGTGCTGCCACCTAGTGGATATCACACAAACTTCTGATTGAATTCCAGTTGGTTGTTGCAAGACTGATGACTGCTGCTACATCATTTTGTATATACAAAGTATTAACACTGTTGTCCCGAATTGATTTTACTGAAAGCTTATTTGTTATTGCATATTTTATATTGTATTTAGAAATAATATCCCGGTGTGTGTTGAAATTGTTTGTTATTGTCAATAGGACAGGAAGTTATTCTTCCAGCATTATACATAGGTGTGCTATTGAATTGAAAGATATTAGTTCTTTTATGAGCCGCGCAATACCTCAATTTGTGTTCCTTTGTATTGGAGTACCATGTCGCCCTATATTGGAGACCCCATAGAGTCGATACGACCCATTAATACACCGTGGGTTAGTTAATTGACAAGGCTGCATTCATGCATCATAATAAAAGATTCATATATTTGTGCATCATGCCCACCCTCTGAGATTGATACACACCCAGAGGGTCAGCAAAATGCATTGGACATGATGCACTCCTGTATCAGCGGCCTTTAAAGGGTCAAGCGTCTCTAAAGGGTTAAGACCACCTTAAACCATCATCTTTTTAAAATACTGAATACCTTGACAGTAGTTAGATAGGGGCTTTACCAATTGGACATTGACAGTTGTGTTTTGTCAAAATTTGTTACTTAGTAAGATAATGTTTTGTCATAGGGAACAGTTAGTGGTTGTATCACAGCCTTATTGGTATGTGAGAGCTGGTTCTGCAATTTGTTACATTGAAGTTCTAGCGTCCGCTTAATTATTTCTTTTAGGAATACAGGGAAAATGTTAAAAGATAATCAAAATATATTGAATGCATTTATTTTGTTGGTTATTGGTCATGTGTAATGAATAATAAAATTATAACATTTGAGTGCAGAGGTGCCATTATGAATCCTGCTTTCTTTTCTGCAATTCATTTCTTTAAGAAATCCTTTCATTTTCTAATGAAATACCAAGTGTCCAGAGGGTGGCATGAGATAATCATCTTTCTGCCATTAGAATTATCTGCTTTCATATTTGATTTGCATAGCAACTTTACTGGAGTGAGTGATTATTACACAAGTCCCTTTGGATGTGAAAATTGCTTACAACAATCTTTAATATCATATACATACGGGTTGAAATATCACTTTTGAAGTGATACAGCGTCCGTGGCTATTCGCTTTTGCCTTTGCTACCAAAGCATTTTTACATAATGGCATTGAACTGTTATTTATGAGTATTTTAATGATATTCACGTTTTATTCTGTGAAAATGAGACTTAGAAGACCATTGCATTTGTTCATGTGAGAAAATTATGTCAAACATAATTCCTATAGCAGTGAAAAATCATGTTCGTTTTGGTTTTAGTGACTCAAATTGTTAAATTTAGTAGATACATGAACAAGAATGAATTAGTAGTATGTACATTAGATGTTACTGGGTATTGGAATCTGGTATTAAAGAGTCTTCATTTCAGATATAAACCATGCATTGTGACGATTCGAACTATCCATGCATAAGCTGTTGATATGTTTGATAATAATTGACCCTTGTTAAATGTAATTATGTGAAAATCAATATTGTATCCTCTTGGCTTTGTCTGAATAGTCAGCAGCATTATACTCGTCTCTTCTGTGAGATTACTATTGCTGGGAGGACTCTTATTGAATAAAAAAAAGAAACGCCTGTGCTTAAACAATCAAGATATCGCCTGAGTTTCCTTATGTAAACTTACATAGTCGTTTAATTTACAAAGTTCATATCGTATTAGATGAATAAATTTTCTCGGATCACAAAAATTATACATAGAATTTCTAATTTTTCTTATACCAACGTGCTGAGAGCTCAAGAACAACCCCCATTGAATGATACAAATTTCACAATTTCTTGAAGCAATGTGTCCCAGAGCTCCTCGAAACCCAAGAGGAATCTGGAAGCAGAATTTCTTAATTGTTCATGTATAAACTTCTCACAAATCAAAGGACGGGCCTGCAACTCATTTAATTGTAATATTTGAACAATAGGCCTAGCCTACTTCTTGCCTAGGCTCAGAATGTACTATAGGGGACTGGACTATGGTACAGCCATCCAACCACAGGCTAAAACAACAGAATACTAGGCTGCTGATTGAATATGTCGGGTGTAATGGTAAAGGTAAGACACTGGTCTGGCATCAAATTGTATCACAGTCGGTGGCCCTTCTGTCTATGCATGAACTTACGGACAGTGGTGGCACCTAGGTGGCACCACTGTCCATGGGGAAAAGCATAGACAGTAGGGCCACCTACTATGATACAAATTGGCCCAGAGTGTCTTGCTTCATGTATAATATACTTAACCATGTACTAGAAGTCTGTGTTGTTTTGGCCTGTGCGTCCAACCCTGGTTGCCACTGCAGTAATCACTGTCCCCTGTGTGTACCATACTGATGCAGGGTTAGGGTGGACTTGGAGGATGGAAAACATCAGGGGGTGGTGTGAAGCAGTAGCACGATCGTATTGATACTGAAAAACTCGGGTCTGATTCCCAGAGTTCCTTGACAAATTCCGCTAACTCTTACGACAACAATCTGAAGATAAAAACCTTTGCTATTTGCACTTTTCAAATAAATTTGATAATGACAATTATCTCAAGTTGAATACGACAAACCTATAGGTTTAATCAAGAACCTCTGTATCACACACCCCAGTGTGATAACCCTTCCCCGTATCACACTACCAGGTAAATCATTGCAAATGGTCATATAACTAATGCTGAAATGATTACTAATGCCAAATAAATGAATTTTTGAACATTTCTGACAAAAATAACGTGAGATAAATGCATATCGGTGAAATTTCTTTATTTCTTAGCAAAGATTTGATTCAAAATAAATGTTGCCATTCAACAAATATCGGTTGAATGGCGTATTGGTGAGAACGGGGAACAAGTGAGCTCGGCTCGCTTCTACCACCTAGTGTTCATGTTAAGGGTAAGTGCATGTCACATGTTTTGTTTTGCATATGACATCACACACTTTCAACATGGTGATTCAACAGTGATCAGTTAGCAGTCAGTTATCACACTCGGCTTCGCCTTGTTTGATAACCTCCAGTGGGGACAAATTCTCGTGCACTTTTGTCTATGACTTAATTGGATCGAGGAGGGACAGAGTGACAAGAGACAAGTGAGATAAATGGACTTGGGCACGCTGTTCAAAGGCCATGGCCTATTTATCAAATAAACAATATACAGAGAAAAGAAAAAAATTATGAAACTGGGTGTGAACAGAGATGAGTAGGCCTCCTGATGGGGTGGGGGGATATTTGCGTTCGTCACGCATGCTTTTAAAATGTTGGCAGCAAAACAGAAAAGAGGAGAAATGTAGGGGTATGGGGCCCCAAGGCTTTTGATAATATTAACGGTATTTTAAGGATTTTAAAGCTTTGGTGTGCCAACTGCAGGCGTGATTTTTTCAAGATACATCCAAAATCTTGGGCATTTTAAGGTGAAATGGGTCCTTCTTGTGATTTAAACAGATCCATTGAGAAAATATTTTAACATTAAGAGTGAGGTATGTGTCTTAGCCTCTCACCCCCTTGACACCCTCGATTACTCATGATATCCCTGCAGGGATGCCAAAATCCCCCCCCCCCTTAGCCCATATAATTATATATCCATCATTATAAGTATTTCCTTTCATTTTGTTATGAACACTGTGGCTATGGAGTTTACTTAGCCATTTAGCCATACGTTAACAAAGGTAGAGACTCATGGGCAATGGAGGTGGACCCTGGACCCCCCCCCCCCCCGCTCTGTATCCGCCCCTGGTCCATTGTGTGTGACAAATTGCTCCTTTTTTTGCGATATTGCGACAGTTGCCCACCCCTGCGCCGTCAGGATCGGTAGATTGAGTCAGGCCCGTCGACAGTCCCCTTTAGGAGTTACATTTTATAAATGGCCCATGATGACCTCGCATTATTTTCCCTAAGAATTTGACAACAACAAAAAAAAATCCTTTCAAATTTTTAGATGTAATATTGTACTTTTAGACAAAAATGAAATTTGATAAAAACCATTGTCATGTTTTAGAAACAAACTATCAATGAGAAAGATGAAAAGTTACCTAAATTGGACCAGCTTGAATTGCCTAAATTGGACCATAGTTGTAATGTCGGATCCAATTTAGTTGCTCAATTGGACCACTAGTGGGGCCTAGGCCTAGTTTTCTAAATTGGATCAACATGTAACCTTTTTCTTACTCCAGTATGGAGCAAATTCACATGACATTGATGGAAATACTAAGAGGACATCTGATATCATATATCAAAAGTTCCATAGTTTTATATATTTTACAATATAAAGAAAGTATAAGGAAATCCAGGACAATAGTGCATATTGGTCCAAAATAGGATACCAACTGGTCCAATTTAGGCAACCAGGTGCCTTAATTGGACCATTAGTCTTTGGTTTTTAATTGCACACCGTGACTAGAGAAATTCAAATTCCTGTTTTTTTTTTGTTTTTTTTTATGCTATCACCATCAAGCTATAAAGTACCATCACAAAGTGTATAAATTTTACATTCAAATTCATAGAAATAATCACTGGACAGGAAAAAGTTTTTAGGGGGTCCAAATTAGGCAACTTTCCCCTACTTTAAAATAACATGCCCGAAAATAGGTCCCTTATTATAGGGCGGGGGGTGACTCTGTAGCACAGATATGAAGACTACATGCCACGCCGGGGATGCACCCTTATTCTATTGGTAGACTCTTCAGGTACCCAGTAGCCCTATGTTTCAAACCACAGAGGTCGAGTGTAGGACCTACACAGCCTCGAGCCCAGCCCCACTATGTCTACTATTTGATAGAGTCGGGTCTGAGACTGGACCTACATAGACCTCTGTGTTCAAAGTGTGGCCTGTAGGGAGTCGTGGCGCGAAATCCATTTTGCAAGGACCTCTCTCGGTATAAAGGGGAACGAGCTTATGGTGCTGTCCTCTAGTGTGTAAGATGGTTGACATAATACTCTCAAAAAGCTTCCGTATTCTTCTAAAACTATCTCATCTACGTGAAGCTCCTCCCTTTCGTTATTATATTTGATACATTCAATCTAAAACCTCATTTGAACTAAGCCCTCTTCTGTAGTTTTTGCTTCGTCAAAAACAAAATAATGATATAATGCACCTGATTGAGACTAGCATATCATAAACAACATGGCGCCGCCAACGAAGGGAGACCTAAGTGAGAACGAAAAGAAAGTGATTGAATTCATTAATGCCGGTGAGTAATTCATATAAGTATGTACTTAATTATTAGACATTTACCTTTGGAATAAGCAAAGCAAATTTGGGATTTGAAAGATGTGTCTTTGATAAGTTATTATTAAATAGATGCTTCAGGTTCAACTTGGCCGGCTAGGGTCGGCCGGCGACAGACGCTTCTGGAATTCAGTCACAGAACTTCAGGAGCGTCTGCTCGCACCTGTCAATTTACCTGTCAACTCTACAAGGTGGAGTTGGGGGGGTGGGGGTCGATATATTGATTTATGTTTCAATGCAAGTATCATCACTAACATATTTACCTGATCGAAACAAACCAGCATTGGTCTTGTGATTTAGCTGCTAGCCGTGTTTGATATTAATATTACTAATACTACTAATGAATATAGATAGTTGCTAATTATAATAGTTTAGATCTATGACTTTATCATGTTTTAATCAATGCATCATCATCATGCCCATTGGCAATCAGGCATTGATTGGTCGTCATGATGCAGGAATACAGTCCTGGCAAGTAACTTGCCAGGGCTGCATTCCTGCATCACGCCGACCCTTAGCCTTAGGCTTAGGCTTAGGGGTTGATACTGTCTTGGATATTCAACATGATACTCCTAAGCTAAGCTAAACTTCAAGTCAATAACACAATAAGTTAGACAAGACTTACCTCGGTAAAAGGTGAAGTTTGACTTAAAGTTTATAAGGTTGCCAGACTGCTGACGAAGAGAACAACGGTCCCACCTGATTTGATCAAATTTTCACCCACCCCGTTGTTCCCTGGGTGGACTTCTTGTCTACCAGAATACCCATTTTTTGGGATTTACCTTGTTACCTAGCTAGCTTTAAATACTGATGCATTATGCGATGGTATCACATGACTCCTTCTCCGTTGTTCTCTTCGTCAGCAGTCTGGCAACCCTTATAACCTTTAAGTCAAACTTCACCTTTTACAAAGGTAAGTCTTGTCTAACTTATTGTGTTATTGACTTTAGTCAATAACACATTCATATATATGGAAACCGCCGCACAGTACCACATTAGATTAAAGAGGGTTTCTGACAGACATAGGAACATAGAGGGAAATGTGGTCTATAGTGTATCTCTGAACAATTGTCACCAGGGCTAGGTTCTTGTCTCTGTTTAATCCTATAATAATATATATTTGTATGTTCAAAATAATGAGGCAATAATGGTCTCTACTCTCAGTTCTAACATAATATATGACACCTACTATAGTCCCTGTCCACTGTACCTCATGGTTAAGTAGTCAGGAACAATAGGGGATTAGTGTATTTCTTTCAGCCTGCACACACCAGTGGTCACTAACCCCTTAAGGGCCACATAGCAACAATAAGGCACTTTAAGGGCAGCAGAATGAATAAAGTTACAAAATAATCCTCTGTGTTGGCATTAAACATAGAACATAGAAGACAATAACCCATAGGTCTGTGACCTAGGCTTAACCTTTATAAATTAAACGCAGTAAGATCCACCAAGTTCAGAAACAAATTGGAAACTTTCAACACATCATACTGGTTTCAGGTAAACTTGAGGAGGTCAAAGCTACCATAGCCGAGAAGGATGTCCGCACTGACTGTTTGGATGAGGTGAGAAAAATTTTCTTTTAAAAAAAAAATCATCAGAGAAGTTAGAACATGTTTCTGTAACATACACAGTTGTGATAATATTTATTACTTTTTTACATGATAAATTTTATTCACAGATTACCAGTACAAAAAAAAATTAGGTCTGGAAATTCTCTCGTTTAAACTGTGCCCTCGTTTAAGCCACACCCCGACTTTACAATAAGCTGCAACTGAGGCTTGAAAATTGGAGGTTTAGTACTGTTCTATTCTACCAAATACCCTCCTATACAAAGCGTCACCCCTTACTCGGGCTGCTCCTATAAGCCACACTTTGATTTGGGTTCAGGTGCGGCTTATATATTGTGCAAAAGGATTTACAGGACTAGTAATACCTTCAGAGATGTAAGTTGTCAGGGATTTCGCTGAAAATAGGGAATTAAAAAATGTTAAAATGTAGTCTGAATAGGGATATCCAGGATCTTCAGGGCCAGAATTTATTCACAGCCTTCTTTCCCTAGTCATTTTCTTCACACAGACCCAGTCCTCAGTTGTCTAATTCAACTACCGTAATCTCCCGCGTATAAGGCGCGTCTTATACGGGGGGTTTTAGTTCTCATTGGATCCACAAGGGGGACACCAAGACCTTTCTTTTGATATCTTACATGCCCCCTTGGTCAAAATAGGACAAAATGGGGCCCAGGAGGGCCCAAGTTGGCCCAAGCTACCCATAGGTTTTTGAATTTTGAAAATTCATTCAGTAGAACCAAAGTTATGAATTTTTCATTTTTTTGAGAATTTTCCAAAACTCTCGGTGCGCCTTATACGCGGGCTGCGCCTTATACGTGGGAGATTACGGTAGGGACTCCACTAAGCCCCCCTGGTGTAAGCAGAGGGACTCACTGGTCCAGGGGAGTCTCTGGGCAGGGAATCTCAGGGGCAGACCCTCCCAGGGAGAAATGAAGGGAATGCTGCTCTCTGATTGGTCTAAAATCATCAGTCAGCAACATAGTAGAATTGTTTAACACCTGGAGGTGCCATGATACTGTGCTGATCAGAGTCTGCCCTGAACACTCTGCTTATACTAGGGGGCCTGTCAACTCTCCCAGTGTTGCGATACCAGCTTGTCAGGGATTTTCCCAGTACCTGACTTACATCTCTGTACCTTGTATATAAGGTACAATTAAGAACCCAGCCAGGGTGAGTCTTGCAGGCTGGGCTTCATACAAAGGGTGTTACAGTGGATGGATTGTGAGTTGTGTTCTACAGAATAACTATCACTGAATAACTATTTAAAGAAATGTACATAAATCATGTGAAATGGTATTTCTCATCCCTCATTCATTCCCTGACACGATTTTCTCTTCAGTCGGGGATGACCCCTCTCATGCACGCGGCCTACCGAGGACAAACTGAAATATGTCACCTTTTGTTGTCGCATGGGGCTGATGTCAACAGCAACTACCATGACCATGGCTACACCGCTCTCATATTTGCTGCACTCTCTGGTAAAGTGTTAATCATACCTCTTTCATTTTAACATCTGTGAATACCATGAGCAAAGAATTATGTGTAAACATTTATTGTAAGAAATTTGTAAAAAATAAACAACAACCAAAAAGAAATAAAAAAAAACGAAGAAATTTCTTGTGAATACAATGTTAATTGTTGAATATATATATATTCTGTTTTTAGGTAAGGTTGACACGGTGCGAGTCCTGCTACAGGCTGGTGCACGTACTGGACATACCAACTCTGTTGGTCGAACAGCATCACAGATGGCTGGATTTACCGGTGAGTGAAGTAGTGGGTCTCGGAACCAAGATGGAAGGAAGCTTCCAAAGTAATTTGGAGACAAAGTAGTATCAACTGATAATATCTGTAATAAACGAATGAGATAAAAACAAAGTAGTATCAGATATGATGCTATGAAAGATAACAGAAGGTGCGACTTGTATATGGAGTTCTTAGGATAGATTTATTATTGATCGCATTGCTAAGCAGCTGAGCTTTCAACTGCCAACTCGATTCTGCAATTTAAGATGTGTAAAAGGATTGCGTTTATTATCTTTTTTATGTAAATCATGATCAGGCAATAAACAAATCCTACAACCCTAAAATTATATTTGAAGGTTTGCCTCAATGAATCCCTCACTCGCGTTTTCAGAACCTATCTTTTAACTCAATATGATATTAATTGTTATTTTACTTTTACACAGGTCAGCATCAGGTCGTGTCCGTCATCAACAACTTCTTACCACGTGAGGACCTAGACTATTACACTGTAGCTCAAGGTATGATACTGGTATAAAAAAAAGAGTACCTTAGGGAGTGATAATTTTTTAACAACAGGGGGGGGGGGGCTGGTGGGTTTGCACGCAAATACGTGAACAAATTCTGACCCCCCACCCCCTCTTGATGGGGTAAAAAGTTTTTGACCCCCCCCCCCATAAGGGCTGAAAATTGTGCGCCAACATGCCCTTTTAACCTATAGTAATGCGCTGGGTTTTCCACTGAAAACAGGTGAAATTATTTTGACCCCCCCCCCCTATCAGAGGGGTTGAAAAAATTCTGACCTCCCCCTGGTTAAGGGGTTGAAAAAATTCTAACCCCCCCCCCTCAAACCCACCAGGCCCCCCTGTTGTTAAAAAAATATCACTCCCTTACCCCCTTATAGCAACATAATTATTTACATGTTTCTTGTAACATTTTTTCTTACATGCTTATGATTTAGTGTCGGATTTCCTTGCTATGGACATAAGGTATTTTCTGATATGGACATCAAGCTGTCATAGATCATGACTGTTCTAAACACCACCTTTACTAGGCTATAGTACAACAAAGTCACTAATGAGCACAAATCTTCAGTGAGTCTTGTACTTGTACAAACACAGGGTCAAACAGGTATTTAAAAGCGCTGGTCATCACGATTACAGCAAAACGAAGCCGTGGGTGCTTGGTCTGTAGCCGGTTCATGTCAAATGGTTAAACTTTTCAAAATATGAGAATCATATCTCAAGGTAAATCAACTAGAAGAAATGTGCCATCTCTCCATTGTAGGACTTGAAAAGGAACCCAAGCTACCTCCACATCTAACGGGTACTCTATTTCTCCTGCTCAACCAGAGTAATCTCAACCCAGTCAGGGTAGGTAGAATTACATACATTTTCGTTGTGTCTTATTATGTTACATGGGTATAGACAGCAAATATTTAGAGAAATACTGTGCTTAACAGTTGATGCAATATGGTATTTGTGATGCGGTCGTTAAGAGTCTTCTAATTTGATAGCCATAGCTCAGAGCTGTTGTATATATGTTCATGTCTAAAATGTATTGTAATTGGATACCATGCCTTTGTCTGTTATGATTGAAGATACTATCTTTCCTCTCCACCGGCGTGATATTATCTCCCAATAGATGCTTCATTACATACTGTGAAATCTCGAAGCCGCGGCCTACAGGCAATGTCAGACCCCTGGTGCGGCCTATAGAATCACTCTAAATTCAGCGTGCGGCTTATACGAGAGGTTTCCAGTCGATGTGTACATTGTTTCGGTATATATGTGTGGAGGTCATTGTGTGCAGGGGTTGTACAAGTAATGAGTAACTTGATATGGTGTAGACAAGGGTGTTATATTTCTGTCTGTTAATTGTCATTGGAGACCTGTCAGCAGATAGCACTTAATGTATATAACTGGGATATAAACCGGTATAACGTACTTCCCTCTCAGTGCCAATATTAATGGTTTCATACTAGCAGTCGTAGAGAAGTTTTAATTGAGAGATGAAATTGTGAGAAGTGCTTAGTCCTATTGCTTTGTTGGTCAAATATTCAATAGAATTGGAAAAAAATGTAAATACACACTTCAACTTTTTTTTCACATTGTTTTGCCTAATTTCTCCTCTTGATAGCTGACTTTCAGTCTGGAATATGCAGGTAGAGCACCTGTAACTCTTTCTGAAATAAAAATCAGGGTTTATCAGGATTTCCTGATTTCTGAAATTTCTAATGGCATCTATTTTCCTGATACGAATGGTAAGGAGGGCTGTTTGGAAAAGATAGAAGGCTTTTATAGCAAGTAGATGTATGGCTTCCTGATTTTTGTCCATTCCTGACTTACATCCCTGAAATTTAAGATGTATAAAACCTGAAAACTTGAACTTGAATAGCACTGATGGTCGATTAACAGTATTCTCATACGTTAATTTAGAGTTTATTTCACTAAAAACTGACTAAATACTGACTCTTTATTTTTCCTCCCAGATATCCCTACAGCTACAAAAACAGGAGACAGTTATGGCTGAGGCATACAAAGTGTGTAAAGTACTAGACTTGATGTTGGAGAAGAACATGAAGAGTCATGATACTAACGAGGTTATGGCCATGAAACTACACTACTTAGCCACCCTAATCCGCCATGCCGACAAGTCGTCTAAAGATAACAATCATAAGATGGACGTATGGATCAAAGGGTGAGTGGAATACATCAGGGGCAGACACCAACAATGGCCCTGTGACCAATGGCCAGTATTTTTGGCTGAGGCCCAGTGATCTCTTTTCTAGATTTCCTTTGAAATTAGCCATTTGGACAGTGGAATATTCGGGAATGCACTGCTGTATATATACCAGAGTGCTGGCCCGGGTGACCAAATACCCAAAATGGCAAGTGTCTATCCCTGTACATGTATTCTTCATAATGAATATTAGGTAAGATTGTGTTACTGGAAAAATTATTCATTTCTCAAATAAATTTAGACATAGGGGGTATATGATTGGATTTCCCAAGTCAGGGTGCACCTTTTATGCGTGTTATTTAGAAGTTGAAAAGGTAGACTAAAAATTGCAAAAGGAAAAAAAATAAACCCCAAGATGTGGATTAGATCGTGTTCTTAAAGTCAATGTGGGGCTTAGATGCGAGATGTGGCTTAAATACAAGGATTGACAGTAGTTCTTACAACCTGAGGTTTAGGCACATTTCTCTAATATCGATAGTAACCGATAATCACCTTGATCCTCTCTGCATCAGGCGCACCAGAATGCGTAAAAGGCGTACCACTCACAACCTTGAGGGAATCCTAGAGTGCGTACTTGGAACTTGATTCTGACCAGTTAAATACTAATCTAACGTGGAATATTTCCGCCTTTAGGGCACACACCCAACTTTTGCTTGAATCTATAAGGCGCACAAGATGCCCTTCCTTGAGTGTAGGAAATTACGGAGTGAACCGGTGGCTCAAATTTAAGCAATCACATTTAAGCAAAGGGGTTTGTACAAATCCTTTGACGCCTTTTGATATTTCAAAGTACATGTATTTTGAATGGGGCTCACATCAAATTAGAGGTGTGCACATTATCATTGATATATCAGAGAGTTTGTATGTTAGTTCATGTGCTTTAAGTTCCCCAAAACAATGAGTGCCATTGTGCACTCTCAAGCTCCAAGCAGTTTCTTTGATTGATAACTAGAGATAATAAGTTTCAATAGATACATTACATAAGATGTCATACTATAGAGTTCTAAGAGGAAAGATATTGACATCGAATGAAATTGAAAAAATACAGATTTCCTAACTATGGCTACTCCATGTTTTACCACTGAGTAATCTCAGTCTCAATTTGGCAATATTGAGATGATACTCAGTCAACTTAAAACTGTAAGCAGGGTATGATACAAGGTGCTATTAAATTAGCTATAAACTTTCATGGTTCACACTGTCCATCTGCTCTTTGTGCCTTCTAAAGTAGAAAGTAGTGTTAAAGATATACATACCTCTGTATCTCATGTTAAGGGTAAACATGTTTTGCTCATGCAGCCTGCTCCGAGGTCGTGAATCAGATGGCTTTCCCGAGGCACAGGAGAAGATGATTCGCTCGATGCTGAAAGACTTCCCATACATAGAGAGTCAGCTCCTGCAGCAGATGGTGCGAAGCCTCGCTAACGTACCTGTGGTAAGTAGACTTAATATATATGCACTACAGTTCGGATTGGTACAGATGCTGACTAAGGACTGTAAGCTGAAAAAACAGGGTTATATGATAAGACAATCAACTCTTCCTTCTTTTGTAGAGATTCCTACCTTTTATCAGGGATCTCTCATGTTGTTGTCCCAATATCATAAAACAAAATTATGAAATCCAGAGTTCTTTTTTTTTCAACGTTTCAAGAGTACATGGTTTTTGATCAACTTGGAGTTGCATTTCTATAATGAAATAGTTGGGGGCAGTAAGAAGAAACATGTATCCCCCTACCCTCGAAAGAAATAAGGGAAGGAAGATAACTGATGTGTTGGTCGATTCTCACTGATGTGTTAGTGGATTCTAGCGCCCACTAGCGGTTCATGGATCAACTAAGGTGGGTTAGGTGGCGTTCACAATACATGTGGCGTCATCTAGTGTACATCAGATGAACTACACCATAGGCCCGTATACAATTACCAATCATTTTTACGCCTCCATTCCTTTACAACAGTCTCTTTTTCTTCTTTTTTTTTTTTGGTGCTACTAAGATATTTGCAGAGGTGAGTTCGAAACCCATGGCTATTTTTCATGAAAAAGATTTAAATATAGGAATTCTTTCATAATACAGGGAGGAAACCCGACTGCATTGTGTATACTAAATCAGGGAATCAACGGGCAGCGGTTTGGATCGGATGATGATAATCAGTGCACCACATGTGACGAGTTCAAAGCTGAGAAAAAATGTTCAGCATGTAAGATGGTAAGTTGACAGTTGGTAGAAAAACTTTTTTCTTTTAATTCTTTTTTGTTGCCACTATGGAGTGCAAAAGTCAGGTGTATGGTGGAAGCCATGCAATTCAATAGCAACATTTACACAATATTCACGGCCTTGACTAAATACAGCTAAGGGATGGGTACCGGTGTTTGATTCCATTATTTTGTGGCCTTGCCTTCCTTCTGTAAAATAACGAAGAGAAGTGTCTTGTGTCCGGACAATCATACATATCAGCCTACTTCATAATTTCTATTATGAAGTAGGCTGATTTTTTTCTTCTACATTTCCTCATTATAATTCCTGATTTGTTTTAGATTTGTTTTTGTAATTTTTTCTTCCAACTTATCAATGATTTTGTGACAGAAATTCCTCTGTCACTTTCTATTACCCAGAGGTTTAGAGCCCCACTGGCTCTGTCCACATCACCCTCCCGCCAGGGGAGGTTTCAGAAACGACTGACCTAGGCCTGTGTCATTCATTACAGGTGAATTACTGCAACCAAGACTGCCAAAAATTACATTGGTTTACTCATAAGAAATGGTGTAAGCGACTCGCAGGTAAGACATAACTTTGTATACAGGGAATTCGTGCATGACCAAAAAGACTACTTAGCCTATTGACAGATCCGAGGCTTCATGTGGGTTACAAAATGGCACTCAAGTTAGAGCGCGGCTTATATAAATGTGTGGTTTTATCAGTATAGAGCAGTACCTCCAGTAAAAGTTTTGCATGATTCACAAGTGATAGCATTTGCAATCAGCAATATTGACTATTACTTTTTGATTACAGAAAGATATGTGCTAATTCAAGAACAAAAGAGATTAATGGAAGAGGAGGAGAAGAAAAAGGCAGAAGAGAAGGCTAGACTTGAAGCAGAGAAGGCTCTAGAAGATGCACAGGTGTCTGAAGAAAAGAAAAATGTAGAAAATCAAGAAGGTGACGAGAGTGAGAAGGAGAAGGGGGATGGAGAGAAAACAGAAGTATCCGATGTCTCGGAGAAATTAGAAAAAATATCCACCACCGACCAAGGTAAGCTCCTTCATTTTCCAACCTGAAGATGACAATTGACTTCTCCCAGCAGCAGCCCTGGGCGACACAATGATAACGTTCAAGAGTTCGGGTCCTCTTTTCCAAAGGGCAGGAGTTTCTAGCCTAGGACCTGAGATCTGTATAACACTAGATGGGGCTTCAGGAAGTCCAGATAAACGCGATCCCAGTTTTCTTATATGGATCTCTACAGGTAAATAAAACATGTAAGAAAACCGGGGTCATGTTTACCAGGACTTCCTGAAGCTCCATCTAGTGCTAAACAGATCTCAGGTCCAGCCACGAAATAAGACAAAATCAAACTTGTCCTACCCTGACATGCATGGTCAAACCTGTGTCGCCCCCTAGAGTGAGAAAGGAAAATGTAAAATAATGCTTTCCTGCCACCTAGTGGTCAGTAATAAAATCAATATCGTCCTTCTGTCACGAAGGATTTGGGGGCTACCAGGTCAGTAGTACCGGTAATCTCTGTACGTTTGGCTCCATGTATATATGGCTACTTCATGTTTCTAAGTCAGTATTTTGTTCTAGTCTAGTACAAAGTCCGTTGGAGGATGCTGATGCATATTAGGTGAACACGAGCCAATCAGAGACTACTATCTACTTCAAGTCCCGGGCTTCTAGAGCATCAGTCATCTCAGAATAAATTAATACTTCCCCACTCCCCTCTATCTGCTGTATTGCCTTTCAAGATGGGAGACCTCGGACCGGGATATACATTTAGTTTGTATTAGAATTGTGAAAAGTATTGAAAAACAATTAGTGAATTCTATGTTTTAGATACATGGGTAAACTGTAATTGTTGTAAATTAAAACATTACATTTAAAGGGGGGCTAGCACGGCGATTTTCAACATGGGTACCTTCAAAAATATAGTTCCCTAAATTTTCTCCCTGAAACTCATCTAAACTGTTAAATGTGGTGTAACTTTAGTCAGAAATGTGTAAGCTGACCTCTATCTAATGAGTCACTTGTTCTATTCCTAACACGATGTTAGCGATCTCCTCGCCATTAGAAATGTATTGTTATTGTCTTTATTTGGGTATTTAGAGAGGATTGGGGCATTAATCACTCCTACGAGGCTTTTAAAACTTTCTTTTGTCATTTGTAAAATATGAAAAAATAAGTCTGCATATATTGTCAGAAATTTAGCATGAAAACTTACAACTGTGTATGAAGAACTACACCATCGCTGCCTTTGCAGGTGCTTGACACACTTCTATTTCATTGGTCAGTTTACAACTCCCAGGGGTGCACGGCGTCAGAGACGCAATCTACGTAATGTGGCTCTCATGTCAGAGTGGACCCAGCGATAAATTTGCGGCACTCTGATTGGTCAAGGGGTGACATTTTAAAGCAGGCATGCTTTAAGTTTAGCATGCAAGGGGCCCTTTAAGCCGAAATTTATACACACAAATCAGAGGTTTACTACTGCTAAGAAGATCTCCCAGGAATGAGCGTGTGGTTTGTGAGAGGTGTGCCTAGTATAAAAGGATTGACTTCACCTATTTTAATACGATGACATTGGTCATACACGCTAAGTAACACTATTTACATTGACTCATTTCAGAAACAAACAGTTCAGCAGGAGATGGTACATCATCAGAAGGTACAGAGAGGACCCTGTCCATGTCCGATGTTAATGTGGAGGAGAAATAACTACAATATATGGGGTCTTAACTGCATCATGTCCTTTGGTCATCATGATACATGTATGCAGCTGTGGCGCATAACTCACCAGTACTATGGTTCTGTTTCATACAGAGTCTGTCGGGTTGATTAGGTGCTGAAGGGTCAGTATAATGTATACTGCATTCAACATGATAAGCGCCCACCCCATAATAAGTTCCCACCCCTCTATATATTGAAAGTCCCATGAAAAAAAAATTATAAGCACCTTGGGCGCTTCTTACGGTGAATACTGTAATTAATGCTATGGTGTACCTAGCAATGCTGGTGAATGATGTGTTGCTCGCACTTCTTTGGTGTATCATAATGACAAAAGACTATGATCATGGGGACATTATGCGGCCCTCATAGGGTTATTACTAGATTATGATATCAACCTGAAGTGTCATACTCGTCCAGTATTTAGCATTTAGTGTGTGTTATAAAGTTCAAGCGGAACGAACTAACCAGATGTATGTGGTTGTGATGTTATTCCTGTATTTCTCACTGTTAGATTGTTTCATTTGAATTGTTTAAAATCTATTTAAAGGATATGCAGGACGTTTAACTGTTGTTGTTTCTATATTAGTAAAAATTATAAAGAATTATATGAAAAGCATCAGGAGTCTCCGAGTGTCTTCCGCAAGCAGAGGTAACTTGATTTCTAACTACCGGTACCGTAAAACCTATATTAGCCATGGTTTGTAATAGATTGCCGGGGGCGGTCCAAAGTCAATGTGCGGCTGATAGGCCTTAACAAGGGACCATCCATAAATTACATATGCACTAAGGGGGATGGGGGGGGGTCAAGCCAAATGCGTACAGGGGAGGGGGGCGGAGGTCTTGGGCCATTTTGGCACATTCATTGTTTACACATATGGGGGTATTCTGAGCCAGAATTTAAGGAATTTTGAGGCTATTTTGTTGTTTTTTTGATAGGGGAATCAAGTTCACCTCTCAAATTCAATCATCATCTGTAATCATTAAAAGTACTTCTATCTTACATATATGGGTATGAATGTACAAGATACCTTCTAAAAGAGGTTCAAATATATGTGGTTTTGACCCTTTCCCTCCATTGAGGTATGTACGCAGGGGGGGGGGGGGGTAGCTCCAATGCGTACAGTTGCAACAAGGAGGGTGGGGGGGGGGTAAATTTTGGGGGGAAAAGTGCGTATGTAATTTATGGATGGTCCCTAAGAGATGCAGCTTATATGTGATGGTTTACAGTACATGTGTCTTAAAGAATGTGACTGTAAATGTGTTTCATTATTGTTATCCGTTTCATTGTTGACTACATTTGATGATGTTGGTAAATATAGAATTCAAGGAGTTCATTGGCTGTCCTAAGTGAACATTGGTATCTCAGTCTTTCCTCATGGTACATTAGTTCCATTGATATGTTCAAATGGAAACTTCCAGATATTTATTTCAAGAAAAGTAGCTCGTGCCAAAAATAAATTGACTGCCAAAACGTTAAAGAAAAATCCACATCCAGATAGTGCTATGTTATTCTGTCTCTGTTCCAAGTAGTTGTAATATTTGTATCATTTTTCTATGCAAGATTTCCACACACAATAGACTCATAGGAACGGGTTCTTCACGAGTACTCAGGAGCCCCCTGTTGAGTACTTCAGAGCTCGTTTAATTTTTCATGACTACCATAATCCCTGTGTATAAGACATGCCATTGTAAGGTGCCCCCTGAGTTGAAAGAAAAGCTATAAGGCGCAGCTTGGGCATGATTTCTGGTAATAAGGCACACTCTATATTTCGGGAGGTTCTATAAGCATGTTTGCATATAAGATGCGTTCTTTATGCGGTTATGGGATG
Source organism: Acholoe squamosa (assembly GCA_949317995.1). NCBI lineage: Eukaryota > Metazoa > Annelida > Polychaeta > Phyllodocida > Polynoidae > Acholoe > Acholoe squamosa. The sequence goes on along the minus strand of OX439048.1, from coordinate 36,592,579 downwards.
AAGATATAGGGTGCACCTCGCACATTTGCTGCTTTTATAAGGTGCACAAGGGAGCCATTCTTGCGTATAAGCTGCGCCTTATACACAAGGTATTAACTGAACCCTGAAGCATGGTCTGATGAATATCACATGAGAGTTAAATTTTAGCCGCACCCTATGTATAGTTATTCACAGGTTAAGTAATGGTGTATTATCTGTTTCGTTGTGATACTGAATGTAAGAAGCATGAACTTATATCAGACTTGTTATCTCTGAGAAAGAAAAATACCCCCTTTATACAGAGCTTTTTTTAAACTCTAATGTGGCTTATACACCGCATTGTCAGGATTTCTATGGTCACAAGTGTAACATGGAAATGGCGACAGATTTGATTCCATCCATTTATGATTTATCTGATTACCGTAAATTCTCTCGTATTCGCTGCACCTTTGTATTCGCCGCACCCCTGACTTTGGAATGAGCTATAAGCTACATCTAAGGCTTGACAATTTGGAAGTTAAGTACTGTTCTATAGTGCCAAATACCTTTCTATAAGCTGCACCCCTTCCTTGGGCTCATCCTATAAGCCGCACTTTGATTTGGGTTCTGATACTAGGTAGTCTCGGCTTATACGAAAGAATTTACAATAATTCAGACTGGGGCAGAGTTATACCACTGTTGGATATACATGTCCTCATTTCTTAAATTTAGTATGGTGGTGTCATACGCTTGTGTTAGCCTCCACTTGAATTGTCAATAGAAACAACTCATGTTCGTGTCGTGCCACCATATGCCTGTTATAAATTGGTCTTCTGCTATATGATGTACTCAATAAAATGCAGGAATCAAATGGTCACTACTTGTACAATGTATTCAACATATTTTTATTTCAGTATCTTTCAAGAACCTACAATGAAATGTATTTTAACCTTTCAGTCTGTATGTCCTTTGAAAGACTTACCAAGCATTATAACCTACAACGTGCTCCTCAGTTTTCTCAGTTCTTCTACGAGCGGTCAGGGTCAATCTTGTAATTCATCCAGATCTAATGAGATCTCATTTTACAGTTAACATGAGCAGTTGGTCTTAGTGAAGTTAGATCCACGACTAACATCCATCTTAAAAAAAATCACCAGAATATGCAAGTTCCAGAAACAGAACACAGTTAAATCCCACGTCCAAGCCACACACATGAATCGCAGCCCTATTTTGTGGAAAACCTATAGTAGTAAGCCGCACCTGGGATCTGAAAATGCCAAGTCAATCATTTCTCTATTTCAGTTCCAAAACCCTGCTTTAAACTGCACATTGAGTTTAGAAAGGCGCTATACGCCATAGTGGGCCCTGGACACAGGGACCTAGTGGATCCATGATACCAGACCACAGATTTTAGAACCTCAGCCCAAATAGAAACGAGCCATTTTAGATCCTCCACCCGTCGCTAGGTGACGACACATGTAATTCAAGATAGCAGACTACCCAATAGCTGCCAGTCTCTCATTCTGCCTCCATGACAACATGCAAATTAGTTCCAATCATGGATTCAGCAGTTGTCAGTGACAATGTCACAGTTGTCTTGAAATAAAGAGAGAGGTGTTCTGAGGGTTAGAGTGGGTAGAAGGGAAGGCTAACAACCAAAGTGTCCAGGTCTCATGGTGCCTATTGTTGTCAGGGTGTCAGAGCTGTCTACAACTGACACTTGCCATCAGAACATTATTGGCCACCCCAGTCGTTCCGGGAAATTCCGACATGTTCCGGAGATGGCTGATTTGAATGGAGGGGTTGGGGGTTGGAGAGAAGTCATCAGCTTTCCCATGTTTTATTGCTGTCTGCTTTGGAATGGATCTGAGTCTGAATGTAGCTGGTCAGGGTGATCCATTTGAAGCTTATGTAAACCAGAATTAGGCACTGGGCAGGTGATCTGCCTCATCACCCTCTCAGTGGTGAAATACTGGAAATTCTCTCGTATAAGCTGCACCCTCATATAAACCCCATGCCCAACTCTGGGAGAAGCTATAGGCCACACCCATGGCTTGAAGAGTGAAGGTTTTATTCTTTAAGATTAAATACCCCTATTAGCCATGCACACCCTGACTTAGGGCACACTATATGTATAAGCTGCACTTTGGCATGGGTTCTGAACTGGTAGGCTATAAGCCACGGCTTATACGAGATAATTTGTGGTACTCTCAAATCAAAGTGCTTGACCCAATACTGTGCAAAGGCATAGTGTTCAATTTTCCATGTTATGATTGAATATGACCCAGAATCTATGGTAGAACACTGACCATTCCCTGTGCAAATGTTTTCAGGGAAGGACCAAAAACAAAGAAGTTCGCCTTCTATAGGCCTATTACATTTATATATGGTTTATCCAAGTAGGCATTTTAGTGAGGGTCTAGTGATTATGATACAAAATCTAAAAATACAAAGCATTTTTCCCCTAAAATATGGTTCTTCCTAAACCTACAGTTGACATGGTGTGCCCACACCGATAATTAGAAACGCTGCCTGTTTACAATCATAAACACAAAGCAGAAAAGAAAACTTTAAATGCAATTATTGTAATCAAATACCTCTACCCAGTGCAGGGGGAAATCATGCTCCAGGGCAGTAAACACCATGTGAGGTATCCCACCAGGGAGACTCCTTCTTTCTGCCTCCAGTACGTGCATCCCCCCCTCCCTTCTCAACCATTCAAACCCACCCACCTTCTCTATGGCCGTCAACGCTCCATTATGGGCATGTGCGCGTGGTCGCGGCCAGCTGTCTCCAGTGCTATGTTTACCCTCCCATCTCCTGTATTGGATTGTCTCGTCCTCCCTCCCGGTAGCACGCCGCCAGGGGCAGGGGATGGTGCCGCTCCGTCCCTGCCCCATCTACCGCTCGTGCCCGCCACACGTTTGACGTGATGGACCCGTCACTGGCCTGCATGCCATTAATCCGTTTTTACGTCATAGGACGTGCGCGTCTCTGACTATCCACGAGGTATCTTCCAAAATACGAAACGCCTCCTAAATCCCGTATACACATGTGCCGCCATATGGGGTTCGCCCGTGAGAACCCAACCAGTTTATTTGAGAGAAATTTGGGGAAATGTCCCTAAATGGTTTTGGCGCGAACAAGCAGACGACAATTGGTTATTATGCCTCTGGTCGCCGGTGTGGGCCGATACTCGCGGGTGTGAGGGCCCGGCAGTCTCCGGCAGTAGACTGCCTGGCGGCGCCTCCAGCGACAGACCGTAGTCAGTGTTTGCCCACTCCTCCAGTCCCCGTCCAGGGTTTCAGTGTTCAATGCTTTACTTCACGAATAAATACCCATGTCATAGCATGTTTCCCGGCCGCAAACCATGCCGCAGACATGCACAGAGGAGCCATGCCTAAATTAGAGAAAGAGAAGTGTACACAAACTCTGTCAAATATCTATGAATATTCATATCATACGGCTGTTGGTACAAGTTCTTTCCCACAGCCTGGTATACTAGGTGCATGACATGCAGAAAGTGCAAGGGGAAAAGTGGTTGCGCTAGGTGCATGTGCGTCCTTTATACGGACTTAGCAGGTTTACTTATTAGCCAATGAGAGAACCCAAATCTATTCACTGTGGTCCTTCGGGGGCCAACTGGTACCCATCTGATAGGTCTTATTAGTAGAACTTGCTGGAAACAAGCTCCAGCAATGGCCGCGCCCATGGGACAACCTGCTTCATCTCTATACCTAGGCTATCTAGATTTAACAAGAGCTCTATACATGTAGCCATACACAAAGCCACCCTTTGATATACTACTAGGTAATGACGTGTAGAAACAAAGCTCAAGGCCTCATTTCTTGATATGAACTGTATATAGCTCATACATTGATACGAAAAAATCTTTTCATAGGAAAACTCAGCATTCTGAAATAGAACGTCAAGAGGATTTGAAATTAAGACCCCTGAACAAGAAGTTTCCATTTGCCACAATGCATCCGCGCCATGACCAAATTCCCAACTCCGTATACTACTAGCCAAAGTATCCTCATAATGCCCTAGACCCCTAAATTCGACATGGTGACATGGCCATTTCTTAAAATCGGCATGGTGACATGGTTTTTTCTTAAAATCGACATGGGACATGGCTATGCTAGTGACATGTCACAGCCATTTATTAAATTTGACATGTGACATGGAGCTTAGTGACATGAAAAGTAGGGCCAAGAGTAGGTCTCAGCTATACCCAGAAAGCTTCAGAATGCACCTTTTGGGCTGGCAATCTTCAAAACCTTCCTGGGGGAATGCCCCAGACCCCCTATTTTTCTTGATCCAATAACAATTTTTTTTTCTTCTAAGGTGTTACTTTTTTCACACCTAGACTAATAAAGATAGGGTTCCATGAGGTAGGTCCATGAAAGGTTATCCATAAACTTCACCATTACCCTTAGAAAACAATCCCCGTATATATTAGCTTTGTTAGTGACACTAGTGACATGAGGTTTTGCTTAGTGACATGGGACATGGGCATTTCTTAAAATCGATAGGTGACATGGGTACCACTGAACTTGACACAGCGACATGGTCATTTCAAGGCGACATGGTATTAGGGTTATGGATTATTATAGATACAAAATGTACTTCTTGAGATGGATAGGTGTCAGCCCGCCCACGTAAATAAACAGTGCAACGCTTTTTATTGTGCCTTACAGTATTACCTTGTATAGACATGAACGCCCATACCAGATGTACAAAGTACTGTAGCTACAAGTGGATCCCCTGCCTAATTACTGGGCTATTTGTAGCCGATTAACTATACGGGCTGAGAGTGTAGAATTTACAATTGAGATGGGGAAACCCTGGGCTATCGAGAGCTCCATTGAGTTTCAGAAGAGTTATGCTCTAGGCATAAGTTGTCTATCAAAACTAGCCGTTTGGATATTTTGTGATACACGTTCATAGACCTTATAATGAAAAATCTATCATGAATGCGCACAGTTCTTTTTGCTAAAATTACCCAATAATGTTGCCATACACACTGACCTAATTCCATATACTACTGACACTCGTTGGCTCACGGGTAACCCTGTGTTGAAAACATGCTAGCTTCTCTTTGCTGTCTTTTGGATAGAACGACCACATAGGTCGCTAAGACATCTCTTAAAAGATGAGGATTTTGCCACTTGTGTTATTTCACTAACTTAATCTAATACAAGTAGGCCTACATCCAATGGCTGCTAATATGTCTTACTACCTATGCTTAGTGTGACGATCTAGTATTGCGCAGTTTGCATTGCTGAGGGGGCTGTTTTGTGAACGTTTTTATTCATACACATAGGCGTTGTTAGCAGTACGCCTACTTAATGCATTGTAGACCTGCATGTTTAACTGTCCTTCTTTTTATTTCAAAGCAGTTCCACTAAAGCCAACCCAACAAATCGCCCTCTAATAATAGAACCCATACGAACCTTTAATAATTCCCCCATCCACCTCTTAATCTACATCCCCTGAGGCTCTTCAACATGTATCACACCATAACATCCTTGATAATTGGATTGAAAGTTGCTCTCCTGTAACAGTCTCCGTCCTCCAGAGCCTGCGCTTGCATGTGACCAGCGGCGGTGGGCAGGTGTCCCTTCCCTACTGGAGTTGTCCACCATCCATAAATCATAAACCGTTACCAGGAGACCATCGACGTCTACCTCCCGGAGGCAGAGATTGCCGCTACCGCTTACATCAGTGAGCAGCTCCTGGCGGGCCGAGCAGATTAATTAACTCGCCGACGTTTGATTATAGACTCACATAGGTTACACCCTAGTTCGGCCGCTGCACGCCAGGGGCAGATGAACGCCGAGGACGTAATTTCCCCTCTGCCCCGCCCCCTAGCGGGACTGCTCCTGAATGTGACGTCACGTCACGCAGGGGTACAGAAGGAGTGAGTGTTGATAAGGTGGTCAGATAGTTTCTATTGTGTTGAAATATTCAATGAATGGTCAGTCATTATCACCATATCTAGACATCTGATGAATTCAGAATCCTCATCGTACAGTATAGGCCTATGTCATTGCAATTCAAACAGTCTAGAAGTATTAAAGCCCGTAGCTGGTGAATATCTGTATAGGCCTAGCCTTCTTCAGTGCATCTATTTTGTTATGAGGATGATATTGATATTCTCATGTGCTTGGGTACTTTATGATAAGTTAGGTAGCCTACCTTTGTGATATGATCCACAAGATGAATGGTGGTAAACATGAATATGTCTTTATGTCTAGGTGTAATAGGCTACTGCCACCTGGCTACTGCACAAACTGCTCCAAGTATGCATGACGCCCTTCAAGCATATAGACGTAGATGAACGTAGTAAAACTATGTTAAAAGAGGAATTTTTCAAACCATAGAGATATGTGATTGTCACGTGTTTTACTTCTAAATAAGGGTTGGTCTCTGTCTGAACCTGGTTTCAGCTTACCTCATCATGTTTGTTTGAGGGTAAGTCGCGTTTGAAAGTTACCATTTGGAATGGCTCAATAGAAACAATCATTCATAACATAGGTAAGAAGAAAAAAAAAAGAAATGGAAAGGTCACAGAATAACTCTCTTTGTATAATTTAAAGTATCAGGGAAATTTTACCCACACTAAAAAAACTCTTCCTGACAAAATGACATGTATACCCATGTCAACTGGATTTGACACAGAGAGCACACGTCATTGGGACATGTGCACATATGTCACCATGACAACTGTAGCACACAGTAATCCTCATATGATTTGACATGCCTTAAAATGCCATGTCATCTGTGAGTTGACTAGGGTCACGGCCATGTCGAAGGCACTTGACATGTGATGGTTTGACATACATAATTGTTCTAGGATATTCCACTAGATGGAGCAAACAACCATTTTGGTACCAGGACTAATCACTACCAGGAAGTACTACCAACACTTGAGACATTTGATGTATCTGTGTCATTTTGTTTTCATGAAGAATAGATCACTAAGGTCTGTAAATACTATCAATGAATCGTAGTGACTTCTATTTCATTGTTAAATCTGCATTTGTTATTGAATATCAAAATAGACACCCACCATCCTGAATACTCTAACTGGAGTGGTTAGACACCTTATGTGTGGGTCAGTGAAAATACCAAAGGACTGTATTCTAACCCACAATCTATAATCTCAGTATCTACAGTACAGAGAGACATATGGCATTGCCATGCACCTCCATGCCCTTGTCTTATGGACTGCATAGAGGTCCTCAGTCAAGTAGGAGTTCTGTAGATAGGAAAAAGTGCCTTAGTGTTGCAGGCCTGTGGGACTATGATATCCCCTGCCTTCTATTTTAGGCCTCCCTTGATTGAACCATTGGTACATAGTTATTGACTGCTCTTGACCCTTACATAATTGTCTCACAGTATTACCTAGCACTCAGGTGAATGGATCAGAAATATGTGACGTGTCTTCATTACGCATGTCAAATGGAGTTGACGAACCAAATATGAGAGGGTCAACCTCATTTGACATGCCTTCATACATGTCATGTGGGAGACAAATGGTGACCTGTGCAGTATGCGTCAAAGCGATCAGTGTTCTTCTCTCTGTGCAGCCCTGCTGTACTAAAATATAGATAGCTCATCCAGAAATATCTAGAGATTACAGAAGCATGTTATTTCTGACATGTATTTCCCAGTCTTGCATGAAACCCACATAGATCTGATTTTTTCATTTCCTGTAGTATTGTTTTATTTGTGAATGATGTTTCCCTCCACTTGTTTGAGGCCCATAATACCTCAAATATCCATGTCAGTTCATTCCCATGTCATTGGTCAAGCCATTTTTGCTTTGCTGTAGGCCTATTTTTTTTTACTAATTATAACTCACAATAGCCATGTTTTTCTTGGGATGAGAGAATTATTTTTGGTTTTGCAAACATTTCTAGGGATGTGATGCCCTTTTCCCACACATCCTCCCCTACCCTACTGTCACCTCCAGTTATCATCCCTGAGGTTCACATCCATGTCACTTAGGGATAATTCAAATTAAACTGCACAGGTTAGGTTTAATATTCAGTGGATACCACTCCCCTACCTGTGGTTAGACTCTGCTCCTGGAGCATACACATAATGCATCTTATACCACGATTTCTGGGTTACACAGTGCTTTTTGGTGGCTATTCCCATACACATATCTGTCGATATTGCACACCCTATAGGCTGTAACATCAATTTTGGAAGGCATGCGGTTATCAATGTAAGGTGTGCGGTTATGAATGTAAGGCATGCGGTTATCCATGTAAGGCATGCGGTTATCCAGGATAACCGCACGCCTCTCATGTCCTCCCATGTCATATGTTACATGTTAAAACCCACGAAATTTTCCAGGCCAGGGTAGGGATCGAACCTGCAGTCTCACATCCCAAATCTAACTCCTTATGCACTGCGCCACAAGGACTGACGAGAAATGCTCGGTTCGAACCAAGTCTGGATATGATACAAAGCCGTGTGCGCTGTCGCTGTCCCCTGCTGGGCGACGAGGTGTATTTAGTATAGAAACATAACAGCGAGACGCTGAACGGAAAAGGCGCGGTGGTCTAGCGTTTAGCGCTTTGCGCTCAGCCGCGTGAGGTACACGGTTCTAGCCTTGGTCCGGGCGCATCTTTTTTCGCCGTGTGCGCTGTCGCTGTCCGCTGCCGGGCGACGAGGTGTATTATACACAAATATAACCGCGAGAAGCTTCTTTTTTCGTCGTGTGCGCTGTCGCTGTCCGCTGCCGGGCGACGAGGTGTATTATACACAAATATAACAGCGAGACACATTGAAATCTTTCGCCGTGTGCCGCTGCCTGTCCGAGCCGAGACGGCCGCTGTCGCTGTCCGCTGCTGGGGAAGGAGGTGTATGTACCTGTGTACACACACTATAGCTGGCTTCGATCGAGTCCCGGGGAGGGGGAATAATTTTTGTTTTCAACTTGAATTTATTGGTATTATATTGATTATTTATTGGTTTCGTGGGATAAAATAAGTAGTCAATGGATAACTCATGACTCTTGGGGTTATCCATTGGTTACTTGTTCACTATACCGGAAAACAACAACCCCTACACCTTTCACATGTCTCCCTCCTGCAGAGACCAGAGCACCTCATACATCCCAGGGACACCCCCCCCCCCCCGTCTCATCTCCTGCTGTGACACCACCAGCACAACTTCCACCTTAAGACACGACTCTCCTGCTTCTACAGGAGGCAGCTGTTACATATTATACCAGATAATAAACCAAGATACACACACTTTTTGTGTGCATACCTCCTATTCATGCACCTGTTGCCTATACCCCTATTTAGTCTATTGAGGTTTCCTATAATACACTCTGTTCGTGGAGGTTTCCTGTTAATTACCATAATCAGGTCAGTCACGTGACCTGCTCTGGCCAATGGCATTGGTCATGTGACTGACCTACTTATGGTAATTAACAGGAAACCTCCACAAACAGATTGTATTCTGGGAAACCTCAAAAGACTGAATACCCGGTATACCCATTTCCGATCAACAAACCCATTAGAAAATGATATGGAAATAATTATGTGGTATAGCATTCAGCTTTATAATTCTTGACATTTCTCTCAAATGAACCACAAGGTAGCTGTCTATATTTACAACAAACCTTGTCCTTAATGCATCCATGTACATGTACCTGTATAGAGCAATGGAATGATAGTCCCTGGATGCTACAGCACTAGGGCATTACAGCTTCTACCTGTAAACTGCACTCATCACCTCCCCTCCACACACACGTGGCCTTCTGTCCTTGCATTGTGAAATTATCAATCAGAGTGAAACAGGAAAAGGGGACAGACTGCTGAACCACGTCTCCCCGCCTCCCACACACTTTTATATGCCCCAACCACAAACCTCCTAGGCCACACCAAAATAAAAAGTTGGTCTATGGATTCCCTGCATCATATTTTCAGAAATACAAATTTTTTTTTTTTTTGAAAACTATTTTGTCTATGGATTGCGCACCTTTTTCTGCAAAAATTTGATTTTTTTTTGCCATAATTTTTGAACAAACAATGGCAGATACATGTACTAGCTTTAAGGTGTCACCACCCCAAATGCCTTGTGGCCATCCGAAAAATCACAGGTCTTCCACCTTTGACCTGATATTAAAAATACTTAAAATTCTCACAGTGCTTAGGCCACACTAAAAAAACAAGTTGGTCTATGGATTTCCCTCTCCATATTTTCGGAAATACAAATTTTCTTTTTCTTTGACAAAATCTCGTCTACGGATTTTGCTCGCTTCACTTTCTACAAGTTTTCTCTTTGTGATGTTTGCCAATTTTTTTTTTAAATAAAATTTTGTTGCTCGCCTCACTTTTCCAGCAAGGAATCCATTGGGCATAAAAAAAAATTTAAAAAAAAGAAAAAAAATTTTGCTTGCTCACACTATTTTTTCAAAACCAAAATCCATAGACCAACTTATTTTTTTGGTGTGGCCTTAGCAACCTACACCATATTTTAGCTTATGAAATGGAGAAAAAAAATAACATAGGTCCACATAAACATAGCCAGGCTAGATTTTGCACAAATTGCCATGGTAACCAGGTAGTGGTTTTTGCATGGTGAGGCCTGATCAGCGCATGAATACACATCAGGACCCCTTCACCCCATAAACTTCCACTGAATTTATGTTTTGAACAAAAAATATTCTGGGACTATTGAAACACTCCTACTCATCATTCTGATACCAAATAACAATAGGTTTGGCCCCTCTTTCTCTTGGGGCCAAAGTCCTCAAAATAACTAAGTTCAGAAGGGACTATTTGGGTGGTGACACCTTAAAAACTGGCCAACTCCTCTCAACTCCTTTCCTGGGAAATCTTTGGTTATCAAAAAAAAAATCGCCCTCTCCACATCTGTCATGTGCAGAATCCATTGACAAAAAAAAAAAAAAAAAAAAAAAAAATTCGCCCTCCCTCTCCATTTTTTCAAAATGAAAATCCATAGACCAACTTTTTAATTTGGTGTGGCCTTATATTGTACAGGGTTCATTGGGATATTTGTGACTTGTGCACACCAACTTGACCTGTCTTTACCTTTTTGAGGGAGGGACATCAGCTCCCACATTCACCCCTCTGCTGTCCTCCAGGGCTGACCACAAAAGGAGATGGAATGCATACTAGTGTTGTATATACAACTAGGAGAATGTTTTATCTACCTGTGGGTGAATTTGAGTATTTTCCCCATGGGAAATAGCTTAGCTGGTGATTTTTGGTCCTTTTTATACCTGGATGTGCCGTGTCTTATCTTTTCAGTTGTATTAATTGTTTTTTTTTGTTTTGTTTTTTATTTGTTTTATTCGTTAGTTATTTTAGTTTTTTAGGCCAGGGTGCTTGGCAGTGTTTTGCAGTGATTTCCAGCCACTTAAAATTAACAATAGATGCATTTTTTTTTTTGTTGTTCTATATGTCTGGTGCCATTGCACACCACTACCTGCTACACCCATCCACCCCACTACTCCCACCCCCCCACTGTACCCATCACAGCAAGGGTAATAGTACTGTCAATTTCTGGGAATGGCCCATTCTTAATTTACTTTTAACTTTTTAGGTTCATTCCTTAAGGATTATGTTGGTCTCTTTGATCTATTTTCCATTGTCTTTTGTGGTATACTCTATACTCATTTCCACCTATCATCATATGGTTTTCCTTCTGTCTGTTTCTCATCAATCTGTTTCTGTGGGAGAAAGAGGGTGCCCAGGTGCTAAAAGAACAGCAGCAACTTTCTCCTCCTCAGCCCCAACAGGCCCACTAACACACCAGTGAATGAAATTAACCAAACCATGATTTCATTATTACCAATTTCCAGATACTTGATCCTATTCTAATAACATATTTCTAGTAGTAATATACAAATGCTGGTATTGAGCCATTCTAAATTGGTAAAACAAATGTGACTGTAATGACCCTCTGTTTTCTATAGTTCATATTCAAATTTCATGTTCCCAATGCTTTCTGAGCATGCCTTTTTCTCCTAAAAGCCCCATGCTATCCCTATTGAGCCGACTTCTGGAGGTGCATCAAACCTGGAAGTTTTGGCCACCAGCCTGCGCATATGGGAAGACCAGTACACCATGTTCAACCGACAGACATTAGACACCGACCCATGGCTGCAAATCATCATTAGCCAGTGCATACATGGGCCATGGCCTCATGGTACATTCAGTGAACTGACCAAACATTCATTTTTCACCTTCTGTGACACATACCCTGTGTGTCATGCTTATTGATTTAGAAAACTTTTGCCCATTTTATAGCTTTTCATATACTATGCCCATTCTTGTAGCTTTTTATATATTATGTAACAATGCTTTTATTTTGTATGGTATCTTTTAGGACCTTTGAGAAGCAAACATTTAGGTCTTCACGTAACAATATTTGTGTGTCAAGTTTGTGGTAATGTTACATCTATCTGTATGGGTGATGATAATAAGCCATAATGCATACCAACCACGGAATATGGTCATAGCAAGGATATCCACTCTTTCCTTCTAGTAAGATTATATAGCAGGGACACATTGAAAAAGTAGATATTCAATAATAATTATCCTATATTATTAAATAATAGTAGTAATAGATCTTTATATAAGCTCAGACAATAGCATCTTTGTATTTAGGTTACACAGTTTTGCAGTTATCTAGAATCTGTGCCTACATCCTAATTCTGTAAACACTTTAAATTCATTAAGCTCTACATTCATTTCGGATTTTAATCATGCAGTTTATATTATTGAGCCTGCAGTATGCAGCACAAGAGCAGTGTCTGCCTGGGTGTATACAGACAAGACTTTTCCCCTGGAAAAGCCATCCTGCCTGCCTAGAGGGTGGTGTTATATGTATAGTATACACCCATGTAGACAGCTCTAGACATGGGAGTGCAGCCTTTGGATAGTGCCCCCCCATGTCTGATGGGTGTATACCCATCGACCACTCAGGTGTATATAGCCTATGACACATATATGGTATCCGGCCCACACACACCCCCACCCCCAGGTTGTACATCCCACCTGTGGGATGGGGTCTGGGGCTGGATCCCTGTAACCACAGAGCCTTCTGTACCATCGTTGAGGTAACAATAAAGTCTACAATAGCAGCACATAGCATTGGATCTTTACTCTGCAGTCTGCCAGCTAGCTACCCCTACACACAAGTATTATACAACACAATACGTGAACAATACACATTTTGGATACCCATAATAGAATACCCAAGGGGTCTATAAAGTGAGGTTTGGCAAGCCTAACATGTTCCTAAATCAATTTTTGCCAGGCAATACCCTGATATATAATGCATTTTTGGACGGAAAACATATTCTTTACTGGAATGAAACTGACACCTATGGCTATCACTTCATCCTGAGATGTCCACATACCTTGAGACGTCAACCCCATTAAATCATAGAAATAATGTAAAATCAACTCTGATAACTAGTCTTGAGACCAGTATTGGTTCAACCAGATTGCAATGTTAATGCAATGCTCAACTGATTTGTATAAGTACATGTAATAAGTTGGTGGACGTCTCACGGGGTAGGTGAACGTGTTATGGCTTCTGTATATTCATGCCTGGCAATTTAAGGGCTGCTAATGCATTAATGCATCATGACAATTGGTCTCCATGATGCCTCAGACTCGCGGCGACCATGTTATTATGCACTCCTGCATCAGTGTCCCTTAAAGGACTGGCGATGTCGGTATAGGTATCTAGCAGGATGCATTATCGACTAATGAGATCATTCCCTGCATCTACTGCAGAAATCTAAGGGTGAAGCTGGTACCCATTGTGAATCGTATTATCAGTGCTGCATACCTTGCCGGTATTATATGAAGCAGTAGTCGCGACCACTGGACAGAAGGTTTGACCACTATGGTTTAAATGATTGTAGTGGTGCATGGAACTGTGTTTATGTCTGTGTAGACATGTAGGTCAGCATCAGTTCTAGGGCCTATATGTAGTCCTAGGTGTTACATAGTGATACAAGCTTCAGTTCTTCTGTCCACGTGACCTAATGTGACCTGGTTGGTCTCATATTCCCACCACATTGAATAAAAGGCAAAGGGAATGTTCATCTAAAATAGTAGCCTACCGGTATTGTAAATGGTGAGCCACTCACCTTGGGCTATTCACCAGTGGTATGTCTGAATGAAATTAATGTCTAGGGCTACTGCTACCAATGAACAGATGGGTCATATGTGTCATCAACAGTTAGAGTGGTTGTATTTTCTTTTTTCTTGAGTCTTCCCTGTCCTTCAGGAACGCCACCTTTCCCCACCGACACATCCAACACAGCCCCAGCCCAGACTGTCAGTGCACTAGGTCCATTCGAAACCATCCCGAAATGCACCCGCCCGGAAGTTGTGTCAGCGCGTGTTTCGATTGTACCTCGTTCTGAGTCAAGTCACGTTCACGTGACAGACGGGCGTGAGTAGGGCGGCCGGAAGTATCGACACGCGCAGACGCAGATTGTGCGCCTGTCGTTGCCTCCTCAGCAAAGCCGTAGACCTCAAGCGCAACCCGCATTCTCCGCCCCACTTTTTAACTCAACTTCATGTACCCTATATTCATTCCATATTCTTACACTATTCCAATGCCCGAGAACTTCATTCATAAGGTCCCATTTCTTGACGTTAGGCCAAAGACAATTTGTAACCCTGGTCATTATTGTAGCTCATAATTACCGAGGCTTGCAGACCATTTCCATGCACATATACACAGCTACATGTCTATGGTTCATTTATTTCATTCCAGACCTGGCTGCCTTTGATTCTTTTATGCTGCGGCATAACACGTAGAATGTTTAACAATGCAATAATTTTAGCCCCTCCTGTCGACATGTAGAGTGCCTATTGACTCCAAGACAACAGTTATGCTAACCCAATTAATGTTTTATGAGGATCACGAGCTCTGGTTGTGGGCTTTGTTAGAGAGAGAGAGAGAGAGAGAGAGAGAGAGAGAGAGAGGAGAGAAAGAGAGAGAGAGAGACAGAGAGACAGAGAAAGAGAGAGAGAGAGAGAGAGAGAGAGAGGTCCTAATAACCATAGACTATGTTCGGCAGTATTTTATTGCTAATAAATGTTGTAGGACATTATTTTCTGAAGGGGTCCTATTCTTTACTTACTGCACGTTTCTTTCTAGGGTTGTTCAAACATCGTTGAAAATTCAAGCTCAGGATGAATATAAATACATGTATAGGTTAACTGATGACAACTCTTTGCATGCATCAATTACCATTTGATGTTCACAAGCGGCAATGTGCATGGTACTGAAGGATGTCTTGTATATACAGGGCCAGGACAACCATAGACAACGAATGGTTCTTTTACAGTATCACAATTGCTTAACACTCCATGTAAAAGGAGAGAAATCAAGAAACCGAAAAGATACTGCCCCGCGGCCGACATAACAGAGCATGAAATACATATTCAAAGCTTTTTAACATAAACAAAGGTAGACAGGTCAAAATTCCAAATGCTTTGCCTTTGTGGTCACCACTAGTGGTGATTTCAGTAGGAGATTAGAGTTAAGGACGACTTATTATCATTGCATCACTGTGACACTAAACTTCATTACATAGAAAACAAAGAGCAGGATTTATGCTTAATATTCACAACCCCATCATGTGAAGCCTTTGTCTCTAACTGCTCCACAAACCTGTTTAATTAGTCCATATGCACTAATGAGCCAGCGGATATAATTAGTCACCAAGGGTGCTTTTATCTCAGACAATTCACCAGAGATTGCAATTTGACCACAGCACAGGCAGCCAAGGATATAAACCATCCGAACCATTTCAAAGGGAAAACCTATCCTGGGGTTTTCTATTGCACTGCCATGGACTCCAAGTCACATCTTATGCATTGGCAAGCCAATTATTCCTGCATTCCTCCCAGGATTTATTCCCACTGCAAGGCAATTCAAGATGGCTCCTTTTGTAGAAGAAGAAAAAGGAGAAATACGATAAATAAGAGTGGAGGGTGAAAATCAGCACCACCATAGATCAGCACTGGGAAGTCCTAAAATTACAAGGCAGTCAATTATGTGGAAGGTTTATTAGACTTTGTCCGCCCAACACTTGTTTACGGGTGCATGGTCGGCGGCTGTAAATCGTATTTATGCCAGGCTTTAGTCAGACGTTGTGTTCCGGCCAAATGAAATTATGATATTGTCCCGTCGCTGAGGCAGGCTTACAAGTCCATGATGCGGGGAGAGAGAGAAAGAGAGAGGGAGAGAGAGAGAGAGAGAGAGAGAGAGAGAGAGAGAGAAGGAGAGAGAGAGAGAAGGAGAGAGAGAGAGAGAGAGAGTGTGTGTGTGTGTGTGTGTGTGTGTTCTGCAATTTTTGGTGGTGTGGGGAATATTCGTACATCGTATGTATACAATGACATCTTGAGAATTGTTAGCCACCTGTCAAACAGCTAGTCAGGCACAACTATCTCAAGTGTCTGAAGGTACAAGACCAGACCGTCTTGTAGGCAGAGAGAGAGGGCGAGAGATAGAGAGAGACAGAGGGGGGGGGGCTAATTCAAAACTCGAAGAAGTTAGGAAACGGTCGCTCATCCTAGTATTGTACAGCAGTTGGAAATATCTCATGTACAATGGATGAAAGGATGGGGGCATGACCTTCAGAACTATCATGATTTTTAGTTTGAGTATAAATTTGAGTAAATGTCAGTAATTGTAGGGCTCTCAGGCTGTATAGAGCTGCTAGGCGCCTGCTCCAAATGCCACTCTTCACGTTCCATGTACTACTCACACTTTGTCACCATATGGTTAGGTTGCACTACTGGGACCTGGGGGCACGGGCATGGACTGGTTACCAGGTTTAGTCTGTGTAGGTGTTACCCATATGCTATAGAAGGGTGAGAAACTAAAGGGAACAGTGCTGCCCTCTGGTGCTTTTATTTGCTATGCACAGACCTTGATTTACAGAGGTGAGGGGTTACTTTGGCAAAGTCACCACTCACCTCTGCAATCAAGGCCTGTGCATAGCAAATAAAAGCACCAGAGGGCAGCACTGTTCCCTTTAGTTTCTCACCCTTCTACAGCATATGGATAACACCTACACAGACTAAACCTGGTAACCAGTCCACGCCCGTGCCTGCGGGGTGGATACTGGGTGTGGATACGTTGGAATATTCTAACATCAAGTTGTTGACATTATATTTTACTCAGTGCTACCAGCTACTGGGCAGAAAACCTGTGCACCCATAATGATTACAAATTAGACTTCATTGGAATGAACATAGAATATAACTTTGTGGCTAAATAGGTGGTCCTACCGGTAGTACATGAGCCCGGCTTTAGTAGCCTTTAGAGAACGATGGTGCAAATGTACCAAACCTAACAGCATCACTGTCAACAGAATAATTTCCTTTGGAGCGTCAGTTGACCTTTCCCTCGTGAAAGTATACACAATTGGCCACAGTATGCTCCTTTTTCCTTTGTGTGTGCTTAGACAGCCTTACACATAATGATTCTCCTTGCATATCAATAGTTACAATGCACACTTTAAAAGATTATCCTTCTTCCTCACTTTCCTTTTGTAATTGGGATTCACACAGGAACATGCACCCTCTATGGACCTTTTATTTTGCCCAAAATAAACCGAGCTGTTCTGATACATATATCCTGTATTCAGCTGTAAAGTTTATAAAACACACAAAAGGCTAACCTTACACAAGCCATGATTCTTTCCGGACAGGGGCAGATTTTACGTTCCCATCATGTGCCTGGTGCCTGTGAAGGTAGCGGCGCAGGTGTTTTGCAGAGGTAGGAATAATAATTATTACCATGGGAGGCACTTTATGTCATAAAAACACGATTCTCCCCCACTACACAATTAATGGCCGGTCCTATACCGCTACTTAAAAAGGCGAGCGCTAATTGGCTGGCTGCTGTCACATGGGATGGATGATTGCCCCTTCCTGCCATCCGGGGCCTTCTTCATGGTGGAAAGGTTGCAGCGAAGTTGAGGGGAGGAGAAGAAGCATGACAACGAGGCTACAACAGGAATTGTTAAGGATGAAAGTGGCACCAGCGATCTTAGGCATAAGTTAATGTTACAAAATCCAGCTGGTGCAGTATGCAGTGTGCAGTCTAAGGGGTGGGGGGGAGAAGGAAATCTAAGTGTTTATTCTATATGATTAAGTCCTTGCCAATAAGTCGCACACAGACTTTAGGGAGGGTAAAAGCCAGACATGATACATGAGGATCTAAGGTAATTTGAATCAATATCAAACAGCGAAACAATGCTACATGTACTATCCCCTTTCGCCACCACACCATGTGCGAACTGAAAAAGAAAAAAACAATAATTATACTACCTGTATATAATATTATAAATGTAGAGCTATTGACAAACAATGAGGAGTATTAAATATATCGTTTGCACACTCCAATGTCAATACATGTGACCAGGCAAGCAAAAACACCCCTCTGCAGGGAAATTCATTATCAAAGTTCATCTCAAGATCTTGAAAATGAGACATCATTGACTTAAATATTCCTAGTAGTTATGTTAGAACCCCTCCTTGAACATAGGTCATTATTCATATATGAAATTGATGATTAAGCTCTAAATACATTATAAACCATAATAATGTCTAAAAACACAATAAATCAGCCTTTTTCATAAAAAAAAATACATAACGATATGTGGATTTATATCATAGATTTTTATCTAGAAGGAATTTTCCATTTCTGTTTTCAGTTTTGGGTTTTTGGTGAGTATCCCTGAAAATTGGCATAGGAATCTGCCAATTTTGATTATTGGAATTATTGGAATGGTTGCCATGGGAACCAGGAACAGGCATATAAGTTGATTTCTTATGAAAAATGTTCATTTTACCATCCAAATATGGGCCATTTCTACCAAAAATGGTGCATTTTAAATGAAACCATTGAATTCTGCATACAAAAAATAGCTTAATGTATTTCTATAATGATTTTAGAGTAATTTTGCCCCTCCAATGCCCCCTGATGGCCAAATGGGGAATTAAAAACCCCCGTGGAGGGGTGTTCTTTCTTGATGGGTCACACATGTTGTTCCGTAGGTGGGGAGGCCTTACTTTGGCCCAGTAGACACATCTGTATGTGAGGGTAGTGTGGATTGGGTTGGCTGGGTTCAGAGAGTGTACCTCTCATGATTACCAGCAGTCATGCACAACCAGCCATGCTTAGGCACTGTGAACTTATCCACCCTTGGTGAATAAACCGCACACAACAACAAACCGAGATTGGTATAAGGTGTAGGTGCTGCAGAAACACTGTTGGGTTAATTCCTATAGTCTATCTGATCCATTGCATGCCCTGGTTCTTAGATTAGAAGGGGTGAAGGCACCAGGGCCCAGACTTTATCTGGTGTTGTAATGTCCATAGCATGTTCCGATCCATGTTTGTAATCTAGGGAGAGTGTAGAAAGTAAGTGTATGAGTCCTTCAGTGTTAATAAATCAATCATATAAGAAGATTAGGATTAGAGTAAAAGGGACTCTCAGGAGATCAAGACTTTTAGATAGCCCGTCTAAATCTACTATAGATATTCATGTACCATAATGATTCTATTTTGAAATGGATTTGTTAAACATTGAAACCGAACATCGCTGTTTTATCATAGATCAAAGTCTCAATAGAGTTATCTCCCTCACATCAATTATCCTTTTCTAGGATGGAATGTAATCTTATAGCATTATACAAAAATGAGAGGAAAGTGACATATTAAAGTGATATACACATACCATCTAAGAATCCCTAAAGGTGAGAGGACTGGCAGTTGCTGATGTCAGGGATGTACTAAAGTGCATCTGTAAAACAAGCTTTCATGTTATCTACCTTACGGTAGAATTTAAACACAGATTTCCTGTAGGAAGTGGGAGGAACCCCACAACCTGGCCACACGCCTGTGAACGGTCATTAACAGCCCATCCCACCTTCCCACCTGGGTGAAGTAACAATGACCTATTCCCAGACCCTACCATCCTTTGACCAAACCCCATCTGCCGGTCTCCTTGATCCTCCAGGGTCATTCATCACACCAGCATAGCTTCAACCCTAGTACTGGGGCAATAAAGTCATTAGTAACCTGGGAGCTGGGGGATAAGACCACCGGACCGTTTAAGTCAACTGGTTCAAGATGGAAACAGGATTTTACTTCCTGTATACATGGGGAAACTTGGCGTGTGTGTGTGTGTGTGTGGGGGGGGGTGAGGAGTTAGCTATTTTTATTCTAAGGACATAAATTCTGTTGAATTCATTTCCCTTTGGCAAAGGCATATACCCACACTGAGAAAATTTCTTACTCACTTGAGTCTGTATCCATACTCAGGCATTGTCGCCAAAATGAATATGATTTGAAACTCAGCCTGAGCCTGGGGTGATACTCAGGCAGATCCTGAGGCTGGTCCAGGCTGAGTCTGGGGTGATACTCTGGCTCTGCCTGAGTATCATCCACAGGGTCAGGCTGAGTCTCAAATCATACTCATGTTGGCGACATTGCCAGAGTCTGGATACAGACTCAAGTGAGTAAAATTATTTTCTCAGTGCATGACTTTATTTTCTGTCATTCATTAGAGTTCAAAAGTACATGTTACATGTATTTGTATTGCTCACAGAGTAGTTCATGGTACATGTATATACTCGAATAGAAGAACAGCCTGGGCAAGGTCTGTCAATGGTGTTATGGTTAAGGGTATTTGAATTTCACGAGTAAAATACTACTGATCAACACTAGACTACATAAATTTGGGAGTCTCAGTCACACCATTTATCATGACAGGAAATACAATGACAGATGACAAACAGTGACACCCTACACATGAGATCGACTACGGAGGAGAATGCAGTTGTACCTGAAAAGAACAACCCGAGAGAAGACAAGCAAACAACAATGGCATCTCTACTGACCACCCCCCTAAAAAAAAAAATAATAAAAAAAAATAAAATAATAATAATAAAATGATCCACAACCATCAGTATTCACAGTAGGCACTGCAGAAACACTTGATGTCAATATCCATGAAGGTCCCTGTGTAATTCAAGATGCCTCACTACCGATGGCTGCATGCATTAATATTTTACAAGTGGTCATTTGATACAATCATAGATCCATTTTCTCAGTGGCGGATTTAGAGGGGGGTGGGCGCCCCCCCCCCTTTCCCCTGTACTTAAGAGTTTACCTAATTATTTTTACCCTAGAATTTAGCTAAAATTAGGGGCTAAATGAGGGGCGCCCCCCCTTTCAAAATCCTGGATCCGACCATGATTTCTGGATAACCAAGCTGTGTTATGTGCCCTGTTTGGAATGCCTGCTCAAAGAGACAGCTCTCCTACATCCTGTTATGCATTTTAAATGTCAATGAGAATTACCGGGTATATTATCTTACTGGTAGGACCATACTGTCTATTTAGTACACATAGCTCTCATAGTGTCTATAATTGTACGCAAGTAGATACAGACCTGCTTCTGTTGTTATCTGATTTGTTCCAAAACAGACCAACAGGTAAATAGTATCATTCCCATCTGATAGTTTCCCTTTCATCTTCTCATCCATTTAATTGCATCACAATAGCACGTGTTAACATGTGCTCTTTCAACATTCTAAAAGAAGTGTATGATTATTGCGTTTCTAGAACTCTGATACCAACTTTTGATATTGCTTGAGATTGTTCTATCGCATGTAATTGCATTCCCCATATACTTTACCTCATGCATCGTGTGTGTTATAAAAATGCTTAAAACTCTACTAACTCTTTTTGTTACATGTACATTTATCATGAGTTATCATTAGCTAGGTGGACATGATCCCAGCAAATTGTCGTCATCTGTCGCCATGATTGGTCATCAATGGTGACTCCTTTTTGAGTGATAACTCATTCCGTCATCTTTTGCCACTGTGTGTTAGACTCACGTGGCATAGCAGTTGCTATTCCTGGTGATCTTTTGCTATAACGACATCGCGTTACATCTAGCGACATGCGTGAGCCACTTCACACAGGTTGACGAGGACTCACAACAATTTGCTGGGCGATATATGAGGTTCTTTAATATGTTTCTATAAACTGAATTCTAAGCTAGCTCTGTCTAAGTTCTCTGATTTTCCACATAGAATAGGTTGGTTGGGGATTAATACAACTTTGATTGGATAGCATTCTAGACACAAGGTTATAATATTTCGCTTTACTAGCAAAGCATTCAGGTTAAACCAACCGGGTTAGAATAGCACGAACAAGGGTGACACCCGAACATGCCTATAGGTGCGATCGGTGGGCCGTCTGGTGACAAGAGGAGACACCATGACCGGAAGACGCCAGGTGCCTAAGCTGTACACTGGAAACCTGCCCACACTCTTCCCGCTTCTCTCCTGCTACATATGCGCTTATTCGAGACCGGCGCTTATTTGAGACCCCGGCGCTTAAAATGGGCCATTACGGTAGTAAATTGGGATGTAGTGGAACACGTAGTGTATATTGTATACTCGTGGGAGTTCCGCACCCCCGGGTCCGTACCTCCACAATACAGAGTTTACTGGAGGTACCCGGGGGGGGGGTCACTTGAGTAAAAATGGCAACCATGTGCGTACAAAAAGTAGCGGGAAAGGGGGTATCTCGACTTTTTCAAGTAAATTCTCATTTTTTTGGCAGGGAAGGGGATACCTTCTTCATCTCAAAACATGGGCGGGAAAGGGGTACTTTTTAACATAATATTCCATTGAAAGGGTGCCAAAATTGAGGGTCAGGGGCCGTGTACGCACATAGTTACTATATAGAACATATTAGGAGTAGCCCCCCCCCGGGGGGGAGGTACGGAACATCAGTAGGTCTTCAGCTTAACCAGGTCCTTCAAAAATATTCACCTCTCTGTCCAATCTAAATCTCTGTCAAGAGTCTGCATTATTACCAGAATGTAACGAGCCATGTGGTTCTGCCTAATACCACTAGAGGGCGTGGCAGTCGGTCTCCATCGAAAGTGCCTCAGCAACACACCATAACTGTTTGTCCACCCCAATCGGGCATATCTTATTAACAATATGGAAAAACTAAAATTTGTACCTTGCCAATTCGTACAATTGGAACTTGAGGGGTATGACTGCACAATCTTTTATCTTCGGGACAAGGGACTTGCCGCCTGTTCAGTGGGCTGGCCTTGTATATCAGTGAATTACAGGGAACTATACAGCCTATTACAGGTGTGTTGCATGCTCTAACTTTAGGCCACTTGATTCAACTCTTCATAGATACTGATGCCAAGACCATTGCCACATCGTACCATACATAATTGAATTTCCACTACAAAAACGGCAAAGTAAGAAGCAAGTTGATGAAGATATTATCATTATCCAAAAAATTGTTTAATATGACGTTGCAAGTTTAAATCAGGCTTCATCCCCTTAACGAGTGGTGGGTGTTTTTACGATTGATGAGGCGAATAAACACTAAGATAACAAACATGATATATCAGTAGAGGCATGTGATTGATTCCCGGAAACTAGTGTCCACTTTTCTTTTAGCAACGCTCAATTCCTTCGATGGTTATCAGCTCGATGCCCTTATACTGAGTCTAGAAATAACTGTTAAACCAACAGTTCTCACTGCCATAACTCACCTTCCAGTTCCTAGCTGTTCAGGAGGGTGTTGCGAAAGGATAGGATTTCAATTCTGTCGGAGGTCTTATTCCTAAATGGGAACTGACTACCATCAGGCAATGAATTCTCCCCTGTTTTACAGCAAGGTAATTGGTTATAGAAATGGTTCTGAAGTGGTCATGAATTGGGGAATGCTTCCCAGACTCCCAGTATGACTCACACTAAGAGGATTGATTTTGCAACACCCTCCAGAGTCGGGGTGTAATTCTCAAGTAAGACAATTCTCTGGGGAAGTTGATTCTCAGGGTGGAGAAGAGCTGAAAATATGAAGATCAAATAGCTACAGTGAGAGTTGGTTCCAATTCTTTTCGCAACAGCCTCTCTAGGCCTACTTGTGCTGCTACAGTAGTAGGCTCAATGTTCATGCTGTGTAACTGGGAAACAAGGACAGACAGTTGATTTAGACCACCACACATAGATTTGATACAATGCATTACGTAACACCCCGAATATACGCCGCACCTCGAGATTGGGGATTGCTTTTACAGCAATATACTAGACCACCAATTATTTTGATTGTATATGGGTCAGGTCGCCAGAAAGCAGTAGATTTTGTGGTTTTGGGTCATTTTTGACTTTTATGGCTCTGATGAAAGAAGTTGTGAACCAATCTTGTCTTACATAGACTCATTTGATAAAGAACACTTAGGGCTATCAGAAAAATGTAAATTTGTGGTCATCCATCAAAAACTTTAGGACTTATAGCCTACTGAAGTGAAAAAATGGCCAAATTTGTTCTTTTTTATACTTTTTGTATTTTTTACAAGTGTCTTGTAGTGAATAAAGAACACTATAGAGTATCCCAAAGTTATTTTTTGTATTTTATATGATCATAGGTATCATTTGCATGAGGTTTGGACACGTTACTAAGTGAGAATTCTTCGTGATATGTCTTTCAAAATGGAAATCTGTAATTTATAACGTCCAGTACCTAAATCTAAATCGGTTATAAAACATGGAAACAATGAAGTTTCAAAATCTTTGTTATTACCCATATGAAGGGCCCTATCATCCCCTACTTTGGTGAAGAAATTGTGTGTCTACCAGCATTTGTCTCCATATAAGAGCAGCTTATGTGAAATAATTCTGATAAAAGTACCGGACGTTACGTAACGTCCGGTACTTTTATCATCATGTAGGAGGTAGTCTACTGTGCATGCATAACTCAAATTTTGTTCCATTCTGTAATTGAAGTCAATAATAGACATATTGGCCTTGTTATTTCATGTGATTGTTATGCATAATGGGACATTCTTACATTATTGAGAGCAACTTCAATTACCTCCATATTTCATTATTTTGGTACCGGACGTTACATGACACAAAACAAGCAATAAAAATGGAACCGGATGGCCTAGATCGGTATTTTTTGGTCTTCTGAGCTGAGGAGATGTACCTTGACAATTTTGTTAAGGTTATATAAAGTAATTAGAAAATTAGTTTTTCAAGGCCTTCAAGGGCAAAATCTTACACTTTCTGAAGACCTGACCCATATGTAACAATTAAAAAGATTCCGACACGGTTAATGAAGCATCTATCACCGTAGAGGAGAGCAGTCTTATCTGGTGCATTCTACAATGCCAAAATCATTCCAGTACTACTTTCACAACTTTGTTAATCTACAAAGTTTACTGTTTTTAAAAGAAAAGTGAAACATCAAAAGACTGATCCAGTGTTGACAATATCATGATGGTGTAGACCCCACTATTCTATAATATAATTAAGACAAATTTTGCAAAAGCCTCCATGCATAGCTTATACAGCACCTTTTATAGCTTTTGAATATGCACTTTCTTCTGTATAGCCATTAGCCACATGAGCTGCTCCCCAATACAAGAAGCTGCTCACATGCTCATGCTCATAGGAGCATGTCAGTGTGGACCATGTAGAAAGAAACATGTCGCCATGAGATGACGGACATCATTAGTGTTTGCAGTGAGGGTTTTCCATCTCCCATTTTAATGGAGGGTTCTCATGAGTACGAGCTGGCCTGGCACCAGGACTATCTGAGCTACTCATGATGTATTTATGGCGCACAAACTGCTCGGGCTCTTTATGAAATGGGCGGGGATTTATTAATAAATATCATCCGATCCCTGATCTGCCTTCCTTCAGGCTGGGGGCATGGATATCACGTGGACACAGATGATTAGATGAGGTTTGACTAATGCCTTGTGTTAAGTGGTTTCGAAGTCATGAGAAATAGAGAGTGTGAAAGAAAGGGCGCTATGGGCAAATATATATGGGTCTATGGGAAAAACCTGGAAAATCCTGATAAAAAAATAATAATCAGCTCTGACAATTATGCATGTAAGCAGGAACATGGAAACCCATACTAAACCAGATACAACACAAGGCTAGAGGTAGACTAAATTGTCAAGTTACAATGCAAATTCATATGTAATTCATATTTACCCAAAACTTGATATCCATAGAATGGGAATTAAATAAGGGGACCTTGTTTAACAGCTTCCCAACACCTCAGACCTGCTTCTCTCTCACCCTATCACACCCGACCCATAATCTCCCAACCCCCTCCCCATCATCCCCTCTCTGGCACTTCCGCCGGTCCTATCAAGCCCCATCTGGCACCGACAGTTACCTCCAACACCGGTAATGGCGCCTGACACTTGTCACATGACCTCCCGCGAGATTTGGCGAGAAGGAGGCGTGACGTCACGACAGGCAACAGGCGCCAATTTGCGGCCTTCTCCCAAGTCCCTTTTAGCAGGCGTGAGGGGACTGTAGGAGTGAAGGTGGGAGGGAGGGCAGACGGGGGTGTGGGTGAGGGAACGGAAGGGGGTGGAGGTCCACAAGGGCAAGGCATGATCCAAGGTGCACCCCTGTAATGACTCGACCCCACCAGAGATCGACTCTTAGCCAAGCCCCCAAATTGAAACATCAATTTGGCACCAATGCTGCTGCCAGGAGATTATGCAATGGCTCTAGTGGACGTCAAGCACTGATCCAGCTGAGGCTAGATTCAATCAGCATCACCAGAAGGTCTCTATCCATTACAGTATAGATATCACTAGGGCCCATACCTCCACTAGCCCTCTCAACTAGGAATACTACTGAATTCTTGGCCATTGGAGGGATATAACTATATAGGGTTGATTCAGGTAAAGCGGGACACTTAAGCCATTGGACGTCCTTCCCATGTCCGAGAACTAAATTAATAGAATCGCCAAGCAGATAGGTGGTGGATAGAGAAAATAGTGTGTGACACTTCCCAGGTAGCACACAAAAGTTTGCCGACATTGGCCCGATGCATCGGGCCAACGTCGGGCCAACGTTGGGCCAACGTTGGCTGCCCATCGGGCCTACATAGGCCCGACCAGTGGCATTTGCCAACCAAATGCCAACATTGGCCCAATGTTGGCAGGACATTGGCAAATGGTCGGCCCTTGGCCGACCATTTGCCAATGCTGATGTTTGCCGACCAAAAGCCAACGTTTGGCCTATGTTGGCATTTGGTTGGCACCATCGGGCCTATGTAGGCAGGATGGGCAGCCTATGTAAAGCCGATGTTTGGGCCAACGTTGGCCCAATGTTATGCCAATATCTCTGTGCTACCTGGGTTATTGCTGCCCTCTGTTGGTTATTGAGTTAATTATTTTCTGCTTCATTTCATGATTAAATCATTTTGTACATAAATCACAACAGGAATTTCTATATGAGGCCATTGTGATTTATAAGAATAAAAAGAATGTGTTCGATAATTTTTGTGAGTCCAAATGAACACTGCATGGCTGAGTGGTGTTGAGGTGGCAGGTTAGGTCACCTGAGTGCTTGGTAGACAGGTCATTTTCTATACTGACGTTGCATGTTGTCCTGTGGGTGCTAGTACTACCATACAGGCAGTCCATACAGGTGTGTATGCACCACAACTACCAGCTCAGGCTAATTAACATGCATTCTTGGGGGGGGGCACTATATGCTTAAGCCACCATGAGATACTTCAATGAGTCCTAATAGCACTGTTGTGTGTAAGTTGGGAGAGATTGTATTTCCACCAATATCTGAGGGTATTACATAACTGACCCCTACAACCAGTGTAAGGTACATGCTGATAACCAGCTCTGCAGCTAGACACAACGGCGCCACCTCCAACCCGCCATGTCGGTATAAGTTACTCACCCAAATGGGCAGACTGGGGGGAGGGGAGTTTGCCAAATTAAAATCTCACATCCTCCAAATTAAAATCACACATCCTGCAAAGATCCGCTCAATGAGATATTTTGACATTGTATTCACCAGGGTTTGACTGTCTGTGGTATCACTTTGCACTTTTATTCCATGGTTAGGCCTATATGATTGGATTTCATTGCCAGGACATGATAGATCATAGTTGAAAGTGGTTAAGGCTTGTTTGCATTGCCTTTTTTTCCCTAAAAGGTCCATATCACATGTTGATTTTATGAAAAGGCCATGTCACATGTCACTAACTGTTTATTTCCCCATGTCCCTGTCATTAAGTACCATGTCACATGTCAACTTGAAGGAAAGGCCATGTCACCTTATTGATTCTAATTGTCTAGACCCATAGCAATTAAATCTCAAAACGTTGTCAACCATTCTGGTGAGTAACTTATAGAAAATGCCCCATGAGTAATCTGCAGCTAGCCATGTGCTTTGAGGACTGCAGTAAGGTAAACAGAGGTAAATGGGGACTTGTATTGACAGGGGAGACTGGGGACCTGGGACTGACATACCCTGTACTACTACATGTATTAGAAGGCACACCACAGAGACTCTTCCTCGAAGTTCAAGCCCATGGTCCTTCCATACCTTTCCCAAATGCGAGATGCATTCTTTTTTCAAACCAAATCCATGGAATGTGTTCAGAATTATCTCCTCTAGATCTACATTGACAATATTGATAAACCCAGGAATAATTATATCAAAATAACAAAACGATTGAGCATGTTTTAGAATTGACATATTCAAAGTACAGCATCAAAACTCTTCTTCCTGGATGGTAAAGTTGGACACTTGTTTCATGTAAAGTGGGACAACTGCCAGGAATAAGATCGAATGGTAAGCCAGAATATATAAAACTGGTTACTTTTCAAAGAGGAAAACGTATTATGATTTAGTTGATGAATAAGATATCAAAGAAATCCATTAAGAACCTTTAATGGGACCAGATAGAATGGATGAAATATATATATATATATGAAATGGACCAAACCCCAGCTGCCATTCCTGTGCACACACCTCAGCAATATCTCAGAAAGTAGACCTCTCACTACATGACTATAAGGTGTTGTTCCCGGAGTGTTGCTGTTACACTCATGCTGAAGTGCAGAGGGTCTAACTAGTGCTCCCATGTCCCTGTAGCTAGGCCATGATACATACAGTACACAACTGATCAAAATCTCCTTTTGTATTTTTGAATTATGAGGTATTCAATAGCTGTATTTTCATTGGTAACCCTGTCTCTTTATTGTCACTTTGCAAGAGCGTGATAGAAATTACATCATTGAACATCCCATCACAATGATACATAGACCTCTGAGCGCAAAATTGCTTACTCAATAACTAAAAGCTATAGAAGATTATTTTTCAAAGGTTATATGGGAGGACTAGCCAATGATAATCAGAGATCTACATTAATGCTTGGCCTTTCTCCAAGCTTTCACGTGGTGAGCAAAGATTTGGATTTAGATTTACTCTGATAATCAACACCGGTAAAGTAATTAGCAGTAAACTCATGATAAACAATAGTATTGGAATTACATGTATAAGGTGTTAATAAGCGGATGTCAGAAGAGGATGTCAGAATTATCACTCCTAGGTCACGCAAATGGAAATCATCCCCTCTGGATGATAACAACATTTTTTAATGTCAGAAAAATATCTAGAAATGACCAAACTCTCCAAAATCGGGAAAAGAATGATAGGAAAACAAGAAGTGACTAAAAGATTTTTTTAAAATTGGAAAACAGTCAGGTTAGTGAAAAAAATCACCTCCATTTACGACAAATGGACAGATAAGTAACCAAGGGGTCGATAGTAGGGGGTCCCAATTGGACCCTCATCCTATCCCTTGCCTTCTCTTATAACGTGTGACCATATCTTATAATGTTCCAAGGATTATGTTTGTACTTCATCAAAAGCAGAAACTTAACGCGTCGAGAGAACACCATCTGTAATTCTACCTTTCATGATGTGAACAAAAGATCTTGTATGCACAAGAGATGGGTAGGGCTACGATTGAGCTTATAGTCACTATACATCATCAAGAAAACACACTGATAAAGTTCTAGCGTAAATATAAGGTAAAAGATGGGAGACGAAGAGAGAGAGAGAGAGAGAGAGAGAGAGAGAGAGAGAGAGACATGTGACCAGTCAAGCAAAACCACCCCTCTGCTGGGAAATTCATTATCAAAGTTCATCTCAAGATCTTTAAAATGAGACATCATTGGGTTAAATATTCCTAGTAGTTATGTCAGAACCCCTCCTTGAACATAGGTTGTTATTCATATCTTAAATCGATGATTAAGCTCTAGATTCATTATCAACCATAATAATGTCTAAAACACAATAAATCAGCCTTTTTCATAAAAAAAATGCGTAATAATATGGTGATTTTTATCATAGGTTTTGATCTAGAAGGAGTTTTCCATTTCTGTTTTCAGTTTTGGGTTTTTGGTGAGTATCCCCAAAAATTGGCATAGAAATCTTCAAATTTTGATTATTGGAATGGTTCCCATGGCAACCAGGAACAGGCATATAGGTGGATTTCTCATGAAAAATGTCCATTTTACCATCCATATATGGGCCATTTCTACCGAAAATGGTGCATTTTAAATGAAATCATTAAATTCTGCATCAAAAATTAGCTTGATGTTAATTTATAAAAATTTTAGAGTAATTTGCCTTCCAATGCCATCTGGTGGCCGAATGGGGAATTGAAAATCCCCCACGGAGGGGTGTTCTCCCTTGATGGGTCACACATGCCCTTTGAGACCTTTGACTCCAGTAGATCTAACAAGGGCTATCACATCACACCTGGCTCATCACGATGTGGGTACTGTACCTCAAAGGCTACAACACAAAGCCCATTGCACTCAGCATCGCGTGCATTACCATAATAGTACCATGTACATAGGGCTTCCGATGAGAAAAGGTGTGAAGTATGCACTGATTAACTCCCTACCCATAGAAGTTTAGTATGGACAGGTGAAGCCTTTTCTTTAGGACACACTGTGGATGTTTTTTTCTATAGACAAATACTCTAGATATTCTTTTGCAGTACTCGTGTATACTGACACAAAAGAAATTGGTCTGGAGGCTGTTGCACTGAATCTAAAGAGAGCAAAGTTCCACTCTGCTTCACCATTCAACCTGTACTTAAGTCATTAGACTAAAAAGCCACCTGCCTTGTTTAAAAGTATTATAGCACAAACAGGTACATTTATTTTTTGTACCTTACTGTGTGACTCTCTTTTCACTGCTATTGTTTTAAATCTTCATTGAAAGGTACTTGTACCTGACTGACATAAGCACCTCTGTATGTGTAACACAAAAAAAGTCAGGACTGATAATAAAGTGACTGCTGCAGGAGAGGCACTTCTAAGACAAAACTACCCTTTCCCCCATGTGCAACACCATCCAGTCATCCTCTGGAGATAACGCATTAGATTTCAGCATCCTTGCCACATCTTAATACCATGCGAAAGCTTGGGGAATAACATGAAAAATGGACATTAGTACAAAAGGATGATCCAGCACATTATCCCGCCATTATCCCCGCTCTGCCTGTGCACACTTATTATCCCTGATGCATATACATATATCTGCCCGACTTATGTTTATAGGCCCTCCACAACGACAGCCATAAAAAGCCTTTTAGGGGCAATGCCGCATTTCTATCATACACCGTTAGAAGGTGGCGTGCTAGCAGGCCTTATTGGAGGCTTCCTGAGTGCACAGAGTGTAGGCATATGAAATGTCCAGAGTCAGTTTATGTCTATCCCTTTGCACACACTACAGGGGGAGGGGGAATGGCCCTCCGGCACGCCAGGGCGAAGTGGAGGACAGAGCCCCATCCTCCTCCATGGCAGGCTTAATGAGGGATGGACATTGTGGCCATGCCATGCCAAGATCCAACCAGATCCAACTAGGATCCAAAGGGATGGGATCCAATCAATGCCCGGGAGTCAGCAAAGGGACTATGTCCTCCTGGATGTGGCATTAACGTTGGAGAGACCCTGGAGGGTGGTCATTTGGGCTTCACACACGACCTGGTGATCTCTAGGGACTATAGGGCCTGTCTGGAGGGATGGGATTGAACCTCTTGTATATATCACACCAAATTGTACATGCAGTTTGTGTTGTTATTCAGAAAAGGACAGCTACAAGGAGATGATGGCAGGAATCGCCATAACAGTGCCTTGGAGTGGAAAGCAGTAGGAAGTCATCATTTTGCTTTCTCTGCTTTAATTTTGTAATTCATGTGTGAATGAAAATATCAAGTAAACAGTTGGTAGAGCTCTCTGGCGAGCTCAGTTATTAGCCTTTATCCGACATTGATCTGTAACGTAATGCTCAATTGTCTGAGACAGGTTTAAGTAAGGACGGGAATGAAAACTTAGTGTCTTTTAAACAATATTTAAATTTCACCAGACCATCTTTGCCTTAAGAGAAGCTGCAGTCCCTGTTTCGGCCAATGTAATTTATAAACCAATGCCTGCCTGTCAGTTGGTCAGTTATGACGTGTTTTATGGCGGTCTGGAGAGGGCCACCTTATCTGGGTGTGCATCAGGTTCATTGGCAGGAGGAATGATGAAGGGCACCACTGGCTGGAAGACAAGGTACCGGTAAGAGCCATGGAGGAACTCCTAGATACAACGGTCACATGTGCCAAACAAGCAAGGCTATGGTGAGAATGTGTATTCAGAACCAGACGTAGAGTATGATAGTTACACTCGCATTGCTTTCACAGTCGTGTACTTTGTACGGTATATGTTAAAGTGTGCTACCTTCTCAAGTTTTATTGTCCCATAGACTTCGAGTAAAATTAATCATGTTGGCATCCTCACCAGTGAAACAACAATGTCAGCATCTATGATGCCCAGGTGTACACTAATTGCAATTATAAACAGAAGAGGTCACTGACATAACTGGGTGTCCGCATAGTAAAATCATTAATATAGGCCTAATCATTTTTGTCAGTTAGAATTAGGTCTCTGGATACTACATGTAGTCATAACCGCATCTGATTAAGGATAGCCTTTCGGTAGGATACTGATTTATAGAAAGTCAGATCAGAATTTACTTTACAACAAGGAAAAGAAATCACCTTGCTATCTGAAATATATCAAAGGCTGTGCATTAAAGGGCGTTTCTGAGATATAGGAGATGGCGTTCACATAGCAGGACCTACATGACGTCTTATGATTTGGAGGCAGTTATTTATAAATTATGTAGTCCCAGGTATGTAGCGAACTTTTGAATGTAAAATATGAAGGCGCTATAGTAAATCACAGATGAAAACATTACATGAAGATGGTAAAATAAAAAAGGTGGCTCTTTACAACGACGCATATTATATTAGGCATGGAGAAGCCCCTTGATGTTATTGTATATCACAAAGGGAATGATTGTACTACCCTGTGGTTGTTAAACATAATAGAGTAAATTGAAGCATTAGAAATGACCAGAGAGCCCCTACACTCTCAGCCTCGATTGTAAATGTGCAGTATAGCTTGCCCTTTACTGGGTACGGGGCAAGCTACTGTAGGGTCATTAGATTTGTAATACCAGCAGCTCCTACTATTTTCCAAAAATAAAGCAATGCACTGTAAATAGCTTGGCGCTGTCTGACAGTCTATTCTACCCCAACTCTAAAGGTAGCTTGCCACGCCCGTTTGATACTTGATTGATGGTGTGTTTCATATTGATTAAATTGATGATTTTAGTCCTTATCAAAATACTCAATAAAAATATACAACATAAAGGACATCAACGTGATCTTGGCATTGGCAGAAAGAGATTAAAATATTATAAACCAAAGCACCTAGAAGAACACCCAAACAATTGGAATGCTATCAGGCCGACCGTCACGGCCAGATAATACATGTGAAACAGAAAAAAAGCCAGACAACTACTTAGAATCATTAAAGCTATTGGACAACACATGGGTAAGGGCCTTTCTCCACTAGGCGACAACTAGCCACAACGACCATCGGTACCGTATATTCCGACTTAGCGGGATACATTATTGACCAATGAGAAAATTCCTTCCATTCACTGCCGACTTTTCAGGGTGCATTACGTAACACCTGGTACCCATCAGCTCACTGTTATCAGTCCTTATCTCACAAGGTATCAGCTTCAGCAGGGGTCGGCCCACTAAGGAACACGCTAAGGCCATATATACATGTGAGTATGTGAGTAGGGATGGGGTACCTCTACAGTAGACCTCTCGGTACCCAGATTGGTACCAAATCGTCTGAAAAAAAATCAAACATGTCAGTCTTTGAAGGTGGATATCGTGACAAATAGGTGCATCGGTCACGATCATCGGATAGTGGAGACAGGCCCTAACTTAAACACATTGCACGATGGTAGAAAGTGACACTTTTGATATTACATAGCTACAACCTGCAAGATAATATCAATCATACAAGTTATACCAAACAACATGAAATCCCTGATTTGAACGTGAATCAATATATAAGTATCATATAAGTATGAAAGACATAAAATAGCATCTTCTCCACGAGACTTACTCTGTAGACCTGTGTGTGTTCCACTAGAACACACCCTTCGCTTCTCCTGGGAACCAGGTTACATTAAATGTAAAACCTGTTGGAGGAGCTTTCTTCAAACGGCAGTCATTCAGTCTCGCTACTACGTTTAAAATGAAGAACCCTCGGTCAACTGACGTCGTCATGTCCTGCATCAATAAAGGTCTAACCAAAACTAAAAAAAAAAAAAAAAAAAAACCCCAAAAAAAACCAACATAAAACAATGAAATCTCAATTGCACAAGTCATCCCAAACATACAGTATATGATTGGGCATTTATGGGGTGAGTGAGACTAAGATTAATGGTTGACAAGTGTTATATATTATCAACAATAAGGATGTGCAGGAAACTTCATTTATGAAATACAGCCTATAGTGTTGGCAGGTTTGACTGCAAGGCGAAGTTAAGGGTAATTAAACATAAATTTACAGGAGGGGTGGATGTATTGTACAGGTGAATCTATATGGTGGTGGGGAGAAGGACCGAGGGGGTGCAGGGTCCAACTCCTGTGTGTTAAAATTTACCAGTTGGACATTCAGGTACATTAAAGACAACGACACAAACTACGTTGTGGAGGAGTAATGGGCAGACGTGGGTATTATATCACTGCTACACCCCACACTACCTGTCCTGCACATACTAACACACGGGTCCCCTATCAGGTCAGGTCCTGACCCCTCCCACCTGGACACCAGATAACAATGGCCAGGGGTCACCTGCCTGGACATTGATGACGTCAGGATGGTCAAGGGGTCACACAACCTGGATGATTTACAGGGAGAGTTTATGGCGGTTTGGCACCAGCAACTGCCTCCACCCCCACGCCACTGTTCCCCTCCATTCAGTCCCTCCATCAGGTCTGGCACCTCCCTCCCACTCCCATCCCTTCTCTCTGACATATTCATTATGTACTACATCAAAAGTAAAGAAAACACAATGAGAGGGTAACATGTACGAGCTTTCCACTGGTGGTTGTGAGCATGTTATTTGATGCTGGTACAAAATGTATTTCAAAGAAAAATAGGTTGTAGGACAAAAAAGTTAGAGTTCTATAGGGAGGCTTTATTGACTCTAAAATATTCTCAGTGATCTCGGAAACATGTTTGGTTCACTACAATTCAGGTAATTGGTTCCATATACAGTCGAAAATTGCAATTTCCAGTAGAATCATTTCATTAAGAAGAGAATTCAGCATCGCATGCCCTTTCACTGAAAAAAAGATAACCCAAAAGAATGTGCTACCCGAGTAATCATTTCTATGTATCAAAAATCCTATCTGAAAGCTGTTTTAGAATAATTACCAGTTGATTCAGATTTAATTAAACCCTGTACTCAATGTCTTTAATTCCCACAAGTTTATGAAACGATTGTTGTTTTAACCTCGCTGGGAATATTCTACCATCCAATTGACTTTCGGTTTTCAGATCATCTACTTCAGTATTGCCTCGTAAATGTATGCATTAGAGAAGAAAATGTGCACAATTTTTCTACATTACTGTTTCTAACTGTCTCTGGTATCTTTCTGAAGAGGTTATTGGAAGCTATGCAGCCTTGGTAAAAAAAAAGGTATTTGGCTAAGCAATACTGAGGAATCAAGTACATGGAATAATCCCCTTATGGCACATACATTTCCTCTCTATACAAAGCCATATGGGCCCAGCTATCCAACAACAGGAGTCTGGACTACACAAAAGGTAGCCTAAGCTAAAATACCATGGAGGAATCACCCCCTCAGACTCAGTACACTGTAAAAACAGTGTTTAGGGATTAAACACCAGTGTTTAGAAGTTAAACACTTGGTTAAACACTTATTTGTCCCACTTTTCTCAACACTTCTTATGCGTTAAACGCGTTCAATTTTAAACGTGTTTAACTAGGAAGTGTTTAAATGCCAAACACTTAAACACTTAAGTGTTTAGGTGTTTGAGAATAAGTGTTTAAAAGCTAAACACCTAAACACTTCAAGTGTTTAGATGTTTAAATATTGGTGTTGAGAAAATTTGGTGTGTATCTTTAAACACCGTTTTTGCAGTGTACATCCTGCGTGCCATCTCCAATATCTACCTGAGCGAATCCCCCTCCAGGGGCGGTCGCCAAGTCCAAGGTCACCGTCAAGGTCATCTCCAAGTCAAGGTAAGGTCACCTGGTCCAGATCAGCCTGAGGTGGTGCGTGTGAAGGTGGAGTAGATGGTTTTCAATCAGGCTAGGCCAGTGGAGAACTGGTACTTTCTGCTTTGGTTCCTATAAATAGAGTTGATAGTCTATCACAATTCTTGGTATTTTTCTAAGCCTGACATTAGATTGGCATACACTAGGGTATAAAATGGTATCAAATGACAATTTTATTGAAAAGGAGCCACATGGATATACCTGCCTATTCATGTCACTTTATGCAGAAAGCAGATTTTCGATTCTTCAATACACTGAAAACCTGGAAGATCCGAAACTAGTCAGTAGTGATGACTTTAGGTCCTCAGGTTGACAATACCTAATACTACAGCTTCAGGTGGTTGAAATGACAACGTCCTCATCCTTATGACTTAAGTCGTCAGTATGGCAATACTGACAATACAGAGTCATCATACTGATGACTTAGCTCATGAGGATGACAACCTAACATCATCATTTTGACCACCTAAAGTTGTCGTTTTAGGTATCGTCAACCTAAGGACCTAAAGTCTTTACCACTGACGAGTTTTAGACCTTCCAGTTTTTCAGTGAATTATACACTTACAAATTATACACATACAGAGACACCAGTCAGCCAAAACCCGCTCTTGGCAAAGTCTGCAATAATTGAAGCATGTGGCCGTTATATATAAGTCATCCTCCCAGTCGGTAGTAGCGTGATTAGGAAATACTCGGGGGTGACTTTGTATTGCATGCATAGCGCAACTATTTCCTTAAGATACAAATTGAACTTATTGAAAACTTCTTCTGGTGGCATAGCTACCCTGTATCTGAGAGGAATTGTACTAATGGCAGAAATCTTATCAAATCCAGGGTAATAGCCGCCTTATAAAATGGACACAGGTATGTTGAAAACGTGAATTCGTCCCATGCTTGGCTGTTTTCCAGGGCAACTGACTTGATTTTTGTCTCTGATCTTTCTCGTTTGTTTATTTCCTTCAGTCCATCCCTGATTCATGATACTGCTCGGTTGTGGCCAAATGTGATTCAATGATTTGAGTATGGAGCAAATCTGAAGGGCATTTCTCAATGATGCTAATTAAGATTATTAAGAAATGCCCGACTGGCTTCATAAACATCCTCACGTTCAACACGATGGCATGTCTACATTTAATGTATACTGGTACTTGATGAAAATAGTATTTGTGGGCTGCACTAAGGAAAGCACAGGGCTAATTCAGTTACAAATTAAAGAAACATACAAAGTAAGAGTTTTAGTGAAATAGGTGGAAATGGGCAGTGGTCAAAAAGAACTTTAAAAATGTGAATCTAAAGATTGTGGTGAGGTCCATGGTACAAAAGGGCACAATAGAAGTGGTGGTCCCTCTATATCCACCTTATTTTAAATGACTATAGAAAAAGGGAATTCGCTAAGGTTGGTCCAACTTTGCAGTTAGGGTTGGGGCTTTTGAATGACACTATTTTCTTTACATGGCCTTGGGTCGTGGATAGTGCAGTCCATACTTCTTCAGTGTGTTCCCCAGCTAGGACACAATGCAGGAGGTTAATTCAAAACAGTGCTAATTTACCACTGTTTTGAATTAACCTCCTGAGATAAAGCTAACCAAGCATAAGGAAGGTTTATTATAAATCAAGTACAGGGACTGGGTTCATATTCTACATGTTACCGTACCACAACTGACAATACCCTTCACATGGTCAAAACCAATTCAGCTAGCCTATTTCATACATTTTCATGTGGTGTGGGAATCCCGCTGTACATAGACACATAAAGCTGTCATAGAGTTTTGGGTACCAGTATTGACTTGTAATTAGAGGGCAGGCTTGTATGTGATATGGTGGTCGGGAAGCAGAGGGGGTTCTGCCCAATCAGTCTATACCCAGGTCCGTTATGTGGATGCTGCAGGGTCTGACCATTGTCAAGTATTGTGACCAGGTGTGTCCATGCAAGGTGAACATGACATGCCTATTTGTGTATGTAAAGGGAGCTGTAGGGTGAAAGGAAGACTACAGACCAAACACTATAATAGTGACAGTATAGCACCACAATACCAAACCACAACTATGTTGTGCACGTGTACATTGTAAGTTAATATGACCTTGTTATTAATACCTCGCCATATCTTCCAGTGTGCTAATATGAATTCAAAATGCTCCCAATCTAAAGAAGACAATATTGGTGGTACAGAAAGCTTGAAATTAATGTACTGCTTTATTTTCTCCCCACTTTTCTAAGCTCTGTGTAATTGACATGCTTGTAGGTGTAAGTGAGTGGAACTGTCAAATACTAGACTGACAAAATTGAATTGCTACAACTGACCCAACGGCTTGCATTGAGAGAGAATAGAGCATCCCCTCCAATAGGCAGAAGCACCCCAGGGTGCCAAAAACTAGCAGAATAGACTGAACTCGAAGGGGAGGTCAATCTCTCATGCAACCTCCAGTTGGTGGACCCAGAAAGGTTTAGTAGCCAGGTATCATTCATATGATGCTCTTGTACATGGAATTATGATGTCATAAATTGAAGCCTTAAATACTATAAATGTCATATGTGGTCAGTATAGGTTGTAAGAGGGCACTGGCGGAGAATGCAAATTGACCTGTGCGGTTGTCTGTGAAGAGGGAAAATTTCCTCTCCTTTGCCCTGTAAGGGGTTGTATCTGAATAAAATTAAAAATTGAGTTGCTAAAAGCTCTCTGGAGAGACAATATCGGCCGAAAATAAGGGTGCCATTATACAGACCATGATGTGGTTTAGCTATGAAGAAGATCTCTAAGTGGGGTAGGATGGTCTATGCAGGGGTCTATCTAGAAGGTTTATATCTATATGTGTTGAGTAGGAGGTCGTTTAATGGAAAGAATGATCTGTCTAGATTCATAGATTTATATATATGGTGGCAATATTTGATCCACACCATATTTAAACTTCAGGGCAATGTACCTGTGATCATACTCAATGCTTAATATTACTTCAGGACACTCTTATCATCTGATTGATTGATAATGTACCCCGCCTGTATCCTATATATGGCCTGCGTGTGGGGTAGGGTAGTCTAGATGTTAAGTCTCCTAATCATATATGACTTGTGTAGAGGAAAAGAGCCTTCTCTGCAGAGAGAGGGTAGTGGCCTGTGCCTACAGAGTGTATCTACAGCGTGAGAGATGTAGGACCTGAGGAAGCAACCACCAGCAACCGAAACCCTTGTTCTCTGCCGCCATCCATGTAGTCAACCACTCCCTCCCATCTACTTACCCCCCCCCCTCCTGCTCACCTACCACAAGGCTTGTCTCCGGCTCGTTGGCACCCTGGGAACCCCATCTTGGCGCGTTGGTCTCCCATCGGGCTTGTTGGTTGGACTGAAGGAGCAGGAAGACGGGGTCTGGCTGGGCTTGTTTGCCCTTGTATTCCCAACGGTCCCCACCTCCTTAAGGGCCCCATGCTTAGACGGCACTCCTGGTGGTGCCAGTATGGGGGACTACCTGTTTGCCCTGTCAGGCACCGACATATGGGTCTGTCAGGTCCGCCGCCAGGTAGACCAGGCCACGGTCTCCCACACCCCCAGCATGTCTAGGAGGCCCTACTACACTGTTGACCGTGCTTCTCCAGTGGTTGACCCCTACTGACTTCTGCAGGGACACTCCAACTTCTCCAGGGCTGGGGAGGCCCAGGGTCGGTCGGTTCGGGGAGTGCATCCTTATAACTCAACATGTCAACAGGCGCAAACAAGCCCCTGACAGCACCTACATATAGACCTTATCCCCCATCCCTCTCATCCCCGCCCATCCCTCACTTCTTCTAACAATAAAACTGACTTTGTACCTCCCGCTCCAAATTTCACAGCAGCAAAGCCAATTGAAGTTCAAATTTCAGCAATTCATCCTCACTGACTTTTCTAATCGCCTTTGTGATTTTCAAGAATTCTGGAGGTTCCAGAAAGAGCATCTGAAGATGCTCTTCTTGTAAGGCAATGGTGGTTGATATAGATATTTGTAATAAGTCAAGAGAATTCGCAAATACACCAGAGAGGTTAGCATGAGGGATAGCCATGGTTGTAGACCACTGACAGGGAGATTAATCATCGCTTTGCCATGGTGATATATCTTTATCTCTCCCCCAAATTAAACACTTGGTCCTACCCAATGAGCTCCATGCGAATGGGTGCCCCTTCAAATATCCCCAAAGTCCAGTGCAGCATTTGTTGGTATTCTATCTCGACCTCTATTGCCCAAATGTTCTGGAGGAGAACACACTTCCTCCAGTAGGAAAAGGTTTAATCCATAAAGACCATCACAGGAGGAAATTTGGGATTATTTCCTGTATTATCATTGTAATTCATAGGCATGGACTTGTTCAACATGTAGTTACCACGACAAAAATGCACTTTCAGGCCCTCCTGTGCCCTCTGGCTAAATGCACTCACCCTCCATGGCATGGCTGCATGCTAACTCCAGTGGGAGGGTGAAAGGGCTGAGAGGCCTGACGCAGCAGGAGGAAAAAACACATCCACAGACAAAGCCACTGCAGGTGAGTCTAAATTGTTCCATTTTGTTTCATACTCCTCTCACAATGGGTAGTGAATTAACATTGCAATTAATATAATCAATACGCCCATTTTGCATGTACTACGGGTGTGGGGGTAGACGTTAACACTGTACTAGTTCAATTGCCTGGAGGCGATATAGCTATGAATGTGTGGTTGTGGGAGGCAAAAATGGAAGGATGTACCAGACTCTGGAGGACATATTGTTGTGTAGGTAGGATACATGTTATGTAGTGAGGTGGAGAGGAGGGATGTGGGGGGGTGTACATGGGAGAGAAATGGGAGGAGTAATTTCCCGATCTGCCCCATTGCATTTGGCGGGAGCAATCTGCACCGCACGCTACCTTTAGGCACGGGCGGGACGCTTCGTGTCTGACCAACGTAAATTAGTTGTCGACATAGAGTCGACATGCCATTGTTTCCGGAGCCCGCGGGTTTTAATTGTAGCCTCGCCCGGTGGTTATCTCTAAACATCCCTCTGCTTCGTCGTCTCCCCCTCCCCTCCCTCCACCCTGCCCCATCAGCGAAACGGTCCGTCTTTGTAATAGTCCCCGCACACGCGCCATGGGAGAGAACTATGGATGTTGGGACAGGGAGGGGATACACTATGAAGGGAGAGATGAACAGTGGATATAAGGAAAGAAAAGGATCCAGAGGCAGAGTGGGACAGCTAGGACGGCGAGAAGAAAGAAAACCAGAATTAGAGACAGCAACAGCAGATAAAGAGAGAGATAGCAAGCCCTTGCCCAGGGGGCCCAGGGGGGAGCTTGGCCCCCCCCCCATGGCTCAAAAGACAAAAAAGGTCCACATTTTAGGCCCCCGTGGTTATGTTCATTATATATCTTTTTAACACAAATGCTCCAAAGAGGGGTCCCCGAGGGTGGGTGCTTTGAACCCACCCAAGATGGCCACTTTGTATAGGACTCAGAATGAAGGCCTAGTGGAGCCGCCATTTTGAATTTCGCTGGTTGAGGTAAAACCCACTGATAACACATACCATGATGGGTACCTTGTCCCTGGTTAACACCCACTTCCAGGGACATGCTGGTCCCATCTTGTGTTGCCGAAACCAGCTCCAGACCAGCTAGTGGCCATTACCCCCACTCAAGTACCCTATTCCTCTTCAATATAGTTTTTATATTGTTTGTAAATTGGACAATTAATGATTCTACAGCATCTACAGTGTATGAAAATTCTCAAAATTTTCTAACATGAGCCAGTCTAGAAAAAAAATCACAGGAGTGCCGTTGCATCATACATCCAGATAATGCTCAGCTTATATGTTAGGCATAGCTTATATCTAAAACCCATCCCAGGTGAGCCTTATAGTTTGAGTTTGAGTTGTACTATAGGAATGGTCTGAGGTTATGGATGTAGGGTTTAATTACATTAGATTAGTAATAAGCTACTAAAAATCACTCACCAATATGCAGAAGTGACCACATAAGATTCTAGTCATTTGCCATGCATTATGCATATTAAACTATTTGGGGTTCCCCAGGTAGTTTTCCATCAGATTTCCATCCCATTTATTCATCCCTTAGGGAGCATCAAAATACTCAAAAGAATGAGTTCCTCATTTTGAAATTTCAAAGTTTTCTTTTGGTGGGGCAGGCTTAAATAACTTTTAAATAACAACACATCATCACATAAGATTTGCATTCCTTTTTTAAAAACATCCCTATGGTTACATCAAAATGCTTTGAACAACACAGTTTGATATGCATATTTCAACAATTTTTTTGGGGGACAAGCCCTCCAAACCCTATCAGAGAATAATATGTCAGGACATCAATTGACATCCTCTATCTGAAAGTTCTTGCCTATACCAAAATCCTTTGAATAAAAGTTTGATGGTTATGTTTTAAGACTTTCTTTGGGCATGCCCCCCCCCCAATCAGCATTGCACAAACATGCCCCTGAGGGGACACCAAAATGCTTTAAACTTCAAGGTTTAACATTTATGTTTCAAATTTTTTCCCCATACCCCATTGCACAACAATATATAAAAATACTAGATTGACACCTGAGGCTACCAGAATGATGAAAACCCCTTGAACTAGAGCGTTTGACATCTATATTTGTGGGTCAACATGGTAAAAGGTACACCCGCAAGTATGCGCGAGGGGGCTCAGTGGGCGAGGGGGTCGGTGGGCGCACCTTTTACCTTGATCCACTTTTTTTTTGAGGGGCTCTCAAGAACAATGCATTACCACATAAGATTTGCATCCTCTTTCTGAAAACCCTCACCACCCAGGGTTACACTAAAAATGCTTTAAACTATCGACTTTGATGTTTATATTTCAAAAAATTTCTAGGGAGCATGCCTGCAAGCCTCCCTCAAACACTACTGTGTGATCAATTAAGATTGTTCTCATAACCTTAGATTTACTGCTGATGGTACACCAAAAAGCTTTAAACTATACATTGTAACATCTATTATTCAATTTTTCTTCTTGGGGCAAGCCCCCATAACCCCTTAAAATAAAACACAACACCGTACATATAACAATCTAAGCATATTTTCAAACTCCTGGATCCACCCCTGCAGGGTTTGTCACTGTGTTTCACTTGCGATTGCAAAAAGGTCCACTTTTTAAGCAATGGTCTCCCCCCCACATGGGGAAGTCTGGGCACGGGCTTGGATAGAGAGAGTAAAAGTAAAAATCGAATAGTCACACTCACTAATGGGGAGAAAAAAAACAAGAGGAAGAAAACCAACCAGACACTCATTAAGAATCAGCCCACACTAATCGAGCTGCCAGGGAAAACTTTCAAGAGAAAAGTTGCCAAAGTGGAGAGACAAGATACTTAGGCTAGTCCCCCCCCCTACACCAACACCCACACCCACAACTATGCCGAGCACCCAGCTCATCCCTTTACCCACCCCATTATTCTGCTCAACCATGTCGTGACACTGGGCATTAATCCCCTACCTTCCTACTCGTCCTCCAGTCCGTCCCCGTCCAGGTGAGCCTCCTCCCTGCAAGGGACGACCCGCCCCGTCAGGGTACAGTGTCCTTGGCGGGGACCTCGGCTTTTACACGAGTTGCTCGGGGAGTAGCTCACGGCACGCGCCAGGAGCAGCTCAGAAAATGGCTTCATCAGAGTGGTGACGAGTTTACTGCAGTGTGACATGCACCCGGT
Organism: Acholoe squamosa; assembly: GCA_949317995.1. Taxonomy (NCBI): domain Eukaryota; kingdom Metazoa; phylum Annelida; class Polychaeta; order Phyllodocida; family Polynoidae; genus Acholoe; species Acholoe squamosa. Next base: position 36,548,339 of record OX439048.1, on the reverse strand, counting down.
ACTTGTGCTGCTGTGTTCTGCGACTTGTTGTGGGGGTGGTGGTTTAGGGGTATCATAGGGGAAAGAGGTAGAGGTAAAGGGACAGGGGATATGTATACATGTACTTATGTATTGTATACAATATAAATAAAAAAGACAAGGGAATATGAGATAAATATAAGGTGATTCAGAGGTATGTTGAACAGATACTAGAGCGAGAGAGAGAGAGAGAGAGAGAGAGAGAGAGATCCCAGATTTTCTTCCGGGAGCGCAATTTGCAATGGAGGATATTTCAGAATACCTTTTCCAGGCAATATATGAGTCTTTATTTGGGTATTCCAACCCAAAATTGTATGTAGGATTGATCAATAGATAGTCCTTTGTGGATACATACAAGCACTTATTGCCAAGCACTGTGTCGGAAGCATTGGTCCCTCAAGTTATATCAAAATACTACACCGCCATACACCGTTAAGCGTATCTTAACTGTTTAGGATTGTTTTCTAGGTTCAGGTTCATTCAGACCCCCCCCCCTTTTTTTTTTTCTTATGGGAGGTCTTGTGTATGGTAGTTAAATCAATTATTTCATAACTGGTAATGCATAGATAGTTTAGTGTATAGATATTGGACAATACACAGGCTGTGGTGGATCATTTGTATTTGTGGAATTGTATAGTGGGCCTCTTGTATAGCATATCAACCAGCTAACGGGTATATCACAAACAGCGTAGCCATTTAGAAAAGAGGACTTTTAAGATTTAGGTTGTCACATTGAAAGACAAATCTTTTAATACTAAACAACCCAAAACTCGTCTCCACTGACTACCCGCTCACAGCGCCATGTTTTGTATGAATTATAATTTTGTACGAGTATTGTAATGTGAATATATGGGAAAAGTCACTTGAAGAATGCCCGAGTGGTCCTAATTGAGTGACTATATATGACACATGGATGATTAGGAAATCCTATAGCAGCTAGACTGAAAGGAAGAGGGACGTTGCATAAAATGTGTGATGAAATGAGTGATGTAGTATATGATATATGTGTTGGAAATAAAAGTAAATGAATGGATCATGTTGGCTAAACAGCCAAAACTAAAGCACCGCGTGGGATCCATTGAAAATGGGGATATATGAGATGTGGGGACATGTATAACATGTAAAACTACTGAATACACAGTGCAAGGTAAATTGACGTGGTATAACTAGAAATATTCTGGTCAGTATATAGTACATCGGGAGCGTGTTGCTACTATGGTAAAAAGAGCTGTCAGTAGGTACCCTCTTTTCAAAAGAAGTCATGCTCTGCTTCACCATTCAACTTGCACTCAGCACATTAGTCACCTGCCTTGTTTAAAACAGAGAGAGCTGCACTATCAAGTACCTACTCATGTCACACACTCTATAGTATATTATACTGACTGACTTCTCCCAACTACCCAGCAAATTGTCGTGAGTCCTCGTCAACCTGTGTGAAGTGGCTCACACATGTCGCTAGATGGAACACGAGGTCGTTATAGCACAAGATCACCAGGAATTGCAATTGCTATGCCACGTGAGTCTAACACACAGTGGCAAAAGATGACGGAATGAGTTATCACTCAAAAAGGAGTCACCATTGATGACCAATCATGGCGACAGATGACGACACTTTGCTGGGTAGGTGCCTACTCAAATCCCACTTTTTTAGCACCATACTTGCATGACCACTTGTGAGCAACAAAAGGGACAAGTTATAGCTACATGAAAAGAAAGGACTGGAAACGAGGGCATATTTAGCCAGCTCTTCCTTTTACTATAGGAGCAACACCCTCCGGGACAGACACTTTGACAGATATCAGAATCAGTACCTATAATTAAACGTAATGATTCCACGCCGTATATTTATAATGGCATTCTTCTTCAAGAGGATCTCATATCTCAACCTCAGAAAGTAAGTGAAAGTAAGGTAGGAACCCTGCAGGCTATTGCAAAAAGATTTGGAAACGATTTTGTCGGAGGTGGTATTCCCAAAATGGAACTGACTGACCTCAGGGAATCAATTCCCTGTTGGGTTGCCAAAAGATAATTGGTCATAGAAGTAGTTTAGGAGTGGTCAGGAACTGGTGAATGCTTCCTAAGCGAGAACCAATTCCCAGACAGTTCCTTTCTCCAATTCCCTGGCCTTTCGACTATGGGAAGCATTCAGGTGGAATTAATCATGGAACCAGTTCCTCAACTTTTTGCAATGCAGTCTAATTCAGAGTAAGTCAATTCCATTACAGTATAAGGTGGGAATTGGTCTCCCTGGGTGGAGAATCGGGAGGAACTGGAAGATGCATTAGTTACAGTGAGAATTGAATTCCAAATCTTTTTGCAACAGCCTCCAGGCTCGCCCCCTCCAGCCCGACAGAGTACGAACTGAGTATCAATAGCCGCTGGCCGAGGCTGGGTAGGAACCATGTCATCCCACAACCAAGCAATGATGCAATGATACTAACAAGAGATTTCAATTGTTTAATAAAAAAAAGTGCTTCAGTCGAATCTACAACTTCAAATGTGGATGTTTAAAGGCGAACAGTAGAATTTGATGTATCACTTTTTGATTTGTCAGCTTATTAGTTATTAGAAATTTAGCCAGATACCCTTGTTTTACCTTTAAAATGAATTTATAGTTTATACATAATGATAATGGAAAATAAACGGACATGCATGGCTATCCGCACATTTAGTATGGCTGATTCACAATAGTATGCGAACAATGAAAGTAGAAAAAAATATGAGCAAACCATCTTTGCTAATGCAATTCATCCCTGAAATCTCCTAATCCACTGCATCTTTTTAATATCTCCACAGCCCCTTGTCTCCTGCAGGGCGGTACTGTTGTCCCCCACCGTGGCGGGGTCCCAGGTCGGTCAATGCCGCCAACCCCGGCCGTTCCACCCGGTCTCCTCCCGGCCCAGAGAGTAGTATATCAAAGTGACACTTTGACACAGGCACTAACATAACCAAGGCTACAGAGGATATGATATATGCGGATGGCCTCCATGATTTACATTAATCAGATATCAACTTCTTAATGTATTTACAAGGGTAGGGGCTAAAGGGCAATGTGTCAAAAAAAGAGAAACCGACTGATCCCAATTTCTTGATTACTTTAATGGGACTGTTCAAAATGATACGGGTATATTCCATCCAGCAAAATAATATGACTTATTTAACCTAATATTAGTATAGTGATTTACCACCCAAACGCAAAGTTGACCACAACAGCATCGCCAAATGATTACAGCTGTACTTACGTTATAATGAAATATTTGGGTGATAGCCTTACCTCGCATTTACGTTTAATATCACAGAAAATGTGCGTGTTACTAAGTCATTATGACCATACCCCCATGGCGAAAACCAGTCATTGTCTATTTGGCCAGCCGAGTAAGATACCGTGTCATTGTTGTTGCTCGGCCCCATAGTAAAGTACCATTTCATCATATCTGATAGCGCTTGAATCTAGTTTCAATTTCATAATTTCAAAAAAGATCCACCATAATTGTGACCGTGCAATTGTGGAGCTAATCTCCTTGTCACAGGTGGTTAAATTATCATCACTTATGTTTTGGTAGAATGAGCCTAGATTTGCAACCACTGATGAATCCCGGTAATCGTAGAATAATGTTGAATATCCTGTGTTTTGAAGGGATCCAGACAATCAATCTATTGATACAAGCTTCTGGAAGATAATATGAATATTCCGAAAACTTAGCCGGTAATCATTTAATTACACACTACATATTTCAACACGACATTATATATTCACTGCCTAGGAGAATTCCCAAACAATATTTGTGTCAGAGTAGTGTGGATATATCGTCACCACACTTTGACACAATTACACAGTGTACAACACAGAATTCATGAGGTTTGAAAATATAGCATTTGGAACACTCAATATGTATTATCATGATAATATTATGTACAAAATGATAATATTATGTACACACGACTTTGGTTTTGACAACAAAAAGCCAATTATGTTAACCATAATAAATCATAATTACAAACTTAGTTTTTATTCTCAAACTAATATAACATTCCATCTAGAACCAAAATTAAACTTAACGCATACAGCTATTGATGCAGTCTAAATAATTCAGTACAGTAATTAGCCTAGCTCTAACAGAGTCCATCTCCCCTAACACTCATTACCTTGGACATACCCACATAAAGAAACTCTACCAACACAGCTGTTGTGTGGGGAGTAAATGCCAACTGGTCAACTCCCACTGGACACAGTGCAGGCAGGGTATCAACTCACCCACCTCTGCAATCAATGAAAAGATTACAGTCTTTGTTGTTTTTTTAAAAACCTTTTTACAGACATTTACGTGGCTTTCCCAAAGAATTTCATATTATCTGCAAGCTTCAATAAAGAGCATGGGAGGATGGCATTGTTGATAGAATGTATGTTCACAATAATGAAATGAGAAACATTTATATCTAATTGGTGAAAGAAAGAATGGGGATATGAAGCTTTACTACTCTCGTCTAACCCTTTTCTGATTAATAGCAAGATTTAATGCATTAAATCATGTTGAAGATTTGAAAAAAAGATAATTACCTATCTGGCAATTCTCATCTAAATAGATACTAGTATAATGTTAACATCACCATATCAGTGGTGAATAGATAATAGGGTTATCTAACACTTAATTCCATTTACGTAGGTGGGAAACAGCTTAATGCACTATAAGGATCTTCTCCAGGGTCTTTACTACAGGAGGGCTATAGATCAGGGGCGGATCCAGGATTTTGAAAAGGGGGGGGGGGTCCAACCCTGGGGCAAGCCCAGCGCCGCGGGCTCGCAAACGCAGCGATTCGAGGTCACAAGCGGAGCGGTGTGACATATCTAGGGGGTTTTGGGGCATGCGCCCCCAAGAAAATTTGAAATCTAGACACACACACATATATATATATATATATATATATATATATATATATATATATATATATATATATATATATATATATATATATAAGCCAAGCATGTATGATATGACGGTGCTTTTTTCTGAATTGGATCATGTTAGAAAATTTTGAGAAATTTTTATATGTTCTTGATACTGTAGGGTCATAAATTGTACAATATGCAAACAATAAAAACTGTATCGAACAGAGATAGGGGGCATGAATAGGGGCATACAAAGTGGACATCTTGGGTGGGCCCATAAGGGGGGGTCCCCCTTTGGTGACCCCTATTTAAACATGTTATGGGTGGACCAAAGGGGGGATCCTGACCCTCAGGACCCCCCCCCCCTGGATCCGCCCCTGCAGCTGTACCACCACCCACCCACAAGGTACTGAAGCCTTCACCCTCCCACCCATACATAACCAATCCACCTCCACCCTTTACGTCCAACCTTCCTTATTCCACGTCTCATACCCTGCTCCTTATTTTTCCTCCACGGTGCTTGCCCTCCTTCCCGTCAGTCCGTGACTGGAGACATTAGGGGTGTACCCCTCCAGATGCCTACCCCCCCCTCCCGATCTAGGTCGGTGCTGCACGATACTAAGCAGGCATCTAGGTAGGCAGCCAGACGTAGGCGTTGGGGGGGGGGGGCAGTTCGAGCTGTCACCTTAAATGGCCAATGTCTATAGTTTCTACCCGGTACAACCATCGGTAGTACATGCATTGAAGCTGACAGAGGTAGAGATAGCTGTCTGACCTACTCCTTGAGATATTCGTAAGCTGGAAAAATATCTAAAACAATTATATAATGCTATGCCATAATATACATTCGCACAATGACATTACAAAGTAACTACATTTCTCTGTACACTCATATTATGTATCTGAACAATTATAACTCCTTATTGATAGAAATAATACTTCTGAAAAAAAAGTGCTGCACATGATATTCATTGTATTGAAATGATATAAAAACATAACATTTTGCTCAGAGGCTGTATGTACATGTGTATATCTCTCAAGATGAAATACCTACACAGCAATCATGGCAGCCTATGGCTACCATGTATGACACAACGTCCAATTGTTCAGGGTTTCCTCCTAACAAAGCCACACTTGATCTTTTTGAAAACATGAAATTGGTCATACCATGTAGCAATAACACATGCATGTCCACCTGTATTCCATGATCAAAATATAGAATGTACGCGCGATGCATTCAGAAAAATGATGAAGAGAACGAACGTCTTTAGATACCGGGGACACTTCTAAATAATAGTTATGATATTACAGTGTTGGTGTGCAGCTGTAGCTAACTTAGTTGATTTAAGGATGAATCTATATTTTGTTGTATTTACATGATACTTCAAAACTGTTATCAAGGTCTCATGCTATGATATTTAAGCCTTATGATTTGCCATTGACCAGTCTACATTGGGGTACCTGAGGTGCTGTGGCGAACTCCCCCATTCCTCAGGTACAGGAGGGGGTGTAGTAGTAGGAGCTGGAGGAGAAGCAGGCAAGGAGGTGGAGGGGCGATCGGGCTGGAGGATCTAACCTTATAGTTCGTGCCATGCAGGATAAACCCCTGGGTTAAAGGTGTATTGCGTGTGGAGGAGGTGGTCCTGGCCCTGCAAGCCCTATATGGAAATAACACCCGCGCCAGAATGAAGCCAGTTGTTGGCAAGGCTTCTACACTGCTTATTTAGATACCCCCACAGAGAAAAACTGCCCCCCCCCCAACAGGCTTCATTTGCTGGCATTATTATCCCACCGTCTCCCTTTCTAAAAAAGACAATAAAGGCCCTTTTCCTGAAAGGCCTCACGCCATAGCTGTGTCGATTGGAGATCGCTGTCCACCCAATTAGCTCTCTGGGGACGCCTGTTATTGTAGATTATAATGGTGGTAGGGGAGCTGCTGCATTGGAACAGTTGGTACACGGGATCAGTTCTAAGCAGACCTCTATACGTGTTATTGAGACAACTGTCCCAACGTTAGACATTGCATGCTCTTAATGTCTCGTAGACACGAGAGCCCAGTCCCCTTCGGAAGCGGATCCTGATTATTCTTTAATGCCCTTTCAGGTAGACTCAGTGTGTGCAGGTGGGTACACGTAGAGGGGATGCAGGAGGAAAAGGGGGGTAACAATAGTTGTAATCAGACTACAGGGTCTGGAGGATGGTCCAGGGTATTATACAATGGATAGCCTGAAATCCAATTTTACTGATAATTATGATTTATTTTTTATTTTGAAAATCTTAGAGAATTTTAGGATATTTTTTGTATTTTTCTTTTTTTTTCTTCCGTTTTAGCTCTTTTCTCCATTTTTTTTTCAAGTTTTTCACATATTATTATTTTTTACCATAAAGCGAAAGGATCAGGACAGCATTTCTCAAGATGGTACGACTGTACATATCCACTACGATTTGAAGCCCTCAAATTTAAAGTGGGTGATCGTAGGCAATGCACTATACTATGACTGTGCTGTATGATCAGCACTTAATGTGGTACATGTATCTACATAATTATTATAGGGTTTGGTAGCGCAGTCATACCATTTCAACCATTAGTGACAACTAGATGCAGGGCTGTAATGCCATCACTACGATTTGAAGGGGGTCTAGTCGTACTATCTTGAGAAATGCCCTCCTAACCGTATCTGCCCACACATTTCTATATAAAACAAAATATAAAAAACTAGGTTTTGGAGTCATGATACTGGAAACACAGGATTTTCTTTTGGGCGTATGTAAACGATGTACCAGGGGAACTGTATGGCATTTCTCGATAATGACAATTACTCTAGATACCAAAAATGGCCTCCTGGTCATACCTGCTAGACGTTGACATTACACACCCAGGAACTATAGACCTTGGTCAAATTTGGAACAATGCAAGGTACAGATTCCTTGTTGCTAATTTATTAATAGACAAACCAAATCAATGCACTGCATTTACCTCTGGACATGCATAGGGTAAATTGATCATATATGCATGTATTACCGTCTCGCAATTAATCCAGACAGAAAAGTGTGTCCTAATAGCCTATTCTGTGAGCTAAATAATTAGAATTGGCATGAATATCCTACAGCATCATAGGCTTACTTCATTTAAGAATGTTCTTACTAAAATGGGTGATTTTATGACCCAATATTGTGCAGGCACAATTACATGAAATTAAGTAAGATGTGATACTTATATAAATAACTGCTATTAACCTGAGACCCCAGTAGACATACCTCTGTATTAATGGGACTTTCCTTTTTTTCACTTTGAAAGTATGCCAATTCAATCCTTGGTTCTCAATAGACCTGTAACGAAGATCTCAAGTGCCTCCCTGCAAGCCAGGGATCAAGAATATGAGAGAGGGGACCAACTGGATTGTTGTTCATACATATAAGGGCTCTCTCTTGACTAAGGCAATTTACTATATAGACCTTGGCAGATATGCTTATCGCTTGAACAGAATGAAACTGGAAATATCTTTACTCGAATTCCCTAGCCTCATGTCTAGGAGGTCAGACAATTTCCATCCCAGGTCATCCAGGATGCAGAGTGGGCATTATAAGCAGTGAATGGGGTTTGTGAGGGAGGGGGCCACGGGCCCCCGCCCCTTGACCAATTAGCAGGGAGCAGGTAATGAGACCAGGTGTACTGACTGAGCCCACCTGACGCGGGGGTGATGGATTGGGTGGGGCTGGATCTGCACCCCGCCCGCACCATCTTACCCCCTGCCCCAGCCTGCATGTTCGCCACTACTCCTTTACCCCTATTCACCTACACCTACACCAACCACGCAGTCCTTATACACACCCACAGGGTCCCACACCCTGCACAAGCCCAAGTAACCCAGTCTCAACCTAGTCCCAGCATCTTATCTATAAGGACATGTACAACATTGGGTGTCTAACTGTTTTGTACTTGGCCTTCAGATACAATTATTATGTACGCATCAGAATTCAAAGATGGTATTTTGATGGGTGGTATCAATTGTGGATCAACACGGTAAACAGGTACGCCCGCGTATCCCCTTGCGGGCGTACCTTTTACCGCGTTGATCTACAATTGATTGAGATCACAGTTGTTTTCACTAAATTGATAAATACCCTTTTTTCACTAAATGATCAGTGGAACTGGAGGGCATCATAGATAGACTGCCAGCCACAAAACAGATCAAGCCTGACCCTAGTATTAGGTATAATATCAAAATAGAAAATGCGTCCCTCTACCTTCTTAGTTCATGTGCATCATATACAACACATTCTATGGGTGCATGTCAGGATATCAATTCAGCGATCGTTCTGTGCACTTTCTGAATGCCTTGATACAGACCTGATAAATGACCGGGGTCAGGGCTGCAGATTAGGGTTGGGCAGGGAGGGTTTGGCTATGTGGAAGGTTGGGGGCTTATCCAGAGGGTAGGAATGGTCGATTGGAACATGGATCTAGAGGTGAATGGAAGATTGGAGTTGGCCCAGCCTGTTCTCCGGCGTCCCATATTGTAATAACTTCAGCAAATGCTGGATCCAAAAGATATGTATAAAGGCAGGCCGGCTTTAAAGTCAAAATGTTTTTTTGCTACAGCAGTAAAATATATACTGTGTATTTCTAGTGCACATGATTATCATCTTTTTCATCCCTTACTTTTTTTAAGAGAGATTGAAATCTAAGCATTATTTAAAAAAAAGATAAACATAAACATAACAGTTTTCCTCTTTAGAGATCCGGGTTTATTTCAATAGTGAAACTACATGTGACAATTATTTGAATACAAACCAAAAGGGACAATGAAACAATAAAAGATGAATAATGCACACGGATTACTAATATCAAAGCTCTGAACTTTCTTTTTTTTTGAGTCATACAATAATCCTTCCCTTTATTATGGTATCTAGCTCTTTTTTTTCTATACAATCCGGTGTACCCAATGGACGCGCGCGCACGTAGGCCACAGAAAACGTTGCACTTCCGTTTCCGGTGAGTCTTAAAGTAGGTCAGGGAGACTCTGGGGTGGGTATCGATCTGAATCGACCGGTTCTCAGGGTAGGGGGCCTCCCAATTTGTATCCACAGTGGGGCGGGTGCGCATGCTCAGGGTAAACATAGCGCATGCGCACAACACACGTGACATGGGTATCAGAGAAGTGCAATGAGGAACATTGAGGTCGGCCCTATGTGTCATAATACAGGTGTCCAGGGGGGCCTTACAGGTAAAAATTGGGTTGGAAGCATGGAGGGGGATCTGAAAAAGACCAAGGCTTATCTGGGATTTGTGAGTTGACTGAGGGCAATACACAGTTTCTATCATGTCATCGAGCAATGATTAGATAAGTGATAGGGAAGATACACAAATTCGTATTGTGTACACCAATCTTTTATCCTTGACCCCGGTCTGATACGATCCCAAATATGTTTAAATCTCACTTTGATGTGAATGAAAATACGGTATTACATATGGAATCTCTATAAAATGAGGTCCATATACAATTCATTACACTTAAGGTGTTACTCTTTGAACACAAATACAAATCAGTGCGTGCTCTAGGTATATGGAAAAACGACCATTAAAATCGCGCTTTATAGCATTAAGAGAGCAAATATTTGAATGTAGACCAAAATAGAAATGTTTTCAGGTGCCGTCAGCATTCAAAGGCCTTTACCACTGTACCTGTCCTGTTCGCATGATAACCCAGAAATCTCAAATTACTTCAGACGGTGGTAGTGTGCTCCAAAGTCATCTTCAGTAAACACCACTAATTCATTTGGCCTCTGGGAGTGTGGGGGATAGTCAGTACACATGGTGTTTGGGATGGTAGGGCGTGGTTGAAAGAGACCTGGATGATGACAAAGCCCAGCTTCCCAAAGCCCAGCTTCCCTGCATGCCCCTCCCTCACTGTCCCCCAAGACCTTCCACTACTCATAGACAAACCTAGACGTATTATCTAACGTGCTCATTCGAACGCATCGCCCTGAAACTTATTGTTTGGGACATTTTCAACATGTGCCATGAGATATAAATGTATACCGTGTGGCACATCAAAGGTTTATCCACATCCTTTGGCCTGGATGAAGTATAAGCTGGCACCTACGCATTCTGCTAGGAATATAGGTGAGCTAACAACAAGCATAGGTACCTTCCCTGTTGTATCAGACAATCCATACACGATATTTTTGCAGATAGTATTTCCTAAGCCCAAACTATAGCTACTAATTTTACTAAAACATATTTCCACGTACATGTCGAGGAAAATCATCAATAGGAAGAGATATATTTATATGTAGGAGCAAAGAGGAAATTAGCGCAATAGAAAGGTTGCAGCCATGACAAAAATAACACTCCACGAATATTAGTGCGCTGGTATCACGCACATTGTTTTGGCTAGCTGGAGCTGAGAGCTGGTAGGCGAGTATATAGAGGTCTGTACAACACGTATAGAGAGAGGCATGCATGCATGTTGGTGTATTATTAGTATAGATGTTGATAGAATGAGACCTAGCCTTACATGCATCTGTACATAATATAGACATATATTATATGCAGATATAAGGCAAGTCCACAGTGATGGTTGTATATCTAGCTGCATTTGGTCCATGGTGTGGAGAAGGTGAAGGTTTATCTAGAGCTAAATCTATAGAATGAATGCGAATGTATAATATAACCCTCCCTTTGACTAAGTACACAAAATTACAAGGAATTGAAATGGATAAATGGCAAAAGAGATGTATGCGTTTGATATAATGGATATAATCTAACCCAGATTCCGCATACTGATACAATAGCAAATCCCGTTCAAACAAGCCGGCGCTGGTGCGGGAATAACATCTACCAGTGGGCTGACGTTCCATGCACGTAAATAGAATGATAAATTATAATCATATTTAATGAAACTATGAATACATGTATCGACCTTGTGGAGTGCATGATCCGGGTATGTTTTGTCACAGCTACATGGTCCTATGATTATAACCAACTCCTGCACATTAGGTACATGCCTCACATTTCAAACTAATATCAAATCTCTGTCAATGCGATGGACACAAACTAATAATCTCTATGAGTGGAATTAGTTTCCACCACAGCTGGTCGGTAGTTTTTAATCTTTTGTTCTTGGCCAAGACCCTGCCCTGTCTGGTCAGTTTATCTGACCACTTCATCATGTAATTACCGGTGATCACCGCCAGGATGAGATGACCACTGCAGAGGTCACTCCCCAGGTCAGCCCCTCTCGCCCACTGACCATTGGCCTCAGCTTCACCAAGGCCTCAGTGCAGTCATGCCATTAGGCCCTTAAGTGTCACAAATTGCATTAATGCATTATACCCATTTGTCCTCATGGTGCACATGAATGCAGTCCTGCCATGCTAGTTGTTTGGGCTGCATTCATGCATCATTCTGTTCCCATTGGGTTGATACACTCACTCAAGGGTCGCTATGATGTACTAATACAATGTCAGGGGCGTAGGAAAAGGGGAGGGGGGCCAGGGGGGCCTGGGCCCCCCCAATCATGAAGGAGGTGGGGCCTGAGTATGTTTGGGCCCCCCCAATATTTTCCAAGAACTCATAAACACAATGGAAAAGAAGCTAAAACTTTACATCTCAAATTAGATTATTATTGTGATGTCATAGGGAAAATGGGGGTCTGAGCCTAAAGTCAGATCCAAAATTTACCAAAAATTACTTTTCTATATGAATTCTATATACGCATTATATAGACGCCATCACACATCAGCTGACAATTCAAGGTGGTCGCGATGGTGCCCTCGCCGGGCCCCCCCAATGAAGATTTGCTTCCTACGCCTCTGATAATGTACAATACTTGTGAGTACACTCCTCAGCACTGCATTGGTGCATCATGACGTCAAAGGAATAGGAGCTCAGGCCTCATACGGCATTGGAAGGGCTGGGCCCTATATCATTACCTCCACTTCAGACCTTGATGAACATAAATGACGGCTCCTCTTCTTGTGGATTCCTTATTAGTTTTAGGATGGAAAGAAATGTAATCAACAAAAAATCCTTGTTAATAAGTCGGGGATGGTGATATAAAACGCCTTTGGTGAACATTAAAACATGCCAATGACTCTGCAATTTATCATTGGCAGGAATGATAATTTGTATTTAGATAGAGGGGCATGCATGCTGCCATGGTTTCTCTCCCAATTATTATACTACTCGACTATGGCACGATGTCATAATAGTCATTGTCAGCATAATATTTCATCTCCTTTTCTCGCAATTCTCTTCCAATTTGGATAGAAGACTGTGGGTTGGGGGCACAATCTCCATTAGCGCATCCTATATGGATCGAGATCTCGCGTTGCCTCGCGCGCTCCGAGAAGTGAAAACTCAATCAGGAGACGCAGCAGTGGCTCTCCTCCCACATTTTCGGTCTGTGCATCCTAACCATGCTACAACCAAATCTGTGTTAGGGGAGTGGAGTTAGAGGCACTGATTAACGATAGGTTGAGATTAGCGCCACCTCGTGGGGTGCGGGGAAACGCATGACTGGGCGCGTTGATACGGTGTGCGCCGGGCCGGGATAAATCGGTAGCCATGGTCGCCTGGCGCTGGTGGCCCATTAATACACTACTAGTGGTTGTATCACTGCGTCCAACGCTAGAGCACTCTTTCGTGTCGCGTCAGTTTTAGCAGGCAAAGTATTTCTCTGGTCACATAACAGAGCTCAGTTATGGCTGCTTTGTTATCTTAAAAGCGCAGATATTTTTACCATGTATTTTATCTAGGGCGTTGTTGAGGGGATGTATAGGCTTGTCCAACTTTCAAAATCTGCGTGTAGGTTGATCACATCACAAAAGTGGGACTATAATTTAGGGAAGTCCATGTGATTTATACATTGTACTTTCACCAAGAAGACTTTCTATCTCTCTAACTTCCTAAAGGGCTATTTGACCAGTCACAAACTGCCGGTCAGATATCTTAAACATGACAGCCAATGACAGGAATTGTGGATAAATGTTTGTAGTCGGGTTCTTACAATTGGCTTTGTTAGAATACCAGGTTTCCTGACTAGCATTTGAAGGAATAGTCACAAATTGAAATTCTCCCTTAGTCTTAGGCCTAGTCTAGAATGGGTTGTCCACATTTCTGCTAGCAGCTCTGATCAAACTTAAAACACTTAATGGCTTTGGAACTTCCGAAATATATACGGTAATGGTCTTTAAAGACCATCACTTGACATTAGACACAGCAGCTAGGCCACCATCTCCACGCTAAATTAAGACCAACCACCTCCTGACGTCATCCCGCCCTTCCAAGGCTCACGAGACTTGCCATCGGAACGAGATCAGCACAAGAGTTGCTTTGGGAGATTAGGAGGGGCAGTGAACCCCCTGGCTAGCCAAAGCTCCCCCGCAGAGCCAGGACAGGGGGTATTTGGGGGGCAGAGGTTGGGAAGGGGGGAAGCAGGCTCTGTCGTTCCTCTGGGTTTGGGAAGGAGACGGGGGCGCGATCTGTGGGATGAAATAAATGGCGCCTCAAGACCCTGCGTCGGTTTCAAGCGACTCCCGCGCATGCGCATCCTCATTGACCCCCTATTATCGCCCAATGATAACGGTCAGCCGAGTCAGCGAAGGCAATTTTGTGGTGGACGTCTAGGGAATAGTACAGGGCGGCAAAGGTGGCAGGCAGGGCTACAAGAGTCCTTAGAAGCACAATCATGCTGTCATAAAAATAAATCTACAGAAGGGCAAAGAATAATATAGGATAAGGAGGAAAGAAAAAAGAAAAGAAGGTTACCCTGAGTTCCACCTTCCTACTTCACCCTCTTTATGATGACTGTCGGGGAGGGTAGGGCTTAAAACGCGACGACCGCGGGTGGGATGAGAAAATCGAAGGAGGTGATTTATTTTTCTCGGTGGTTGGTTGGACCAATGTATGGGATGTGTGGGTGGGAAGGGGCACAGGGGTGGAGAGAGACAGCGAAAGAGTGTTGGGTTGTGGGGGGGGGGGGAGGTTGCTAGAAGAGGAGGGCGATGGAGATATTGGCGTAGTCTATGAAGGGGCTCTACCGCCTGGCAATATGGAAATAACTCGATCCCAGGATCTCAATAGGAATAATAAGGTGGCAGCGGTGGGCTGTGTGATTTACGTCCTGTGTGGAGGATTGTGGGAAGGTGGGGGTGGGTGGGGGTAGTACCTAGACTATTGGTGCTCACAACCAAGCATTGACTCCCGCCCACCCCTTTCACAAGTGTCCTTTCCACGTTAGGTTTGCACCGATAAGCCATTGCCAAGCTGGTCTGCTGATGAGATCGGCCACACTGAAATCATTTTCTGGAATAGGGAATGACCAGGCCTTCCCATCAAGTTGTCATCACACCCGTGATGCATTTCAGTGTAACAGCAATTTGCCAATTTTGCCCCACAAAATAAATCATGAAGCACATGAAGGTGAAAACACGTTGGTGTAGACCTAGCTTTGACATTACGTCCTAAAATGACACGGCTCGTGTACGCTCGATATACGTTTTCTTTGAGAAGGGGTGCTTGTGGTCCCTGAGAAATATCAGGAATTGGGGCATTATTTTGGATTGAGGCCACTTTCATATAGCTGTTGAAATTACTTTGTAGCGATTGTGCAAAAATGAAAGGAATTACACGGTACCCTTCTTAATGATATCATGCGGTATCCAGTAACTGAGCCAAACCGTCATTTCCATATACTACTTGCATTTTTGTTTAACTCGGGCATAAGTTTCTCTCTATAGGACTGCAATGCCCTTCGTCGCATAGGTAGGCCGCAGGACAAACCTATGCTCAGTGAGTTAGCATTACTGTCACAAATTGTCAAGATTATGGAAAATGTGCCACTTATATAGAGTATGTGGCCAAATAGGAGTATATCTGTGAGAGTATGAGAAAATGAGAAATTCCCAGCCCGTGTTGAGTGCTCTTAAGGCCTCCACCAACTGGAGTAGTACGCATCCACCTTCAGTAACACCTCCAGCGAATGGTAATCCATCACTTCAACTTCCAGCCAGGGCTTCCTGCAGGTTTGACTTTCCAGGCCATTGCGTACCCATTCAAAGGGTACAGTGTCCCTTCTAACTCCTCCAGACACCTAGCTCCTGCCTTTCTCAGCCAAACTTGTAGATCTACACCCACAGCCTGGAGGAACCATACAGACTTGACTTTTGAAAAGAAGCCTGGTATAATTGAGAAATTGAATAATATATTAACCGAGTATAAACTATTTATGGAATGATAGCAATTTGGTTCCGAGTAAGGATCTATATATCTGTGTCAATAGGTCCTGTGTCCCTCGGGATCTTCCGGGCCCACCGTGGAGGCGCCCTGTCGGCGCTTATTATTGACAGAGGCAGCGTTTTGTTTGGGTTATTTTTTATTCTCCATACGGCCGACTCTGGCCATGTAATGATTCTGCGTTTTCAAGAGAAGGTAAACAGAGAAAGACACACATTGTCTCATTTGGAGGTCAAACATTGGAAACCTGTCGCCAGGGAGTGTTGACAAGAACGTCACCGCACGGGACACACCCTACACAGCACTGACAAACCTCAAATACACAACCCCCTCCCCCAACTACCTCCAGGGCCCTTCCCCCCTACCCCCCCTACACATGCATTCTCATCCTCATGGGTCTACTTGGAACGATTTCTTTTTCCACACACATTCCCCATGGCCACTTTACTAGTCTCCAGGCTTCCATAATTATATGTGAGGGTATACATGTTATATGTTGCCTTTAATTGATTCATGACCCCCTGCCTTTGCTTCCATTATTACATAACGGTGTCCCATCCCCGTTCATTACTAACTCATTGAAATCATTTGCAAATGCTGAATCGGTTGAATCATAACAAAACACTATTGAGCGTTCCAACCTTTCCTCATACTCATTTTCTGGACAGTCTTTATCAGTTTTCAATGCTTAAACCCCAAAATGTGTTATCATGTATTCCATGTACTTTTTATCTACTTACACATCGATATTGTGGGCATCATATTCACCTGAAAAATATGATGGAGAGGAGAGTACTATTGATTCACTTGATAGATGTAATAAGTTTATTTTTTATAAGATACTTGTTTTTGTGTCTTATTTGAAAAAATGCAGATCAATTATAATCATTTATATGAATCACAGTAGTATTATCGACATGGATGTTTCCCCAGAACTTTTGACACATTTAAAGATTTCATCCGCTAGGAGATAGTGTAACCTGTCTATATATAACATAACGGTGCTATGCTATAACCTAAAATAGATCAAAATAGAGTATGCCATACCGGGTATAGATATCACCAAAGATAACGAAGAAAAAAGCCGAGAGTCCGTGAGTATATATATATAGTGAGTGTGCACGTTTATTGCCTCCATACCCAAAATGGGTAAACCACAAACGGCTTCCAAAATATCAACCACAAAGTTTCGCAGATTTCAACAAAGAATAATCATCTACCACTTTCCATTCTAAATGATATACACCGAATGTATTGTCATCATCAATTGAAGAAGAGACTGTATTTGTGCAATGCTGTTTCACTTGTATTCATACATAACTCTTTATCACCTGAAAAAAGAAACATGCTAGGGAATATTAAACTAAATAAAACCCGTTTATTTCAACAGATTGCCATGTCATAACAAATTAGACAACAATAACTAAGTGTTGCTATCAATGCAACAGCATTTTCTGTTTTTAGCATCCAAGGATAAAAAAGCATCAGAAGTCTGCACAATATACAAAATCATAGTTGAAAATATGATGGAAACTTCGTAACCAAATAAAATATGAAAGTGATTGGGAAGAGGAGCTATCTCATTGAGAATTATCTCGTTGAAAATTAATATCTTATTCTCCTGATACCACGTTCGTCAAAGACAGTTAGTAATAGTAACCATATACAGCACAAGGGTGTAAGGTGGAGATTGATCATCCCCAAATTGCCAATCTCCTGGGGTCAACAGCGGGTCCTTGTGAGTACACATAATATAGTATTATCTTCATGATATCTTCTCTTTACAACATAGACAAAAATACAATACAATCGACAGGTACCGCCATATCCCAACTTCACAATTTGAAAATCTCAGACTTGTAAAATAAATAGGATGATACATAGTATGCCATTTAGAGTACACTGAATGGTGTATGGTCAAATGGTTAGTTTGAAGGAAAGAGGGTTGATGAAAGCCGGGGTTAGTTTGGAGGAAAGGGGGTTGATGAAAGGCTCAGACCACGCTGGGTGTATATATTCCTGTCTCAAAGAGCCCTGTATTTTAAGTATAAGTCAGCAATATTGGTCCATATTTTGTCCTATTATTAAAATTTGTATTGCTGGGCGAACTCTCTCATAACTAATTCTTGAGTGTACGCTTAGTAGAGAAATCACAGAGACCCGAAATCCTATGCATTCTCCTACTTTTTTCTGTCATTTTATCAAAATATTGACCTAATTTCATTGGACTGTTATTTACAATTATTATAAACGAGAAAATAAGGTGTACTCCCAATCACTCTCTTGACCAATCATCTTTAAGACTTCACATCACATGACACCATGTTCATATCTTAGACAAAACACAATGAATCTCTTATTTAGACTCTTTTACATGATACATAATAATACACCTCAAGATTACCACAATTTCACCCAAAAACATTTCAAAGGTCAGTGACGTTCTGTTAACTCTATTCCTCGTCGCCACAACTTGAGACTTCTATTATTTAAACTCATCCAAAGAGATTCTTAATAATCAATGATAACATGATGTACGCACCTATGGCAGCCCTTGGAACCAGGAACTATTGGAAGCAAAGTTTTATAATGAATAACACCATTTGTGTTAGAAATGCCAGCCCTTAGTTTCATTAATCAATATTATGTAGCAGTAGAGTGAGAGGTATCAATGTCATTAAATCGCTTAGCCGTTCTGGACCATAAATAATGATAATTAAGTACATTATAATGAATTTGTTTTCTATACAGGATATAGCAGTGTGGCCAAGGAGCCAATCAGCAACTCCAGAACGGTAACCTTTACATGGGATAGCTCTCGTTAGCACGAGATGAATTATACAGATAATCTGATATGATAATCCCAATGGCGATGATTATAGTATATAGCCTTCGCATTCATTGACTTACAATACCCTGTTTGCCGTGTGAAAGGCTAGGCCTAGAATATAGAAATATATTCAATATTTCCTCTGACAATAATATTGCACGTTATAATCTTGGCCCTCGAAGGCTTATAGACTAGTCACTACGATATTGGGTCACTGGTTGATTAGTGATTTCATGAGAATGATTTTTTTAATCAGATTTCCTTTTCTACGTGTTATTAGTTTTTTCTTCATATATCAGATTATGATATGAGTGACATAAATGCAATTTACAGACGATCTCTGTACGAATGTATGCATGCCCAAACCCCGACATCACTGGTCTTGCAAGCAGGTTCCAAAGGCAGTCATCCAAGAATAAGTACATGGTGATTTGATTTTAGAAATATGAATTGTGTCAACTTTAATGATTTCACCAAACCCTCCCCTCCTTGGCGTCACAAACAAGGAACTAGAGCTTCTACAGAAGGAACCGTGACGTCACAGAATCTTGTGACGTCGACTACATTTGCGGCGTCATGAGTAGTAATTTGTTGTTGACGTAATAAGTTGTGACGTAATTAGAAAACACATACATTAATTTAGTTCATGATCTAAAAATATCATTTTCAATGATTGTTTTCGGGCCTGATTTTGGGGAGGTTTTGGTTTATGGCCCTTGGCCATCATTTCTTTTAATATGAAATATTTATTTAAAATCATATTATGTTTGCTGCATGGGCATAGTTTAAAACAAAATATGATGAATTTCTACTCTCTTCTGTGCTTGAGAAAACAAAAAAAAATCTCCATATTACAGTCAGTCTGCAGTTGAACGGTGCAATGTCCAACGTCTTATGGTTTTTCCTATAGATATATGCTGAGTATGGATAACCAGTATAGACACACAACATGGGTGTAGATGACCTCATGTTCAAATAAAAGTACACCACAAAAAGTGAAAGATTTACCCTGTATTCACAACAATGAGAAGTGCTTCTCAAGTCCTTTGCCTGTCGATCAGACTGGTCCAATCGTCTGCCACATTTGTGGCATGTTTGGCGTCCATGTTCGGATGATAAAGCCAATCTCATTGGCTCATCCGAAATACAATTTTCTTCACAAGAAGCCCTGTAGTGTTTTTATTCTAACTGCCACTGCCAGTTCTCCCTCCACGACCACCCACTTTGGCAACTCCCCAAGACAACCGCTTAGGATTCCAGCAGCATGCTCAGCTTTGTGTAATCTTAGTTTCTCTATAGGAGAAAAAAGACAGATGACAAAGAGTGAATTTCACGGGGAATTTCAACATTAGTTTCCAGCAGCCTAAGCCAGAGCAGTGGTCTTGTACTACGTGTACAAATGTGGGAGGGTGTCCCTGGCCTTTCCTCTCTCCTCTAGCAGACCCGCGTGTGTTCTGCCAATGAAAGTTTTGTTTTCTGCCGAAACGGCAGTCCATCGGCTTATGTCCGTGCGCGTGGCGGCCACGCCGGGGCCAATGCACGGTTAGGCCTATAGCAGGCTCACTGGTCCACCACTGTTGTTTTTTTTTTATAGGAGGTGATCATCACGAACGATCGCGTGCAATTTTGGCGCGTTAAGTCCTCGGCATGTCGTCACAGGTTTCAGCAGACGACATTCTGTGGGCGGCTTTTCGAGCGCGCGGCGCGGGAAGCTGCGGATTCAGCCAGCCAAAACGGCTCCAACTACCCGAGTCCTGCAAGCCTAAGGGCGGCAGACATTCAACACTGCAGCCGCGGCCATTTTCAAGCCCCCATTAACCTTCATTCTTTTCCGAAAATGGGCTGCATTTAATCACAGGTATGCACACCAACCCGCTTAGGGCCAATGTCCATTTGGCAGTCCACCGGAAGTCATTCTCATCGTTCTCGCGAAGGTTCTCTCTAATCTCGCGAGACCAGGCTCCACGAAGATCGACAGAGACGCGCACAGATAATTGTGTCTGTTTCCATTATTTAATCGGTATTATTTTGGCATCTGAGTTCATTATTTAAACATGATGTTCTATATACTTGACGGCGCCTGCAGAAAAACGTTCTCATCCTTTGAAATCTGTACAATAATAACACATTTACACGTCATAAGATCCTACACTTTGGGCACTTCAAGTTCAACGAAAAATTAAGAATTAAAATGCTCAGATTTTAAAGAAATCTTATCTACTGTCATCACTAGTGAGAGAGGGGTCTTGGCTTGTGTCCGTTGTTCCATTCGTGGTTCCATCAGAGACCCCATGAACAGTTCCTTCCTTCATTCTTTTCTTCTGTTTCATTCTCCGATTTTGAAACCAGATTTTTACCTGCGTCTCATTTAGTCCAAGAGCTGCTGCTATCTCTATTCGCCTGGCGCGTGTTAGGTATTTGTTAAAGTGAAATTCCTTTTCTAGTTCTGTGAGTTGCTTGTTAGAGAAGTTGGTTCTTCCCATGTTGGGTTGCCCTGGGGGAACGTAGCCGTACTCCACCTTCGTAGCTGCAAAATTAAAAAAATGAAACAGGTTAAAAGTGTCCTTGGTTTTTGCATTATACAAGTATCTATGTATTAATTGTGCCAATTATATAATCAAGGGTGTGCGTGAACCTCATCGGTATCCAGATTTTTACATTGCATTATTCATGAAATTTTCTGCTACAACACATGTACATCTATGTATTTGATGATGGATTAAATAGAATTGTCCAAAATCGAGCAGTGGATACAGTTGATAAGCATCGACATAATTACACATATCATGCAATGGCCATAAATTATAATGCAAAATGTTGAGTGGCAGAGAATTACAAGATCTCCTCCAACATAGACCAGGAGCTTAATTCAAAAGATCCTGGGATCCCAACCCCAGCGATCTTAGTGTAGGCACATATCATAAGACCTGGCTGGTCTACCCTATGTAATGCAGTGGTTGCAGGCCTGTCCAGAATAGCTAGTCCTGGGATCACTTCACTATTCCATTTCCACCACTAAGATCACTGCGATCTTAGTGAAAGAAATGCATAGTGGTTTCACCAGGGTACAAGAGCACTTACAGGGAACACTCCTGATTGAAAGAGTGAATAGCCTGCTGCATACATAAAGAGGGGAGGGAGGACATTTGCTGAGTGTCCTTGAGGGCTCTTAGGGCTACTCATGCGTTAAGTGCACTGTAAGGTAATTCTTCCCTTCTCTCTCTTTGTCCTGGGGGGAGGGCGCAATGCTTCTAATAGGCAAGCATAAATCATACATTCATGGGAACAACTCTTGAATACTGTATGGGGGTCAACTGCACCCTGTCCTCTTTTGTTAGCCCATATGGGGACGGGGAACGATGGTATAAGCACTCTTGTGAAGAAGAGTGACTCCACAGCTATTCCTTTATTTTGGGACTCTTACCCCTGTGCCTAGTCAGTACTTCTTGGAATAGTGTAGGAGGGCTGAGGCTAAGATCGATGCGATCTTAGTGCTGGCTAGGATATGTGAACCCAGTCAACTCTTAAGATCGCTTAATAGGATAAGGCTGATTTATTCCTAAGATCACTGGGGTCGTGATCCCAGGATCTTTTGAATTAAGCTCCAGAGGAATATATGAAATAAGCTAATGACTCTATTTCAGGATGTATTTTTAGAGAATATTGAGCATTAGATGTACTTAGATGAGTGCAGGGGATTTTTACTGCTTTCCTCCAGACCAGAACTCAACGTCATCAGAAAAAAAATCCCACATGACAATATCTTCTAGCCTTCAGAACTAGTGTTGTGGAGACAAACTATATTAGCACACAAGACAGGAAGGAAAAACCCAGAGAGACAGGCAGACATTATTGAAGGGACAAGGCTGAGGAAGGAGGAAGTGGGTGTGGGAGGTGACTTGACTAAACTGCCTATAACCCACACCCAAGCCGTCCAGCGCACTCCCAAACCAGCAGTACTGACCGTTCTTATTAAGATTGATGCTTTTTTCATGAGATCATTTGTCAAAGCAACAACAGATATAAACCTCCACTGATGTGCATCTATAGATACACAACCCCAGTCTCTTCTACTGTGTCCAAGTCACCAATGGACTATTTTTCATACTTTGTTACATAGACAGTAATCTTGAGTCCCTCTTTCCTGTATGCTATCAGTACGATGTTGTCATTCAACACGGTTGCAGATGAAAGTATGTGTCATTTATCAAGATAAGAAAACTATCAATGCTATTTTCTGCAAATTTTATATCCTTGAAACAGGGATGAGCCTATGCCACGTATATCTATATGTGTAGAAAAGGTATTGTTGCTCCCTCTTCCAAATGCTCAAATAATTAATTAGAAAACCGTTTGTTATCTCATAAATAAAAGAGAGATTTGCAAGATGGTCCAAATTTCCGAGTGACAACCATTTTTTTGGTGCACAGTTACAAGTGTAATTGTCTAAATTAATCATATAACTACACAGCCACACTCAAGGTTAAGGTTCAAATGCAATACATTTATATATCTCATTCCTTATCTGTTAAGGTACAGCTACAGGTATTAACTACACCAGCAGGACTGTATCAGGTGATACCAGGTTTCAGAGATGTCTAGAAGTCTCTGAATTCTCCAGCTGTTATCTTTCCATTGCCATATACCATGGAGGACAAGCAGGGGGTGCTACTGAAGCCGCAGCTTATCAGAGATACCATCATTCCCATGTAATCACAGAGAGATAGATAAACAGTTGCCATGGTCACGGCTCATCAATAATCAAGCCACGCCCTATGAGTTTATGTGATCTATCACTGTGGACAGTAGGCGTGACTATTGAAGAGGTCCTGTAGGTGGTGGGCGGGGCATAGAGGCATGGCATAGGGGTGTCAGAAGGACCTGGGGCAGCAGGGGGTGCCAGGTACAGTGTGTAACCCTTTCATGCCATGGGAAAGTCTACATGTGAAAGTGTGCTTCCTGAAGTACCTGGTAGGAACATATTCAAAACTTCATGTTTATAGAGTGCATGTCTATTGTTTTGTAATTGTGGAATGCCAAATGCTTTATCACAAATTACCAGTATCTATGGATAATAAGCACACATACACCATATGTTACGCATAGGATGAGAGGGTAAACATAAGGAGTGAAGAAAACTCTGATTGAAAAGGTATAAAATGTCGCTACACAGGACTTGTTTAGTGGATGCCAGCTAACATGTGTTTAGCACACATACAAAAAAAGAGACCCAAGCTATGGTATATCTGACTAATTTTTAGTTTGGTTTTAGAAGGGGGCAATTATGTCTTAGAGCTGAAGTGAATATGATTGATGGACTTGGTATACGGCTGACATAGTATCTACCTACAGACCAGATTCCTTGATACCTCCCAGGATATGGTTTCCTATCTCAGACAGACATCCTAAGAGAGCTTTGATGTCAGCTACATTATTATGTCTGTGCTCGAAATTGTTAGCTATGAATTTATTTAAAAAAGACAAAATGGAAAAAGTACCCCAAAATAGCTTGTGGCGATAGGAATATGTTTGGAGACACATAGCCAAGACAAAAGTCATAGATTAACTAAGGTTAAGCCAGCATATACATCAGGCTATCATTTCATATTTACCACCTCTCCTGAAATGCAAGGTTCCTCAGAATCCAAAACATATCTATGTATTATGAGGGGGCATTTCATAATGTGAAAGCTATGGAAATCCTAAAAATAAGTGTACTAATGAAAGGTTACCAAGTGACCATTGTAATGACAATAACACTATTTCCACCATGGACATGGGAGCTATGTGGTGTAAGTGAGTCTTTATAGTACTCCTCCACTCTATCTTCTCTTCATTGTTATCTGCTTGTGTCTATGTAGTTGTCACACCACATGTCTCTCCTCCAAGTCTCCCACTGTGTGCCCCTTCCCTCCAGACCCATCCTGCATACGGTCAGGGCTGGCCAGCTGGCCTTCTGTCTCCCACAGACATATTTCTGGCCTGATTAAGTAGTGCGTCCTCCTGTCTGCCAGGTGACTGATCACTCACCTCCCATTGTCAAAATAACCTTCCGCGGGCCTTCCTAATCAAAGGCTAGTCCCGCATTTTAAACGGCTAGAGAATCTCAACCCAGGAGCTTTTTGTGAGGTTGGCATTTGGGACAGGGTAGTTCCATTCATGGGTATGGCCACAGGGGAATGAGGACCGTCTCGTACAAAGTGCATTCCACTGTGAGATTGTGAACCCTCCTGGTTGGTTCTATCTAAATCTAGATTATCTTATTGTATGCTTATAAGTCGCTCTTCTGCCAATGAATTGGCGGGAACCATTTCAGCCAGCCATTCATGAGAAGATACTACCATGCCTATACATTTATGTCACAGCAGGTTATTTCAATAGAGCCAAACAGTGCACCCTCTGTGACAATATTTCTGACTAGTTTTGGCACTTATAAGGAGCGATTTTAGTGCAATCGTTAGATAATAGAATACACTGTAAAAATATTCCGTTGAATAGACGGAGATTCACCGTTTAATTTTACAATAAATCTCCTTAATTTCAAATCCAGTGAAGCTCCGTAGATATTGACCATATGACAAGGAAATTCTGTAAACCAGTACAGAGAAACACCTTTTTCCTGAATACAGTGAAACCGAGTATATATCAAAGCATTTACGGTAATGCACATTTTGAATACTTACAAAGAATCTCCATAATTTCAATTCTCGTGAAACTCTGTAGATTTTGATCATATAACAAGGAAATCCTGTAAACCAGTACAGAGAAAAGCCTTTTTCCTGAATATGGCGAGACTCAGTATATTTCAAAACATTTACCATGAACCACAGTGTGGCATAACTTGTAATTCTAATCCTGGTGAAACCCTGTAGATATTGAGCATATAACAAGGAAACCCAGAAAACATGTTCTGAAAAAATACATTTTCCTGAATAGTGTGAAAGCTTGTATGTACCAAAGCACTTATAATAATGCATAGTATATTTCAGTTTCTCGAATTGAGAGTAGGTGGTGCCATAGAAAACAATATCCTACACATATAAAAAGGTTTGATTTTTGTATTGATTCAGTCCTTGGGTGTGTGTGTGTGAATCAAAGATGCTTGTGTGTCTGTAATGTATTTACGGAGGATCACAGTGAAAATTACGGTGAATTAGTGTAGTGACTAATTATCAATATTGAATATCCGTAATCTACCACAGCGAAACACCGTTTAACAATTTACGGGGAATTTGTGTTTTGATTATTGTTTAGTTTGATCACACCAGGTGGCAGCCTCTTTCATGATGAGATTTCCTTGAGGAGTCTATTCTATACACACTTCAAAAAATGATAATGATTTACAACTTTTGAATTAAATGCAGCATCAATATTGATGGCCAATTATGGGGCTGTGAGAATATGGTTAATGGTATGGTAATCTACTTTTGTGAGATATTTTGTTGAGACAAACACCTATTCTGTGGTGATAAGAAATATATATGTCCACTCAGCTATGCATGTTGCTTTGTAGCAATCCTAGGGTGCTGTCTGCCCCTAGATTGTAATTACAAAGTGTGATGAACTATTCTATGATACTTTCATGGAACTAGGGATTGGAGCACAAGTGAACTGGATTATAGAAATACCATAATAATCCATCTTTTGATGCCATATTAAAATGACGGTGATTTGAAGTTTTCCCTTGATATAACGGTGATTCTCTGTCACCACTGGGTGAAGGACATTCTCCGTTACAATAACAGTAATTCCAAGAGAACGGTGACCGTAGTTATTACGGAGAATGGCCGGCACCCAGTGGTGCCAGAGAATCTCCGTTTTTTGGGTAACTGAGAATTACAGTTAATCTAAGAATGGCAAATCAATGTTTTTAGGTAACGGAGAAGTACCAGTTAAAAATATGGTGATTTTGGAGAAAACGGTGACCGTAAAAAATACGGAGATTGGCCGGCACCCAGTCGTGCCAGAGAATCTCCGTTTTTTCGATGGAATTTTTTTTACAGTGTATAACTACACGTTCTATGGTTAGATATAGCTATGTTTTAGTATCTACACATGTTACCCTCTATATAAACCAGTATGAGGTTGTGGTAGTATGAAGTTCCATTGACCTCTATAAATGATCACAGATCTGCAGCTCTCCACAGATCCTCAGCAGAAAAAGTTTGTATGTGAAGCCAATGCACTATCCCTTCGTGCTGTGGAAGGTTATTTCAAAAATTAGTTTAATTTACCACTGTTTTGAAATAGGTTCCAGGCTTTACACTGATAGTAAATTTGCGTCATGTTAGACTGTATTGAAATAACCCCCAGGATACTTTGATATTGTAATACATTCAAAAAAGCTTTAATGTAAGTAAATGAATCCAAGGCGTCAGGATAGTTGTACAGACAATTTCCCATGAATACTTGTGAGTAAGTATCTTCAGAGTATGTGCATTATCATCACCAGTCTTCTTCAGCCTACGTAATTTCCCTTCTATACATGTAGCTAGCTATACGTTTATTTGAACATGAAGGCTTGTGACACACTGCATTTACTGTTCAGGACCACTATACTATGCAATTAGGGTTGAGAAATTGGCCAAGTTGGACCTAGAGATACTACCGTTGTACGTACTTTTCAACCATCCTCTGTAAGATAGGCATTTCGAGCCACCCCACCTACGGAAATGTCCAACTCTCATTCAACATGTACTGCATGGTTAAACTGCGACATTTGAAGGTTTCATATAAATGTGTGCATAGGATGTGTCTAGGTCAGTTTGCCATGTGAGACGCCAGGTAGAGACACCATAGGACTTGCCCAATACATGGCTTAGCTATCTTGGAAGTAGATGTAATAGCCAGATGAAAGATGTGTATCCCCAACTATCTGTCCAATATCTAAAACCTAACGTTACTATAGATTTGAAAAAAGTACACTATATCTCTGACTTTCCTCAAAGAGATGATAACTACTACTAATTGGAATGAGACTAGAAAGCTAGAACTGAATCTGAGGAGCTGAATGTGATTCAGCATGATTCGGCACTATATGGGAGGGTGCTGGGGTGGAGAGGGCGTTGATAAGATACTTTTTTTTTAAGAAAGTAGGCTCTCTAATTATAGAAAAGCCAGAAAACTGAAGAATGCATTACTTCAAAATGTCGACAATGCATATTGGCTGCTATGCACAATTCTTACTTTTAGTATTAAATTCTTCCAAAATATGAACGATAGTGCCTCCTCCCATACATCTGGAGGGTCTTGCCGAAACATAACGAGGAAGAACCTGTTAAATATTTTTGAGACAGAACTGGGCCAAATCGTTTTCATATCATTGACAAAACATTTACAGCATAAAGCATGGGAAAACTGTTTTTGAGTTGTGGAGAAACGTGCACGTTTTACCAAAACGAGTTTCGGAAATTTTATTTATCAATACGAAAACGTGCACGTTTTCATTTTTGGTTCTCATTTCCTTTTTGGCAAGACCCTCCTGGACCTTATTTCAAAACGGCCTTAAAAACTAAATATAATGCTGCAGCACAGGTTGCAACCGACGTGAGTCTTTACGAATCATCAGTAGTCCAGCTCCTTTACTTTGGCATTTTACTGATCATAAAAATTAATGAATGGCTTGTGGTATACCGGGGTCTGTTTCACAAAGACATAATCTAACTTTACTTGGTAACACAGGTGCTTAGTACAGATGCTAAGTGACGCTAGTATACTGGAAGAGGGGATATGATTTGGGTAGACGCCATCTGATGAAGGAAGCTTTGTTATAGGGCCATCAGTTTAGGACGCATAATAGGCGCCCAAAAAAAATCTACCAGATTGTAAGAAAAATACATCCTAACAGAACTGAAACGGGATGTAGGTAGGGTTTTCACGTGTATTGGCTATTCATTTTGAATTGATACTTAGAAAATGTAGCCAGTTATTATAGGTATTCGAGAAAAACAGAATATAAAAAAAACGTGTCGTGCTATTGATGATAGGCAAATGAAGATTCAATTATGGGGAGATCAATAAGATTATCATCAACATTTTGGGAGTCTGTGCATGGGAGAGATTTATTTGAGGAGTTTTGAAGCGCTATACCGAGGCTATGGTATACTGTTTCTATCACAAGATAAAAAGAACAAGCACGGAATGCAAGTCTTTGTCATTGACCAGTATGGTGAACTAACATAGGGTCAGGGTCAATGTATAAACCAGATCACGTCAGATGTAATAAAGGTTTGGTAACAGTTGGTGACAGTTCATACCTGTTACTGCTTTATTCACACCTCCCCCCCTCCCCTTGCTCCCCATTGACTGACTACTCATAAAGACAATGACACCACATCTTCATATTTAATGTATGACTAGGAGTATCCGCATACTCACGTACTAACTTCCTCAAAGTCCCCTAATCATGAAATATCGGCCTCTAATAAATCTTAATGATATGTAATGGGGTCAGATGTCAAGTGCCCGTATGAAGACTTTCAACACGCCACCTGCCAGGCCTGGGGCAGTTGTGTTCCGGGAGCACTTTGTCCCTGACACCCTGGAGGATGTAGAGACACTCTGGAGGCTGTAGAGACAAGGTATTGGCTCCCATATTCTCTCAGATTATAACATCGATGAGAGGAGTCATAAAGTATAATACTGGCATTTTCATGACTTCATAAAGTTGAGTGTATTAATAGGGCAGAGCTGGTTCTGTGGTTGGGTGGCCTTGACCTAAGCCTAACAACTGACTTCTAACTGTTCTAAAATAGATGCATACATGTAGATGGCCGGATATTACATCTAATTAGGATGCATATATCATCTATATAATAAAAAAAGAACACATGTTAAAAATTGAATTCCATACTAGATAACATAAATGTTATAGCCAGAGAGACTGACCCTCAAATAGATAGGGAATACATGTGGGTGACGAAAGGGCCATTGTAGAAGGAAACACCCACATATGCAACGTAGTATGAAAGAGGCAGTTGAAACATAGGAGAGGAGGTCCAGGTGTACATAGCATGGTAGGGAGAGGACAAAGGCTAAATTGAGTGTTATACACAACGACTGACTGACCATCAACATGACATCCAGTCTTATATCATCATCATTGACAATTAGCACACATTTATCCCTTTTTTTCAACGTCAGAATTCGCACCCAAAGTTCCATCACACACCAGGGGCGTAGGAAAGGGGGGGGGGCAGGGGGCCTGCCCCCCAATAATGAGGAGGTTCCCTATATAAGCCTCTATAAAAATATAGCAGCCCCCCCCCCAACCGAGACCCCTGGGCCCCCCCCTATAAAAACTTTCTTCCTACGCCCCTGCACACCAGCTATAGTAGTACCCCTAAACATCAGACATATCTATCTCCATGCACTGGAGTATCTACATTTAGGTGTGGAGGCCCTCAGTGGCGGATTTAGAGGGGGGGGGGCGCATGCACCCCCCTTTTCCCCAGTACTTAAGAGTTTAATTACACATTTTGGACCCCGAGATTTGCTCAAAAATAGGATGTTCGCCCCCTCCTTTTCCAACTCCTGGATCCGCCACTGGCCCTGGAGGATTGAAGGTACCAATTCCTATTCCGAGGTAGCAGGTTGGCCCATGGGCGCAGCCATTGCTGGAGCTTGTTCCCAGCGAGTTCTACTGATAAGACCTATCAGTTGGCCCCCGAGAGGGCCGCAGTGAATAATTGGGATTATCTCATTGGCTAATAATTAAACCTGCTAAGTCCCTATATGTGGACATGTCAGTGGCCATGGAGTGGGAGATGGGTTGATATAGCTCACATAGCCATTATCAGCTGGGGGCCGCCATTAGACCCCGACTCCACTATGACTAACACCTTCAGCCCCCGACTCCGCAGTTTATGCCAGGGATGCCTCCCATTGGTCAATAATACAATAGCCATGTGCCGTATACGAGCACCTGGACGACGCCTGCTCCTGTTGCAGGTGTTTATCACCTTTTAAGGGGGAAGTATCAAACACTTCTCAATCATCATCGACGACCCACATAGTGCCCAGGGCAAGGTCGACATGTGTTATGTCCTGCTATATATGCAGTTGTCTGTGTCAATGTATTGGAAGCATGGAGTGGAGACAAGGATATTACATATAAACTCCTGACCATGTATTTTCTTCCCTTTATTTGATTCTAAGAACTACAGAAGTATCGCTAAAGTACAGGATGTATTATGTGGATCTATTATTTTAATCAACAACATCTTTTTGATCAAAATTGTGGCTACGTATTGTAAGTCTACCATTGCATGAGGGAATAAAGGTTGGCTGTTGGGTGTGAAACTTGTCCGGACAATAAGGATCATGTGATGCTTGTGAATTAGAGGGAGATGGAAATGTATTGGGTGGGAAGGAAATGACGATGCTCGTTTATCTTTAACCCCTTTGCATTTCCCTATAAACATCCCAGCAAATTGTCGTCATCTGTCGCCATGATTGGTCATCAATGGTGACTCCTTTTTGAGTGATAACTCATTCCGTCATCTTTCGCCACTGTGTGTTAGACTCACATGCCATAGCAATTGCTATTCCTGGTGATCTTGTGCTATAACGACGTCGTGTTCCATCTAGCGACATGTGTGAGCCACTTCACACAGGTTGACGAGGACTCACGACAATTTGCTGGGATATATGTGATTCAAATAATTCTAGATAGATAGGCCCGGGTAGAAATGACACAGTGGACTTGATAGTCGATTCAGTCAGTTTTGCACTAATTGCCCTCGCCTTAATAAGGCAATGACTGCGTTTTTGGTAGTCGTTCTGATTTCGCGCCAAATTCCAGAAAATATCGTCTGCTTGGTTGAATCGATAACAGCCATCCAAGTCGGCGTCTCAGGTGCGTTTCTGTGGTCACCATAGAAACAATAGGTAGGTACCTCCTGGATGAACCAGACGAAGGGGGATCAAACGGCCAGATCACGTGACGACGACACCGTGGAGGAAGTGCATCCATTGTTTGCATGACAAAAGGAAGGCGTGTGACAACAATTTCCTCATGGCACGGAGAAGGCAAGGACTTGAGTGAGCCATAAAAAAAAACCTTGGCCCCTTCCCCTGTCCCTCACACGTTCTACACGTGTATGGACACCCTCATGCCAAGGAGGCGATGGCATGAGTCTAGGAGTTCCCCTTCCTCCTGCCTCCTCCGCCCCCGATTCTTTTCTACCTCCTGCCACATAGTTTTTTCCCCTCCGCCATTTAAATGTTATTCCAGTGTTCATGCACCTCGCTTACACGGAAGGTGTAATGAAAAAATGGAAGGAAAAACTTGTCAAGACAGTTGGAGCACGATATAAAGTTTGGGGCTTCATTATGGTGAGACCCCCCCCCCCCCCACACACACACAGGTCTACACTTCTCTGATTCACTATAATATAAAAGTGGCGGAGCACATGTGCTATGCCTTTTTCTCCATGTCGTTACTGGTAGGCTATATGTAGGCAATCTATGTTGTAAGGATGTACACTGCGAACGCAGCTGGGGTGAGAACAGACTAGGACACCTAGCTACAAGATTGATCTAAATCTAATAAGATATACCGTAGACTGCCATCGTCTCCCGCCCCAAAAACTACACAGAAAAAGAAAACAGAAATAATAAGAGAACAACAAAGAAGTAGAACGTATCTTGTTTAAAAGAAGAACAATATTGAAATGTAGGAAACATCTTTGTAAAGCATAAGATCATTATAAAATCAAAATAGGAATGGTCATATTTAACCTAATAAGCATAGTGAAACTGAACATATGACGTATACATGTACAAAAGTTCATATTCTCCACATCTCTAGGATGAACCAGGAGCTTAATTCAAAAGATCCTGGGATCACGACCCCAGTGATCTTAGGAATAAATCAGCCTTATCCTATTAAGCGATCTTAAGAGTTGACTGGGTTCACATATCCTAGCCAGCACTAAGATCGCATCGATCTTAGCCTCAGCCCTCCTACACTATTCCAAGAAGTACTGACTAGGCACAGGGGTAAGAGTCCCAAAATAAAGGAATAGCTGTGGAGTCACTCTTCTTCACAAGAGTGCTTATACCATCGTTCCCCGTCCCCATATGGGCTAACAAAAGAGGACAGGGTGCAGTTGACCCCCATACAGTATTCAAGAGTTGTTCCCATGAATGTATGATTTATGCTTGCCTATTAGAAGCATTGCGCCCTCCCCCCAGGACAAAGAGAGAGAAGGGAAGAATTACCTTACAGTGCACTTAACGCATGAGTAGCCCTAAGAGCCCTCAAGGACACTCAGCAAATGTCCTCCCTCCCCTCTTTATGTATGCAGCAGGCTATTCACTCTTTCAATCAGGAGTGTTCCCTGTAAGTGCTCTTGTACCCTGGTGAAACCACTATGCATTTCTTTCACTAAGATCGCAGTGATCTTAGTGGTGGAAATGGAATAGTGAAGTGATCCCAGGACTAGCTATTCTGGACAGGCCTGCAACCACTGCATTACATAGGGTAGACCAGCCAGGTCTTATGATATGTGCCTACACTAAGATCGCTGGGGTTGGGATCCCAGGATCTTTTGAATTAAGCTCCAGGTAAGCCTATATGGGATATAAGCACTCTAAGCCGCAATTGTAAATGGGGTATAAATGCCCCTGTAGGTAGGCAGTAGAACCAGCTGTAGCTACAGCAGCATCTACATCTGGTATGTAGGTTCATACCACAACAACTACAACTGTATTGCAGAATAAAAAACACTCTACTGTATATCTACCCCGGGATATCTACGTGGTGGGGCGGACAGTGTGACTAGAAATGATTCTTTCTGATATATTTTAAATGCACATCAGGTCCAAATAATGTACGCTGAATCCTCCCACATGCACAACCTATAATTCCCCAATGTGCTTTTCAGTGCAGATACTATTGATTTTTGTCCAACCAATCCATAACCTAATCAATTCCAGTGGATCTAATTCGTGCCATGTTTAAATAAGGCCTCTTAGGCCATGCATGGTCTATATATCATATTGTACCTATAGACCGAAATACGCCTAACCAGATTTTTTGTACACCATCAAAATAACTAATGTAGTATGTGCACATGGCCATATGGTTGAACTTTAGAGATAAACAAAAAAGAAAGAGAAAGAAATCATCAATGGAGGACGCCTTCACGACTGAATGTTATATTATTGCCCAAGGGAGCCCCTTCAGGATCCTAATTTATAGACTTTAACCTTCTAGAGATTCCATGTGGATGTTTTGCCGATCCTCCATTTTTTCGTATATATTTAGCAAGACTGTGTTTGGTTCTCTCCCCTGTTGATATAAAATCTTATGAAAATACAAAAGTGTCGAAGTAACTGTTTCTTACTTCATATCACACTTTAT
This sequence comes from Acholoe squamosa, assembly GCA_949317995.1. NCBI lineage: Eukaryota > Metazoa > Annelida > Polychaeta > Phyllodocida > Polynoidae > Acholoe > Acholoe squamosa. Next base: position 36,513,994 of record OX439048.1, on the reverse strand, counting down.
ATACTATAAGACAATGTGTTAAACTTTAGTTGGCATTTGCTGCTTTAATATTGCATCGGTGCAACAGTGCATCCACTATACCATTTTTTCACTCCCAATTTTAGTTAGACCCCCCCCCCCCGCCTTCTGAAATAGGTAATGACCCAGCACGGAGCATGAGTCCGATCTTTGAAACCGTCATCTTCGGGAAGAGCGGGAGTTGGGGGCCGCCCATAAATCAGACGGCGGGCCACATGGACCGCAGATCCCTCCCCTCCCTCCATCTTAGCCCCCTCCCTTTCGTCAAGTCTATTAGTACTGCTATAAAACGTGCCTTCTCTCCAACCATAGATCACTCCCCCTTGCTCACCTGGAGGCTGTATATCTCACCTGTCCGGACACACCACGACACCAATATGGGATTACCCTTGGTTACATAAGTCAGATTTATGACCAAACTGACTGCCAGCCTTAAGACCTGTCAGGCGCCGTATGGCAGGCTTATACTTCTCAAAGAGGGCATAAGAGAGATGATGGGTGGAGGGTGCTTCAATGGGATAGGGCCCTCAGAGGTCTGGCTTCATCAAAAGGATTAAAATGGGGAAATAGTAAGATGTCTCCACTGCACGATTAATGTGATTTAAAACGCTGGTGGGATGATAAAAGGATTGCTTGTGAGTACTCTTGTGGTGAGTGGTAGTCGTGGAGTGGGGAAGGTATGAGGATATTCAGGGAGATGTAGCTAGACTTAAGTTTGATATACAAGGTAAGTTTATATTGATGAGGGTGAGCATCAAACGGATAGGGCTTAACAGGGGAGTCTCCCCGACACTAATAATGATAGGTATGGATGACAGCGTATACGTTGGCCTTTCTGGCAACTATTAAAAGCATACCTTGTTACGACAGTTTATAGCCAAATAAAATATTTCAACACCAACAACAACATTTAAAACTAGATTCCTGGCGAAATTAATGAATCCCTGTAATTTAACTCACTTCTATTCAAGTCTGGACAGTATGCCTTCATATCAAGTACCGGGTAAATAAGCATGTGACACTTCTTCTAAGCTACATAAAATGCTACTTAAATCCCTTTCATTCAAAATAGGCATAATTTAATTGGGTTCAGTCACATGCATGATAAACCCCTTATCAAAAGTCTCCACATTATTGGTAGAGCATAATGCTTTATTCATTAAGATTTACATTTGATTTAACCTTCTACAGTCCTATAGCACGTTGCCGTGCCATGTATTGCACATACCATTGTTAAAATGATAGCCACTCACAGCCAACCTCTATATACAGCATATATACTGTGAACATGTGCAGGCAGAGTTGGCTTCTGCTTCCAGTGTTAACGTCCCATTGTGGAAGTGTCTATAGCACCACCTAAATCCAGACCCAGGAGGACAATTCTCCACAGGGAGCTAGTATTCAGGGGACTCCAGGGCGGGACAGAATGAGAAAAGTGCATGCCGAATAGTCTGGTCTCAGCTGGCAACCATGTCTGTCCGTACAATTGTCTCCAGGGTCGGAGGGACCTGTGTGTGTGCCCCCGGTACGATTGTGTTGGCCAAACAATGACCTCTGCCCAGGAGTAAAGTCCACAGGAGGGCCACATTCAGTCCTCCATATGCCACACACTGCATGGAGAGAGTACCATGTATACTATGGGTGTACATGTACATAAGTGTGTTGATATGGTACAAGTTATAGATATTAGGTACCTGTGTAGAGGATTAAGTGTACTTTACTCTTATACAATCATGTGTACATACATTCTTAATTCAACAATGTCACAATGGACATAAGATATGATATTGGCATGCTTTGTGCTTATAATTCTCTCTATTGAATAATTCAAATGTTTGAATAGGTGACCAGATGGGGGAAAACCTGCATCCTGGCGGGAAATGTTTTTTTAAAGGTGAAGTCATGTGCTTTAAAATGAGATATCTTGAGCTAAAATATTCCAGGTAGTTTTTTTTGTAATTGCATGCCAAACCTAGGTTGGTGTGAGCAATTGAAAAATGCAAATAAGCTCTAGATACATGATATTTACCAACTAACCTGCACCTGCACAGACCCTGTGATTGGGTGGGAGTTCAATATTTAAACATCAACACAGCAAAATATAAATAACAACATAGCAGTCACACAGATCGCAGGGTCTTGTACTGTAAAAATCAAACCTGTCTGATATTGAGTTGCAGAGAGTCATCAGTGTGAAAGTCTGCAATATTTACATTAGGTCAACTTGATTTAGTAAACAAAAACATCTTTTGGCAACAAAAATGTGCCTGAGATTGTACACAAAACCTTCCCCACATAAGCAAAAAGCTCTCTCAATCTTCTATTTACACCTTGAAATAATAACAAATACCACTATATAATCTGTGTTTGTGTCTGCTTTCGAGAGAATAGCTCCGATTTTTGGCAAAAATTGCGTAGTGGAGCCTCACCTAATGATACATTTCTTTATTCAGCAGTCTCACCTAAGGGGAAATGGACGAGACAAAGCATTCAAGTTAGACCTAATATCGTGTAGGACACACGGCTTAATCCTTTGACTATTTCCTATTTCATCTTTTCCCTTCTACATTTTACAGTGTTGAGTCTCCCACAATAGTTGCAATAATACATATACTGCGTCAGTATGATTTTCCCTCTGTTTGCTCTATAAGGGAAGGACATCTTCAGATGGGCTTCATGCCTCTTTCTTTCCAATTAGCTCAAATCAATTTAGTACCTTGTAATTGCAATGACATGATCTAATCTGCGAATGGTCACAGTGTTATAAATTGCAGCATATAAAAAGGCAAATAATGCCAACTCACAAAACTTATTAGCCTCTATATGTGTTGGATGGCCCCCGGCCATAGAATCATAAATGAGGATGTTCTGAAAGGAGCACATTCAGGCAGAATTGCCTGTCCAAACTAATGCCTTGATAAAGATATGCATGGTTTGCGCTAGAATTGTGCGATAAACGTAGAAAGCTGAATCTATGGCAATATTTATAAGCTTAAATGTGAGGATGCATGCGACACAGTGTCTGGTGGGTTGACTTTTGTTTGCAGCCTTCCTACCCAGTAGGTAGGCACAGAACATTGAATCAACGATGAAATAACGTTGATGATGGTTGTTCAATGTCATTTCAACGTTGAATCGACGTTCTCTGCCCACTGCAATAACTGAGATGGTAATGATACATTTCTTTACTCAGCAGTCTCACCTAAGGGGAAATGGACCTTTGGCTGTTTGGGAATATTGCGCACAGTTGTCCAAATAGAAAAAGATTGGTCATTTTCAGAATAAATATTTTGATTTGTAACGAACAGAATATATGTAGACTTTTGACTGACAGTAAGATCATGAATCTTGTGAATTACCATAATAATCACATATGATAATTATACGGGACACAGAACAATGTTACGAAAATCTATGTTCCCTATATTACGTATACCTTCAGAATGTTGATAGATGTTGGAAAACATGCCCCTATGAATGTAGGGACACTCTTTTTGAATATCAGGTAAGATATGAGAAGGACTGAATGTAGGACAGATGGGAATGATTACCTATATAGATTGATCATTGTATTTTCCTGTTCACGAGTGATGAACACAAGGAAGCAGTAAACCCCTTCCAATCCATTGTATTAGGTATACATAAACAGACCTTTTGTAGTTTATTGAGGTTACGGCACTTGTGTCCAAAATCATTTAATTCTAGAATCAGGCCATTTACTAGACAGTGTGCCGACATAATGTGAAGGGAAGGGTAAGTCTGTCCAATTCCCAGGTGATAAAGATATACTGAAATCTTCTTTTCCAAGTACAATATCCCCAAATACATACATTTAGTATGATAAAAAGGGAGTGGGAATCCGCCAGAGGGACACACTTCTTTGCTTCCAACCTGGAACCTTCCATTTTCTCGCTCATCTAATTGCAATGCTAGGGAAATAGGGAGATATGTAGAGTGTGCTTGATGAAACCGTTTTCAGGCCAAATTGGAAACGCCTTGAGGGTTCAGGTACCAACAGGTAACACATCTTCCAACCTAACATGATCCTGATTCAGCATCAAGGAGTGATGCTGAAGTCCGAACCACCCCAGTAGATAGAGTGCTTCTAGTGGGTTTGGATGGCGCTCTTTATATTGGTGTTTCCCTATCTAAAAGGCTCAGTCTGAATTCTACCAGTACCTGCATTAGCCAACAATCCTATGAACTGATCAAGAAGAACCGTTGTTCTTTAACTTTTGGAGATCGGTACTTCTGGTTCTGTCTGTTCTATTTGTGAAAACAAAATCATTGGTTCTTAACCAACCTTGCTATCTACCCTCACAGGTGAATGACAGACCTTTAGAAAAAAAAGTCATACAAAAATGGTAATGTTTGGAGCGTAATGCTATGCATCTTTCCTATCCTGCAAGATATGTCATGCACTAATTGGTTTTTGACAGTCGATACAAAGCATCCCAACTACTGATCCTACTATATCTAACAAAGCATGCTGATTAACATTACAAGCAGGCGCATCCCCTATCATGCATTTATACTAAGTTGTTTGTGTTTCAGTTTCATTTTTCCTTGTTTTCACCAGAGATATTAAATCCATGGTTTAACCTTCATGTAAGTTCGTCAGCAAAAACGTAAAACAACAACAACAACAAACAAAACACGTTACAACTACACACATAAAGACTCAATCATACATGATATGTCATGAATGCCTAAAATTAAAGTGGTGCAGTACAAATCGGTCATAAAGATTTAACGATACCCTTCCACTGCGGGTACATTTTAGGCGAGAAACATCTGTATTCCACAAGATGCTGCCATTGAAAATTATGTAAAAAGCAGGTATGATTAAGCCTAGTGTACACAGACAGTGTCTGTCACGACCCGACCCATCCCAACTCAAATGACCCAGTTGGTATCAGTCGGGATGGGACTAGTCGGGAGATGTGGACGAGTATACACAGCACCAGTGGGGTGTTTCAGAAGCAGGTAATGTTTACAACCGGTCATAAGGAGATATGATAATAGTGTTAATAGTGATTGTAGGCTTATACCTGCATGTGTTTCTAAAGCATTACCATTACCTTACTGTGTCTATAACTATATGACTGGTGAGAGATGATAATGGTTGCAGTTGTAAGTTTAGAATCTAACAGTTTTAGAAACACATATCTAATGTTCATTATCATGTCCGGCAATGTAATTTAGCAATGAACTGAACGCCCCGGTTTGTACATTTTCACTTTTTTTTTAAATTTTTATTTTCTTTATAAAAAAGAGACCACCAACATGTTTCTTTATATATTTCAATCTAAAATAATATAGCCAAGATAGAATGAAATATTTGTATGTAACACAGGTATTTACTTCTCACAGGTACAGTTATTTGTTTTCAGTTCTGATTCTACTTGGGTATTGCTAAACTGTTATAATATGATCATGAGACCACAAAAGCCTTGCTGATTGGCCTACACAGACACAACTAAAGGAGACTGAGTTGGAATTAAGTATACACAGCCAGTCCCATCCCGACTCTCCCTATCAAGTCGGGCCCAGATATCAAACATTGCAGATAACTCCTGACTATGGCCAACCCAACCAAACTGGAGTCGGGAGTCAGTATACACAGGCAGATTGTACACATCTGGCTGGAAGGATGGGTCGGGTTGTGGCAAAAAGTGCCTGTGTATACCCCACTTCAGTGGGGTGTTTCAGAAGCCACAACATTAAATATCTGTTTCTCAAACTGTTGGCCTCTAAACTTACAACTGCAACCATTCTTATCTCTGACCAGTCATATCTCAGTTGTAAGCTATAACTTAAGGTGTTTCAGAACAAGATATGACTACAGTTATAACTACAGTTATAAATATTTATGACTGGTCTGTGACCAGTGGCTGGTGTTTCTAGAGGCCAATCTGTGTGGACCTATTTCATCCACATCAAACAAGAATTATTTAGTTTTCATCGGGGAGAAAAATTCCTGTGGGTTCTGCATGTTGAGCATATATCATACCTCTTTTCTTATTACTTAATATCTTCTTCCAGACCTTCAATTCAAAGAAAAGAATTTCCTTGTGCTATGGTTTGGTAGAGTTTACTCTTAAAACAGTCATAACTTTACAGTTTACAACAGGTCACCACTATAGTGAGATTACTATAGTAGGTAACTATAGTATGTTATATATAGTGCAGCTGCCACTAATGTTACAGTTGCTCCCCCCCCCTTGCCATACATGCCTATGTCATGGCCGGCACACACAGGCTTGGAGGGGCTGGATTGCTGAGCAGCCAATGGTATATTTGGTTGTTTCAGGTACCCTTGTACTCATCATTACACATCATTCCACATGTGTATCCAAATTATATTTATCCATTTTTTACCTGTAGGCCTACCCTAAACACACCAAACACTCCACAAATACAAGATCTCCACATATCTAAACCCTGTCCCCTCCATTTAATATGTATAGCCAGTAAGCTAGGCCGGGGCCTTAGGCCCTCAGGGAGTGTTTTCTTTTAACAGGGGGGGGGGGGTATAGATGATCACAGGTGTGGCCCCAAAAACCTTTTCCTTAAAACATAGGTATGGTACAGTACAGTGGAGGTGGAGCAGCTGAAAAAGTGTGAGGGATGAGCTGGGAAAATTATAGTATGATTTCTATTCTGATTTCTACATAATCTAGGCCTATAGTAAAACCTGAGAGACTGTGGGGGATACATGACAGATGGATTTCCCTACAAAATATGACCTCATAGAGGGGTTTCCCATGAAATACACTGGTTTCCCCCCTCTACAATTGAAACTATAGCTTACAACCAGAGTTATAGTGGAAGTTACAGTCTACAACTGGTTCAGTCATAAGTACGGACTTACAACTGATATCTGTTTCACAACAACATTAGCTATAGTTCTAATTTTAAGTAATAAAATCAGTAACATGATAATGATGTTTAGAAACACCTGTGGTTATAAGCCTACAACCATTATTAAAACTGCAATAGTATCTTCTTATGACTGGTTGTAAACATTATCTGCTTCTGAAACACCCCACAGATGAGACGACCTCTCACTACACTGTCAGCCCAGTGCACCAGTTTTACAGTGGATTGCTTATTATTCGGGACTACAGTGGGGTGTTTCAGAAGCAGGTAATGTTTACAACTGGTCATAAGGAGATATGATAGCAGTTTTAATAGTGATTGTAGGCTTATACCTGCATGTGTTTCTAAAGCATTAGCATTATCTTACTGTGTCTATAACTATATGACTGGCGAGAGATGATAATGGTTGCAGTTGTAAGTTTAGAATCTTACAGTTTTAGAAACAGATATTTAATGTTCATCATCATGTCCGGCTTCTGAAACACCCCACAGGGGTAGCTGATGTTAGTACAAACCCAATGACCTTATTAGGGTTCTAGTGTATGTACTACAGCGGTATGTATTGCCCATTTACATTCGCGGCTGAGAGTGTACTGTAACTACCAACAAGAAGTCGTCATTCTATATTGGCGAGAGGAGAGCTCGTTCTGCTACAGACCACCGAGTGCTTAAGCTTTTTTTTTCAAATATGGCAGCCTTTGCAATCGTTTTCTTTTAAATAACTCCCTCTTATATTTACATCATGTCAATCCATGATTTCCCAATGTGCGTGTACATTTGTATGTGTAATGCCTATCCTTTCATATCTTCACTCACACTGGTGTCCAGTTTTCACCCGACTTCCATCATTGCATATGTGGTCATACCCATTTTTAATTTATATGGGGTTTATCAGTAGCGCATGACCTCATTTTAAACAATGTCATAGAGAACTTCATGGCTCAAGAAGGTGTAGACACCCATTGCCAACATGTTAACTTCATGGCTCAAGAAGGTGTAGACACCCATTGCCAACATTTTAACTTCATGGCTTAAGAAGGTGTAGACACCCATTGCCAACATTTTAACTTCATGGCTCAAGAAGGTGTAGACACCCATTGCCAACATTTTATCTTTGTTAAAGGCCAGCGCTTTACTGGGACAATAACCAACGTGGATAGTATGATATTCGAGAGAAACACTTACAAAATCATCCAGGTAATGTATTTGCCTGCTTGTCTTGTTTAGCAGCTACCGAGTATATATATCAGCTAAGTCAGGGCTTCTGATTAATACAGACATGGTTATCTAGATATAGGTTATAGGGTCTGGGAGATCAAAAGGAGAGGAAATACCACGCACCCAGTACCAAAGTGGTTCAGTTATATGATCCATGCCACCCTCCATGTTTAGGTAAGTTTTCCTCCTTGGTGTATAGCATCATACTTGGACAGGCCTCTCTCCATCCTAAGTCCCCATCCGTTCCCTGGTGGATCCACGGTTGTGGTGTATTTGCAAAGTCCCTGTTTTACCTGTGCTTACAGGAGCATAGCTAATGGTAACCACCTTTAGGGCAGACTGGGGATGAGATGAGGAGGGTGGTGGGATGAGGAAAGGGGTGGATCCCAAATGCATTGATCAATACCAATGGTCCAAGCCACATGGGTTACCAGTGAGTGTCTGATGGAGGGTGGTAGAGGGGTTGAAGGAATAATCATGAAGGTCGCTACTCCAGGTTGTTGATGCAAGAGGACCAAATAACCTCTTCACGGAGACTTGTACTTGCTACATACATTGCAATATGCCATACTTTAAAACTTCTAAAACCAAATTCAATTGAACCAGTCACTGTTTACGTTCTAAGTTAAATCTAGCAACTGGCAATGTTTGATAAAATTGATAAAATTTTCCACTAATGTAGTCCAAATGAGATAAAACTAAAAGAAAAGGATACAATAAACACGTGTATATTTCGCCAACTACATGTATCTCGAAATGGGTATTTCAATGGAATAGGAATACACCCACACCCATAGATGTGTCTCACCAGCCTCCAGAATTTTATCAGCTGGCTGGTTGGCGTGTCTTTTAATAGCTCCAGTGTTAAACAGCATTTCTCAATGGACGCTTGCCACAAAAAGTACCCGAATTATCTCCCTTCACAATCCGACCTTACAAATTGAAATTGAAGGCTTCGAATCACAAGTTTTTATTTCAAAGTGGAAGAATTGAATCATTCATCTCAGCATCGTTACTAGGATACACCAGTAAGAAAATACTCCATTCACGTGATTATTATTATGCGTTTCCCCTGGCAGAAACCTGCCTTTTTCCTTGGAAAAGTGCGAATTAATTTGTACCAGGCCACTAACCCTGGCTCTCGGTGGAAAATCAATTAGTGATCATTTCTCTCTATTGAATTAAACTGCCGTAAATGTATGTGGAATTGGTTGGGAAATGAGGTGTTTTATTGACGTAGGTGTCATCAGGCAGATGGGGGTGTTTTTATGGTTGTTAGGTGGGTTAGAACGAGAATAGAAGGCAAAGTAGGCATAATATAGTAAATGCAGTTGACATCAGACTCAATGAACCAGATAATGCTCTCATCTCACAATTTCAAAATCCAATGTGGCACAGTGCCATATCTAAAGGAGTGTCATTTGCCAAATATCCAACATTGCGCTCATAATGTTGTAATCAATGTGTTCTCTTTTTGATATTTCAAAAATATTCAAAGGACACACAAATGCCAAAATGTGTGGACCAGTAATGTATAGATTTGCTTTACATGTCATTTTATACTAGGTCATGTCATCTATACTTATGATGCCTATTTTATCATTTCATTCTCTCTACAATAACACTCCCAAATGATTTTTGGCTAAAGGTAGTTGCTACAGGATAGAAGTATCAGTCAGTGTACCACATCACGTCTCATCACCTGCCTAATTGACCACACCATCAGCTGCTGGCATGGTTACCTGTCTCATCCAGTCCCCCAAGGTAGCCTCATTAATCCTCAAGGTTGGAGGATAGTAACCTGTAAGCTACACACCTGCAGAGTGAGAAACCATCGGGCCTTTGATCTTTTTGATACCAAGGATCTGGCCTCATCCCTGAGTAAGCATTTGCCTATCCAGATGAGTCTAGGCTAAAAGTGTCTGTTAGTTCAAGTGAAAATGTGTAACCGTCCTCGGTAGGGATATGGCAGTTTATAGTGGTATTTCAAGATGGGTTATTGGGAAAGGTAACATTTCATATTTCATCAGTATGGATTGGCAAAATGATTATATATATGGCGAGTCAAGTGTAGTTCATGTGCATTTGGAAGAATCCTGTTTTTTTTTTCGTTTTTTTAATACAGTGTTAAATCAAGTATAAATTGGTAGTCCCAATATGGTTTTATGAAAGTAGGCTTTATCGATCATGGGTGGGGTCATAGAAAGTGTTGCAAAATTGGATGTAAATGTACAAAAATGTAAACGGCCCTAGAGAAGCGTGTGTCTATTTAATATCTAGTGGCTGGATGGGCGGCAAAGCCTGTGGCCTCTATGAGGATTTTTAATGTGTGGGGTTAAGTACAAATCCACACACTGATACAGTGGACAAAAGAGTCTATGGGATTCCTGGGCGGCAACTAACACCCCCTTGGAGACCAGGGGCCAGCATCCCCATTAAGGATCCAACTTGGATCCCATTGTGCTTGTTTGCATAGCCCACCGCCAGAGCCTCTTCTCCCTGGAGAGGGGGCTAACAACACCTAGGTGGGATTCAAGTCTAGGTACGAGGGTATGGGAAGCCCTAAATGGACCTTTATTACTGGAAACCCCATTGGGATTTGAACATTTTGGAGCCTGCTCCTCTTGGACCTCCCAGCTAACAGCATCAGCAGGTCCTACCTCCATAGTGAGGAGGATCAAAGGGAAGGGATCAACACCTAAATGGCTTTCCATCTTGGTAAACTCCAACTTGGGGTAGAATTAGGTGTTTTACCCCCTCTCGGACGTGGCTGGCAGTGGGGCTCACGGATGAACAGGTGATAAATAGTTGAGGCGAGAGGTGGCCGCGACTTTAAGCAACTCTCAGGCGGCTAGACGAGCCGTGTGTCCCACAAAAACCCCAGTGTCTCGGCATACCGATGTCATTGTGACCATTAATCACCTGGCCAGGTTCATAACAAATCCAAACAAGGCTACAGTCGCAGCCACCACCCCTGCTCTTACATATATACACATGCATGCACAGGCTCCAATTTTTTTTTTAAATTCTGAAACCACAAACGTACCATCTGTAAGCAGGTGAAAAGATAAGTGTTCACAAGAGCTCTCAGGTGGATTATCAGTCCGGACGCGTCCGTTGTGTGGGTAAAGGCTATACCTTGCAATTAATAACGTCACCTTAAGAGTGGGGGCATAAAGCGATAAATTGGAAGAGGTGACAGGCTTTGGTCCATGCCTGGATTTTGAGAATTAATGATACAAACTTGGTGATATATAACAGACCAGGCAGAAAGCCATTGATTACCACTATCGTTGATCCTTTTGAGTAAAACCGTATATATGCCGTGTGAGGTTTCGGTGGTGTAAATATAAAAGAAAATCTAGTTGGTGACAAACTAAAGTTAAATGGTGGGGATATGTAGATAAAATGGATGTATTGGATAAAGGTTCAGTTTGAAATACTTTTGACTTCTTCTCTTGAGGCTCCATAGTTAGCCTCGCGTCTGCCCGGAAGACAGCTTGTATACTGGATGGCGCCTGCATGAGCATCCCCTTCATACAAATGGCCTCTTGGTTGTGGAAACATCTCAGGTCCCAGGATAGACCAGGTGTGGTCATATCTTTGCAACTGTATCCCCATTTTACCCCTCCCTTCTCACTTGTATTCCAAATAGCATTTTTTTATGGCTGTCTAAAATGAAAAAAAGACACAAACCTCATTTCCGAACCTAACTATTTTGCATATTCGCCAAAATTTACTTTATTTTCACAAGATCACTTAGAGTGAACATAACAGTCGAAGTTAAGAAGGAAAAACAGAGATGTTTTTTTAATATTTTTGACAAAAAAAAGGGCTAAGACATAATTTTGGTGTAAATGTATAGTACTTCATCAATATACTACTATTATGAGAAGTAGACCTGTAACTGAGCATGTTGAATATTGCCCATGCCGTTGTGTGCTCTGATAATACTTATAGATTATATTTTTATCATTCTAGGCATGTGGATAATACAGTTTTCACCTGGCCCCCATATCCTACATCAGGATTTTATGTCGTTGTTTGCACTTTTTTTCCTATTGGTATCCAGTATCCCTTCCTTTATTCTATCCTCATGATAACCTTGTGAGGCACATGTTTAAATAGTTCAATGTCATCCACAGTCGAGTTTTCATTTCCCTGACATAGAGATGAAAGGTTCATAAAAGTCAGTAACAAATGACCAGCATGGTGGTTACTCTGGCCTCACATTGTTCTAGAAAACAATGCAACACGCCAGACAGTTGTTGCTCTTTCAAATAGAGGCATACATTTGTATATCTATAGTTAATATTAACCTGCAATAACCTTGAACCAAAATATATAATGTACTGTTCAAAACAACATGTTGATACCCCCTAAAAGTCCATTGCAAAAGAAACACCTTTTGGGTGTACTTGTATGGTATAGGATTTACTCTACCATGGAATACAAACGATGTTCATATGTAACATTATATGACATACTATTTGTAATATTCTAATGTACTAAAGGGTACTAAAGATCTATTAGCCCCCTGATATCGATGTATCACATGCATATAAAATGCCATATGGTGAACGTATATCACTACCCTTTATGCCAACTCTCAAGCAAGACAAAGGAGGAAACAGGTGGAACTAAAGTAGCAGGGGCGGTACAAGAGGGTGAGGTGAAGGTACAAAGTGAATAAACGCAGAAAAATAAAGTCCACAGGGAGCCGCAGTGGCAGCATGTAACAGAACACAATACTGTTTTTCTTTCCTTTTAATGATTTTTCTCCATTGTTTTCCTGGCCTGAGGGGCAGGCTGGGAGTGTGTACCCGAGTCTGCCAGCTAACCAGCTGGTCCAGAGGTGGGCAGGGAATAGGAGGGGCATAGAGGAGCAGGAGGAAGGTTGGGTCGGGCTGGGGTGGGGGCCAGTGGGTGTAAAACACTTCAAGATGGCCCCAGACCCTCCTGGCCGGCTCCACAACCCAGCCACACAACAAAGTCAGTATCTACATCCAACCCCTGAGCAAATATTGACTACAAGTAGCGGCGAAACAAAGACAGATGACGAGACGGTCAGGATATAGCGGTCACAAATAGGTAGTGTGGGAGTTTTGGGTGAAGATGTTGATATAGAATAGGCTTCTTTCCAATTTAGCAATAAGACTGCATGACCATCTTCCTTAACATATGCTATGTATACTTCCCCCATTACTGTAACACTGAATGGAAGCCACATTGGCCCTCCCCACCCCTCTGTCCCATGTACACAGTACATGTAACAAGCATTTATAAATAAGGTCAGCATTGTTTGTAGCCTCGAAGCATGTAGGTTATAAATGCTTTGGAGGCTTAAAATTCAAATTAATGTGCAAAAGCTTGATTATGAAAAGCTATTTCAAATTCAGTTTCCATACATATGATAAATTTGATTATCCGCTTCTCCTTTCTAGGAGAAATGCGAAATTTGGAGAACCAACTATAACTTTTGTTAAGAGCCATGACAAATGGCGTTATGAAAAGACAACTTAAGAATCTACATTTATATTGCGTGTTCAAACTTGTACACAAACAACTAAATCATCTCATACAAAAGACAAACGACATCTACACTGCACAAAACATAGTATGTCAACTCATATAATAAGGCTATGAATTCTTCCATGTGGGAACTCTGACCCCAGCCTCACCCAAGTTACAACGGAGCTGGCAGCCTCGCACTGCCCCCTGACCCTACTGGAGTCCGGTGTAGTGACTAATGCTAGATTAATACTGTTTTATGTGTGACTTGTAATTAATCAACTCCATGGTAATTGGACAGTGAACTTTCTCCATGCCCAGTACTGCATGGCTGCCAACAGTATGTGCATACAGGGCTGGGTAAACTGCTCTGGAGGTTGTTCCTCATAATCACTTCCCTTCAAATCATACCTCAAACTGCATAGAAACTCTGTGTACAACCGTATGGACTTTAGAATTGAACTTCTTGACTAATATCCGGAGGAATACTAAGGCCAAAACATCTGTAAATGCTTCAATAGTTCTTCCTCAATGAATGGCTGTCAAGCAGGTATATATTGGAGGCTTTGGGGAAGCCCTATAGATTGTTCACTCTTTTTGGAGTCTCTGGAGCACCAGTACAAATAATCGATCCCTTGGTCTATGGCGTTATTGGTGGACAGTGATTTATGATTTTATTACAAAATCGATATTCTCAATTCAATAAACATCTGTTGTAGGGTGGGACAGCATTTTGTAGTACTACCACTTGTAAGGCTGGTTGTTTGTGTGGTACATATGGCTGCGATTGCTGGTATAAAAGAGCAGCGCAGGCTCAATGCCTCCGCCAGCTGCCTTCTCTTTTGGGTGAGCCTCTTCATTAGAAATGACAATGGAAATCAGGAAAACAAATATTGCATTGCGCATTTAATTGAGGAGGTAGCTAACCCCGTGTAATTGTTCCTACTGGATACAGTTATAAGCATATATAGGGAACATATTCTGGTGATAGAACAAGATAAATCTGTGAAGTTTGTCTTCCAAAATGCAGTCTTGCAATGGTATAGGCAGAATGTAAAGTACCAGTAACAAGAAATTTACATCCTACATTACTCTAGTAAGGCTTACATGTAGAATATTTCACATCCAATTTGCTTCTCAATAAAGACCGTGGCATTGAAGGGGGAGGGCTGTCGGCATTCCTTGTCAAAATCAGGCAGGGCAGACACTATTTCGTAACGGCCGACGCAGAGATCTTGTTGCCAACTGTCCCGACAGGCTTCTCTTTTTGTTGGACAACATGGTTAAAATGTCCTGTCAAAATGGAAACCAGCTTTCATCATTTTCTTTGAGCCTCGGCCAGGAGTAGAGGAAAAAGCAGGCGTTGGTTTTTCAGCATAGGTTTTGGGTCATTTTTTTTAGATTGCTGTATGCGGACCGAGGCCCAACTGGACTGGACAGGAGCGTTCAGTTTTCCACGGCGCATTACACTTAAGTGTAAACGTGGCATTTTCATGAGGCTTCCCACATAATTTATCATATGTGACACGATCTGCGAAAAGGGGTCTTAGTGCAGGGGGCAATAAGACCCCCTTTCCCAGTATATTGCATAGCAGTCACTAATCAGTTTTATCACTCAATTACATTATGCACAGTAAACTAACGTAACATCTCAATCTATAGAAGCAATTGTATACAACACTTGCAATATTGTGGTTGTTTAAAGATGATATATTCTACTCCAACTGTTCCTCTTTAAGTTTAACCAAATCAGTATGAAAGAAAGTATGCAAAGTCATACCCTAAACCCAAATTATTCCTCTAACCACTCTGCGAACCAGAAATTGGCAATTTCTACACCCCCCCCATGCTGTAGAAGATATACAATCAGTCAGCCCCCATGTCTGTCTACCAAGTGAAGGCCGGTGTGTTAGGCTGTGGCTTCCGCCGCTACCAGCAGTCTACGTAATGACATTTATGGAGAGGCTGGCCGGCTGGAGTGACCAGCAAAGATCAAGGGACGTAGCCCTATTGATCTGTTTGGTAGGGTGGCGCTTGGCCTGGCGTCAGTAATATAACTTAGCCGACCGTAGACTATTACTGACCGGTGCTATACTGATGCCCCCACCCCTCTGTATGGGTATGTATGGAGGGTAGGATATATACTGGGATGAGGGTGGCGTAAATGAGTCTTCACCAGGTATATGAGACAACTAAACTTGCTTTGTTTTATATTCGAGTTTCGACGCCTGGGGTAGAAACCGATTGGAGTGACTGTATAGCCCACCTTCTTGGTTCTTGGTATTTGAGACTTTAATTCAAATGAGGAATTTCCAACTCGCCAAGTGTAATATCTTCCTTTCTATTCTATTTATCTGAAGTTAAAATACACTGTAATACTTGGCAACATACCCATTTTGAGGTTTTATCTAAAAACCTTTGTGGTTAAATCGCATTGTTTATACCCAACTGCAGATGGAAGCCAAATGAGACTATAAGTGGCTTCCTTTCATAAGCTTCCTGATACAAACTGGAAGAACAAATGCCACTGAGATGTTCTTGCATTTCAGAACATAAATCATGCATGCTGTTAACGCACACACCTAAAAATCACTGTACTGGCATTACGACTTTTTTTTCACACATAGACAAGGCATTGCTTTGCAGTAGCTTTTCAATCGCGTCTGTTTGGTAACGTCTGGTGTCTTCTAATGTGGCAAAATAATGCCTTCTGGCTGTATCAAGCCCTCTCAAGAAGGACAAAAGACAAAAGACAACTCATGGAAGTGTATCAGGAGCATTGTTTAGTGGGGTTTAGGGTGAGGATGGTATTGATGAGAGGAGAGTCGGGCTCGGCAGAATGGGGCGCGGCGCGGCCAGTTTTTTGTCCCGCCTCCCGTCGCTCCCTCAGCCGCCCAGGCCTGGATCATTCTAATGAGGATCCAAAGGAGGGTGGGGCCTACCTCCCGGAGACTGGGGGCCTTGACTAAGCTGCCCCCTCCTGGCATCCCCAGGAACAAGAGTGTTCAGCCGCTGGAGCCGATGGCAGTAATGCTGCTACAAAACCACCAATATTAGAAGCTCTACGTTTCTGGGTTTTTTTTTGCGTTTTTCTTTTTCAAATGCCACCTCATGTTCTATATTGCCTGCCTATTTACTTTCATTTGAATCTTTTTGGGCAACGGATTATTGTGTTTTCAAAAATAATAGGAGTATGTGTAACTTTCTGAACAACAAAATAACTTGTAAAAAGAAAGCTTGTTGGTGTTTAGTCTGTATGTAGCTTCAGTTAAGGTGTCGTCCAAGTGGGATTTGGTGTGTCGAATGTGCCATGCGAGTCATAAGTAAAAACCTAAGTCTGTTTCACTAAAATACACATGCTGAACTTCTATGTAACATGTATTTCTGTATGGGTAAACTACTGATAAACGTACCGGAGTGCAGGAGGTTGTTGTGGTTTGTGTGATCGGATGCTGTCGAAAGTAAAAATAAAGATGAAAATACATCTCGAAAATTAAACATAAGTCAGCGTTGAAAATATTATGTAGATAGGAAACGTAACAAGTATACATATAAATGATCGTGGAAACGCTTGGTTCAAGGCTTATTTTGTGTCGTATAATGTAACGCGAGGCAGTATGTAATTGCCTTTATGGTGATCAATTCAGCAAATTACTTATTGCAGCAAATTTAGAAGAATATCTCCTAGGTACACCTAAACTGCAATTGTGCCTTGGTCATGCTTAACGCAAATCTTTTAGGACAGGTATTGCTGAGCAGACCTTTTTACAGATTGCAATACATGAAGATGTACCTGTCTCAAATATTATGGAATGCTATAACATCACTTATATTGTAACAGTGTCACAATATACAGCGTAAGCACCTTGTAGGATTCTTTAAAAATTGACATACTATTAAAATAATTAAGTATTACTGTGTCATAATTGTTTCCAGAGGCAGAGGAATTCACTAAGGGAGCTAAATACTTGGCAACTAGTTCCAGGTGTATTCTTAGGCCCAGGAGGTAGTTGTTAGGAGGTTATACAGGTGTGTAAATCAATTTGAAGGGGTAAAGAGCCAGAAACCACTCTGCAGATAGAACAGCAGTGTGGGGCTGCAGGGAGAGAAAACTGAATGACAGACATCTTTAAAGGCCAGGGCTTCCACTGCAGGCACATCATGAATTACTAGTTTTAATTTCAAGACAATACTTGTGCAAAACTATACCGTATTTAAGCATGTACTCTCATTGTAGCTAGGCACTGTCCATCCATGCTTTGCCGTGGCCTAGTCATTATGGACATGTACTATTTAACTTTTAATTATCAATTCTGTTTTGATATTTGTAGCCCCACTTGTTTTACATTGTGTATGAGCTTTATCAAGTGATGCACTCTGACAATCTGCCCCCACAACCGTCTTACCGATATTGAAGGTCAGAGCCTTATGCCAGAGGAATAGTTAGCTAGTGGTCTTTGTTCCCTCATAACTGCAGAGTGAAGTTCGGAAAGGACAACCGATTCAGATAAACCCAGGTAGACTGTTCTACATGGCACTTTTACTAGCAATGATAATACACCTGCTCTTTCAGACCTGGAGATGGTGAAGGATTGAGATGTAATACTGGAACCTGGAGTGGAGGCCTCCATCCTGCACGTGCTGGTGGATTTAGTCACGCGTCACATGCCGCCAGAGATGGACTCCTCCAGGGGGTAGGAGGGCAGATGATGGGGCCAGGGATTAAGGCGTGTGACTTGGACCTCCTAGAGGTGATCCGCAGTGATCAGGGGTTGATAAGGGAATGATGGAGAACGCCTGGAGGAGGGCAGTGGTGAGTTACTGAGGTACTCCTGTACCTGCTGACGATCCCACCACAACCCCTTTGTATTTATGGCACTGGAGATGAGAGCTGATACCCCAAGGAGCTGCCCTTCTACCTCCTCCATGAGCAATTAAACGGGAATAGATAACAAGGAGGAGGGAGCCAGGGCTGGCAGGGAGAAGGGGTCAGCTTACAGCATGGTTACATCACGCCCGGGATTGGAGCAGCTCACCAAGCTGCTCACAATGGATGAGTTGCTCGTGAGGCTTGGGCCCTGTCAATTATTGGGGAAGTGGCTTATCAAGTTTCACCTCGGGCGGACAGGAATTAGGGAGGTACACATTGAGTAGCTCAAATCCTGAGACAAGGAGGAGGGCTGCTCACGAGTTTCTCTCAAGAGTTTATCTCTTGTTAGATCTCTTCTGATAAGTTTTTGAGCAGGTATGTTTTGGCGAGGGGAAGGTATCCCTCATCGCCAGTTCCTTCTAAAGTTCATTGATCTTACTATAAAGAAGGAAACACCCCCTGCCCTGTCGACCCAGTCTGACCAGGGGGCACCTTTATCCTGGAGATAAGGCCCAGTTCACTATACTACTATTACAGTTGACCGTCCCAAGGTGGACCCTATTCCTGGCTACAAACGGCAGCAGCCAAGGTCTGAAAGTTAACTTTGTTCTCTCACTTACTTACACTATTAGAAGCTTCCTATTAATATGACCCTTTTGATTATGTCTACGCGGACATAAGGAGGTCCAGGGTAAACACATAAGCTACATGACAAGGTGAGTGTTGTTGCAAAGACATATTATTCAGTCTGTTTACGTGAAGCTTCCTCTATTTGATGAAAAAATGCAAAATGATACCAATGCTAAAAATTAATTATGGTTTCCCTGCTGGACGTGTGGATATTTTGAGAGTGAGAAGGTTTCAATCTCAAAGTTAAAGTGAAGAGGATTCCCATCCATTTTAAATTGTTATCGAAATGGTGAAGATGGTGATCTTTGAATGAATGCTGCGTTTGGTCTCTGTGCACGTACATGTACTTAGCGGAAAGCACCTGGAGGATAAGCAGAGATCTATTGGTACATGCACCTGGGCATTAGGAACACACGTGCATGAATTGCGTGCGTGTGCATGTCAACAGGGATGCTGCACACTCATGCCAGCTAGGTCATGGAGCTCCCCTACCCTTCATATCCACCCTCCTAACCGCCATCATATCACACACATAAAACCACCATTCCACTGACACTCATTCTCAACTTAAATTCTACTCTGGTCCAATGCTTAAAAACAGGAACAAAACCTCAGCCTCCTCAAAAACAAGAATAAAAAGGCACAGATCCCAGTTCACAGTCTCTGAGAATGCCACCAGTAAGTCCTTTAAGGTAGAAATGGCTGAAAAGTTATTGGGTTAAATTAAGCCAATAATGAGGGTGTTTTAAGACCAGGCTGTGTGATTTAATCCAAGTTTGGTCTGATTTACGGCCGGCTTGAGGGGGTTGGGGGGAGGTCGGTGGTAGCTCCCAGGTCGGCAACATCAGATTTATGGCCCGGCCACGTGCCTCTGTGAGGGGAGGGGCGGGGAGGGGGCCCCTTACACACCCGATACCATCGCCCTTACTAACGGCCTACAAGTCTTTACACCAATTAAATGACCATAAAGATCCCGCTACCTGGGGGCTGAAAGTTCTGGAAACAGAAGGATAAGCTCATGGGGAAGTCTACAGTCCTTACGGTGCTGGAATAATCACTGGAAGAGTGACCCCAGTAGGTTGCATGGAGGAGGGAGGCTGGATAGGGCCCTAGACTGAGGCGCCTCCTATTGTATGAATCATCATCTCAGAGCTGTTGGCCCTCCTACTTCTCTTACTAACTACCTCATGGAGGACTGATTTAAACAGTAAAACTCTTAAGATGAAGACACATACTCTTCAACCCCTTCCTGTCAGTGGCATCACTGAGCCCCTGAGAAGTGCCAATGGGTACAGAAGACGCGGTCATTACCTGGCAGGTGAGGGACACCTGATGAGCCCAGGTGGCCACTCCAGGGGTGAGATTCCACAGGTGTGTAGCTAATCAGTTCACCACCTGGAGAGTGAAAAAACCTAGACCCTAGCCTCCTGGAGGTAGAGAGGGATGGGAGCACATTCCAATACAAGAGGGTAATGAAGTAGAGGAACGCAGGTAGTACCATGTTGGAAAGTGGTGAGGGTGTATACAGCACGGGAGTGGTTTACAGCAGGTTAACATAAACTTTATTGATATGATCTTAACTTAATTGAGGAGATTCTATCAATGATATTGTAATAATGGGAACACATAGACCTTCGTATCACTCACAGGTAAATTGCATAGAAAGACAATATCTAACTTATTGGAGAAGGTGAGTTACTGTAACCTATAACATATGACTGTTTACCCTTATGATGAGCAGTACGTGTATTGCTCACGACCAACTCACCTGGTTTGGCCACCGTCCTCTTGACCGTCATCCACTTGTAGGTGGTGACCGGGGGTTGGTCGGAGTTTGGCGACAGGCCATGGAGTGACCCATCGTGCACGTCGTAGCCGTGCGACGACGTCGGGATGCCGCAGTGGGGCGGATGGCCCGGTGCCGGTTCCGGCGGCCCATAGGGCGAGTAGAGCCCGGAGTTGAGGTCCACTCCTCCGGGGCTTCCGTTGGTGATGACCGACCCACCGTAGTACTCATAGTGCGACGGCGGCGGATGCTGGCCCGGCGGCAGGCATGGATTGTGGTGTCCGTGCGCCGGATGATGCTGTAAAGGGCCATAGCCATGGGGAGGTGGAGATGCTGGAGAAATGACCGATTGGCCCTGATGATGGGCATACATGTGGTGGCCCCCGCCCTGGTGATGTTGGCCCGGGTGTGCAAGGTGCTCGGGCCCGGAGGTGGGCACTCCGGCACTGGCTCCGTAGCCGAGCTGGGCCGACTCGGTGAGACCATTGTTTACGTTCGTGTAGCCGTAGTTGGACGTAGACAGCGACTCAGGCCCGTAGTTGGACGTGTACGTGTGATTGTCCAAGTTACATATCGTATAATCCCCGTTGGAATTCATCATCATTCTCGTTTCTTACGAGAATATCGTCCCCAGACCGCCCTCCGTTGCTAAGGAGGGCGAGCAGAGCGCAGATTCTTGTCGATGCGCTGATAAATCTGAAATAAATGAACGTAAATTACACGCCGCTCCTGACAGACTTATGAGGGTTAAATCGGTCACGTGGTTTGCTGTAGCCAATGAGCGCCACGCCGCTACTGCTGAGCATGTTTGGCCCCCTTCGCTCGCTCTATCTCTCTCTCTCCGTATGGCTCTATGATGGTTCTGTTGACAAACTGTCCCGATTTACTTCAATGAGGACTTGTAAACGTCTAATGTCACCAACTGGGTGTGTGAGATATGAAGCATGTTCCTTTAGTTTTCCTCCTAAGAGGCGACAGAAGCTGAGAGCCACCAGTCGTAGTGAGTAGTAGTAGTAAAGTGAGGCGTGGCGCGCCGCCCGCGCCGACTGGCAGCCTCCCGAACGAGTCACCGGGTTGCCATGGTGATGCTGTGGGATAGCTATGGAGGTGAAGAGCGGACACTGAGACTTGAACAGAGTAGAACAGGAGTGGGAGAAGCTGCTACAGCAGCAACTGATAACAGTCTTAACACACAACACCAGGTAGGTCGTGTTGTCCCGATGGTGTTATCATGTACAGACTGTGCTTATCTACTAACTGTGGGTGCAAGTAGGAGATGGAAATATGTCCTTGAATAGTTCAGTTCTGTGTAGTAGTAGTACACAGAAGTAGGTGGAGAGTATAGAGACAGAGCCGGTTTGAAGACAGTACAGAGCAGTAGTAGGAGTGAGTGTGTGTCTATGTGTGGCCACTGTCAGAGTAAATGTGTGACAGGCAGGTGGAGTGTGGCAGTCCAACGTGGTGGTGTGGATGGTGAGAGTGGGAGGGGCCGACCTCTCAACAACAAGCAACCTGGAGGTAGAGTAGTAGTAGTAGTAGTGGATGAAGCGCAGTGCGCTCTCAGTGCGCTGTGTCCTCCTAGTGGCGGCTGGGGCCTGGTGTTGTATGCCTCCGACTGCCCTTGGTCGGCTCCTGGCTACTACCCATAGAGCACGGGAGCTCCTCCTCCTTCTCCCTGTAGTGGTGGTGCTGGTGGTATGGGTGGTGCAGTGTGAGTCAGGCACCGCGCGCTGGTCCACACTCACCCCGCGTCCAGCCACCCTGCACAGACTGAGTCTGCAGCCAGAGGAGCAGGAGAGGAGAGGGAGAGCGCCAGTCAGAGAACACTACAATCCTCCTAAACTAATAGCCATAGGCAAACAGTCCAGCCTTCACACAATGCTAGCAGTAAGGGACTATTTGGGACGATCTATAGCAGTAGGCAATAGTGTCTGCTAAGGGTGAGGCATTGAGACCTACTCCTCAACCTGCCTCAGCGCAAGTCCCTACTACTCCTCCTGCTCCTGTGCTGTGAAGGCTGGCTTAATACTGCAGAGCGCCGCCTCACTCCGGGTCCTACCTGGCTGCTCCTGCTGCTGAGGCAAGTCCTGCTGCTGTAGCTGCTCCTCCTGTGGAGAAGGAAGTGTCGGCGGCAGTTAGAGTTGTCGTATACTAGTAGTCAGTGACGGGAGAGAGGAGGGTTGGCAAGCTCTGGGCTACTGCAGTCCACTCTCTCAATACTGAAACGACCTTAGCCCCTCTGCGTAGATATCATGGAATCAGCAGCGCTGTTGTCAGCCCCACCCTCCTCAGCAGGCTCAGTTGCCAAACCCCCGTCAGCGAACGCGCGGTGTCGGGCGTCGCCGATGGTGATTATGAGAAGGTAGTACCCACCCACGTGCACGTGCGAGCGTCTCCGACTGATCCCTGCCCACTTTCACCATTTGTACCCCATCAGAGGCAGCCCCTCCTCCTGCTACTCCTCCAGGGGTGGACAGCAGCACCAGCAACGGACACGGACAGGGCGGGGTGGGAAGGGGGAGGGCGCTCCTGCTCATCAGCCATGATAATCAAAGTGTGCCAACAATACCCCGTGCCATATGCCCACAGTCAGTCTTCGCGTCCGCTCGCCACTCGTCACTCCTCCGACTCGCAACGCCCCTCCTTCAGCCTTCACACCCAGCTCATCCCCCTATACCTCCTCCAGTACCTATATTCCCCAACCTTCCATCTCATCCTCCCTAGTCCTAATCCTTCACACTTAACTTGGCGCGACCTATTCCTAAACCGAGATACACCTTACAGATACACATAGAAGCCCTCTCGCCTACACTTGACTTCAAGGACTGGGTTTACTCCACGGTGGGTTCACATACAGATGGCAACCCTGGAGGATATAGCGTCAGGGTGGGTGGGGGTAGATGCATTACCTCTAATGGGATAAGGTCACTTCGTTGATCTCACCAGTCGGCACTTGTTGGTCGCGGAGTCGCGGATTTATGCGTTGATGGAACGATAGGCAGTGACGCGCGTAAAAAGTAGTGTAAATGGACCCTATACGTTCTCCTCTGCCTCGACATGCAGAAGCTTCGCGTGTGTTTTCGCGCGCGTGTTGGACGCGTTAACATTGGCGCTTCTGTTGTCGTCGTCAAACGGTCCCGTCGGACCAATTCATTTATCTACTTCCGCTGATACGATTGCAGGAGTGGATCGGATGGGCAATGGGGGGGGGGGTACAGAGATAAGAGGAGGAGGGGGCGATAGAGGATTGCCCAAGGCATTAAAAAGCTATGATTGTTTATTGTGCAATGATGGAGGGGAAGGGAGGTGTTTATGGTTGAGAGGGTTGACGAGGCCACCCACCCAATATTGTCACCACAAGATCTCAGATGTATAGGGCAGTTATAAATCAAAATATAAAGAGGGGTCAACCCACGTCACAAATCACATCTCACGTCCAATACCAAAGTACAATGTACTAAATAGCCACCCATCGACCACGACTACTGACCATAAAAAGGCTTAAACTGGCCATATTGCCTTTACTCTCTATTCTCCACATCTCTCTCCTCTCGTCATCCACCTATTGCAAAAACAACGATTTCCTTTGCAACCTTTGAAGCTTCCTATAGCTATAGGACCTCTAGGTATCCCTTCTATATTAAAGCCTGGCTTTTGTGATGCAGTCTCCTCATTGGCGCTCTCAATACCCTCACCAGCCGCCTCCGTTTGTTTGGCGTCGCCTACTTAAGCTTAGACGAGGAGCTATAGTGGTAGGGGATGGGGGAAGGTTGGGTTTGAGCTCCATGTTTGCTCCACGTCTCTTCTTACTCCCACTGGGTCGCAAAGTCAACTGAGGCAGTGTGTCGAGCCACCCCCTCACCTGGTCTCTCTAACCCCAAACCCTGCCATCCAGGCTCCTCCATGACCTCGTGTCTTTGTCCAAACGGTTTGATTTGGATTTTCAATGAATATCTACCGCCCCACTCGTCGCCGACCTTCTCGAATCGATACACAGTAGATTTACGACTTGTTGTAGAATACAAGGCGGAAGTGGGATGGGAGGTTATGGAATATGGTGTCTCGGTATATCCAAAAAGCCGACTGAGCTACTCATACATACCCGGTATACTGTAAATGTATTGAGTAGACCTCGAATTGACTGTTATCGACTAGTTGCATGTGGAAAAATAAAATCATTAAAACATTGAAATATAATGTTTACATGGTACAATGATCTAATAAAGCTTATGTTCTCTTTCCGTTGCCATTGATTTTATGCTTCCTTCCCCCATTCACTTTATGGTAGATGTTCACCTGAAATTCAATACCGTCAAATTATAGGATTTGGAAATATCCAGTCCTTTTGATGAGAAAAATAGCACTGTTGCCACTTCTGCCACTGGGCCATCTCCCCCACTCTCACAGTGTGCCAGAGCTGCCGCCGGCGGCTGTGCCGCACGTCTAATTAGTAAAAGGAGCGGGTTGTGATTTAATTTGGGCCTGATTGTAAGTGTAGAGGTGACACGTGCTCTGTGGCTGTCATGTGAAGTCCGCCACCCATCTCCTCCTCTTTGCCATAGGGCCCACTACCATGGAGGGATGGTTGGCTGGGTGGGTAGGAGGGAGGGAGGGCAGCCGATCGCCCCCCCCCCCTCCGCGCCTACCCGCCCTCCCGCGCCGCCCGCTCAGCCTATCCAGCGGCGGCCAATCAATCATATCACCCCTCAGACGCCAACATTGAAAACATATCTTTTTTAATAGCGGCAGTTCGGGGGCCCAGCCGCCTCCCGCCCCTAAAGCCGGGCCCGTCAGTCCGCCGCCGGCTCCCCGGCAGTGTGCACGGACAGTGGCGAGGTAGCCTCATTCCTTTTCTCACCTGCCTGTGTTTTGGGTGTCCCACACACCCCGCCCCCTGCCAACCCATTGGATCAGTGCTCTGGATCCTTCCTCCAGCACTAGGGGACCTTTTCTGGATCGCCGCCAGCTCACACACACCATGCTGAGTAGCAGGAGAACCTGCTCCAGGAGGGAGGGTGGTGGGAAGAAGCAGGCCAACATGTCTAGTCGGCATCTTGGTCACTGGAGGAGAAAGGCAGCAGGAGGAATAAGAGCAAGACGTCTCGTGGTAAGCTTGATATATCTCTTCTCTCTGTAGAAGCTCACATTTTTTCTGTTTGTCTCTTTCTCTCAATTTCCCTGTCTCTCCTCCACTTCTTTCCCTAAGTATCCTAGCAGGTTCTTCCCCCTTACCTCTTTCCCTTTCTCCCTGTCGCTGTATGATTTTATTACATATCGCCATTTGTATATGTGCCAAGATTTCCAATCTGGTATAGCTGTACACTTAGGAAGAATCAGCGTACAGGATTCAGTATATTTAACGCCAGACCTATTTTCAATTAATACTGCTACTCTGTGACCTAGTACATGTCCTTAATATCAGGACCCTGGATGACTATATAGGCTGCTGACTGAGGTACCGGAGGATGTGATGGCTTATCAGTGCTAATCGCATCATACGCCGCCCACGGCTACACCACTCAGATGTCACCCCTGTACTGCGTCTAGACACAACCCCATCCGCCTCACTCCCCCACCTCCTATCTCTCCATATCACACAGAGCGTTCACCTCATTCAATTCCCTTGTAGGCATCCACTCAAATCACAACCACCCGATCTAATACCCCAACAACCTGCTGGCACTAATGCCATTACTCCTTATTACCCCACCCTTCTCCCCTCTTAAGCCCACCTCCTCCATGTGATCCCTGGAATGTAGCGGATTATTAGGATGTCCGGATCATCTTTGGCTAATCCGGTTAACAGTGACCTGATTCTCCCTTATCAGCAGTTAAATCGACCCCATTACAGCCTAGATTACTGAAGAACATCGCCCGCGTAAAATGCCACTTTCAATACACTACTTACACCACTTCCCCAACAGTCAGACATCGTGGCATCTGTAGCGTGACAAACCGTCTGTTTTTATTTGTTTTCTTCCACACCTTACAATGCTATAATTTTAAAGTGGAAGTTCCCTAATGTGTAGGACATGCCTAAAACGTGTTTTATTGAGTGGTGTTCGATACCTATCTATGAAATAGCTCATGGTTTAAGCATGTCATTGTGATACACTGTAGGCCCTGGTGAGCCTGTTGCATTCGCAGCATCTGGTGTCATGCATTTCTGATAGCATCATAAATGTTTCAATTCCAAATGCTGTCAACATAACCTACATCTTTTGTATTATCTGACCCACATAGTCCCTTCTCAACCTAGTATAAATACCAGCATGACCCATCATAATGGGGGTCCGTGCCTGTATGTGTTATTTTCTACTTTTTGCACTCTAATACCAATTTAATTTGAATTCAATTTGCCTCGCCCCATATGTGGTATATCATAATAAGCACGGCATGTATGATCAGGTGCTAGGAGGTGTATGAGAGGGATTCATGTGTGTATGCACATGAATGAGGAAGGAGAAATGGAGGGAAGAGGTGTTCGGGTAATACCAGTCACACACTCACACACCTGAAACGCACCAATTCACACGCATCAATTCATTCATTTTTATTGAACCACCCCCAACTCATCCCCACCCCTTTTCCACAGCATAAACTCTCTCCATGCTTGGGCGGGGCTGGTCAATTGACATGCCAGTCGTGGTGGCCGCTATCCCGGCTCAATGGACGGCGGCGACCGGCTACAATCGGTATCAATGATGGTCGGGCCGGGGGTAAAAACGCAGCCAGGGCGATCTGCTTGTTATCTCCCGCCCGCTGGCCATTGTGCTGGCAGCTGGCGAGCACAATGGGAACGCTTTGGTATCAATGACGTTAGGACGGGAACCAGCGAGGGCCCATCTCTAGGGGGCGGTGGAGCATGACGACCTGTGTAACCTACACCCCTCGTAGCAGTCTTGACTCACCTGTCTGTGGGGGTAGGGGTGTTGGACGGCCCTACCCATTCCCCACGTGACGGTTCACATGTTATAAATACCATTCCTTTCTTTCTTTTTTTTTAGTAGGACCTCTGCTTTAGAATAAAGTGGCCTTTGCTATATGGAGGGAACGTTCACAAATTAGGTCCCCGGTTTTGCGACCGTTCCCTTGGCCTCATTCTCGAAATTTCATTTACAAGTGTGATACGAAGTAGAGAAAGAATGCAAGGTGTATTTTCTAACTTTGAATTGTTTTATCTGTTCTGCTATTTAGATGAGTCAATAGTTTGATGGTATGATTTGTAGCATTTGGTTGACACCATTATGGCATAAGGGATGGACAGTATACCATTGAATAAGAGCGTTAATCTTCATTTCTAAACCCCAAAACCGTCTATCCATCATGTTCAGGGACGGATCCAGGAGGTTTGATCAAGGGGGGGGGGCACAGCGAGGAAAACACGGTCAAGAGTCATACCGAGGTCACCAGGTTACCCCTTGAATCCGCCCTTGATGTCCATTATTCTCAATATCAATTTAATGAATACGGTACTCGTTCGGTACATGGTCATGTACACATGTACTTTCTCATTTCCATGTGGAAAAGACCATTTTAGACTGTGATTTCCGCTAGATATGTATGCCTTGTTATTGTGACAATTCTTCCTCCGTAAAGTATAATTACAGTTAACTATGGTGTCTCATTTTTATCTTAAAAATATCTTATTATTATGGTCTTATGTCAATTCTTTGAAGTTTATAGCTTTAAGGAGTGTAGATCAACCGAAAACGTTTTTCATCTAAAAAGGACAAAATGATGTGCATTGTCATACATTGTATCAATAACCCTTCAATCTGTCTGCCTCTTTTGACCGCCCCTTTTGACCGCCCCTACTTCTATCGTTTTGCTAGAACCATATCCACCTCTCCTCACCATCCTACCTAGAATTGCTTAGTCTCTGATTAGGATATATTGTTGGTGACAAATATAATGCTCGGAAATGGTATGAGTGAATGATAGTACCACCTCCAATAAAAAATGGTGGAGACTATTGTCAGTCTACCCTTCACCAACCCAACTTAAAAACAAACCACACACAGAGGCCCACCCTGGGAGGCAAGCTTTGAGAGAGGACAGGAGGGAGAAACAAGGGCTTGGTGAACAATACCTGACATGTCCAAGGTGGTCAGTCACCTCCACCCCCCTCCTCCCATCCTAACAGTATTCTAACCTCCGACCTGGACTGAGGGGTCGGTGACAGCTACTCAAATAGCATGAAGCCTGGCAGCAGACTCAATACAGAATATGTGCCAAGCACATTCAAATCTTAGAATTTGAGGAAAGGACAGTTATGCCTGAAAACTCCCTGGTAATTTTTCATTAGTATAGGTCCAAATATTTGGTTAGAGAATAACGTATTGATGTCAAATTCATATTATAAAATGAAGACAAGAACAGAATAATGCCAGCAGGATGGCGTTATTTAATACCAATTTTCCCATTCTACATGAATGCTACCTGGTTTTCTGCTTTCAAAGAAAATTAGAGACAATTTCCCTTGAATCTATCTACCCATATCCTTCACTGCCTACTTTAATGACTGGAATAGGACAAGTTTTCCAGTTATAAATTGAGGGGTTGTTCCCGGGCCTGAAATTTCCTGTCAACCAATTTTTTTTTCAACCAGCTCCAATGACGGCCTGTCTAAATGGAGCCTCCGGCGTTTGCGTGACCCCCTCGTCATATCGAGGCCTCATTTGCATAACAAGGTCAACCAACCGTGACGAAAACAACACTGGGCTCATTATATTGCTGGCTGCTGCGTGCTCCCTAGATAATTAAGCATCCCTGTGCCAGGCTCACCTATTCAATCTCTAACCCCAACCAATTAATTAGGAACCAAACCCACCACAACAGATAACACACACAACCATTCAGATACATAACAAGACAACAACCACCTACACACCCTAGCTACACACTACAACAAACACACCATAACTCCACCATAACTCATCATCTATCAACCAGCACTTGATTTATTGGTTCTCATATATTATATACCTTGTGTGTTTAGAGCTAAAGTACCATTATAAATTTGAATAGTCAATAAACAATAGTCACACCTGTGATCATTACCATTACTTATGAGGGTCTTTAGTTGCAGATGGTTGATTCACTATCTAACCATAATCGTACCGCAATATTGTGTGGTGTCCCTTGTCCTGATTAGATTACAGGTTCTGTGGGTATTGTATCTGTTCTAGAGGATCCGACTTATTTTCTGAGAATTTCTCTCACCTCTTCCCCTCCATTCAAATACATGTACACACTCTGTTTGCTGGGGCATCCTTCCTTCCACCCTCCCATCCTCCTCTGCAGCTGCACCTGACTTGTTGGGGCTTTAATCCACAGGGGTAAGAGATTAACGCAGCATCCGTAAGATGATCTCCTCCAGGGGCTGGGCAGGTCACACCAGGAGTTGCTAACAGACGCAGACTGCCTTTTCTTTATAGGGGATGAAATATGCAAAGCAGCTAAAACTGAGTAAAAGGCCTTAGAATTTGCAGGAATCATGGATTAAACATGGCCTAGTGGAACTGGGAAGGTAGATACGTTGGGTGTGACTGTGGTAGGCGGTGATTATTATTTAGAGATAAAGAGATTATATTATACTCATTATTCATCTATTTTTATTGAAATAGCTATTTTTATTACTGATAGATCTAGTTTTTTTAACCAATTACCACTGTGCCTAAAACAACAATGATTAACTCAAACGTTAAATATAAGCACACATCATCATACAACTCTTTATCGATAACTAAATCATCATCAGACTAGGGAGATGGCTTATATGATTAAGGTAGCATATGTCCAAAGGGGCCCTTGATGGGGGGATCCCCATGTTCCATGTCGATTTTAAGAAATGGCCATGTCTGCATGTCGATTTTAAGAAAAGTTCATGTCACCATGTAGATTTAAAAGAAAAGTTCATGTCCCATGTCACTAGGCCAAAAAAGGTCCATGTCGCCATGTCGATTTCAGGAGTCTAGAGCCATTCCAAAGCAAGGGACAACATACATGTACACTGTTAGACTGGGGAAAGATTTTTACAGTAGATTGCTTCTATTTTTGGAAAACAGTCGTAGTTGCTGTCAGCACAAATCCAATGCCCTGTACCCACTACAGTGGTCGTTATAGCCCATTTACAATTGGGGCTGAGAGTGTAGAGCAGGGTTAAATGTGGACCTGTATCAGCCAGTTCCACCCATAATAGAATAGAGCAGCTTCATGTGGGAGGGGACAGTAATTGACTCAATGTGGGTCAATGCTGAGACTGTAGCCAAGTAAGGGAGCAGCTCATATCAAATAAAGGACAGACAGGCAGACTGCCTGTGGCAGGCTGTCTCTGCTTACTATGTGTTACTATTGTTATCTTGGAAGACAGGCAACCCCATACCTGGTGGGATCCAAACACTGCATGTTATATTCTATCACTGAGTATTCACCTTGGTCCTTGAAGATATGGTTTTATGGCAAGGGTTAAACCTACACTGGCAATTACACGGTTTAGATGAAGACTTGCCTAATGAAAAGGTCAATACTTTTCTTTCAAAGCAGTGTGTTCCCACTCTTTCACTCAACATATTATCAGGCAAATGGTCGTGCCTAGATTTTGAATTGTGTCCATAAAAAAGTGTTCAGGTCTCAAAATTTAGTATATGAAGTGTTTATTGTTTTATACCTTTATAATAATGTCCCAGTAACATATAGGACCACAATACAAAGTCTTTATCACAAACATGACCATTTTTGTCAGTATTTACTGTACTACTACATACCTGGGGAGGCACTGACTCTCTGATTGTAGGTCCCAACTGTGAAACTTCAGCCCCTCCCTTTTGGCCCTTTCACAGCCCCTTAAAATGGAGCTTAAGTTTTACAGCCCCCCTTTTTTGAAGAAGTCTGACAACAGCCCCCATTTTTTGGGCCTCTCCCATGTTAACTATGGTTCTTTGACAATAATATTCAGGGGTTACACATCACTGGAGTTATAATATTCATTAACAGCCCCCTAATCTCAAGATGCAATTAGGTCAATAGCCCCCCCTTTTTTCTCTCACTGATGCGTTGACAGCCACCACTCCGCGGGGTCGGTACCACAGTTGCTACCCTAACCAAGGCCCAGTGCCCCCCAGGACTACATAGTAGAATATTGTTACATATTACCAGCAAACTTTTATTTCTTATTTCGCAGGAGCTGGACGTTTATAAACTTGATATATCTAGAATTTTTTTGGGGGTAAATTTTTATTTCCTTTGTGCACATTACTGTTAGACTTGCCTAAATCTCTGATTTATTTCCTAAATCTCTGATCATAATCATAATGTATGTTTATTTAATGATTACAGGAAAAATGACAGTTACAAGTGAGTGAATGAAAGATTAATCAGATTTTAGCCCCTCCCATAAACAATGGTTGGGACTGTAGCGAGTCTAATCAGAGAGATTACAAATCATTCAATCTCTCTGGTCTAATTAACGGTTTACAAGGGAAAGTACATGAGATGGCATTTACTGCCATATAGTATGCAAATTAGATAAATTAATATTAGCTAATCCACAGTTGTGTAAGCTTACGAGCTATGTAAAAGCAGTGCCTCAAGTGGCCAACCCAAGGTGTTTCACACCTTGGATTGACTAATGAGCACTGGTTATAACTGGTTGTAACCCTACACAATAGTGGGTTAAATGGATTAAACCTTGGTTACATGAAATAACCACAGCTTGTTTCCTTTGTTCTACGGTGTAATCATGGTTTAGAATAGCTTAACTAATGAATTCAAGTAAATTCTCAGGATAACATGACATTAAGCTCGTGTACTAGGAGAATGAGACTGAAATACATGTACATAGTGTAGTGGTCAGCGGAAAATGTCATGGAGAAACTGGGACTCGAACCCAGGACGGTCCAACTTCGAAGCGGAAGCTCTACCTCTGAGCTACTTCCCCTGGCCTGACATTCTCTACCTTCCAACTACCCTGGATCGGTATGGTATACATAGGGGGAGTGACACAATCAAGTGAATAGTCCCTCTGAAGGCTCTGCACACCCGACGGGGAATGAACCCCCTACACTCGTCCCAACCAGCTTCAACCATATCAGCCCAGAACTGGTCCTCCAGTCCAGTCTGAACAGTACCACATGTACCCGTACTGAGTCATGCACAATCCTGTTCCCAGGAATGGCTGTGTGTGCCACCTGTTTCGAAGTACCTCAGCACTAGCAGGTCGAAGCGCTTGTCTGTACCATACTGGTCCAGGTACCGAGCTCTCTAAAGATCCCCCTTGTGAGGCGGGACCACTCGGTTTCTCCACCACTGTAGTGGTCAGCGGAAAATGTCATGGAGAAACTGGGACTCAAACCCGGGACCCTCCAACTTCGAAGTGGAAGCTCTACCCCTGAGCTACTTCCCCTGGCCTGACATTTTCTACCTTCCAACTACCCTGGATTGGTATGGTATACATAGGAGGAGTGACACAATCAAGTGAACAGTACCTCTGAAGGCTCTGCGCACCCGGCAGGGGAACGAACCCCTACAATAGCTTAACCAACATCTTTAAAACGTTTGTATAATGGTCGGGGAGTGTGCACTTATTCAGGTATTCAAAAGAACCCTTTGAGAGGTGGGGGGAAACAATTTTGAGCTAAGTCTGAGTACAATGTACAAGATATTAAAAATAAAGGTTGGGATAAGCAACCGATCTAAAGAACATCTCATCCATACTTTTTGAAGTGTCAACAAAGTTGAGGGTCCAGAGCCATATTTTAGTCTGAGACTGAAATATGGCTTAGAGCCATGTTTTAGTCTGGAGAAATGGGGTAGCTCAAATGGATATGGTGTGTCGATAGGGTTCAGGTAGGCTGACCAGCTGCCTGCGTCTACTGACTATAGGACTCAGTAAGGAGGCCTAGTGGAGGTGCCATTTTGAATTTTGCTGGTTGAGGTAAAACCCACTGATAAGACATACCATGATGGGTACCTTGTCCCTGGGTAACACCCACTTTCAGGGACATGCTGGTCCCATCTTATCAGTTCTTATCAGTGTGTGTGGCCGGAACCAGCTACAGACCAGCTAGTGGCCAATACAGGCAGATCTCAGCAAACCAGCCAGCCGCCGAGAATGACTGGGTGACCGGAACACCCAATCCCAATACACATTCAACTACTTCCTTAATTGGTTCCAATACACATTTAAGTACACAGAAGCTCTTATCTATATAAAAGAGTAATCCCTTCGCGACCTTGACACTCACTAACCTACAAACTACCTGTTATCTGGGGGAGAAGGCTTAGGCCGACCGCAGATTCTCAGGGTAGGTAGGTAGAAGATTGGTGCCATTATAAAACCATCAGGGAATACTAAAAACAGAGGCTGAGCAAACAAGGGGGTGGGCTGTAAACATTAAAGTCAGATGATAGGCATTTAGACAGGTAAAATGGGGTCAATCATGTGCCATAAGAATCAATATTGTAAGTGTGACGAGATTAATTCTCATTCTCACTATCAACCCCATCCCCATAGTCATCACACTGGGGCCTTTATCAGTGGTGGTGATCAGAGCCATCTGGTGAGTGACCGGCAAACAAAACCAACAATCCCTGCAGCCAGGGGCGCTGGGGGCGAATTGATACTTAAACCATAGGATGCTTCATGTATACTATAAATGTGGTATGCATATGGGACTCAATATGATGACATGTTTCTTTTTATTGTAGTCATGATTGCAGCTATGATTGGGATGTATTTATTTGTGTCAGTGGGAGTGATCCGTGGCATTTCTGGATGGATATAGCCGGGAGTTAACCTTCAATGAGCGTGTAATATTCCCAGAGTCAATCAAATATTCATGACTGTAAAATGACCTATATTACCCCTCTCTGTGATGCTGATGCCAGAGGTAGATTTGTAGCTTATCTATCTAAAAATTGATATGATCATCAAACTGAGCAGTGTAGCACTGGGAACTGATGTTTTGAAACACAATCTATCTAGCAGGATTCAACAAAAAGGGTTATTTTAATGGTTAGGTTGCACATGTGACAAACTAGGTTTTGTGTGTTTTTATTTTGGTGCTTCCTTCTCTCAAGAAGTGGTAGCGTGTTGGTGAGTGACCGCTGTGGAGGCCGGGTGAGGGGGCTATCGGTGACGGGCCCAACCCACCGACAGTCCCGATGACTACTGGCTGTCAGACCGGTCTCCATCGTCAGCCCCATCAAACTGTAAAGACTTGACCTAACCAATTGATGAGCTTGCCGGATGGCTGAAGCCAGGTGGTCCCAGAATTACCTGAAATATCAATTCCCAGTTGCTGTCAGCTCCTACCTGATAGAGCTTGAACAACATCCATTTAGAATGTAACTAACCATAAAAAATGTAGCCATTATTCACCATTTAGGTAGGCATTTTGAAAATTACATGTATTACAAAAGTATTATGTATATTTACATGCACTTAGTTTTAATGTGATTGGGAAATTGATATTGTTCTTAAATGGCAATTGAAAGACAACCCCGTTTGAAGGTTTATGTGTTTTTCTGTCTTCTGAAAAATATCTTGTTTAGACATACATATTAAAGGGGTCAATTGATATAAAAAGACAACAATACATATGATATCTGCTACAATACTTAGCCATGGTGATGTTATCTAGAATTCTTTTTCCTGATATATCAGTGTATTATCCTCTATAGGCATGGATTCAGTCTGTTGCGATAATCATCATCATCATCAACATCATGTGAGGTACATAGAGAGACAGACATATATCTCACTTTGTAGAATGATGTTAATTATGTGACATGATAAACAGGCTGGGTGAGATGAGCCGTGGGGATTGATGAGATTCTGCTCCTGCCTGAGTCCACCTCCAGTACACCCCCCCCCCCCACACACACACTTCTCTCCCCCAACTCTCCTCCACGAGGTGTGGACTCAGCAAACCACCAATTAAACCCCACTGATCGGCAGCCACCTACTCTAGGCCGAGCTGTTTGCCACCATTCAGAGCAGACGACATTAATTCAGTGTGGACAGATCAGAGAAAGCCCGTGCCAGTTTTCCAATGCTATTGCTACCGCGTGTAGCAGCACTAGCGCCGCCATCTTGGATGGATGGAACGCAGTCGGTTTCTAGTCTGCACTCTCTACTGTTTTTCTTCTTTTGCTTCCTCTAGGTGATGGTGTAACGTCTGCTTCTATGTAAAAAGGGCGGTAAGTTAACTCGCGGCATCCGATGTTGAGATTCCTGGACGGTTTGTTTGTTTTCGGTGCGTGTTTGTAACTGGAAGAAGCAGACGACTTTCGCGCCAACTTGAAACTGCCGCCCGCCGCCATGTTGCCGCAGTGACAACTTGAAAACATTGCCGACATATTTCTCTTCTCCGCCAAAATAGCTCCATTTTGTCTGTGATTCTTCAAAAAATGACACTTGCGGGTCAGTCAGGAGACTCTAGACTTAACAGACAAGGAAGTTCGGGTTTGTTTAGTGGAGTTGGAACAGAATGGCCGACAACAGAATTTGTGTAAATAAAAGTGTGTCAGCTGGGAGCGTTGGGAGTCGGCCATTATTTACGAGAAAACAAATTGGCCGTGTTTTACGAGCTTCCTACACAGGGGCTTTACACACCAGTAGCCTCCACTGAAGTGGCTTCCACTGGGAGCCAGTCAGGGCCATCATCAACAAAAACAGAACAACTACTATCGACATTTAAACGCCGAAATCAGTGCTAAACCAGACAAAGCCTCATCAAAGCAAATTAAGTAGACTAAAAACTGATAATGATAACAGGAGTCTTGCCCAATCTCACAATCTCTCAATATGAAAGCTGGGTTTTGCTTCCCAGGCTCTATGGGTACAAATTGTGAAGACTCTGCAGGGTTGATACAAATTAATGGGCTTCTCTGCTGGCTTCCGAGTCTATATTCAGTCTCCTGTGGGAGGCTAATTCAGTCCTCCAGGGCATCTTATCACCTTCTCCAGACGGTCTGTAGACTCCCCACCAAAGCACTTCCAGACTCACCCCCAAAACACTTAACGACGTAAGAAAAAGGAAAGAAGAAAAATAGATGAAATTGCCATTTCTTCTGGACAATGTAAAACGGTCTACTTGTTTTCTCTTTAAGAATTTACAATTTCCAGATATGAATCATTCTGAATCTCTTTTGATACAGCACTCACTGAAATTAACATTGCTTTGTGCATAAGTGCTATTTAGTTTTTTTTTCTCTTATAATAGAAACCGATGTTTCATTATTATGAAAACGCTTGATACAAAAACAAAGTAGGCTGCATAGGCAACACCTACGGTATATTATGATGCCAATGTATTATTTTTTTTTGTAATTTGTTTTCTATATGATATAAAGTGTTATACTTATTAGTATTTCATCTGATTATTTTTATGGATAAGCTAAATTGAATAAGACACATTTTCAAAATAAATCCCATGTATTCTAGAGCAAAGAAAAATGGTATCTTAGAGCGACGTTGACAGCTTCAGTGTTTCTATGGTGTTTTGTGAATTTTGTATCAACTTCGACAAACGTACTAAGTTACTTACACTTCATAGATACAAAGTAGCACCAAGAAGCTACTCCAGCACTAGGAGGTTACAACTACCTGACCTCAGATGACCCTTACCTTATGGAGGAAGCAGCAGTCGCCTTTCAAAGTCTTGTAAGGTCTTTTTACTTGTCACGTTTATACTTCAGTTTCCCCCAGAGAAGAAAAGACAGGGAATCACAAATATAATGGATACAGCTGTTAAAGTGGTGGTGGAATCATTTTATAAGAGCTGACATAGAGTGTATGTAGATGGAGACTGCAGTATTAATGTTAATGTTACTGTTGAGTAGGATGGGGTGGTTGGAGGAGGATAGGGTGGTTTTTGTGGGTGGGTCGAGGGCTGGAGAGGACAGCAGGGCACTAATCTAGTGCCTGATTTGCATGACAATCTCTACCCTGCGTGATTCGGGATTCCAGAGAGAGGGGGAGATGTTAGTCTTTAATCCAAATAATATGGCTCTGGTCGGTGGAGAGAGGAGACTAGGTATAGCGATGGAGAGGATGGAGTTTGGGAAGTGGAGTGGAGTGCGTGGGGTGGACTAGAGTTCTGTGACCTGGCGGGAGAGAGGGGATGGACTGGGCCCGATGTCACTGTGGTAATGTCCCTGACAAAGCCCAAGGCTGCATGATCCAAGGGGGGAGCTTAAGGGATAGGTCGGACGGGGGCGGGAGATCAAAGGCAAACCGGAGAGGCATGGGCGTGCAGGTCGGGGCATTAGTATGGGGGTTCTACGGGGGAGACCGGGGCTGCCCGAGCTGTATGTACCGAGTCCCCTCTCGCTGGGCCCGGTAGCAGGCTGTACATGGGGCGGTCTCAGCTCCCCAGCACGCACTTCTGCCCGGAAGGACGGCTTTTATGAGTATCCATAACGACCAGGGTGTATATATTATCGCTAAAAACACGTGGGGAAAACATGCAAGGTGTGGAAGAAGTACTCTGCTAACTCGAACTTTGACTTTTTTCTATAAAATGTGTACGATATTTGATCTAAATATACACAACTATGAAAGAGGATCAATATTTATATCAATAATATAATGTCTTGTCTAGCACCTGATAAACGGCCGAAAATTAGTATGTAAATGTAGCTTTAGTAAATGATGTGGTGTGACAAAGTAATTTTTACTCATTATTTTTCATGTACGCCACTTTGCTTGATTTTGTATGTTGATGGGGTTGTGGGTGTGGGTGGAGGGGGTGCAGTAGTCTGCTATAGGTCGGGCTAGGGCCGCCAGTAGTCGCCCCGGGCTGGATGCCGGCGGCTGCTGACATATCGGTCCGTAATTTGATTCCCCTATTGATCTGTCTATCGATTGGATGCGGCGCCTCCACGGCTGCCCGCCCTGGAGTATATGGGTCAGCATTCACCATGACAACGGGAGGAGGGAAGCTGGAGCAGGATAGGGGGGTGGGGGAGGGACGAGCCACAGGCAGGAACTAGGCGCGAACTTGAAATGTTTCAAGTTTTGATATTTCGCGTGGTCGCGTCCTCGTCCAAATCAAACTCCGCTGCAAGACTGTTAACGTTGCCGGGACGCGGCGCGGAGTGCCCGGAGAGATTTGGGTACCTAGGACGGTCCTTTCTAATGGCTCTGCCTCCTATCAAACCGTTCTGTAGACTAGAAACATACATGTATACAGAACAGCAGAACCTATATCGATGCTCGTCTCCATCCCCTTCCCAGGCTGGAGTAGTAAGAGGGTAGGTTTTCCACATCAGACTGGGGACTGGGATGGGGGGTGTCGGGCGCCGCAGACACACACACAACCCCCCTAGACACGGTCGCCGACGAGCGCGCGCCGAACCGGGGCCGTCGCCGTCAGCCCTTGTTTGCTCTGTCACAGTATCGGGCTGCGCCGGCGACTTGTCGTCTAGCTCTTTTTTTCCAGGGTCGGGGGCAGTAGCAGGGGCGGGGCAGTCGGGGACAAGGGCCCAGCGTGCCGAGAGCCGGGCTCGGGCGGCGCCGTCCTCTGCACAGGATACTTCAATGGCGCCGAGACCGCCGCGCACAAATTGAATAAATAGCAGGGAGCGGGCTCGGCCGAGACCCCATGTTGAAATAGTAAACCGCACAGACAGGTTGGACTGAATTTTTAACTCCGAAATTAATTACGGTCGATGTAGTCAGTCGAAGTGACATTGTTTGACTTGGGCGATCGGTTTACCATCATGATCAGAAGGCTGGGACGCAGAGCAAAGAAAATGATAGGTGGGCTAAAATATTTATGTTTATTTCAAATGAATTACGCGTGTGGTGGACAGAGAAAAAAAGTCAGGAGAAAAGCTAGGAGGAATTAATGGCGCTTATTTGGTTACAGGATTGTTACTTGTGAAAATTGCGGGATAAATAATTCCCAGAAACCGGAGAAGATGTCATTTTAGAGGTTGGTTTTCGTCGGGAAATTTTGCTGCCTCAGAAAAGGGTGGCGCGTGTGCGTGCAATTAGAAAACGATCGGAGGCCTCGAAATGTCGTCTGCTTCTGTCAGTTTTCATGAGATCTTGTTCCCGCCCCATAATGGCTTTCCCTCCTACCAGCTTCAGAAAATATATCAATATCAGCCTCCCCTTTTTGGCGGGAACAGTGCCGAATGTCGTCTGACTTTCCTCCAGAGAGACTGGGGGAACACAGTGAAATTAACACCTCGCCTATGTTTGATGGCTGCCGAGAACAAATGTCGTTAATTGCCGTCAGTCGGCGGTGGATGTCGCAAAGTGAGTCACGATTGTTAACACTGGTGCTGGGGTCACAGCTAACAGCGGTGATTTTTCTTCAGTTCAGACGTGCTTCAGCATGCACTCATCCTGCCATTCATTCCACTGTCCTCCGTGACCAGAAAAATTTGCATTTTATTCACATTAACCCACTTCCCACGTACTCAGCACACACCCCTTAATCTGCCCACAAGCGCCACCAAGAGGCATTTACAAGTATATTACAATTCCGATGTCCTCATTCCTCAGTCACCGTTGAGCGATAATCAGTTGAAATCATCAACTCAGATATGGCAATAAACAGCAATGACAAACACAGGC
The DNA here is from genome assembly GCA_949317995.1 of Acholoe squamosa. Taxonomy (NCBI): domain Eukaryota; kingdom Metazoa; phylum Annelida; class Polychaeta; order Phyllodocida; family Polynoidae; genus Acholoe; species Acholoe squamosa. Next base: position 36,473,485 of record OX439048.1, on the reverse strand, counting down.
AGCAAAAGAGAAATATGTTTATAAAAGGGCACGGCGAGGATGGGTTTTTATAGTAGTAGTAAGGCTCCTGGCCACTTTGGCATCATTTGTAAGTTAACATAGAATAGTTGAAGACTAAAATCAAAGAGTTTTAATTATCATATATACATGTTTACATGAAATCCTCGTCCTACGATAGTTTATTCCACGTCTTCACATTGTCTGGACGACAAATACAAATGTAACATTGGGAGAAATGGAGATATGATTAATGTCTGGTTATCCACAAGACAGTCTAGATGGGGCATTTATTAAGACTAAGAGTTAAGTAAATATTATCAGCCTCAATATGGCTATAATCTCAAGGAGTCATTCCACAAATAAAAACATTTTTACCAATACTGCAGGGTTGCATTGTACAGCTCTCGTTAAAGAAAGACAACAATATGTAAAAAGAGTAATTAGATAAATGATAATAATGAGCGAATACTGACATTGGTAACCAGGACGTGGTGATACAGACAACGGTATTCAGACAACCCTGAACCTGACAGAAATATAGTCAAAACATCGATGAATAGCACAAATACACATACTCAAATGGTATGAGAAATATATCAAAATTATATTGTCACATCTTTCTTACCGAACTACCAAAAATCACATCTCTTCTAAAAGTCTTTGCTACCTCCCCTTTCCTTTCAAAATTGCAATGTAAAACATTTAGGTATGATTTACAAAATGTTTGAATCTCACATAATTATAGTACATATCAATCTAGATATACATGTATACACAAAAATGCTCGCCTGAAATATTATAACCATAGAGGGTTCTGTATTGTGTAGTCATTGACATAACTTATAAATATCCATCATTTTAGGCCATTGCACAAAGGATAAACCGACAACATATGCATACACAAAGTAACAAATGAAAGAATCTTTCCCTATTTTGGCATATTCAGAGATGTTAAGCCAGACTCAGTTCAATTAATAATTTAGTGTTCACCTCGTTACTGTACCCTGTGGTCCCATTTCGCTCCTGGCTTCTCCAGTGCCTAGATATATACATGCCTGTGTCTGCAGACCCATAAATCTATTTATATGTGGACCCTGGAGGGATTTCCAGCCCAATATTGTGAGATAACTTTGGCTGATGGAGTCGTCTAAGTGTGTAGTACTGATGGAAATAGTAAAAGGATCTGGGGCTGATGTACAATTTGATGTAAGGGGTAGATGAGAAGAGGGTTTGGGAGAAGGTGGGGTGGGTAAGGGGTTTGGATTAGACGTGGGTGGGGCATTCACCTGGCATTCACCAACATCTGGCAAGGCCTCTAGCCCGCCTCTAGCCCTGGAGAGCATGGTGATCCTGGCAGATCCTGTAGCACAAGAAACGTGTCATCTGTTGAAGGGACGAAGAGGAGGGGGAGGGGGTGTCTCCGTTTGCCTATCGGTTGTCATGGCAACGGCCACGCTGTCACCTTGCCATCAATGTTGGCCCCCAGCATAACGTGAGAGCTTATGATGGTGTTGTCATGCGAGCGACCGTGTCTCCACTGTGGATTTGGACCAGGGATGTATAGGAGGATAATGTGGGTAATGTTGAGCATATGGGTGGGAGGGAGAGTGTGGTGATAGTGCATGTGGGGATGGGGATGGGCGTGGGGTTGACGATAGAGGTTGAGGGTTAAAATGATTGGTTTGTGTCAGATCATGGATTCTTAATGATAGAGCAAGATAGAGGAACTCCCCTATTGATTCTGGAAGAACGGAGTTGGACATATATTCATGATTATAGCTGGGCTGTCAGTGAAATTCTAGATCCTTAATTTGAGATCTGTCCTCAAAATTGATAATTAACTTTAAGGGTTAGTAGAAGTTGCTTCCTCCCGATGAGGCACAGAACTCTGAGAAGATACTGAACTCTGAGGAGGAGTTGTTGCTAGGCTGGGATGTGGGAGTTAGGTCAGTACAGCCTCCAATTCCATAGTCTGATATGCCATAACTACCAGTGTAGCCCTGACTACATGCATCACCATTTAGTTCATTGGAGCCATATTGGGCATGATTCTGTGGATGTTGTGCATTGGTATCTGGTTGATGTTGCTCTGTGTAATAGCTGTTGTTGTTGATACCCATTTGTTGTTGTTGGTTGCTAACATCTGAAGGTGGCCCACCCCCTCCCCCATAATGTCTTAAAGGATCTACATAACCGTTGTAGTTGGCATGTCCCTCCACCTGAGCATCTCCCATTCCAGTTGCTATGCCTCCATAGTTATGGTAACCAGGGACGCCGTAGGCGCTGTCGTGGCCGTTACTAGGGCCCGTGGTAGCCTGCTCACATCCGTCCGTGTAGGCCTGCATAGTGTTATTACCGTTCACATTCATAGGTGAAAAGCTACCTGGGTACCCCATCAGCCTTTCCTGCTGTTGCTGGTGTTGATGCTGCTGTTGTTGGGTGTTGCCATGTTGTTGATGTAGTCTGGAGTCCATATGGTCATAGCTTCTTCCTGTGGACGCTCTGCCAGCTCCACTAACACACATAGTCACTCCTGCCATACCATAGCCCATCCTGGGGCCTTGTGAGAAGTATCCCATGCCAGGATGGTGCCCCACCCCTTGGTGCTGTCGGTACCCTCCCTGCTGCTGATGTTGCTGTTGCTGCTGAGGCAGAGCGTTCATTGTGTTTCCTTGGTAACCGGCCGCCATATTGTACCCAGGGAACCTGTGAGCTACACCAGGTGGCGTGACGGTGGCGGCTTGGTGCTGCTGGTGGTGCTGTGGCGGTGTGGTGGTGCTGGATGTGGTGGCACCACCGCCCCCAGCGCTGCCTGGAGGACTCAGGGTACCGCCCCGACCACGTGGGTGGTGCTGTGGCCCCACGTGTCCCCCTTGTTGGGGATCAAACCCTGGAGGAAACTCACCAGAGGGCCCACATTGTATGCCATAGACAGCAGGGTGGAGGCCGGCCGGGAGCATATTGGGTGACGGGGGTGGGGACATGGGGTGGCGAACGCTAAGTCTGGGGGGTCCCCGACCCTGGGTCCCTGTCACTGACTGCTGCTGTCCGTACCTGACAGCTGACATGTAGGATTGTGACTGTGACGTCATGGCCTGACTCCCTACACCCAGCATCCCTGTGTTGTTACATGTTGCCATGGAAATACCGCTAGACACGTAGCGTGTGGGGTCGGGGATGAAGGGCTTGCTGTCACCAACCATACTGTTGCTGCCTGCTGAAATTTTGGAATCATGTTCAGATTTAAACCTTTCTAATTTACCCAAGACAGTTTCACCTACCCCCAGCATACCTGCCTCATTATTACTAGTCCCACACATTTGGTTATTACTATTCCCCTTCGTCCCCTTGTTATCCGTCTCACTTTGACCACCATCGTCCTCCATTTTAAGCTCCAGCCGTTCACTGTTTGTTATTGTTGTCATATCACCATGGTGACCGCCGCTATGCTCCTCCGTGGTGTCCACCACCATCATAGCTGCCGACTTGGTGTCGGAGCACTTCCGGTCGTCGGTCAGCGGCGACGCCTCACTTCCGGTTCCGGTGCCGACCGGCGTCTCCGATCCCGACGCCTCACTGTCGGTGCAGCTCTGTGAGGAGCTATTATTGAGCCCTCCTCCAGGGTGGCCACCACCACCGTACCCCTTACCCACTTTGATACCTCCTCCAGGGCCATCCTTCATGATGCCCTGATCGTCCATTAAGGAGAGGCTCTCTGCTCCGGGGCTACTGGAGGAGACCTTGTCCTCACCCAGGAGGAGCCCTTCCCCTGCCTCGGGCCTGGTATGGGTCTGTCTCTTATATTTCATCCTCCTGTTCTGGAACCATACCTTAACCTGGCGCTCTGTCAGATCCAGGGAGGCTGCTATTTCTATCCTCCTGGGTCTGCATAGGTACTTATTGAAGTGAAACTCCTTCTCCAACTCCAGCAGCTGGGTGTTGGTGTAGGCAGTGCGCAGGCGCCGCGGGTTGTTTCCGCTTCCGTTGGAACCAGGCCCGTTAATATCGCTATAATCTGAAAGCAAAATGAAAGAGACAGTGATTAGTGCTACTGATAATGATACAAAATTGCACATCGGTAATGGATTAAATATGCCAATAGTTTTAGCAGTGAACATCAAGGCCCCTCCTTCATTCATCAAGCGTATCGAATCAGAAGTATGAATATAGGTATTATCCTGTATTGTTGTATTGAAATAAAACCAGCTAAAACTATAAAAAATATTGTGACATAAAAGGCTTATTGCTGGCAATATGACCCACTGGGCTGGGGGAAGCCAGGCTCGCATTGTGTATGTGTGTCGTATACAAGTAGTACACAAAAAGTGAGCTATGGCGATGGCAACAATGCGCTGTCTCCCAGTCGTTTTTAGAGCAGCGTTTTTTTGTGTGTTTATTATGCATCTTTTTGTCAATTGCATGAATGTAAATAGGTGTTATTATACAAATACATCTCAGTATCGTAGAATGTGGATATAGTATATTTCAATTGCTCTAAGATCCAATTGATGTCCTTTATATACGAACGCACATTCATCTTTATTGTATTGGGTGTACATACCTATACAAAATTGACAGCTTGAAGAACCAGACTGTTCACTATTTAGTGTAGGCTTATAAGGCTATCAATATATCATTGCAATGTTATCCTCCAATTAGTCGACCTTAACAACGAAGTCAGTAGCTGCTTATTTAGATCAGATAGTACAATGTATAGAACTGGAAACTTGGCAATGAACAAACAGCTCACAGTATACTATTACAGTACTGTGATTGAACTGTCAATATTCTGACACATCATACTACATGGCTATTTGACAGTCAGTTATACCAACACTGTATGTGTGACACCTCCCGTCACCCATTGACACCATGTTATATGAAGTATACAGGGTTTGTTTATACCCAGCCGACTAGGAGCCGAATAACACTGGCCTCCTATGCCGCATGTCATTGCCAGACTCAATTACTGTCTGTCCCCATTAAAAATGCGCAGTTCGCAAATTGACAAGAACTCCCTCGGCTAATAACCGACCACAGCACCGTCACACGACCGCTAATGAACTCTTTTTAGGTGGGTTTTAATTTCCAGTAATTTTTGCAGTAGCCTAGAATTGCAGCTGACTGTATGGCACGTAGCATGTGGTGGTGGTGTAGCAGCAAATGTGATGTCTCATGATACATGTATAGGGTTGCAAACCAAGGGTTAGATTGGAGTGGGCATGAAATGGAGCTGACAACAGTAAAAACACATGTTCATGCCATGTGCTTTTAGAAACCTGTGTACATGTATATGTATAGAATGTGAATATGTATTGGTTATCTACAATCCATTAAACACGACTGATCACTGACTTTTCAGTAAACATGTAATACAATTATAGTAAAATAATGTAACCGATACCTAAAAAGATAGGCCTTCTACACGGGACCTTCTAATCATTAGGGACATCAGAAATTTAAGGCATCAAATGTAGCTATTAATTTTAGCAAACGTATAATGCTTAAAACCAGTCCACACAGGGCCAGCTGTCAAAGGTAGCTGCTTTCCTGACACTTCTCAATCACTGCAACTAACACTTTAAGGGGCCACATAATGACTCAACGATATACATAATATCGCGATACGCCTTTGCACAGCTAGAGAAGAGAGGATGCATGTTCTCTAAAAAACTACACTGCATTGGTGCATCATTCCGATCCTTCAGAAATGCATCAACCCATTTGAACGGACATGAATGTACCACACGGCATTCACCGGGTTCAGAATGAACATCACGGACTACTGGTATGTGCATGTTTAACATAACACAGTATGAGGAGCTATACACATTTACTACACATTCTTGCTACATGTAATTCCTCCAGGGCATGCTGCATACACTCCCATGTACACGTCCGTGTCAGATATACTACATGTCATTGTAATGTTGACATGCTTTCTCACAGGTTATACGAATATACACATATAAATCAGCTATGTTAGACTTCGTCACAAAAGGGCACCTCTATAATAGGAATTACGGTATCTAACTTATGACCCATTGTAGATAAGCCTGATCATGGTATTATCACGTTGTAAGGAGAGGTGAAGTTATAAGTCTATTTGTAATGTTATCATGATTGAAAAACTTATCAGATTTTATGTGAATAAATAACTACCGCATATCTTATCGAAGATTGGACATGGTATCTTAATACTCGTGTGCAATGGAAATTATACATGTATCTGATCAATACTCATGTGCAATGCAAACACATGGATAATCACCCATTCTCTATATGACTCAGTATGGAGGCCTAGTGGAGCCGCCATTTTGAATTTCGCTGGTTGAGGTAAACCCCACTGATAACAGATACCATGATGGGTACCTTGTCCCTGGTTAACACCAACTTCGAGGGACATGCTGGGCCCATATTATCAGTTCTTATCAGTGTGTGTCACTGGAACCAGCTCCAGACCAGCTAGTGGCCAATACTATATGATAACTATGATGGCCCACAGTCTCCTATGGCAACTGCTCCCTATCCGGGATCTATATTAGATTATGACTGACCTACCTCCTCCCCCACCCATCCCATCCCTCCCCAACCCACCCAATCTCCACCAAACCAACCCTCACCTTCCCACTCTAATCCTAAAATGTAATAACCTATATATTATTGCCCCCTCCCTCCTCTCCACCATTTGCAAACAAGATCGTACATGTACATTCAGCACTGCTTATAAACATCAGATCCCAGCCTCCTTCCTCCAGTAGCTGAAGCACCCTGGAGCAGCCTGGATTTGTATTCCATTTGGCGGTTTACAACGACATGCTGTCATTAGGCCAGGGCGGCCGCACCGGAAGTTGCGTGCGCAGCGTCTCAGCGGGTGGAGATCAGAGCCCTCTGGTGGGTGGAGGAGGCGACAGATACGTCACGTCACGTGCTAGCAGCACGGCGTTCACCTCACCCTATATACAGCACATGAAGACTCTCGGGGGGGGGGGGGGGAGGAGGTGCAGGAGGGGTGGGAGGGGGGGGGGGTAAGGAAGGAAGATGTAAAACCTCTTAGATGAGAAATCAATTCCAGTACGTGCCTCAGTGGCTTATGAGGCTTCTATTTGGGGATCTAGCTCATTTGGAATAGTTTGTGACTCGGTAAGGTCTATAGGAAGTGGCTATCAACATGACTCCCTTCAGCCTGGTGCCTACACTCTAGGACACTGGCGTAACATTTGACCATAATAATTGTTACTGTTGAAAAAAAAGAGCAATACGGAATGAATGCCCATTCTCCATGACACAGAGCAAGGGAGTAATATCTAAATGCCCTTTCAACAGCTAAGGCCATATATATGGCTAGAACATCAGACACAAGTTTTACGGATGTGACTGTCTGTGTCTGTACTCATGGCTAGGATACATGTGCACAAAGAGGACAGGAATGAGCCAAATAGGAAAGCTTGCCACGATGCAAATCTTCGTGATCTTTGCAGTGCTCCATACCGGTAGTTGAAATCCATTTAGCTGCTCACATCAACAGAGAAATCATAATTTTCAAGTCATCTCTTTACATTGCAACTTGATATAAACTACATAATACACTCATGCTGGTTCATTGAGTTGTCGCCAGGGGCATCTGGTAGTGAAGGTGTGTGTGTGTGGGGGGGGGGTGGGTACTGCTGATGGAGGCTGTCACTCAGTACGTCCACAGGGAGCAGGTCAGGCTGGGTGAGCTGCTCACTCCGCATGCATGTCTCACCTATTGAGCTGCTCCTAGTAATATGTAAATGTCTCATGAGCTGCTCTATAGTTTATAACCTAAGCCAGCTGGGCAAGTGGAATACTTTTGCAATTTCAACTTATGCTTAATATTATGGTATTATCTACTGAAGATACATAACTACCGGTATCACCAGTGCATTTGAACATGTATTTATCTTCATAATCATACGACTCAATAATTACTGTCATTAAAAAAAGAAAAAAGGAGCTATCCTCTCCCAGTGATGAGAGGGTTGGTTCCTTATACTTATAAAAACACAACGAAAAACGCAGTGCTCCTTCACCTTACGGTAACCTTGCTCCTCTCTCCAAAAGAAATACCCTTAATTTTAATTGACATTGCGAGCACAGTTCTACAGTTATGATTATATTCTTATCATTTCAGATGTCTGACACATGTGACCAGGCAAGTAAAAACACCCCTCTGCAGGGAAATTTGTTATCAACGTTCATCTCGAGATCTTTAAAATGAGACATCATTGGCTTAAATATTCCTAGTAGTTATGTTAGAACCCTATCTTGAACATCGGTCGTTATTCATATTTGAAATTAAGTTTTGGGTTTTTGGTGAATATCCGCGAAAATTGGCATAAGAATATGCAAATTTTGATTATTGGAATGGTTGCCATGAGGAAGAGGCATATAGGTTGATTTTTCTGATAATGGTGCATTTTAAATGAGACCATTGAATTCTGCCTGTCTAATTAGCCACATCACACGAAGTTTTGAGCGATCCATTAATATCTGTAGTAATTGAAATATTCGGGTAGGCCTACAAACAATGCTTCTTTTTTTCAAATAAGATATATAGATAACTTCTAAGTTTCCTGAAAGTTTGAGGACTATTATATATTACATCTAAAGCTTCGTGTATATCATTATAAGCATGATGGCGAAGGAGTTGTGGTGGGAGGGGGGTTGATCTGGATGACGCACATTGCTGTCGATGGTCGGCGGGCGCCATTTTCCACATTTGTCGGGTTGTATTAGCTGTTAATAGGCAGGCTGGGCCCTCCACGTCATACCAGGTCGTTGGCATGACGTGGACGTTGGGCCTGGGACCTCTGTCAAGGATGCCACTCTATAGAGTCCCCACTGACGGGTAGATACAAAAACACCCCAAAAAATAAAATAACAAGAGAAAAAGTGGTAAAAAATTCGATATTATATGCAAAAGAAGAGGAGAAATATCAATTACAAGGACAGTGGGTCTGGCAATTAGTCCCCTATTAAGACGAGTGCCCACACGCGAGCTTAACAAGGAGGGTCGCACCCTGGAAGGGGTTGCCGAGACCCTGCTCCGTCAGCCACCCTGGAGGACAATGGGAAGAGACAGGTAGATTATCTAGTGATCTCTGCTGGGTGGGCACTCATTACGGGGCGGAGGGTCCCTGGGTGCCCACACCAGCCATCCCCTCCATGGTAGGCCGCAAGGTTAGCTTGGGCTGTCTCTGCCGTCCTCAGGGTCCTCCCACCCACCAAATCGGACCTGACAGCCGACTTGTCGACTCCCCAGTCGGAGGTGGAGAGCTAGAGAGTGGGCAGCTGTTGGGTAGGAATGGGTAGAATATTAGAAATATGGTATATAAATAAAGCATGGGTGTGCATAATTAGAATGGGCAGAGCATTATCATCGGGAACATGCATTGGAAGGTTGTGAATGGGTCTTGCATGGTGGAGTGAAGATGGTACATGACTTTGTATATCATGAGTGCAGGAGCACTTATTTGTGGGGTTTTCATGTAAATAGACCATAAGGATGAAGTAATTGTAAAAATAATATTGTTTTTACTTTAGACATCAATGTTTAAACACTAGCGCCTACTTGTCCCACTTTTCACAACACTTATTGTTTAATTTTAAACAACCATGTTTAGGTATCTAAATGATAATCGTTCATGAGCTAAATACTTAAAAACAATGTTGGTGGTTAGGTGTTTAGATTATCCACCGGTGTAGGGTTTGAACAGCATTTGAAAACTTAGGCGTGTGCATGTATGTCAACACTCTTTCTTTTGTGAATAACGATGTAAAGATTAGAGTCCATGAGCAGTCATTAGTGTACAATGCATGATTGGACATGAGCAAATGGTCAATTCTGACTGGATTAAGAACAACGACGGGACTGAGGTCATCATTCTATGCGTCATAACGAGAACGGAAGAATAGATGGGCATAGGTCTATTATGTCTTTAAAATAAGACCTTAACCTGATACCCATTTATGAATGCTAGAGCTTAGTTGTATAGAGTAACCCGGGGTGGGTACAATTTGACAGGAACCATAAAATTAGTACAACTAGGACATATCTTGAGACATAGAATAACCTGTTCTAGTCACAGACATTGGCTTGCACCACCCCATCCACCCCAACCATGGCATTATAACCGGAAAAATTGCTAGAGACTAGAACAGGTTTACGGTAGGTACACACAGCTATCATGAACGTGCAAGATGCAGCAGTAGTAGTAATAGAGGGCAGAGGCAGGGGGTGGAGGTGTCCATGTATAACACATTCACCTCTCCAGTAGCTGTCAGACACATGGTAGAGATATCATCAGCACCACATGTTTTCACAATACACCCTGTGCCAGCCTAGAACTTCGTCCCATAGCCAGTTCTCATCAGAAACACAGACTGGCAAAACATAGCAAGGCAGAGGGGGAATTACATTGAGAGGGATAGGCAATGGACAGATAAGGACAGGTATGGCATACAAGATGGACAGGAATGGCCAGAAACAAACAGACAGAATTGCAGATAGGGTTGTTACTAGCAATTGGAGCCCTGTCATGATAAGAGATGTGGGATATTGCAATTAGTGATGCAATTCATAGACTGCCCCTCAAAGATATTACAGCACACATTGGGATGTGATTGGGATGTGTCTTGTTTATACTCTGTGCCTTCCCCCATCTCTATATAAAAAAAGAAGGCAGTAGTCAGCATCAGCAGCCAGAGGCAGTCTGCCTCCCCCATCCTCATCCTCCTCCCTCCTGTGCCACTGTATGAAGCATATAAATTATTCACACCATATTCGTGGCCGACGGAGAAATCTCATTTCAAATAAGACAAAACCAGACATCGTTATTGTTTCACCGCGACCTCTGACCCTCCAGGCTGTCGACACATGACGGCGGGAATAGGAGGAGGGAGTGGGCTGGATATGGGAGACGGGGGTTGTGGATGATTGGGGGTCGGAATAAGGTAGACTATGCTATAACATTAGGCGTAAAGAGCCGTTATAAATACCATTTTCTATGGTGCTAAAAGTATGTCTACTATATTATCATGTGTCATGTCGGTTTGGACCATCTACGTTGATATGATTAATAAGGGTCACATCGCACCACTGCTATCATTTCATTTGTTTATATGAAAGCACTCTCGTGTTAGAGGGATAAAGGTCATGCATTAGTTGTAATGACATAATGCACACTGTATTTACTGGCAAGAATATCATAAAGTGATGTCATATTTAATGATATTTTATCCTTCATAAAGGAATCCCATATTTCCCTATTTCATAAGACCAGAGAGGTTATATAACCTCTCTGATAAGACACATACCAAGACATCTCAGCCTACACCATAGTCTTCAGAAATAATGTTGACATTGATATCACTGGGGACTTTGAGGCGTCAGTTTGGCATCACAAAATTGGACCATGCTCCTGAGGGTCTGCATCAGGAGGGTGCTGGAGAAAAGTGTGGAGATGAGAGGAGATGAGTAGTGGGGGGTGGATGCTGGAGTCTGCGAGCCTCCAGCCATTTGTAGGGAGGAGGGAAATGGAGTAGGTGGATGAGGATGAGTATGGGAGGAGGGGGTGCTTTGACATGACACGGCGACATGAGAATTCGAGTCGTGACAGGCGGCAGTTGTCTCGCTGTCAAGCTACTGACAGCAGAGACACAGAAAGCCCACGCCACCAGAGAGGACATGGGGACAGTGTCTTCTCCTCATCCCGGCTGCTATTACACCAGCGTCGGGCTTCATGGAAGGCATGAATAAAAGACTACACTCCTGCCCAAAACCCCTCCAACATTAGTGGAGGCAGACAGGTTGGTCGAACTGCTCCTGACTGGTCTGATTGCACTGGGGACTCACAACCAAGCCAGGCAGAGGTGTATGAATATTCCCAGCTGCATGCTACAGAGTGGTGTGTATGTGATGTCCTTATCTAGATCCGTGGTGCATAGAGGCAGTGAAGATATCACAAACAAGGAAAGGGCTTGCAAAGTCCAAACTTTAATTTTGAAACTACTTGCTCTTTTTCTAAAGATGTTAATTCCAGATTTGCCAATCACTGCATGCAATGATGAACAGTGAAACACACTCTTTCTTCATGCTTCATTTGATAATTTAGGGTTAATGGGATTCAAGAACTGTTTGGGTATTGATAAAAGCTTCCAGTGCAATATAGAATTAGGATGTTTTAAAACCAAATCGACAGGATGGTTGTTTTTTTTTTTAGTTCCAGGTGTGGAGGAGTTGACATCTTAAAGAAACCTGGCTACACATGTGCACATGTACATATAGACTTGGAAGAGGTCTGAAAACTGGTTGCATCATTTGTGAACGTTCTCTAAATGGTGTTGACATACTTTTATGACCACCTGACACCTGTATGTGACCTCTTAACGGTCAGAGGCATGTCAACGAGAATGTTAATGCATGTCATCCCTTCTCTATGGAATGTAAATATAACTGTATTGACTCTGTTGGGACATCAACCTTCCACCATGTGTGTGGCATCAATATGAATAATTCAAAGCGAAATGTGCTTGTATGACAACTCCCCGACAAAACCACATCCTGCAGACACTACTTTTATGTCTGACCGACTTGATGCTATACTTGCAATTCGATATCTTGCATTCAGGAACCGTCACAATGAAGTCCTTTTACCAACTCTCAACTTTTCAAACCATGTTTCATTGAGAGGGAAAAGTGCTGGGATTATGATCCATAGTAAGTGTGAAAGGAGTATGTGTGAAATGTGATAATGCTATATTCAATGATTTTTTTTTCTAATTCAAGTGACATTATTGTGTACGAAGTTAAAGGTGTTAACAACATTATAAAAGCCATAGGGAATTTTCTCCAAAAAAGCTTCTTTCATGTTGGCAGTGGGTCAATGGGTACTCCCAAATTGACCTCCTGAGTACACCATCCCCCCAAACGACCACAGCACAGTTCCTCCAGAACCACATGGCGAGGTCTTGGCTGGCAAAATGCACAATGCTTTAGTCAGGACGTGAAGACTTCTGGGCTCTTGGGGACGGTAGTCTGGGCTCGTCACATGATGCTGTAATGACACTTTTACCACACAGGTCTAACTTTACGGCCCCTGTCAAGTGTCTGACCACCGTCCTTTCAGGTCCCATCTGTCGCCTCGTCCCCTGACCCTAGCAATCAAACTCATACCCAACAGAATACCACCCACCCCCATCCCTTCCCATGCCAACCCTCCTCCAAGCCCCCTCCCACCCACCTCTCACACAGAAGTACAATGGTGCTATTGACCAGCGCCCCCGGACACCTTAATTAGCATGCCTTAACCCCTACCTTGTTACATCATTGCCAGAATGAAATTCACGTGATTCCTAAGGCTTCCCTACCTGGTCTATTCAACTGGGTGGCAAAGGTATAGGGCAGCTATACAAATTGTGAAACAGGGTTGGTAATAGATACCCCACTATTGGTCGGTTGAATTTCAAAAAGGCAGTCAAAGCACGCCTACACAGTTACGTCAGCACGTCGAAGGCCTTTTGACGTCAGTAGAGGACGCTGGTGGTTGCTTTGAATGACAAAACTGGCCCAAATGAAACATCTAAACATCACGATCACACTTATACCTGCTCTGAAAGTCTGAATAAGTCCTTACATACGGCTCCAGTCAAAATAGGTACCTGGGTGGCCAAGCGATCCCCATGAAGGCTATTGCTGGCTGATATTATGAATAAAAGAACATTTTCCTTATTTCTAGTCACCTGTGCTGAATAAGGCATCAACAGGTGTACACCAAAGCATTGGGAAACACGTGCCTATGAATATTGCAGTAGTAAAGTGACTTGGGGGTTTGGTACTTGAGGAGGGAGGTGGGATTAGGAGTCAGAAGGGGGTAGGTGTTAAGCCCATATATACTGACTTGGATCCTTACGGGATCAAGACCAGGCCCTCTAGGATCAAAGAGCAGGCCAGGATGGCCTTTTGTGGGCGCGTGAATCTTTGAAGAGCAGGAAGCAGTGGAAGCTGTGATGTAGGATCACGCAAACGCCTCATGTATCCAGCCTATTGCCGCAGGCGACGGCCAGCTTAAACTGGCGCTGAATATTTCACTGCTAGAGGTTAGTGGGGTCATCTGATAAGGCAGTGCAGCTTTTATGGGCAGGAGAGAGGAAGAGGATGTGTATCTAGCGACCCCTCCCCGCCCATAGCCTGTATAAATAGGCTTGTTGTTGTCATTAGAATGTCGGAGTTAGTACATGGTATTCATCGCATTGGATATGATCATTTCCGTCGTGCATAATGTATGAAAACTTGACTTCCTTTTCTATGAAGGTAAATATAGAATGCCTTTTTGGTGATACATTTATATGTACATGCGTAAGCAACATATGTAGTGAAAGTGACGATAATTACCGGTACTTGCTGTGCCATTATATATTAGATTAAAATTGTTTCTTTACTCTGAAAGGGTAGCATCCCCTGTCCATTGATCACAGGAGATTCCATATCTACGTCGGGCATCAAAGTAGATTTGATTTGATGATTTAGCTTTTCAATGATATAGATTAGGCTCATTTTTATATTTTCCTGAATACGATTGGTGTACAGGATTTTTGGGAGGCGATGGGAATTTCCAAAACATAAGTTCATGAGTCAGCGGATATTCTTTTCTTGTGACAATTATAGAATTATTAAGGGTAAACTCATAATTCATGATGGGTTCAACTTCCTCAATCACAGACAAGCACATCTGCCATTCAATAGATATAATTAAAATACCTGGACTTTAACAACTCAGAACAAACAAATGTCCACATGGCTATAAATACACTCTGATCGTCCCATTATTCTAGCATCAGCGTCTGTACATGATAAATACTATTGCTCAATGGTCATGGTCTGTCGCCTCCCTAGGTGACCCCTGACCTCTCATATAACAGAAGAGATTAATCTAGAAGGACGCCAGGCCTAAGTATCTCATCCTGTCTTATATACATCATGATTAATCGTCAATTTGTGAAGACGAATTAAAGGGAGTGAGGTAGGAATTAGAGGTAATGACGGTCTTAAGTTGACTCCACTTTTCATGGGTGTCAATTTTTGTTCTTTCTCTCCTAAAGAGAAGGGTTAGTAAGGGTGGCATGTTGACAGTGGCAATAAAGTTGCGGGCCGGGGGCTCTGTAGCTAGTTGTTTGGCAGCGTATTGGTCATGTATCATCAGAACAAGCATATGTTGACTACTGGATAATATGGGGGGGGGGGTGTAATGGTAAAGGCAATGCCCCCTCCCCTATCCGACCCCTTTAACATACACCTATCACTGCCTACTGGTGACTGTGGGTCAAGCACATTGACTCTGCCGGGGTTGACGACGAGCAAGACAAATCACCAGAGGCTAGAGACGGCGCCGAGCTGGAAACATTAACAGAGTGATCTATGACTGAACGAGTTGTAACTGTGTATAGTGATAGTAGTACATGTAGTAGTAGGAGTAACACATACTAAGGGACACATGTAGCTGTCATGTAAATCACACTACTGATGAAGTGTGGAATAGTCTATGCTCTGCCCATGGGCAGTGAGAAGGGTAGACATGTACTAAAAGAACACCAAAGTCAATATGCAATTCTGAATGGTGGAGGGCCATTTTATTTCTTTGGTGTTTGCTAATGGGAGATATCTGCAAGAATAGGAGGGCATTTCAGATTAATAGTTATAAGGAGGATTACAAATAAATACCCTGCAGAGCATGCAGACTCTCATCGAGTCCAGCTTGATGAACATGTGCTACACAAACCCCTTCTCGACTTCCCTCCTTCTTATTCTGTCAGCCATTTGTGCATTAATATGAGTATGCGAGAGAGTTCACTGTGTGAATTAAGCAAGAGGAAATGACCTGACGGTGGCTGTGGATGAGTTATGTGGTGATTATACAATTATGGAGTTATGCAGTGGGGCCCTTGGTAGAGCTCATTCCCTACCTCCTCTCCTAAGGCAGAAATAAGAATTGATGAGCCTGGGTACTGATTATTAAGTACACCAGGTTTAAAGGTAGGAGGTGTAACCACTCAGCATGCATATCTGTCTGGTATAGAGAGAGGAGCTGGGCAATATTGTAGTTCCTAGCCTAGAAATGAGAGTCATTGGTATCACAGTATTATGTAATTTGATACGATAAGGTAGGACATGAGGAGACTGGCATGCAAGTAATCAGCATTTGTGCTTTTACCAAAATGATAATAACAAAAAAATAGTGGAGAGCCTAAATAAAAAAGACATATTACCTAATCCGTTGACTGCCGTCTGCGATGACGGATGGACGAGGGAACCCGGATGTTGTCCTTGAGAATCGACCGGAAGGTGCGTCATCACACTTCCGGTTCCTACTCCGCCATGCCGTAAGGTCAATGGGTGCGGCGCGCCGCCATTTCCACACATACCTCCTGTTGTTGGCATTGTGTTCTTCTTACTAGGTTTCTTTTCTTTCATCCATGCATACTCCTGCACCTTCATCCCAGGGGCTCCTCCAGGAGGTCCCACCTGGGACAATGGGGTCCTTATGGGTTTTTGTCCTCCTGTAGGGTCAGGACCTACACTGGAGTCACCCCCACCCTCAGTGGGTGGCATGTTTGGTAGTTTAGCACCAGATCGTGTGTAGTCTCCAGTAACAGTATTGACACTTCCTCCTGTTCCTCCCACCTCTCCTCCTGAGCCTGTATCCCTCTGTACCGCTCCCACACCACTGACTGGGGGCGTGGTCGACGTAGCAGTAGTAGTACTCGCCCTGCCCGCGCCGCCCTCCCTCGCTGTCCCATTCATTGCCGACGTCGGCGACGTCGTGGTCGGGGCAGTCCCAGGGGAGGGGGGCATCTGGAGAGGTGGGCGGTGGGAGGCGGGGTCGGGTCGCGTCGTCAGGCCGTGATGCTCCATACCAAGGCCTGGCACGTTGGTCATCAGTTCGGCCATGCACGGCTCACTGCCCATAAAGCCACCTTCACGCGCCGACATGCCGCTTCCTGCTGCGTGCAGCGCGCGTCCCGCGCTCGCCATCATCATCGTCGTCGTCGGTGGTTGCGTCAATTGGCACTTCCGGTCGCCAATGGCCTTAGAGACGGCGACGGTGGTGGCTTCCAGATGCCTTTCTTCCACCCACGTCGCCAGCCATGGGTTATAGATGATACAATAACTAGGAAAACTATATTGGTATGAATAGTTATGCAAATAAGCTCATTCCCTTGTAAGCGTCCAGGGATAAGTCTCTGTATCAATAGAGTAATTCGACCACTCCTTCCAGCGTTTCCATGTCACGTGCCTCAGGTTCCACCAATCAGAGGCTAGGATTGCCCCTAGTCTGTAGTTCTCCTGTCAGCTGGTAAAACACCGTAGTATCACTAATAGTAAGACTACACACTACATGTAGCAGTATTGCTAGTAGTTGCAGCAATAGCAGCAGTAAGAGTTGTAAAGTAGCATAGAGATATCCCCAGTCTCACAAGTAGGGGAATCAGCAGTAATGACGAGGCTCGCGACTCCCAGTCAGACGTCGGCCAGACCTGCCAATGAAAAGAAAAACCAAGATGCATCGATCTTATGGTGGTGAACACAGCAGGAGGGGATGAAAGGAGGTGTAAGAGCAGGAAGGCGAGAGGGGATGCCTTCTCTCTCCTCTCACCACGAGCCAAGTGGGGGAGGGGCTAGTAAAAAACATAACACCCACAAAACAGCAGGCGTAACAAGTGTAGCTGTTAGCTGGCGACCAGTACAGGTCAGCAACACCATCCATCACCACACGTCCCCCCTCCCTCTTTTACCTTCTTCATCCCTCCCTCCCCTAACATCTCTCTCGGCGCCTGGGCAAATCGTAATTACAGCCAATAAGTTGCTTGTTTTGCGCCTGGCATACTATCGGGGTGGCTGGCCTGCAACCAATCATCGGTAGGCAATGGTTTTGATTTCGCTCGGAAAAGGGCCATAACGGAGAATGGTTGTGGAGAGGTGTCAGGTCATGGTGGGTACCAGCAACGGCTTGTTTCCGGTGATGGAGGACATCAAGACCCCCCCCCCCCTCATCTATCCCCTACCCTTCAAACCCCACCGTTCCTCCCCCGAGCCATCTACATTGATATAGAGATCACACTTGTTTTTCCAACCAATTCCTCACATCTAAACCACACTATATCTACACTCTATACATTTCTATACCTCTATAGCCAAACTTATCGCCTGAAGAGTTAAGATGACATATATATAGAAGTTGGCATATTGCCTACAATTGGTAAAATTAGGGAATTCTTTCCCCAACAGTTATGGCATGGAACTAGACAGAATGACGCTGAATAGAGCTGAAACAGACACATAAATAAAGTTGTAGACTTATCTTACCTTGTTGTATGTCATTATGCTGTGAGATCTGATAGTTGGAACACACATGCATAGCATTAACCAGCTGACTTTACTACATTGATATACTACTTATTTGTAACATACCAGATAATATACCTCATGCTATTTTATGTGTTACACATAAATACTTCATACCACTTCATATTGATAACTCCTCGGCTGGGTATATCTTAAATCTGCTTAATACAAATTCTCATCACACGCAGATCGTTAGAGTATATAATTGTCTCAACACTTCAATGTAATCTTTGGCCTTAATAATGATGCATATAATCAACTACCAGCCAACACGCCTAGCAAGACACCCACTTAAAGTGACAGGCACAGCTTATAAATACAGACATGTTTATTCATAAGCTACCCTTACCACATTGTCCATTTCTATCTCTCTCCAGGCGGCCATAAATAATCACAAAAACGATGTGATTTATAACCGTCGGACAAAACGATCTCATCCTCTGACCGCCATTCCCTACCGACCCCAGGCTCCAATGCAGTGAAGGCGGGACAGTACCCCGACCCCTCTGACCCACGCCCTCGCCATCCCTGACCCTCCCCCTGCCTGCTCACCTCCTTGGTCCTTTTTGTCAGCCCTGGAGAAGGCTAATGTGACCTGTGTCCAGCCTAGGTGTCAGTTTGTAGGTGTGTGAGATAGTGAGACCTGAAGGTGGGGGAGGGGGAGAAGTGGACAAATATAGTTTACTCTCCCTCTGTCTATGTGTGTCCTTCAGTCTGGTGATGCGGGAGTGAAGCCCGAGGGGGCAGTGACTCTATGAAAGTAGGTCCCAACTGCAAAACCTTTTGGCCATTTCACAGCCCCTTAAAATGAAGCTCAAATTTTACAGCCCCCCCCTTTTTTGAAGAATTTTGACAGCAGCCCTCCTCTTCAGAGCCCTCTTTATGTAAAATATAGTACTTTGACAATACTATTCAGGAATTTTACTGCTCTGGAGTGGAATACATGGGATATTCAAGTTACTTCCTTTCCATGCAAGGTATAACACTTATTAACAGCCCCCTTATATTAAATGAAATTCAATCAACACCCCCCCCCCCTTTTTCCCCTCGCCATGCGTCGACAGCCACTGCTCTGTGGGGTCGGGACCACAGTTGGTACCCAAACTGAGGCCAAGTGCCCCCCCCCCCGGGAGTGAAGTAAGGACAAGGGTATGGGGGAAAGTGGTCCTAGCCACTGATTGAATTTGAAAATAAGATTTTTGAATTTCCATGTCGAAAGGAATAACTGAGTATAAATTCATTGTATGAGACTTAAACATACATCATACCATCTACGAGTATGAACATCTTCTAAAGCCCAAAGAGTTGATCGAGCAAAAGGTCTCATCGATGCTATTGGCGATGAACAGAAACATCCAACTATCTAGAAAGCCTGGATATCACCACCAACCCCTTTTATAGACTTAGAAATATGCATATATCTGACAGGAAACAATTTTACGGACCCCTTCCCTCACACACACACACAAATACCATAGCCATGAAGCCACAACCGCTATATAATGTTGTCCCTCAGAATCCCATTGGGCTACAGGTGACCAATTAGTACTTTATAGATGTGCTCTGTGAATCGTATTGACACTGAGCCTCTGCCACAACACGTGCCTCTTGGCATGGACCATAGCCTAACATGATGTATCACCCTCCGATGGGGCACTCACGGAAACAGCCGAACACGGCCGAACGCTGCCGATCATCGTGTGGGTGTGTTATCCGTAGACTAGAGAGTATCAATTCGGGGTGTTGGATAGAAAGTGCAGGGCTTGAAATAAAAGCATGTAGGGTGTATGTTTGGGTGTGTGTGGAGGTGATGGCGCAGGGGGTGTTGGGTGGGAGGGAGGGAGTGGAGATGAGGGAGGGGAGGGTGTGACTGTGGGGGGTATCTCGGGGAGGTATCTCACTCTGACTTGGATGGAACACCTGATAAAACAACCCCATCTCGACATGTCACACCTCAGATAAAAAGGATGAGATGATTCCAGGTAAAAACGCCATTTCAGAGACGAGACTTGAATACTAATAGTATTGAGACCATACAAGGCGGATTAAAGTGAACGATAATATAACTGATTCTGTATTGGATGGATATATTTATGGACAATCGAACGATCATATATTTGGCTCGGCATATTATATATATATATATATATATATATATATATATATATATATATATATATATATATATTATACCAATACAATAGAAACTAATTCCTAAGCTGAAGGGAAAAAAGGGGGCAACTTCTTCCCTGTAACTATAGAAATTGTCCAGGAAATTTGATAACATACTGAAGAAAATGTGAAAATTACATGTACAAGGGTTGCCATAAATCCATCAAAGTAGGCCTTCCATACAGCATATCGAATAGTTTATAGCATTCCCTGATTAAATTATTCACTTCTCTACACACATTGTCCAAATACTCACTTGACTAGGTAGTGTGAGGTCTAAGGTGAAGATGATGGGCATGTGAGGTGAGGGCGGACGTGTTATTTTAGACACCACTGATCACAACAAGGCGTTCCTCAGCCATCCCCCTCTCACACTCTCACCAACCTCTCACACACATCTGGCAATGGTGGTGTTATACAGGGGTATACAAGGATCCACCGGCCTTAATCCTTCCCACCATGGAGGAGGGGTGAATGCTCTGTCCTACTTAAGGAGTCCCAGACCTTGGTGGTATACACCATGGGTGCGTGCCTAGGCATGAGGCAGGGGGATCCAAGTAGGAGATCCAATGATCCTACCTGACCAACAGAGGCCATAGAGGGAGAGCAGTCCTGACAAGAATGCTACTTTGGCTGAGGGTGTGGTGGTGAGAGAGGGGTAATCAAAGTCAAGCACTAGTAGTTATCCACTGGAGGCTCCCTGTGGTTTCTGTGGTGGGAGGGTGGTCTTAATGGAGAAAGCCTTTGAAATCTCAGGTATGCAGTATGGTGTGGCTACCCCCTGAGGGCAGTTGTATGGTCTAAACCCTGGAGGAACACCTGGGGAGGTGACACTCCAGCGTCTCACCTGTACCACCCACAACTCTCAACTGCCCACTTCTACCTTTCCTACTGTATATCCAACCGTCCAGTCCCTCCAGTAGCCATCCAGTACTCTGAATCCCCTCCCCCACAGACAAACTCCTCACTCCACCCTACCCCACCCCCTTGATCGCCATCTGATCCGGGATCGTGTTTTGGATCTCCGGCATAAGGCGCGGCCTGGGCCGCCTGTCAGCGCGGTCGGCGGGGACCCTCATCGACGATACAGCAGGCGGCGACTCATCAGGGCTGGCCTAATCAGGGGCTAGATCCCCCTGCGACACAGCCCCACGCCCGTCGGGATCCACCGTGGTCCCCGCCCGACCCACATCAAAAGGCATGCCGCCCCATCGGGCACCCGTCATCCATTTGGGGCCGAATCACACCCGCCTGGCCCGCCGCAGCGCTAAAGTACTCTCAAATGAGCATCAAAGGTACTGGCCATCAGACCAGCAGCAGAGATGCAGGCATGCAGCTTCCGGGAGGAGGGGGTGGGAATGGGGGATGGGGCCTAAGAGGAGACAAATAAGACAAGTAACCAGGTCATCTACATGATGTAAAACGTTGAAAAGTAACTTTCTTATTTCAGTAAAGAAGTTTGAGAAAAGGGAATGTGATAATATAAAGATATGGTGGGCGGACCATAGGATAGGAAAGAGGTGTGGTAGATGGGGTGGAGAGGGTGAGGGGGTCTGGCATGGATGCCATTAGCCAGGTGATCAAAGGAATAGGTAGGCAAGGAAGGGAATGTCCTTGGGTGGCGGGGGCAATATGAGGTATGCAAACCACTTTGCTGATGAAGGAAGTTGTGGTTAGAGTTGATGATAGAGTATGGAGGAATTTTTGAATAAGGGCAAAAGACAGTGATTTGAGATTTCATATACGTTCAAGCCACAAAAGAGGTATCCAAAAGAGGTTAGGTATAGGGGGAAATTGGTTGTCAAGGTTTAATTAAGAACGGATACCACCTAAGGTATTAACAAGTGGAGATGGGGGGGGGGGGTACAGCACATGTTAATTATTTGCATGTGAGGCGAAAAGGAAAATGATAATCCATGGATGACTAGTGTGGTATTCTTTCTACTTGCCTGCCCAAATATCCGACAGGATTATAACAGATGATAAAGCTGGGGGTAATTCTCAAGGGTGAGAGTACATGACCTCAGGGTAAATGGACATATAATTGGGACTAAATGGTTGATAACTGTCAGTCTACATCATACCCAAGGTGGATATTAATGGGCAACATGTATTGCACTGAGAAAATATTCTTACTCACATGAGTCTAGATCCAGACTCAGGCAATGTCATTAAAATGAGTATTGTTTGAGACTCAGCCTCATCCTTGAATGATACTCAAGCAGATCCTGAGTCTGATCCTGCGATGATACTCTGGCTTTGCCTGAGTACTCATTTTGGTGATATTGCCTGAGGCTGGATCTAGACTCATGTGAGTAAGAATACTTTCTCAGTGATGAGGCTACTTGGACACCCTCTCAGTCTGTCAGTATAAAGCGTCAAGGGGAGCACTGTGTGTATATATGATCATATGTACTGGTAATCAATAATATGTGGTGTGAATGGGTGCTGAACAAAACATGAACAAAACCACCAAACCCATCTCCCGACTATATTGCACCATGTGTTGGTGAACAACAAATAGGACATTTAGAATATAGATGTAAACACAGAAGTCATCAATCTACCATTGGTGTGCACGCAGACTATGTTATCCAAGTCACCATCATCTTGTAATTGTATAAACCGTACTAGGTACATGAGAAAATACAAAAAGTAGAAACCTGGATAGTAGCAATAAATATGCAGGTGAAGTGAGATATTGCTAAGAAATAGAGGGAACAACAATGCAAGAAAAGGGAAGCGTGCGGAATCAGGATATACAACAAGAATAGTGATTAGCAAATGCTAATTGTCATTATGCTCTAATGAGATGATGCTAATACCCCTTCCCTCACCTTTCCACACTGATGGTAATGCTATATTGTTGACGTTAATACCATGGAGGACCTACCTCTATTGGGATATGAAGGAGTAGGTGGGTAGATATGGTGGTGAGACACCTCCAGGTACACCTTCCTCCAGTACATGTATAGTGTCCTCCAGTACACACCCACCCTGTACCCAACACCCTCCTGCCTCTAGCCTGGAGCAAGCTGCACTGCCGAATGGCGCCCGAGGCGGCCGTGCTCATCTTATTTATATTTGTATTTCTTATTTAATTTATACATTTGCTGATCGTAGCCCTGCCCCTCCCCTCCAGGCCACCCCACCCTACTCCCAATCCTACATCACCACCCCATCCCCCTGTCCCTTGCTCCCAAGGCCTCACCCCCATCTCACCCGTGGGGGGAGGGAGAGGAGGTGGGGAGTGTCCCCAAGCTCTCCCCTCCTGCGGCTTAAATCCCCTTGTTTGCCGATGACTTTTTCCTCTCTCATTACTTGCCAATTTTTCTTTTGATTCCGCGCCTAAATTCGTCTAAGTGGAGGCGGGGCGGGCGCGCGGGGCTCAGGGCCCGGCCCATAATTGGGCCTATTTGGGGTTAGTTACGGGTAGCGGCGAATTCCTACATACTTTACACAAGCGCGGCAGAAGCGTTCATGAAAGTTTGATCACACTGGAGCGAGGCTCCCGGCGCGGGCACCACAATAAAGCCAGGAAAACAGCCGGTATTAAACATGTAGCCACGCGGATCATCGTCCCAGCCATTGTTTCAATTTGGGATCCAACAGTCCCCACTGCCTCAGTCAGCGAAGTGCTCTCTCCCCAAGCCTTACAGACGTCTCCATTATTAATGACTGGGAATATATCTAGATTTTCCTAATGATGCTTCCATGGCTTGCGTTGGGAGTGGCGGAAATGGGCGGAGTTTGCGGCGGATCCCCCTGCCTGGCACCTAACGACCCTACCGAGGCATCTCTGTCAATTTGGGCGGAGGGAGACACCGTAGTGAGACCTTATTGTGAACCGGAAGCCGCTGATACGGTTAGCGTCCACGGCCGCTTCTTTCATAGCGCCGCCTGCCGAGCAATAATGAATATAGATGTGTCCTACCCTACCCTACGGTCACACTGGGTAGTGATGGGTCAGAGTTGGTGTAGGTGGAAAGTGGAAAGCTCTCCTAACATATCTAACCCCCTTTGCCACCTCAGCCACTATTGTCCAAACTAAAAAAAAAAGAGGAGATAAAAGGAGAGATGAAATGAAAGGGCAACACAAAAAAAAAAAACTTGGCTCATTTTCAATGAATTAAATTGATTAAGAATAGAATAGAGGACATGAGGGCAGGTATATATATACATAAATAAGAGTATATGATTGGGAATAACACAAAATCCAATTATCCATTGCATGACATTGAACACGTCTCTTTTTAATTTCTGGTTGTTGATTAAAGAACTGCAGACATTGCAAATTTAATGACTGGCGTATAGTAAAATTGTGGCTATCAGCCATAAAACTCGTACCTCTTTGCACAAAGAAGGGTTACTTCTCGGAGATCAGATTAATTGCTTAAAAGGTAAACCTGATCTCAAAGCTGTAGATGTAACCACACAATAATACATGTCCCTCATTATGCTGTAAATCAGCTACATGTAATATATGGGTTCTATGGGTTCTCTATCTCCATGATAGAGTGAGATAACGATTCAAAGTGGGGCATTATTACCTTTTGGAATCGGTAATCCATGGCAAGAACTGTTATACCGGTTATGGAAGCACATAGATATGAATAAAACACATGTTATTTATGAGAAAACACCCTTACAAATGATCAGATCTAGAGAAATGTGTACCATAAGAGTTAATAACTGGCATCTATATTGGCACACACTGGGTAAATATATGGATCTTGACAACAGGAATACCCTATTCTATGTATGGGAAACCCTTACCACTTCTCCCAAGTCTCATGAGGTTAAGCCATTAATTCTTGACAACATATAGCTAGATAACTGCTAGATAACTTGTTACACTGTACATGTATACAACAATAAAAGTATCCCTTACTCGTGAGAACAGTAGGTGTAAAAAGTTACTTATGCAAAATTCACAGTAATTATGATTCAGACGGGCTTCCCACCAGTAGGTCTACCATTGTACAAATCACTGGGGTATACTGAAAAGTTGTAAACCATAGGCTACTGCTGCTTTCATTGCCACCCTCCTTTCAGCCTATTTCAGGTCTCAAAACACTGATTACAAATTCGACTGCAGCTGGTTACTCTGAAAGGGCTCCCAAATAACAAAACCTTACACCTGAATAAATTGCTGGCTGTGGGGTAGATTTACCTTAACTCGGACACTGTGTTGAATAGGACCCTCTTATTTATGCCTACAAAGTCCAATGTTTAGTGCTATTGGCAGGAATAACACTCACTGGTAAACATTTCTTTCTGTGATCTAACAGTATATGGCTTAGTGTACACAGGTATATACAGGTCCACGTTCTACGTCCAACACAAGGTGAAACTACCCTGTATCCTAATGCACCCACCCACAATCCAACTAGAGCCATACTTGTCCACACACGTGCATATTAATGCATGTTTACGCCCATTGTAGCACTTTACCTGCAGGAGGTGGTAAAGGTAGGAGTTGGCTGCTGTGGTGGTAATGAATGGGTGGCTGGAGGTGGGCGGGCGCCCAGTTATTTGTAGGGGGTCCCTGTAAACTATTTGAGTACAGCTACAGGCCACGACCTCAGGGGCAGGCAGCGTTTGTCATGAGGCTACTACCTCTGCTGTCTGCTGAGGCAAACCACAGACGGACCTTCCTTAATGTGACTTCTTCTCCGTTGACTATGAGGTCGGCAGACGCCACCTTACAAAGTGACACTTAGTAAGCACATGACCAGAAGGCATCCCGCCCAGACACCATTGTTAGAGCCCCTCCCAGGCTCTTTGATTTTAGCCCAACATAGTATGTATAGATGTATTCTACACCAAGCACTCCTATGCTGACATTGCCCTGTAGTTTAAACATCATGTTCAGATGTGTGTACTTTCGTCAACTACACAAGTATTGTACTCCCAATGAAGTGTACATGGCACTAAGATTTGATTAATCATGACTCAGTTGCTATTCATAAGAAAATAGTTTGTAGGATATCTAACATGCCATCCAGTGGCGATTTCCAAACCCACATGATCCTCTGGGAAATTGCCACTCTCGTGTGTCTCTGCCTGGATTTACCTTTACCCAATACCCAGTTGATGAGTTGAGGAAATGATGACAAAGATTTGATCTTGCCGTCGAAAATGACTCACCGTTTGGAAGAAGTGTAGAGAGGTACAAAAGGGATGGTGGTTGCAATAGCCACATATTGCATACAAATTGCCTCAGCTGATCTAAGCACTCGGCCCAACTGAAGAATTTAATGGTTCTCCTGGATCTTTATTTCTTGTCTAACCCATTAATATTCATATTCTTCTATTGAATAGTTGAACAGAGGCTAGAACCACTAGTTTTAAAACAGTATATTTTTTTGAACAACCTATAATGTTGAAAATCTGAATTCTCACCTGGATCTTCTAATCTAGGAACTAACGAGGTTATTTCAATGCAGCCTAAAACCCATAGTCCGTAGCGCGATTGAGCCATACTTTTCCTATATAAATTTCTGTGACAGAGGCCTAGTGGACTATCGATGTAAAACCATAGTCCACTTAGCCTCTTTCATGTGAATGAGCCATGCAACGCCTATATATAATCTGGCAACAGGGGCCTGATGGAATATGGGTATTACATGTTTACCTCATTCACTTAATTGATAGAGGCCAAGTGGACTAAGGATTTCATGTTGCATCCTTTGCAATGTAACACCCATAGTCCACTAGGCCTCTGTCACAGAAATTTATATAGGAAATGTATGGCTCAAATGCATGACAGAGGCCAAGTGGACTATCGACATAACATTGATAGTCCACTAGGCCCGGGGGGGGGGGCACTGAGCCTCAGTTTGGGTACCAACTGTGGTACTGACCCCGCGGAGCGGGGGCTGTCAACGTGTCAGCGAGGGGGAAAAAGGGGGGCTGTCAACTGAATTGCATCTTGAGATTAAGGGGCTGTTAATACCCATTATAACTTGGAGCAGCTTAAATATTCCTTCTAATCACTCAGGGCTGTGAAATTCCTGAATATTTTTGTCTGAGAACCATAGTTTACATGGAAGAGGCTGGTGAAAAGAGGGGCTGTTATCAGACTTCTTGAAAAAGGGGGGCTGTAAAAATTATGCTACATTTTAAGGTGTTGTGAAATGACCAAATATGGGGGGCTGTAGTTTCGCAGTTGGTACTACACATCAAAGACTCAGTGCCCCCCCCCGGGCCACTAGGCCCCTTTCACAGAAATTTATATAGGAAATATATGGCTCAATCGCGCTACAGAGGCCAAGTGGACTATGGGTTTTAGCAGAATTTCTGGCCATAACTGCATGCTGTGCTAGTTATTTGGCTGTATATACATGATACAGAATTGGTCTGCAATGTTAGTGATACCCATAGTCCACTAGGCCTCTGTTGCATGATTGAGCCATACAAATCCTATATAAAATCTGCCGACAGAGGCCAAGTGGACTAGAGGTATGAGTGGTGGTAGCTAAGGCTCAGCTGAAGATCTCTTATCATTGCTCAAAACTCATAGTTAACTTGGCCTCTGTTGCCATACATTACAAGGCCTATATAAAACCTTGTGACAGATGCCTACTGGACTATGGCTGAGACCCATAGTCCACTAGCCCTCTGTCAGTCATTGAGCCATACAAATCCTATATAAAATCTGGCAACAGAGACCAAGTGGACTATGGGTATTAAACCCTGGCTGTGCCCCCCTGCTCTCTGCCCCCAAGACCACATTTTCCTCCCTGTGCCTCCCTAGACCACCCCTTTTGAATTCGATCCTGCGATATATATTATGGACTATGTCATATAATGAATGCACCAGTCTTCAAGCCATTGAGCAAATACAGCGTGCTTACATTCCCATCGAGCAGCTGTAAATGCCATCAAGCCAATGTCGCATTGGTGCTAACACAACCAAGTACCGACATGTGGCCCGATTTAACTACAGTTTCTGACTTTACACTTCCTCTTAACATTTGGAGAATAATGATATCAACCTAAAATCCCGTTAAGGTACATGCATTACATAAACGTCCCCTAGGCCTATGTTAAGGCAAAAAAAAAAGAAGTTAAATTTCCGGTCACTCAGCTAAAAGGGGCTGACCTGAGATTTTTTTAAGAAATTTTTCATATTTTTTCAATATTTTTTTTTTTTTATATTTTTAATGATTTTTCTACATTAATATCACATTTCTTATGTTTTGCAAATTTGCTTGTCTCAATGTATAGAATCTAGCATTTTTGTCCAAGAACTTACCTACCTCAACTTTTTGGACCATGTTACCGGAAACTTACAAAATTTATTTTAGGCCTACGTATAGCCATGGAGGCTAAAGGTCTTTTACACTATGGTATAACCAAAGGTAACACCAACTAAAAGGTACAGTTCTGAGTTGTGCTCAGGCAACGTCAAGGAACCATTGAGCAGCTCAGTGCCAGCTTGATATAGAAGGTCATGAGCAGCTCACAGCCAAATAGTAATGGGAACCACTCCATTGGTGAGAACGAGCTTCTGGAGGAGGTTATCAGGGCAGTGCTAATGGGACACTGGAGGAGATCCTTAAAGGAACTGGTTATTAGGTGTTACATGTGTACAGGGACAAGATTGAGGTCAAATATACTAGGTGCCCATTGTCCCCTGTGAGCAAGTGAATGACCTTATTTATTTTTGGGATATAGTTTACTTAAATTATATAGCGTGTTTACGAGTTCTACCCATAGGCATAGAACCTTGAATCGCTGCTGATCAACCACTGCTTACTCTGGGTTGAATTGGGATTGTTGGCAGTGATCTTAGGCAACAACATCTTTTCAAGAGATAAAATCCTCGTGTTAAATTAGTTAGGTTAAAAGTCAAATTCATGTCTATAGTTGACAGTGTCCGGGCAAAACATAATTATCTACTGGTAAACTTGATGATTCCTGCATGTTATATATGCTCACTTGAGATACCCCAAGAGCAGCTTCTAGGAAAATTCCAGTTGATTTCTGTTAAAAGAAAACTATTTCGAAAATTTGGATTTAGAATATTCACAAGGCCAAAAAACAAGGGTATGTTTCCGGTAACATGGGCAAAGAAGTTGAGGTAGGTAGGATTATTTTTTTAACCCAAGGCCTGATAATTATAGTTATACTTTGGTAGGTTTTAACTGGTTAACAATAGAAATGATGCTCTCCGCCATAGAATTTGAGAAAATGATGGGAAAATGTGTGTATAGAACTCAAATGTAAATTTTGAGATGAAAATGTCAAAAATCGGAAAAATCTTTAAAAAAAACTTAAAAAAAGCGGAAAATTATGAAAAAAATGCTGAGAACGGTCGGTGACCGGAAACCTTTTTTTTTTTTTGGCCCAATCATGACCAAGGGGGGGGGAGGCATTAACCCCAAGTCTTGTAAAGGAAGAATCCGTTTCTATAGCAGGAATGGGCAGCACAAATCATGAATATATTCATATGCTTCAGCTGTGACCATAAACTACAACTCAAAGTGACAGAAAACAATAGTAACAAATGCCTTAGCATATGCCTCTGGCAACTGTTGACCATCTAAAAGCCAAAGGCTATAACCCATGTTGGAGTGCAGTGAAAACGCTTGTCATTTAGCCTCCAGTCATGTCTTTTTTTCACCATGGAGGAGTCCAGGCCACCTGAGAGACAAGTGTTTGCTACTGTGTGGACAGACTCTATCAGCTCCCCCGACCCCGTGTGCCGTCTGTCGCCTCTGGGTGAAAAGTTGACGGGTCGCCCACCGAGGGAGGCGGCCAGGGTTGTTCCCTGCAACCGAGGTCCCACCTCGGGACCTTCACCCCTCATGTGACCATCCTCAGGGAGTTACAGAAAGATGCACTTGGTCAGGCGGTCAACAAAGACAACCAATGCATTGATAAACACTACTTCAAACGGTATTGAAAAAGTAAAGGGGGAGGGGATATACGGGGTCCCAGAGCTACCAAGTTTCATGTAAGCAGTACACACGTGAGTAAGGATCAATGGGTGATCATGATGGGCATGTTTGCACAAGTATCTTTCAACTCAGGTTGAAACTTGTTCAAGACACTGACAATTCATCTACTCTATCTTTCTGGGCTGATCGGTAGTTACTCTACAGTTCTACTAAGTAGGGTGACATGCTAGGGGATTGAGTGAGAGAGTGGTGATGTTGGTGATCGTCGGCTACCCTTGGCCCTAAACGCCCCTGACATGTACCAACACCAATGCTGACGGGCCTAGTAAAACCACAACTGATAAAGCATCCATCTCAGGATAAACTACATAAAAATAGCCCACACACAAGTATATACACACATAATGACAGGCACTGAATGGATAATCTACAAGAGACATAGTAACTGTAACAGCATGGCACAGGGCCCCAGTGGCGAGGCACAAAACGCTGTGTTTACAAATGATGACATTTTGTCTGCTTTTCACTGGGGGTCATTTGGCTCATTAATCACGTGGCCGGGGCGTCGTAAATCATCCCCTGCTTACCTGAGAGGCTTATCGGCGGGTCGTAAGGCCCTCGTAAACACAGTTGTAACACGGGTATCAACATGAAACCCCTTCTCTGGAGGTAGGTGCTATCTCAGTAGGGGGATCCTCTGGTAGTTATTGCCCCACTGGAGTTGTTGCCTCTCACAGGATGCCTCCACTTCTCGATGCTATAAACCTTTGTAATAGTATTTCCACTTCTCCTCAGTCTCACACTCTCCTCTCTCTTACTCCCTCCAGCAACACCTCTCCTGGCCCTAGCGGAGGCAGGTTGGCAGTGCGTTGTGTATGGCCGCTGGCTGTTGGTTGGGTAGCTCCTGTGGAGAGTGAGTGTGGGGTGGGAGGAGGAGGAGAAATAGGAGGAGGAGGAAGAGGAGGCTGGGGACGCAACTCAACTCCTACCGGGCCCCTAGTGCTTGCTTCTCCACTGGGCGGACTAGGGACGGAAAAGACTGGCCATGGAGGCGCGTGTATAACGGTAGAGTGAATCCTGCCCTAATGACGTATGCGTCGGCCCTGGGCCCCACCACCTCCTCCCCCCACATCTCTCTCAGAGCCACGCGCGCGTCCTACGACCGTGAGAGGGCGTCACACCCACCCTCCCACCCACCGGACGTCGTGTGCCCCCCACTCTGACAGAGTTACTGACAGTCAGACTGTCAGTCAGTTTGTCCAACTGACAGACTGTCAGTAGTCAGAGCTTCTCACTGGAGGTGTTTTTCCCCCCACATATCCTCATAAAGATTACTTTTTAGTGTGTGAACGTGTGATAATTTAGAAGGGAAGGGGTTGAGTCAGAGCTGTATTTTAACTACAGTATATGGATGCTGACAGGGGTTTGTAAGGGAGTATGGAGTAAGCCCAAGTCAGCTTTCCATTAGAAAATAATGCTTATCTTACAGATTTATGTTGGATGAGATCCACTTGATTATCCAATGAAGGATACATGTACATTTCTTTTATTTGCAAGGTGTGTGGGCTGTGTGGAAGTTTAAGAAGGAGAAAAAAGGGCGGGGAGGTGCCTAGCAGGTCTCTTCAGTCAGTAACTGATATCAGTCTTGTGGTAGAGGCATTGATGGTCCAAGTCCAATATTGCAAGTCCTACTATATTCACTGTGTCTCTGTTGCAATACTCCAGTATTAGTATACACACAGCCCTGTCTCTAGTCTCATGGGGGCAACTGGTCTGCGTCCTTCTCCAGTACATCCTACCACTAGCCCTGGTGTATTTCCCTCCCAATGGAGGGATACTCCAGGCGTATGGGTCCGATGTGCCCATTAATACAGCCTGATACCCACTGAGTCCCAGCGGCCAACCAACTATCAGATGTAAGCGATCCACCAGCTACCCCCCCCCCCGAACTTTCTCCACCCTCCCCACCTTCACCAGATCCCTCCAGCAGGCGCGCAGGAGGTATTAAGTATACTCTCCAAACCCCCCTTTCCTCCTCCACTGCCCCCTCCAGGGAATATGTCCAAGGTATGGCCCAAGCGGCTTCAGGACTTTGTTAAAATGCTTCCAGGATTGAAATCAACACCTAGAACCAACACCTCAAGGGTGGTACATCATATCCTTATGAATTACACAGTGTAATCCTGGGAGTTCCTTATCGGGCTGTTGCATTGGAAGTAGTGCATCTTAACACAAGTGTAAAATGTTTGCATATCGCCATAGAGAAATGTTGTCATTCTTCCCAAAGAGTTTAGTTCTTTTTTTCACAATAGATGTATTGTACTCACCATTGGCAGGTATATACACATCGACTCAGCCAACTCAAAAGTCGAGACCATTCTGTGGTGAGATAGATCTGTTGGTATCTGGTCTACAAAACTGTAAAGTGCTTTCTATATACCGTATTCAACACATTTATGGGAGCCCCTAGGTTATTCCCCCTCATTCCCCTTGTCCACCCATCTCCCCTTTTCCCCTTCACAACCTCTCCCCCATCTCCAAGCCCGACCGCCATATGCAAATGAAAAAAGAAGGCTGACAGCCTGACTGGCCTTGTGCCCCAGGGACTTCCACTCTAATAAGTTGAATAATTCCACTATTTGTGTCCAGTCCGCCCCCAACACTTGGTGACCAGAGCCTGGACAAAGGCTCTGGTCACTGGGACAGAAAATGAGGAGTGGTCGGTGTATTGAACACTTAGAATGTTCAGTAGAAGTCAGGGTATAGTAACCAGATACCTCAATACAAGCTTAAAGTCTCAATATGTTGGTATACTAAAGGGAACGAGGAGTTCTTGGGTGAGAGATGAGTAGGAAAACCTGTGTCATATTTCTGAAGACATTATAGGAGAGTGATAACTGATATCTTGATAGAACGATCCCCTGCATAACAAATGTCAAACAGTCTTTCTTTGGGACCAACAGACATGTAAGCATTGGTAGACATTCATGATTGGCCAAATTCCAATATGATAGAAAGCTCTTCTTATCAAATAAAGTCTATTTACTATTGACCCTATCAATATCCATCCTAACCCATAGAGACCCCATGAACTTCCTTTGTCAATTAGTGAACACCTTTGGACCGTAGGGCCATTTTGTACCTAAACCTGGCCTCCACCTCCACCCTCACAGCCCACCCTGACCACCCACCTCTACAAGACAAAGGGGATCATATTGATTGTAATTACTGCCTGAGGGCATGCAGGGTGCAGGGGTGACCCCCTCTTTGTGCCTTATGTCCAGCCGGAACCAGAGCTGGGGGGGACCTGTTGAATGGCGAAGACTCAGGGGTGATGGTCCTGAATCTGTAGATTCTCATTCCGAAGGAAAGGGATGGGTTGGATTTAGGATGAGGAGGTGGAGGTGGCTTGATGGGCGATGAGGCAATTTGAGGAACACGTGTAAAGAGCCTGGGATGCAGCCGAGTGGCAAAGTACAGGTCGTTCAGGGCGCCAGGGCAAAGGGAGGACGCCCTCAACGGAATATAAAGTTGGATCACTTAAAGGGCTTAACTCTCACCCTTTTGAGGGACTCTGCATGTCCTTCCTCTCACACCTAAACGTAGACACATCCACATAGTACTTTGCACTGAGATCCCTAGTACCAGAATGTGGACGCTCTACTGATAATCACCGACTAGAAGCTGGCCCTATATATCTGTGATTTAATCAAAAAGATTCTTCGGTCTAGGTTCTTGGGAAGTCTGAAAAATACATTCATATACTTTTAAAATGACTGAAATTTTTATTGTTCTCAGTAGCGGATCCAGGGGGTGGCCTGGGGGGCACGTGCCCCCCCACCCTAGACGCCCTGAAATTGGGCCTCATTTCACTCTTAACTATTGGAAATGTGGTGCCGAATCCTGGCTGTGCCCCCCATGACCAAATTTTCTTGGCTGTGCCCCCCCCTAGACCACCCCTTCTGGATCCGCCCCTGGACTTCTGAATTAGTTTTCAATTTGAATTTGACACTGGAAAATAGACCTTTCTAAACATCAAAAGGTGAAAATCAGCATCAACCTTACTTCAACCAAAGATCCTGCAACAAATTGTAGGCTCGTTATTTGAACAGGGATACATTTGTCATTATAGTTATACCGCATATTGTTATTAGACGGCGGGGATTAGACGTCTCCACAACCTTTCTTTAATCTCTCCTATTTTGTTGTTCTTTCAGATATCGCCGACAGAGGCCCGTGGTCGGTCACTTCCGGATCCTGTAATGTGACGTGGAAGGGGGAGGCTTCGTGGGTCACCCTCTGCGGATCACCGGGTCCCAATGTCACGGACGTGCCGTCGGCCCGTGACAAGGGTCAAATGGCCGAGTCAGAGCAGCCAAATCAGCAACTGGAGGTAAATGAAGATGTTAGAGTTCGTGGTGGGCTCGTGGCACAAGCTCCTGCTCCCACCGAGCCAATTTGCGCGCATTAGAGGCTGGTTGTCAAATTTGTTGCCATAGCAACGCGTCGGAATGGAATGGAGGCTAGCCTTTGTCGGTGATCACCCGGGTATGTTGTCCATTTGGACGGTCGGATCCCTGGAGGAGGTGGGCAGGATGGTGATTGACAGGTCAGAGGCAGCAAGTCAAAGCCTGGACCCGCCCAACAGTACACTTGGGGGTCAGACGAGTGACACTTGTAAGGGCGTTGGTGATTGGCCCTCACCAGCCAGACTGACCAAGGCTACACTGTGAAAATGTGCCATCAAAATAATGACTACTCTCTGCCAATTTTGGGTCAAAGCTATTACCGCTATTCTCAGAGATTCAGGTTTATAAACTGGCATTGCTTTACTGTACTTTATGTTGGGACTTTATTGTATTGTAGAAATTACACATACAGTACAAATATTCTTATTCAGTATACAGTTTACTAAGATGTCTGGTGAATTCAACTGCCATTTCTTAAAGTGTACACAAAAACATCGATTTCAGAGACATAACTTGAGAACCACACTTTCTCTGAATTTTCCATAAAGCCCTTTCTGGTGAAAATATCGGAAATTGATATCATTATTTTGACTGTGATAATGCAATATAATACATTTGGATAAGAAGATCCAAGTTGTTCCCTCACTGCAAAGGTGCCCTTTGTGTAATACTGACTGCATATATATATATATATATATATATATATATATATATATATATATATATATATATATATATATATATATATATAAGGGTTATGGTCCCGGATTAAACTATAGTCATAATAGGTATCATATGCGGTCTGGAAATCTTTATAGCCAATACAGACCTGACAGTCTGAACGATTGAATACACATAGAAATGTCTTTTCTTTTGTCCATGACATACAATGCTCCACGTAATAAAACAAGAGATGAACCAAATATCCATTGTTCATTGTGGCTTATCTGAATCTGACATATTTGTAACAACGTTGTGTTGACTACTGGTTATCATATTGCAGTAACACCAGGGGCCACCCAAGTCAGTTTATTTGTCATTAGCAACACCCAAATAAACTTACTATGCCACTTCAAAGGATTCTATGTGGCAGTTGAAATGACTGTGTAAGGGTGGAGGCCTACCCAACATCACGTCAGGGGTTATGGAATTTTCATGGTTAATTCTTGTTGCTGTCTTTCAACGTTTCCAGCATTAGAAGTGGATGGTACAGCCTAATATCCATGGGTCGGCAATTCATGATTTCAAGTGGACCTTGTATGGCAGGACTGTGTTAGTTCTGATTAACATGTCCAAACATTCATTGTACTTTAATCAATGCATCATACGTCAGGCAAACAAATCATATTATGGCTTGCCTATGCTACTCTGCCATAGGATATCTATCTCCTCTGGGAGCTACTTAAAGCAAGATCAGTCAACAAACCTCTAGAACATCAGCAAAGTTTGCAATGTGCAAGTGGCAGAACTATAGAGTATCCATAGATTCCTGTATTATAACACAATAAGAGGTAAGACCCTGTAGCTATCAATCTTCCTATAAGTCCCACCCATAAGTCTGTCTAATAAAGAGATATTTGTTAACTTAATGGCCCAAAATAAAGCAAATTAAAACTACACAAATCAGCAAACAATTGATGATGGCTTGTCGAGATTGGGGGTTGCTCCTGGTGAGGGGGGGGGGTGGATCCCATGAGTATTCTACTCAAACCTGAGAACTATTTGGGTTAGCAAAGCAGAAAGGGGGCCCTGTGGTATAATTGTGCCAATTTATCATGTTGGACTGGAGGCCAGCCAACAAGACTGGTGGTGGGGGCTCTGCCAAGGCCTACCTGTAATGAGATACAAAGAATGAGTGGTGGTGTCTGTAGGTCCATGTGGAGTCCCTCCGCCTGAGTGCGTTCACATTTATCAATCCATGGAGGACAATGGAGTACTTGTAGTGGGCAGTCTAGGTGTGCACCTCAGCATTGTCCCTTTACATGCTGTAGCATGTATCATAACATGGACACCATGTGTCATAACACGCTTGGACAGTGGACAAGAGTCTCTCCCCTTACTATTATATGCAACTGGCATGCTCCTGAGCCAACAGGCATATCCTGACCAAGATCCAAATTGACTTCAGGATCCAAAAATGGATCTGTGTCATACCTATAGCATTTGGTGTAGATCCTTATGCTTGCGCGTACTATGATGAATTCCCTATATACTTTGGTACATCGATTATTTCGATTGGAATTATCTATCTAATTAACTAAATAATCCAAATAAGGATAAAACAACTTCAATTTAGAGAGCAGTTTTAATTTGTATTTACAAATCTATTCAAGATGATAAGCGTTTGAGCTAGAGGTGAGCAAAAGTACACATGAGTAGCAATAAAGCTACGTGTGCTCCATCATAAACATCATATGGAAAAGTAATACTGATCCAAATGTAACTCTATATCCTGAACCCTGATACATATATGGAAGTCAACTTATTGATCATGTAGTTTCCTATGTCAATATATACTTCCGTAAGAACCAAGCATCAAAGTGAAGAGTTGACTAGGAAGAGTGGAAAGGGGAAATCTATCTTTGAAGTTGGAATATCGCCAGCAGGATTTGGACCTCCTGTGGAGGGCTTTGAAGAGAGATACAACAACAAACTACCGACGGATACGCGAGAACATGCTCCAAATTTTGAACTGAACTCTCCAATAACCGAAATTTAATCCCTTGATATCGCTACAACAGTATACAAACACAGATAAATGCTACTGCTAAATACCTCGTTTGTGGTTAGTACAGATAATAACTTTTGAGCGAAAATGTATATGCATATTCAATGCATGTACCAGACAACATCACAGACTCCTTGCATGCTATTCAGAAAAAAAAAAACCTATTATATCCATCATGTTTATCTAACCCAACGAATCCCCTTCCTATATCATAACATTCCAAAACACGCCATATTATATACAAAATATCACATGGTTAAAACCACGTAAAAGGACCCACTCCTCTCCAGCTTTAAGTGGGTCAAGGTTGTGACCCCGATCATGCAGCACTGTCACGGCGAAAAGGGCAAAAAACTGCAAACTGAGATACGAGATGCGACAGGCTGAAGCGTTTGACTTGGGAATTGACATTTCGTCGCTGCAGGGCGACTCACGGCTGCGATTGCGTGCACACGTCGTCCTGCACTGCTCAACCCACGACACCAGCCGGCCTACAGGCTTCTCCAAAAATAGCAATTTTCGCGGGATGGATATTTTCGCGGATTGAAATGGTGTGCCATAGGAAAGTGGGTATACGTGTTGATGTTGCTGGAAGCAGGGATGGGTTGGAGATGGTAGGAAGGGAGGGGGGTTGGCTGGGATGGTATTGAAATATAAAAAGCAATGAGAAACACAAAAAAGGACTCAGCAAGGCAGACTGCAATGAAATTGGTTATGATTGCTGTCGCTCCAACACGTCGCGGCGCTGTCGCGTTTCTTGCCGCGGTGGGCGCGCAACGGCGGCTGTGGTGGCGGCGACGTAATGTTTCCAGTAATGATGGCTGAATTTGGAGAACTTCCGGCCGGGATTGTAGCAGCTTCCGTTGGCGTTGCTGGCAGATGCCGGAAGCCAAAAAGTCGGCGTCCGCGGCGCAAATATGGCGACGTCGCGTGTCATTAGTGGTGAGGTGAAATTTGGGCCAGTAGGCAGACATATCCGACGTGTGGGGTGGGCTAGGGCCAACATGGCGGTCACCCTGCGCATGTGCAGATGGAAGGACTCCCAGATGGAGTGGATTGCTGACTTCACAGTTCGCAAGAGGAGTCTCTTGCAATAAGAGTCTTAGAACTTAGGCACCATTTAGCTTATAATCGTATGGAATTCATAGTGACCCTAGTGGCGACCCATTCGCTGTACATGAGTTTTTTTTTTCAGAACTAGGTGATCATTTAGTAATATCCAAGTCCCAAGCAACAACATGTCATTTGTATAATCACAGTTAGAATTATAACACAGCCGTTATAACGCCCAAAACCATGAGTCTACCTCCAATGGGATGATCATATCTATGATGATTGAGCCAATGGGACCAAGTGAAGACCAAACATTTATCATTAAAAATTGTGGATTTTGCTGAAGCAAGGGTTCTTTAACCTCCCACGCGATGTGGATTTGGGTCATGCCTCTAATGAGCTAGAGAGATGTTTGGTGTTGTTCATCCTACCGCAAGTCTAGTTTGTATAACTTTAGCCTTATAACTCATAACTTTAGTCTTCAGTCGATAGTCTTCCAGTGAGGAGATGTTAATTCTATGTGCACTTGCTAAAATCATACATTAGGTAATGAACATTTAATTTTCTCAAAATCCAATAAAGAAGCACTGTTAATCTTTGTGATATGATTATTCCCGTATGGTGAAGGACGAGAGTTTTCATTTCGATAATAGTTTAATTACATCTACTAACATACCTTGCAGAAAGTGTCCGCAGTTTAATCTCTCTAGGAATATATGTGGAAGTATTGAAAACATTGAAAATGTGTATGTAATGTAAAATACAATGTGTGCTTACGATACGCATACAGCTTTATTCACTTTCACAGAAACAAAGCAGCAATGTCGATAAGAATGGGACACACTAATGGAAAACAAGAGGCACAACAAAATCACAACTCACAGAAGAAGTCCGTGACATTTTGACTAGTAATTAGGGACCAATTTAGATTTAGAAGTAGGAGGGAGAAATGTCTTTTGTCAGACAGCAAAATGCCCCAACTACTTCAAGAAGAGAGATTTCCCGATATCGAGAATTACTCAGCAAAGTAAAAACTCCATCTTGATTCCTTCCCTAAAGTGATCCTCCATTCCCTCCCCTTCCTTATCTACGAACATGATAAGGGAAGGCACTGACCCCTTTTTCTTTCACCATTGCTGACTCCTTTATCTTCACGCTCTATTGGCTACCACCGCCTTCCCGACACGCCCGAGGTGACGTTACTTCCGCCCACCATGGCGTTGGGTGTCAGTCGGCGCATGCGCATGACGATGGTCAACCTCAAGAAGTGTCAATCACAAACCTTACTGGGGAAGCCTATAGAAGTTCATCATCCTCAGTTCATACAATACTACTCCTGCTATCTCCAAAGCAGATATCCTCTAAAACAATCCCCTTCCCTGGTCACATGGCTACCCACGTGACCTGCCACGTGATCATCCTTGACCCAGATACTTCAGATAGTATCTGAGACATTGATATGGGCAATGATCATCCCGTTTTGTGATGGGTGCTATAGCCTTCAGTGAGATCAGTGTGGGATATCCTATTCAGGGACTGACGACGACTGACAGATGCCAAAATCGCAACTCTCAGCGTTTCTGCCAGATTGCAGCTTCACTGGTGCTTTGAGGTAATTCGTATGTGGCTTTGGGTCTGCACTTTTGCAGATAGAAAGCTGAAAATCATCGCTCTTGGGGTAGCCATATACTTTGTGAACTAGCCATGCCATTCATATGGAGCTATCACAACCAACTGTAGAAAACCCCGTCAAACATCACTAACTTCGCACGATTTATCATGAATTATAAGGGCACTCTACTAAGAATCATGCATTTACAGTCTACTGAACCAAATGGATGACTCAAGCTACATGGACATTATATGACATTATACAAAAGATTGTGTGGTGAAAATTCTACAGATAGATTTGCATGCACACTGCATGCATATATGAAATCTCTCCTTAAAAAAACGCGGAACATGACACAAGTCATCACCAAACACCTACAATCCCCACTGGCGAGACTATTAAAGCAAGTAAAGCTAGACTGTATCCTATCAAACCATTAGGTCAAATAAGACTTACCTGTACACAGAGAGCAGAGCTATGTTATAACCATAGTAAAAGTGCCATCTCCATATACTACTTACATAGGACCATGGTTGCTTTGACCAGCAAACAAGGGCCGCGCTCCAAGATCACTGACTTGCTCACTCCCCGGGAGACTCACTGAGGAATTTGCACTTGCACTGGTCAGTTGAGATAGCATGATCTGTAAATCAGTAGCGATAATGCATGAGAGGGCTCTTATCTTTTAGTTATTATTGAACATACGATGTTCGCGGTAGGGGAATGATGTGGAATCCATGTGAAGAATGCGTATTCAGTATTGTGCTTTAAAGTATGGTCTCTTCTATGGTGCACATGATCATTAAGCTAATCATACAGGGGTACACATACAAAAAGGACGGCATGATGCGCATGCAGTGCATCGTGACAACACGTGAAGCTGAATGATGAAGTTAAGAAAAGACTGCTGGTCATTATAAAACATGTGATATGTGTAGAATGGTTGGGGGGTGAGCAGCTCGGGGATTCTATGGGGTGAGGGGGTTCTTCTCAGCTGTTGGCACTGCCCGATAGTGACTGATCCACTCAGAGGGCCGGCCACTAGAGGTGGACCGGTCCCTGGGAGACCTACCTGCCAGACTACATGGTTCAGTCAGACATTAACAATATCACATGGCCCTTGTAACATTGTGCCATGTATGAACATTGTATACCGTCCTGACCTATCTAAGCGCAGGAACTTTAGATAACCACAGTGGTAGGGTCTCAAGGCTTGGGACTTTTAGGGGATCTAGCACTCGCCCAGACCATTCTGGTACGCGTGGAAATAATATAGTACATACATGACAGACATTCTTTTATTTTATTGAGAAATTTAAAATTATTCAATGTAAATGTGTAATAGACCATAAAGATGATATCTTATGCTTCTTCAAGCAGTATCCAGCAAACAAGCCTGCTATGTTATACATGACTGGAGATCGGCTTGGAGATTCTATGGATCACATGGTCAGTTCACGGCCAAGAACGATGTTGTGATATGGAGGAGGCTGACACTAGGCTACTGGGTCTGGAACACGCTACTAGATCCCTGATCCTACCAGAAACCTACTTATATTAACGCTGCACAGTGGTGGGCAACCCAACAGATGATTTCATTCTGAGAATTCTACCTATGAAGAAAATGCCTGCACAGAATCGATTGTAACATGCATTTGCCGGCGTATCACAAATGTCAATGTGTGGAAAGGGATGAAAATGATATCTACTGGGATCTTAAAACTGCAATGAGGCAGAAGCATTCACGCACACAAGTAGTGAGTAGTATAATAAAATGCCCCTTTGGAGCGTGATAAACATACCCCAACAAAGCATGTCCTCCACAATATCTACCAATGAAATGTTCTAGAACTACATAAAACATGCATTATTACAACTAATATCTACCAGTGTCTACATCACAAGTCATAGCAGCAGGCAGCTATGTAAACATGTTACATCATGGGTTTTACGGCCGGCATTGGGCAGTGCATGGGACAATCCATCACCCAGTACGAGGTGTGGGGAGGGTCCTGGCGTGGCGGGGTGGGGTGGGTACTATAGTACTAGTAGTAAGGGTGGCATGGGAATTCTCACGGCAGGAGGTCATATAATGTGATAAGCCCTGACACGCTGACATGTGTATCTATTGTCAGCAATTGTGGATAAAAATACCAGATCAATACTAATATTCAGCACACCCTTAGAGCAGCCAGGGTGTTTGGGGCTAAGGAGGAGGCTTTTAAGGGAATGTAAAGGAATGATAGTGAGCCACTATATGTTTGATAAGCTTGCCATGAAAGATATATGGGCCATTTAATTGTCTATTTTATATCATCCACATGTTCAGTTTCGATAAGACCCATTTCACCGAGACATTCACATTTATTATAGGAAGTACATCGAAACCATATAGGGTGAACTAACTGGTAATGACTAATAAATACTATACACACCAATCCCAGACTATGCCGGTCATCAAGGGACATTTGTAAAAACCCTTGTGTACCTTATCGAAGGGTATAATGACCAGCTGTATGAATATTACTGATGAACTATGATATGCGATTGGAGGACAAGAACGTCGATGTAGCCATTTTCCCTAATCAATTAGGTACAAAAGCAAACTGAATTAAAACCTAATTGCCAAGGAACTAGAGATTGAATTGATGATTACATAACGCTTAACCGATGCACGAAATAGCTTATAACTTCATATTCTCGTCATGTATAGAGGAGCTATACATTTGATATCTAACATCGATAGTCCACTAAGGCCTCTATCGCAGGAATTGATGTAGGAAATGTACGGCTCAATCGTGCGACAGAGGCCAAGTGGACTATCGATGTAACAACGAGAGTCCACTAAGGCCTCTATCACAGTAATTGATATAGGAAATGTTTGGCTCAATCGTGCGACAGAGACCAAGTGGACTATCAACATAAGACCCATAGTCCACTTGGCTTTTTGGCCGCTGTTCTCACGTATTTGGGAAGACTAACTCTAGTGGTATGATGTTGGCCTAGCCCATTCTTTTAACCAACACCAAGACGCCGATACAAGTCACCATTTATTGTTCATTGGTTATTCACAATTACAGTTGTTTGGTGAGTCCACTCAGGTTGTACAGCTTCAACGACATCAGTCTATTCATACAAGCAGTTCATGTTTTAACAATCCGATGCTACTGGAGAGGTATAAGTGCCATAGAGATCCTGTTCAATCCGTTCTTACATTGGCTAAGTGCAATACTAAATACTAAACAGCTTCATCCTCGTCTACTCCAGGAGTATGTGTTGCCTCCTCGGCTGCTCCCACAATACTAACTCCTCCCTATCTCTTACCAACCCCTCACACCTTTCAGACGCCGGTGTTTGGCTCACCCGTATTCCCCCCTCCCCCTCTACAGATTCTACCTGACCAGATCTCGTCGACTCCCCTCCGTCTGCAACATTCCACAGCCTACCATAAACTCTTAGCTACCATAAACCCTATACAGGACTCCCATAGCACTCTCCCATATAGCATACAATAAATACACACATAATACAGTATACAATAAATACCCACATAAGCGTACCCTGTTATACCCGTTCATTATAATTATTGGCTATTGATGACAAAACAGGTGCGGGCGCTCCCCTCTTGTGACGCGAGTCACACCAATTGTCAAGCATAAATTATGCTTGAATACATCTTATGTATTGTTTTGTCACTAATACCTGAGGTAATCATCGTTATCATATTATACATTTCAATAGTTATTTATGTACATACATATACACCACACTTATATAATACCATGCATTATTACTATATATATTTTCCACACTGCATTGGTGACTTATTCTTAGCGCAAACTTGTCCTCTAACATATACTTTATTATTGCAATTCTCTCATTTCTTGATTCTCAATTTGTTTTTCTTTCCTTTGTTATTTATTTTACTCATTCACTCGCCTTTACTAAGCACTTTGTCCCATTCTATGTTTATATATTCTTTTTACTATCCTTACCCGGGTTCTCCACCATCTGGGCTGTGTGGGTTGTGTTTAGATGTATATTAATGTGGTCTAACTTGTGTAGTTATTACCAGTTCGCTCCGCTGTTCTCACGTATTTGGGAAGACTAACTCTAGTGGTATGATGTTGGCCTAGCCCATTCTTTTAACCAACACCAAGACGCCGATACAAGTCACCATTTATTGTTCATTGGTTATTCACAATTACAGTTGTTTGGTGAGTCCACTCAGGTTGTACAGCTTCAACGACATCAGTCTATTCATACAAGCAGTTCATGTTTTAACAATCCGATGCTACTGGAGAGGTATAAGTGCCA
Organism: Acholoe squamosa; assembly: GCA_949317995.1. Classification (NCBI taxonomy): domain Eukaryota; kingdom Metazoa; phylum Annelida; class Polychaeta; order Phyllodocida; family Polynoidae; genus Acholoe; species Acholoe squamosa. The sequence continues at coordinate 36,428,802 of OX439048.1, read as the reverse complement.
TAGAGATCCTGTTCAATCCGTTCTTACATTGGCTAAGTGCAATACTAAATACTAAACAGCTTCATCCTCGTCTACTCCAGGAGTATGTGTTGCCTCCTCGGCTGCTCCCACAATACTAACTCCTCCCTATCTCTTACCAACCCCTCACACCTTTCAGACGCCGGTGTTTGGCTCACCCGTATTCCCCCCTCCCCCTCTACAGATTCTACCTGACCAGATCTCGTCGACTCCCCTCCGTCTGCAACATTCCACAGCCTACCATAAACTCTTAGCTACCATAAACCCTATACAGGACTCCCATAGCACTCTCCCATATAGCATACAATAAATACACACATAATACAGTATACAATAAATACCCACATAAGCGTACCCTGTTATACCCGTTCATTATAATTATTGGCTATTGATGACAAAACAACAGTCTAAAGTAAGTATGGCCATCTGTTTGTATATGACATGTATGGGTGCCGGAATCAGTAAATTAGGACTAATTTACATGAAGAGACTGTGTGGAAAACATGGGATTCCCTCATACCTCTCAACTAAACCACCCAGTCCCAGCGTGACGTCACAGCTCTCAGCTGGTACCCAGCAGGCCCTGTGCAGACACAACTGAAATATGAAGGATCCAGCAGAGACCTGTCAATCAAACTCAACCCCTTCGTGCAGCATGATGAAAAATCCATTATTTAGAGGCTGCTCCTCCAGACCAGACTCTACCTCTTCTCCCCATAGCCCGAAAGCTTCGCATGATACCCATCCATGACCCACCTCCTCTCCCTTCCCATTTTCAGTCACAACAAAGTCAATTACACCACTGCAGTATACTTATAGCAAGCCTCCCTCGCTTTTCTGCACTCACCCTATAACTGATCCTCTGTAATGAGATTAAAGCATGCAGGACTGAAGGTAATACCTTTCCCTCTCTCCTGGAGCTATATCAACATTCAGTGCTCCCTACCCTTTAGGTTCCTGCTACCCTCTGCTCTACAAGACCACTCCTACACGGTGTGGATTCAGGTTTACTTGTGGGCGGTACCTCCACATCCCCTGCGGCTGGAGAGGGATCTGGTAAATATTCTGTGGGCTAGTAATCGCCAATGCCAGGCTTTTTATTATTGCTCAGGTGATTTGCGTGAGCGCCGTGAAAGGCTTGCTTGAAAAAAGAAAAGCCTTATGAATTATGAATGGGTGTTTTGGTAATGTGACTTTTATCTAAACTCGATTGCTTTGATTCCCCCGAGGGGCTGGGTAGCTTTGAGGGAGTAGGGTGGGAGGGTGGGTGCTGATTTGGTGGTGTAAAGGTAGTGGGTGATTGAGGTTGAGTAGAATAATAATTATTGTCCACAATTGAATATCCTATTGAATGAACATACCAATGGGAGTTGTCATTCATACTCTTATATTTAGGTCAAAGAATTGAAAATACTCATGTCTGGACCAAAATTGTATGACACATCAGCAATTGTCCACAATTGAATATCCCATTGAATGAATGTGACAATGGGAGTTGTCATTCATACTTTTGTATTTAGGACAAAGTATTGAAAATACTCATGTCTAGACCAAAAGGGTATGACATCTTAGCATCTCGATTAATCATACCGGGATTTCAATTTTGGAAACATTCATAAATATGAATTTGTTATTTTTCAACAGGAACCCGGCCATGGATGATATAGTCTTAAGGCGATTAAGGCGAGGTGGTGTGAAGGTATTTGGTGATCAAGTTTGACGTGATTCCATGGTGTGGTACCGGTGGGATGGTTAGAGGGTACAGATGGATTATGCAAAGGGGTTCTGCACTTAATTGGTGAAGTAGCAACTAATGAAGGGCAATTGTAGAACTTTGATCCAGAAAATTATGGATATACAATGTAGTAGAGGAACTATGTAAAACTGTTAGTGCAATATGATATAATGCTTCTTGTGTGTTGTTTTACTACATGTAGGACACTATGTATACCTACACTGCAAAAATGGTGTTTAGATTTTAAACATGTTTAGGTCAAGGAGGAGTGAGCCATTCTTATTTCCCTAATTAGGCAAAAATAAACAACATGACTGTACAGTTAATAATATTCATTGTTCCCAATATAATCCCCATTACCTCTGCTATATTTGTGGGAATAGCTGTTTGGTCTCAGTAGACTTAAAGGTATTATAATTTTTGAAATATTATGAGAGGACTTGAGGCTGAAAGTACATATAGAAAATACTACTGAAGGAATGTCATGCATGGATCCATAGCGATTTTGTCTTCATGCACGACCAAATGTTTTATATAACAATGAGAAGTCCTAATCTCTTATCCACATCACAAACCACTTTCGGCAATTAATACCCAGAAAAGTGCTAATTATCATCTAAAGTCACTTAGGAGTAATTTACAAATTGAATGAAGTGCTACAGAGCTGCTGGTTCCAGCAAGGCAAGGCCTAAAGGGTGCAAACCTCCAAATACCCGGTGTGTGTCTGCCTAATGAAATATGGATGTAATTACTAAAACGGCGCGAGAAGAATAATCATTTCTTCTTATCTGATTGAGCCTGAGCCAGCACCGAGAGGAAGGGGAGCAGGCCGCAGTGCTTTACACATAGCCTGCCGCCAGTAGACCTCTGATATGTTTATTGGCCATCTTAGAACATGTGAAGGGCTCACAGACGGACTGATATATGTGCATTATATGGGAAATATATTACAGAGCGCTGTGTGTACTGAGAAGGAAAGACAAATGAGATAATATGCTAGGAATCTTTTAACCAATGGTATATTAGTAGGAATGGCGTATGTTTACAGCATGGGCGTGGTAGACGGGGGGGGGGCGATGTGGGGAGAGGGTGGGAGGTCGGGTGGGGGGGGGGGTAAATTGCCTTGCCCCACTTTTGACCAACTCACACAAAGGTCAAATCTAAAGGATCAAGTTTTGTGAAAAAGTCAGACATCTCAAATATGTGCCATCAACTTCTTCTCAAGCCCCTGCCATATGTATGCAATCCAGAAAACATGGATTATATCAATTAATAAATTTATAGATTAATAAAGCTTTTGGAATGCTATCCTCTTGCACAATGGCTTCATGAGATACCTAAGCCCACTACACACCCACTCCAAAATGCAGAGATGTAATTTCAATAACGAGGTTAGAGGTCTTATCCCGCTTAGTCCAGATTATAATAGGACGAAATCTATTTGAGAAAATGGAGGAAGAAACTATGATCTTTTTGATGTGTTAGCACCAAGTTTCATATCTCTAGTGACAGCGGCCTTTGCCAAATTAGATGGCATTATGAGTTCAAATGCTTACCTAACGCTGGCAATTAGGCGGTAATTGTCTATCCGATGGTTAGAGTAGGGAGGGCCATGTTCAACAGGGTTTATTGTCGACTTAAAAGGCTTTGGATTAATTTTTTAAGCGCAACTGTGGATTAAAAGCATAAAACCAAATTGCTGTTGAAAAACTTGCTCGTAAACGCTCCTAATGAAACGATTCTGTTCTTAACTAATCATAATAAATTGATGGTAGGGGAGTCATTATGTCTTTTAATCAAAGTTGTTAATGCTTTACAAGCGTGCATTCTAACATATCGGTACTATATACTCTCATATTTAGGATCTTAGAAACGTGTTGTCTGATAAACCGATTACATACAGACACTGCCATGAATATGGGTCTAGAATAATGTAGTGTAATTTGATGGCATATGGTCTGTTTGTTTCATGGGGCTATAACCAATCATACCTGAATGACTTTACGATACAAGGCATCTAGTCCAGATGGATAGAAAGGTTCTTTCATTGGCTTAACAGTGGACAATATGAGATACCCCACTTCCAATCCTCTAAATACTCTTACATGTAGACTGCCTTATCATGCTTTAAATGATGGCGACACTAGTGCTAAACAAGATGGCTTTGGATGACAATACCTAGGTGTGGGTATCCAGCAAAGTTGATAGTGATACCTATTGCAGTCTACTGCTGACTTCGGCCCCCATATCACCCTCCTGGTGCGTGCAGACATAGTAAACAGATACAGGGTCTGTGTGGTGAATCTAATCTGTTCTATCTCTGAATCTCAGAGCATCTAAAAAAATCATTTTTGAAAGAATCCTAACAACAGATAGAGTGCGTTAAAAATGAAAATGAGAATGGCATAACACCATTATGTTAAATGGTGAAAATAATACTAGGTCACATCAGTAGGAGTAAATAACACATGTTCTAGTGTTAATAGTGGGGCTAAGAACCGTTAACACATGGGCCTGAGGGCTATAGTGCGTGCAACTCCTACCTGGCAAGCATGTCAGATTGTGTATTAACCTGCTAAGTGCATGTAAAGGCTCTTCACCACAAATCCCTTTATTTCCCATATCACAACCCTACAAACCCTTGACCACTGAACCCCTAGCCACGCCAACCTCTGTCCCCCAAGGGTCAGAACTTGGGCAGACATTATCCTAAGGTTCAATTCTATGTACCTGAAAACAGGTGTGTGCGTGGGAGGGATGGGGTTATTCCCCAACTACTAGGGCCAGTATACAACCCCCTTTTCCATTGCCACCAAGCAGCACCAGTATTCTAACCCCAAATAAGTCCCTACCTCATCTCTAGGTTCCACCCCACCCTCTCCCACCTCCCACACCCAGTGCTTGTCCCGCCACCTAACGCTCGCGTGACGCGCTCCCGCACTCTGCCCGCCTAGCGTTCGCTGACAGCTAAATTATGGCACCATTTTGCCAGGGCTTGGGTAAATTTCCGTCGCAGATAAACGTATCCTACTGGGAAATCTCCCCTGCTCATACAATTTATTTTGATAATGCCGTACAAATGCGGCGTATTTGTAGGCGCTACGTCCCCGCGGGCGATAGTGAGGGGCGAGTGTGGAGCGAGAATAACACAGACCACTGCTACAAAGTGATGTTTTACGATGGCAAACTCTGCTTGGCGAGTGGGCGGTCCCAAAATGTCGTCTGCTGAAGCGATATCTCCAAAATAGAGCGAATGGATTTACTACAATTATCATATAATATCGAATCAGCAGGCTACATATTGTAAATGTGCACTTTATATGTTATTCATATGCAGAAAGAACCTGGAGACACGATTGTCCATTTGTATACACTTAGTGCGGTGCAAAAATATAGTACCTGTACTTGCCTCTACTTAGGGTAATCACCTAAAAGCTAATGCCCGCACCAATAACCAATGACAAGAATGCCGATAGAAACAAAAGATGTACCTCTTTCATTATTTAGGAAAAGGGATCAGTTTTGATTCCATTGCAGGCAATGTGGGACTGACTCAGGGAAACATAATAGGTCATACACCCAGAAACCCATTGCCTTTCTCCATAAAAAAAAATCCAACGTTATGGAGAGGGTAGTGAACGGTCATACAAGGACAGACTTGATGTACCTGGGTTTAACATGGCACATTGGAGGGGAGGTATGCACCAAAGTACCTTCCAAGAGTGCAGGAGACCGAGTCGACTGAGGTCAGGTACCGGTGTGTACTGCTCCGTCAGCCGATGACAGTCGGTAAGCACCCCGTCCCCCCAGAACCCATCCCTCCGTCCCCAGTCGGCCCCTGAGTAAATCCACAGGTACTCCTGACCAGGGCAGGTGAAAACAATTCACCTGAGAATCTCTCTAATCCCCCATAAAGCACACAATACATGTCCCTGGTGCACTCTACCTGCTATATAGGAGAGTGGGCAGTCAGAGTCAGCCACCAGTTCCAATATACACGCCCTGCATTGCATATATACCCAGCAAGAGAGCATTGGGATTGTCTCTATGCAGCTGCCATCGACTGAGGTTACTGCCTTTTATATATACCTGTGGAGTTGCATATAGCAAGGAATACGTACATATGTGAAAGGTAGGTTACATCAGAATTACCAAACCTGAGACACCAATTTAACATTGCTTGGTTCAAATGCTGCAAGAAATTTCATCATGCCAAGGTGTACATTGTACTTTGAAGTCATGCCTACTACACTAGTATTGCAAATACGCCTGGCCATAATGTATCTCGAAATGGTACTACAGAAATCAAAACTAAAATCAGAGGATTGTGAAAAAAGAGGATAACTAAAAACACACAGACACCAAAGAAGCTGACTTTTACAAAGGGACTAGAAGGACAGTGTTTATAACCATATTATATGTTATGTCCCCTCTTAACCAAAGACAGCTATATAAGGTAACCGAGCTAAATTTGGTGATTGTTTGTCAGAATGATTGCAGGTTGTGAACATAATGGACCAACTTACCTAGTATACTATCACTCATCTGTGACGACCTGACTGATGAAAGTCTGTAGAAATGATTGTGCTCTTACTTTGAAGGTTAGAGGACTCTGAAATATCAGTCAATGAATAAATAGATCAGTACCTAAAAACCGAAAGGTATTCAACTAAAACACAATCCACAGGGAAATACATTTACATAATTATGTCATCATGAACACAATTCTCTGCATGATCTGGGACCCATGTAGACCCATATAAACTTAACTCTATTCAAAAGTTCCTCTAGTCTCCATGCTCTACCGAACTCTAGAAACTCGTTACTGTTTTTTTTTTATGATACATGTATCATCTAGAATAAACATTGTGCAAATGAATTCGACATTGAAAAAAGGTACACAACTATAAATAGAAAAGCTATTGAATTCACATTTGTCTGCGAATAATTATGTTGTAGTCTAACTGTGGGGAGGGTATTGTAAAAAAATTAAGGAAGTGTATGATGAATATGACTATGGGAAGATAAATACATCCGTCCCAGCATCTTTTTGTGAGACCCAGGTTGGGAGATTAGGCTTTGCAATACACACCCCTCTCAAAGCAATTAATGGAGGCTTAGGTATAGTACATGAAGAGGTGGTCATAGGTTGATTTTCTACAGTTTAAGGGGAGCCCCTGAAGAAGTGCATATTTTGTATACAATAAGAGGGCAGATCGGCAAAGTCACATACCAGTATAACATTTTACACAGAGAGCCCATTCTAACAGGCACATAAAGGTAGGGTGGAAGAGGGGGGAGGCAGACTAGAGTTCTCACAACCTCTAGGTGAGCTACACAATGAAGGGGACCACGTTCTTCATTACCATCAACACCTGGAATCTTGAGCTGATTGACACCTGTATGTCCACCTATGGGGTGTGGGGACTGAGTCAGGTGTGCAGGACTGAAAGGGACTCACCTGACAGCCCCACCCTCCAGGGGGAAGGGAGCAGTGCTGTCCTGATCAAACGGAGGGTAGTGTTAGTACTGGGCATCCAGCCACAAAAGCTACAAGACTGACTGTCAGCGAACAAATTAAGTTTTCTTAACATGTGCAGAGCAGTAAGCTCTAGAGCCCACAGCCTCCTGTCAAGGCCTTAAGGTGTAGAGACCTGGAGAGGAGGTATAGGGGGTTTAAAAGGCTTCTCTGTTACCTGTCAGGGTGGATAGGGGTATGTGCACAGGGCGTGACTGTAGCTGTGCTGTTGGCCCAGCACAGGCCTGAACCGCCGGGAGAAAATTGAATTAGACAGCCTGTTGATAAATAGCAGCGGCATAATGTCAACCACCTCACCTGATAAGCCTGTGAGTGAGGATGGCTCTAACATTAAATGTCTTACAGGCTATTCAACTCCAACATGCATGCCATCATTATGCAGGGGGTGAGCTTTCAACTTTCAACAGCAATCCCTCAATGAAAAAATGATTGAAAAAAATAGGAAATATTAAAACTGTAACCTTCCAAAACAGAAAAAAAATGAAGAGAGTGCATGGGGTTGGTTTTTGGCACTAAAGAGCTGAAAGAAATTGGCAATGTGAGTTCACACCATAATGACTACAGTTGTATGGATGCCTTACTAGTCCCCCTGTTGAGGTGTCGAGTTAGCAGAGATTTAATAGGGGGTCAGTGATGTGCAGGTCATCCCCGGGACAGGGGCTGCTAAGTGGTGAACAACAATCATTATTAATCGACGCTTAATGCGGCCTAATAGGCGGCGAACGTCGCGGCCACGCGCCCACTTCATCTGTCCTTGTCGTCCCGACGACACGACCGACGTGGCAGGGATGTGGTAGGCGCGGATAGAGAGGTAGGAGGGAGGAAGAGAAGGAGGAGAAAGGGGAAAGGAAGTAATAAATGATAGACATACCGGGATAACAAGTGGAGAGAATCAGGGGCACATATACAGGACAAAACGGCTCTGATTGGGACACAATGCATACAGTCTTCTTACCATCTGAGGACATCCTTAGAAATATGAGATCCACCTACCTGGGACATTAAGCCTGATGAGATGACACCCTGGAGCAGGCTCCGCTGTCTGAGGGTAGGCGCTGGAGAACTTGATCCCAGAGTGACCACTGGAGTGGTGTCCGGCGGCTAGAGGCTTGATGGACAGTACAAGAGGTGCCCACTCAAGGGCCCTCCGTGGTCTATGCTAATGAGGGGGTCGGTAGACTGGACTGGAGGAGGAGGTGGTTGTGTACTGGGTCTGTAATCAAGCCCTGACCAGTTGAATGACCAAGGGACTTCTCAGTCTACCTGACATTGATTTATGACTAGGTTAGGCCATCCCCTTGTAGCCTTGGATAAGAGTTGCATAAGGTTTAACACGTTTAGGGCATAGGGTTTCCCTTTCAAACACCCCATGGAGAAATTAAACAAGCACCCTTCTCTCGGCCAAGCCTTTCCCATCCCACACCAACACCTTTCTGCTCTCCCAGACACATTCACTTAGATACTGACCATTCTCTCTGTCCCATCAAGGAGGTCTAGCTCTCTGTAGACCTCCTTGGTCCCATTGACCAGTGGTCCGAAGCACTGGTATACAAATAGTCAGTTACAGCCTACACCTGTGTGTTTCCCTGACAGCTCACCTGAGCAAGCAAGCCAATGAGCTTTGTTAAATGGGGAGGAGGCTAGACTAGAGCAGGGAGTGAAAAAGGCGATTGGAGGCGGGGGTATGCAGGACTGGGACAGGTAGACCGAGCCCCCTCCCATCCCCTCACCCCTGCCCTTACAGCCTGACCATTCCCACGGTGGTATACAAGTGTCACACTAAGACCACCACCATGGAGAGTTCCTCCAGTCACACCAGCCTGAATTGTACAGTCAACCCTGCCCAAGAGTGAATAGGGGCTTTAGGGTCCCACTAAAGCCACCCAATAGCCACCTACTAGACCTATTTCACAATACTAGCTTAGAGTTTACAACAATGAGGCGCACTTGCATTTGAAAAGAATAGCAATTATATTGGGGGAATTATTCTGTTGTTTGCCCTAGGAATTTCAATATACCCTGGTAATTCAGTAACTTGGTCAATTCGAAAATAACAACCCTTTAACTTTAAATTGTACATCCGCTAGTAAAAAAAAACGCGTCTTAAACACAGGGTTTTATGGTAACATGTCCATCACAGTGACACTAACCCCCAAAAAGGGTTGCTTCAATCACCTGACCTAGCCTGGAAAATAACAACCCTACATTTGTCTTCTGCAATAAAAAAAAATCTAGCCTTTGCACTTTTATTCTATATATGCAGCTACATATTAGACGAATCCAACCTATCACCCTTGTTTTTCAAATCTTCCAATCTATTTCATTAGATATCGTTGCATTTTCCATAGCAAAAGAAAAACAATCCACTGGAGATTCTATCTCTATGATAAGGGTCTATCTGATATTTATATGCACCCGGTCTGTTGGTCAGGTTAGTTACATGTACATGTTCCCGTGACAGACTATTCCTCTGTGAGGTCTGCATTCCGTATGAGACTGTTAACGAGCTACCCACAATGCACGCCAACTCTCGCCCGTTCACGAGGCCGGATCACGCACAACGAGACTTCCGCCACAGCCTGGTGTGCGTGCGCACGCGCCGCCGGATGTGCTCAACACGCATGCGCGAGCGGTGGCTGACAACATGGCAGCGTCCCAAAGCAGCTGCAGATATTATCTGGAGATTTTGGGGGGGACGCAAAGGTTGATTTTCGGGGGAGTATCAAGGGTGGTTCTAAAGGGAGTTGTGTGTACATGTGTGTACTTTGGCCTCATGATTGCGTGGTAATTTGTCCTAAAAATACCCATAGAATATCTGTTCAGAGAGTGGTATTATAAGCAGTCACCTTTCTGGAAACACACCAGGAGGGCGGTGGTTTTTCTGAACAAAGTGATGATACAGATAAGCCTTATCACTAGTCTGTGGCTGCAGTCATGGGTATTGATCACACTAAAGGGGCGAAAAAGTTGGTGTGATAAACCTAATGTCCACCCCGTAAAAAGGTTTTGTGTTCAGGTAACGCTACCTTCCCTAATTATTTTGCCCTACCCTAACTTTTTATGTGCCTTTTTTTTTGAGAAAACATCCGACTTTTTGGCACTATTGTGTGGTAAGAAAACATGTTGATAAAAGTAACCTATACATCATTTCAGGACAAGCGTTTCTTTTTGACCATCTCAACTTTCAGAGAGCAGTTTTATGCATGTTGGACATTAATGTCATACATTGCTGTTGGTTGAAAGCAGTAAAAGTCCCTTTATGATGTTAGAAGGTAGGTTGGCAATCAGTGTTCCATCCACCCCACACGTGAGTTTTGGGCACCCAGGCCAGCTCTAGCCAGGAAATAATACCAGGAACCGCCCAGGAGGCTGGGGTGGGGGTGACACCAACCCCCTTTCATCCTCTCCCATAGCCTGTAATTTCTGTGGCCCAATTGGCGGGTATCATCCTGCTCTAGATGCTATAATTAGCCCGGCGAGCAGCTCCACTTGCGTATCACTATCACACGTGCGTGCCACCTCTCTCCCTCCCCAACCCCTTCCCTCATCCCCCACCCAAGGCCAAACCACTAATGCCAACAGAAATTATTATCAACCGTCAGGAAAATTATTCAAATTATCCCTTCTGTTCTTGTGATTTTATGAGGAAAGGGGCAAAAAGAGGGTACCACAGGCGGCGTCGCCTAGCAACGCATTAAAATCCGTATGTAGAATTGGGTATAAATTTTGAAGCATGGCGACTTGATGGACAGGTAATTTTAGCCTAATGCAACACCTTATCAAATATGAATGGACTCCCAACTCTTCCTCTGAGTTGACACAATTATAGGTATCCTCCCCAGCGTCTAGGCATGAAGGCCAAGAGCAGATCATAATTCTTCATGTATTTACTATCACAGCGTTTCCTCTATGGGATAGCAAGGCAATATATGGTAACTAAGGGTATATTGTGGGAAAACTAGAAAGAATACAAATATTGTATCCAATGAAGATGTGAGTAAAATATTTTTCAGAGTTGCTTTAGTCTTGATTATGTGAAGGTGTAACAAATGCATTTATGATGGGGTAAAGTACATTTTATATATAAACCATGGCTACTGGACGATATCTCATGTCTGTCTGAGGTCTACTAGGAAGTTCCTAAACTCAGGGTGTGGCTTATAATATACGTTAATAAAAGGTTATAGCCAGGGTTTCTGCTAAACTCTGGATTTACAGTCTTCTCCACAGTTGGGGCGTGGCTTATGATGTGAATGTGCATGGCTTTATTATGTGTGGGTTTTTACGGTATATCATTTCAGAATCATCTCTATCGTGGGGTTTGTATACATGCCAGAGAGAACTTGGTTTAATGAAAATACAAGTAATCTCCAATAGACTACACTTTGGAAGGAGGGTATAATGAGAGAGAGAGAGAGAGAGAGAGAGAGAGAGAGAGAGAGAGAGAGAGAGATACCCTTGCCACTTTCCTCCATATTCTGGGATCCTCAACAATATCTATATTATGTATATAATGCACGTGCAAACTCATTGCTGAACCCGCAGTATTGCAGCGGTTAGACCTTTGTGATTGCTTCCATATTGTATTTATAAGCTTGGTGGTGGACAAACAATCCTCTGCACCAGGCTTTAGTCGATTCACCAATTGGTAGTACTGCAGTGTCCCTGTTGTGGACATAAACTCCCTGGCACTCGAATTCTCTATTGGGATACCAGCCTCGATCCCTCAGTTCCCAATTCCGCCACAAGGGCTATACGGACTTAGCTGGTTTGATTATCAGCCAATGAAATGACACCAACTATTCACTGCAGTCCTCTCGGGGGCCAACTGGTACCCATCTGATAGGTGATATCAGTAGAACTCACTGGTAACAAGCTCCAGCAATGGCGGCGCCCATGGGACAACCTGCTACCACGGAATAGGTGGGGCTGGGCCACTCAGTGCAATTAAATATTAAAAATAATCCGGGGTCCTGGATCATTTTTCAACACGGTAGAACCTACCTGGGTAAAGTGCTAGTGCTTCCAAGTGGTTGTTATGCATGAGTAGGGAGGTAGGTTGACAATCCCTATACTAAGATGGACCAGGGTTGTTAGCTGTGAACAATTTCAAGCAGTAAGTGTACTTTATAATACAAGCAGTAGTCTGTATGACATGAATCTATCCCCCACCCTTTATCAATAACATGGTGCCAGGTCACAAATCATAGAAAGTGTGCATATGGGGCCTCACATGTCATTCGCCCAGACATGTGCCCAGAATCATGAAAAAAAGTTCTTATAAGTATGCTTCTTTTATGATAGCAAAGACACATCTGACATAAATGATAATGTGGTTTTCTTAATCTACAGGTCAAAATAGTCTGGACCTGAGATTTTCATGGAGGTATGATGATTGTTTCTGTAGGAAATGAAGCCCCCAACATGGCTTGTAACTTAGGCCCCTAAATGTCATTCGCCCAGACACAATTTCGCCCAGACAATTTTGGGCCCATTTTACCCCCCTGGAGCCCAAAATATTCATATGGGACCATCAAAACCCATATGTAACACAAAGATCTCATCCAGCCTGACACTTTGAGCCAAAAAAATAGAGGGGGAAACTAAAATTCGAAGAGTAGGGGCTGGAATACCTCCAAATTCGTCATATGCAAACCTTCTATGATTTTCGACCGGCACTAAACTCATAGACTCTCACCAAGACTGCAATAGCGTGACATACAGTTACTAATTGTTACTATGTATGGGTCTCTGCGGGCAAACAAACCAATGTGCTGACTTGAACTCTGGGTGTCTGTCGTGTAAAGTGACAGTATCCCACATACTTACATTTATATACATATGGTAATGGTATAATAATAATAATAATAATAATAATAATAATAATAATAATAATAATAATAATAATAGGCCCTATTCAATATGTTAAATCATCTATTAAAAATATACACGAAATTTATGCCATTGCTAATACCGACGACACTAAACATTTGTACTACTCATGCTGTATTCAATGGGGGGATGGAATACAATGCTCGCATATTCAATGCCACCATTTTGAAATTTATACAGAGCTAATTAGTTTCGTATATATGTATGGTTATTAGAAGTTTTACGATAAAAGAATGAGTGAACTAGTTAAATAATATCATGTTATGTATTATTGATGTAAATGGAAGGAGAAGGCCATGTTCAAAGAGGAAAAATTCGTGTGCGTAACATTTAATACCAAACTAAGGGTGTCTAAGCAAACTAAGCAAACTCTGCTGCTAACTCCCAACCTAGCTGAGCAAGCCAAGATGGCGGATCAAAACAAACCACGATGTCTCGGCGTCTTCAAAATCAGTAAATATTCTTGTGATTATCTATTTAAAAGCAAATTTATCCCCTAGGACCATGGCATAAATGCAAATGACCGCTCAGTGGGTCTTCCACATTGAACTCAGCTGTATATAAGCTTCGTTGAATACGGAAGACTCACTTTGGGGAATACGATGCTAAACTATCCCATGGTCGTTGACAATTGCTTATGTATTTCACTTTGATATGATTTGTGATGGTATATGTAGGCCCTATTCAATATGTTAAATCATCTATTGAAAAAATACACGCAATGTATTTCACTTTGATATATCTATCTAACAGTGGGAAATCTAAATCAATTTAAAATATCCAGGAGTTTCTCCTCATGTCACATGTATCTGACCACGTGGATACAATGTTTGCCCACAGCTAACCACCCTGTTATATAACAGAGCTCTAACTGTAACTCACTCTATACAGTGTGTATAGTTTCGGCCAGTCGGAGAATGGGTATACGTCGGCTCAGCTGGTTGTTACTATGAACACACAAACCCACGCGTCATTTACCTAAACGACATGTACCATGGTGAGATAAGTATGAGATCTCTCTAAATATGTATTTCAATACTTGTGTCCAAGTAATTATTGTACAAGGGTGATGCATGGCCCGTATACACTGGAGCTTACCCATGCCAACCAAATGGTAGCTTGTTTGTCCATGGATGCCTATAGATAAAATCAATTATGAAACCCTGGTTTTCCCTGTAGGCTATTTGCTACGTGACAGGTTGGTTGGGTGCAGGCAAACATTGTGTACACATGGTTAAGTACATGCACGATGATCGTACCCCTTGTTTATCCCATACTTTGTTTTATTTTATCAAAAAGAGGCAATCAAACTCTTAACTACAGTCAAAAAAGGACCCCCGCGCCCCCTTCTAAATCTTCCACTGCGATAAGAAGGGAAATTTTTATCATGTATTTTAATATAGCTATACATCACCCATGCATATTCTAAATATAGCCTAAACAAAAACTCTATAATCTCATGATGATGTAGAGAATAGGACCCGATGCCACAATCAATATGCGTGTATTAATTACAAATGAAATGAGACGTAGTGGTAGTCATTATGCTTGACATAGATCCGAAGGTCATTTGAGTGAAAGAGTTTCTTCATGCGTCTCCATCCATGAATATAAATAATTAACAACTTTTACTCGCGATCTATCCTCGCAGTTCAGTAACACTAAACACAGGGTGTATAGCATGATTGTTTCTAATTTTGGCTCTATGCGGACAAACAAACCGAATTAACTTTATAACGTGAGTTTCAGTTACTCATTGTTACTATTTATGGGTCTCTGCGGGCAAATAACCCAAAGTACCGTATTGACCTAGGGTGCATGTAGGGTAAGGTGACAATGTCTGATCTACATGCAGTCTGTCTATACATACTAATTATGTCTTTGGAAATTATTCAGCATGTACAATTATGATATCCTCTTACAAATTAGACATATCAAATGTAAGACTGTCTTTCATTTCTTTATCTGAGAATATATTATCTGACACAACTCAATATCGTAAGAACTTTCAGCTCAAGGTGCATCTACCTGCCCACGTTTGGGCAATGTCTGCCCACAGGTACCATCACTGTCACGTAGCAGTCGCCTAACTGTAACACAAGCTATTGACCTTGTGTATAGGTTATGTGAGTTGACCATGTCTCAGTAATTTGTAATTCAGTTACACACAGTATTTATGTCCTTAGGACCTTTTCTGTGCAGACTAGCATAAGGGTTCAAGGACGTAAGTGAAATGGGTATGGGTGTTGTATGGCTGTTTTGTCGTATGGAAATTTAATTTAGTCTATATTAAATATACTGAGTCTCTACCCATGGGGTATGTACTTACCACAAGTAAGCAATGTTTGCTCGCAGCTAACCACCCTGGACGTGGAAGGGTTCTAAATGTAGGTCTTTTTTTTATTCATTTGAACACCCTGCGTATCTACCGTTAATCAGACATAAGGTAAAGTAACTTAGTAAACAAAATACACAAGTAAACAAATTTGGTAAGTAGTTAAGTCGGTTTATTCAGGTTCAGTTGTCAAGTGTTATACATGGTAGTAATATCTCACATGGAAATGAAAACTTTTCTGATCCACAGAATAGTGTCTCTTATCTCAATCTAGGAGGTAGTATGGTGATTATAGATAAGCTAGTATCTATAACAGCTGCATTTGTCACAGTAGCACAATTATAGACAATTTCCATAATAAAATAACTGAAATTTACATGTTCGTAATAAGACGCACGGTGACATGGGACTGGACGATGTGCGATGCATGTAATACACATAAATTCAAAACAATACAGAGCATGCATGCCTATACAAATGTTTCCAATTAAAACATAGCAAAAATCAATTCCAGTACACATATAAACCCGTCAAAATGCTAATGAGTGGGACGCTTATGTGTCAGGGAAATTGTCCTTCCTCTTTGACCTCTTTGGTTTTGAATGGACACCTATGATGCTTCATCAACATTGAGACCACCATCATAATGACTTAACATGTAGACTTACATTTAAGGATGAATACTGATGAATGAATCTGACCTTTGGTGGGTTTACTTAAAGCAGAGTACATGTTTGGTGGGTGGAGTTACAACGTCATCATACAATTTGCTATCACCATAAAACTGACACAGATACCATTTGGTAAAAAGGTGAATAGTCATAAAACACCTGCTTATACTGATAGACATGTTTAAGCCACACCTGCCCATACCAGCCATGGGGATGACTCGTGAATGTCAACATTGCATAGACGTACACCTGTATTATATAGAATTGGGGACTGGCCATAATTCAAACATGACCTTTAGGGGAAGTTTCATCTCTGAGCACCTTTACTATTGTTGCCCACAGAGCACATGTCCTGTCAGTATGTTTTAAAAGGGAGAGATGGTTGGATGGACTTGTTATGGAGTTCTGTTCACACTACCCTCGTCCTCTACCTCTACCCCCCCTAAGCTAACCCCCATCCCCCACCACCAACTCTACACTCTCTGAGCTCCATTTCATTTTCACCCATTGTCACGTGTCAAAAGCAACATGCGATTGATACACAATTTGTGAGCGGTATGAAATAAACAGCACAGAAATAATGGAGAAGGCAAAAAATTGTCGCCTGCTTTGCACGTGGCTTGTTCCTGGCGGCGCCGCTGGCACCTGGCAGGTAATAACGTTAATTACAGGTTCAGGGTCAACAGTGGTCATCAGGACGGGAACCAGCGACGGCTCGACGTCACAGATCACGTGCCGTAGGCGCCAATCACTTCAGACGACGTTGTAACACGATCTGTGACGTCACCGACATGCTGTCGTCCTGTCCTCTTGAATTTCATAACTAATTAGCATATCTGAGCAGGCACAGCGTCTCACGACGATCGCTTTCAGTTACGCTGCACCCGCGCTGGTTTCAAAGGGAAACCCAGTAAAAAGTACTAGTATGTAAGAAAAAAAAGGGATAGTTTCCCTGCCCCTTTTCTGACAACTGTAAATGGTAGTGGGCATGCTTTTGGTTCTTCGTAAAGGCGTCATGGTCCGTTAGGGGAACTTTAACAGGCAGGAATGGGTGTGGTGGGGTTGGGGTGGAGATGAGGAGGGGCTGGGCCACGTTCGTTAATTCAAGACGAATTACCGAGTGTCCACGAGTAGAGAATACAAAGGTGAGGATAGGCAGGGACACTGTGATCTGCCTCCCGCAGTGGGGATTGATCCAAATGGCAGTCCACCAGGGAGCAGAGGTAGATGGGGTTGGATCCAGGCTCAGCCCTCTCAACTCCAGAGGGAGGAGCCTTAACAATACAATCAGGACCGTCCTGAAGTGAAATCCGATGTGCTTTCAAGACTCAAGACAAGAGCCAACACCCAAAACTCCCTCCAGCAGTTCCTACGAGACAAAGCCTGCTGATTGGATGATAAAAAGAACCAATGGCACATCACATTTAGCAGCTCAACGGGGAGTAGAGGGAGTAGCTTATGGGTTGGATCCAAAGATCCAGTGAAGGGAGGAAGGGAGGTGTCAGTATGGCAGGGGACTTGTTTAGGCTCCTGATGAAATTGTCATTTAATCTTATTCCCACCCCGTTAGGGATTTGACAGCCAATTCTCCACTAAGGCAGGTGGTGGTAAACTCCCTTGGACAGTGGTCATTCACTCTAGTTGTTACACAAGGCCCCCTCCTCCAAAAGAAAACTGTAAATATGGAAAACCACCAGCATACATAATTAATACAGATGTACTTTGTTCATGTTAAAATGGGTTTCCAGTTGACTTTTGTGAAGTTGATCAATATTTTTTTTAATCGCATATTTTCACATTTCACATAATCATCAAAATAAAACTCAAAACCTAACAAAACTCAAAATACTGCCATCACAAACTTGCATCATCGGTAGTGCAAAATAGAAAAGTATATCAGCAGGGGGGGGGGAGCTATCTGGGAGTGAGTGATGCACATGAATGTGTGAATGATAACAAACTCTGATATATTAATACACCTTTGCTCAAGTAAAACTGTTAACTGGTCTGTAGATGCAATGACTACAAAAGGGTGAGTACTTCTGCATGATATGTGAGCACTTACATTTACATATTTTGTATGACAATAATAGGGTCAGCATTCATATTTGCATCCAGTTGTTATTCAGAGCTCATCCCAGAGCCATTGGACCAGTATGATAGTTGATACATTATTCATAGAGAATACAGTTAAATAAAGATACAAGAACTATTATGCATGACCATACCGAAGCAAATATCTTCAGCATTTGCAATGGCTATTTGGCACTACAATATAGCTATTCCAAGCTCAAACTCATAATAATAGTTTTCTGAAAATATAAACATCAGTTGTATACATTTCCAAAATGCCAATAACATTCCCTTTCAAATTGACGTTGGGAACATTTATTCTTATGATATTATGCAAAGTTAAACAATACAAAATACTCCCATTATGAAATGCAAATGTCATATAAAGGCAAGAATGCATTTTCCCTGAGCATTGGAAATAGTCAATAAGGTAATAGAATAATGTAGTCCTTTGCTTTACTGCCCTTCCCTTTCAACTCTGAGGCAGAAGCTAATTGGTGGTTTGCAACAAATCCCCTGACTCAGACATTGTCTAATGGTATTGGGGATATTGTCAGAACTCTGCTTCACACTTCAACTCGGTCACCAAGCAGTATGATACACATAATCATAATAATCACTAGTAATTTACAAAATAACTCATTGTGTTGATATACAGATAGTTTTGCTACTTTAAAGCTCAGGTATCTTTGATAGGATTCCACTGATCATATACTATGTAAGTTAGACTAAATTTGATTTAAATTATTATCTAGAATCATAAAATACTACATGAGAACATTGTCAGTCAAAATGCGTAGGTAAACATAACATAATCTAAACATGAACTAAAAAACAACAATAGTAGTCCTTTATAGTGAGCCAAAATATTGGGTGACAATGAGTTAGTCATAGTTATTGACATTATGACATTGAGACAGGTACCAATGAGCCTTTCTTGTACTTATTTTATCCATCCATATAACATGTGTGACAATGGTAATTAGCTATTGTTCACTATGTATGGAAATCTGAACAGGTGATGACGTATATGACGTCACAGAGTAAACCCGCTGACGTCTACAAACTCTGACTGCGCATGCGTAGACTAACTACTAACAATATACATTTAATGCTTTCACTTAGAAATTGTGTTTCTCACATCTGCCGTCCTTAGCAGAGGAATGAGTCTTAACAACACAAGAGTGAGGTAAGTGATAATAAATAATATTTCCCTCCAGACCATTCAGTGGCTATTCGTATACTCAGGAGGGTCTTGCCAAAAGAAAACGAGGAAGAACCTATTAACTTTTCTTCAGACAGAACTGATAGAAAAGTGCATGGCCTAACTCGTTTTCATAATAATTTTTTGACAAAAGTTTTACAGCAGAACATATGAAGCAAACCTTTTGAGTTGTAAAACAACGTGCACATTTCATCTAAACGATTTTGTGAAAAAAAAACAACATTTGGCAATACAAAAACGTGCACGTTTTATTTGTTGTTTTACGTTTACTTTTTGACAAGACCCTCCAGGACCTTTGAAACGGCTTCATCCTCTTATCATTGATAAGACACATTTGCATACTGCCACAGGAAGTAGATACTTTGGTATTTATAATTAGTATCTCCTCTCCATGCTGCTTCAATGAGATCCAAATATATTTTGCATATAAACCCTAGTTTAATATGAGGATATATAAAGTGTACGGTATATTAATATGACAATTATTTCATATATGGACACAATAACATATTTGGTACAAACTTGCCTATACGTGTACCACTGTGATTAAGTCTTAACTCACGGCTTCAGAGTTACAAGGTTGTTTTGTCCTGAATGTCCACAAAAAGATATATATTTCGAGACAGGCATTAGAGAGGTAGTTTTTGTCTTCAAGTTTAATCTGACCATACAGACATTAAATTGGTCCCAAAGTCTCTCTTAATAATAACAAAGAAGTACAAGACCTTTGGGGAATAGCTATGTATGTAGTCTTTCCTCTCAAGTTGAACCATATAAAGGTGGGGGTCATGTATACACTAGAGAAGAACCTCACAGGTGTGTTTACAGGTGGGCCAGTTTGGGCCCAGCATTGAAGGCTGCCTGGCTGTAAAGGCCAATGTTAGCAATATGGTCCGATGGACTGGAGTTCTCAGTCTGGGGACGGATAACCAGGG
The DNA here is from genome assembly GCA_949317995.1 of Acholoe squamosa. NCBI lineage: Eukaryota > Metazoa > Annelida > Polychaeta > Phyllodocida > Polynoidae > Acholoe > Acholoe squamosa. The sequence goes on along the minus strand of OX439048.1, from coordinate 36,408,379 downwards.
GTAAGGTCATTCCTCCATGGTGCATGTTCATACCCCCTGGAGGAAGACCATACTGCCCATGTCCTCCGTGGTGAGGGTGAAGCACACCACCTAGCGGTGACTGACCATCCATAGGCGACCGGGTCATGGGGCTGCCTGATCCATTCCCCGAGCACTGAAGATGCAGGGGTATGCCTGGCGACTGGCGATGGGACAATGCTGGAGGACTCTGTCCAAGAGGAGGGGACTGGAGAGGACCTCCTGGGCAGGTCTGGGCCGAGGCCGAGGATGGATGGAGACCTGTCTGCTGGTGGTGGGGATGCAGGGATACTGGGGACGGAGATGGTGACCTCCTGGGCATGCCATGGAGCAGCTGAGCGGCCTTGGAGGAGGGAGGCATTAACTGCTGCTGTGCACCAGAGATCTGGTGGTTGGGGCCAGGGTTGGCTGCTCCACCCTCTCCCTGCTGCCTACTGTGGCCATATACATCTCCAGCCTCTGATCCTCCATCCTCCAAGGTGTTATTGGAGCCTCCTCCACGGTGTGACTCCTGCAACTGTTGTTGCTGATGCTGCAGTTGCTGCTGATGCTTCTGTTGGTCACCAACAACACCCAGAGGACTATCCCCCATCCCGATCCTCTCACCACCCAGGAGGACTCCCTGCTTCTGATCCTTCTTGTACTTCATCCTCCTGTTCTGGAACCATATCTTTATCTGGCGTTCACTTAGGTTTAGGAGGGCAGCCATTTCGATCCTCCTGGGTCTGCACAGGTAACGATTGAAGTGGAACTCCTTCTCCAACTCCACGAGCTGAGACGAGGTATAAGCTGTACGAGCTCTCTTTGTAGGCCCTTCACTGCCATTCTGTGAATCTGTGAACACAAGCAGAACAAAGTTAAATTTATAATACTTGAAAAAGAACACAGAGCAGGCAGATCGCAGACTACTTTAAATATCATCATACACCAAATGGCTAAAAATAAACTCAAACCCATCAAATTGGACAGGTATTAGATTTTGTATGAAAGATTGATTGATTGATTTGTGTTTTGCAGCACTTTAGCGGCACTAAGTGGCTATCCCGTGCTTCACAGGTTGATAATTTAACAGAGGAATGTGTCAGTGCCCGCGCATATGTGCACCACACACATCCTGAGGGGATAGGAAAGAGGAGATATAGACCCTTTTAAGTGGGCTAGGGAAGCCCGTTTGTATGAAAGGAAAGCTGTTATGCTTGTTCTTATATTCGGTGAAATGATATACAAAGTATTCTTCTCCAAAACATTCCACAACTGGGAGTTGAAATATCGGTACACAGAGTTATCGGTACACAGAGTCACATTACTATATAGAGTGGTGCGCTCCTAATTGGGCCACCTAATCTAAAGGTAGTGAAATTAGCTCATCGGTTCATTGTTTGAGTAATATCATGACAAGATAATGCAGATGTCTTTGGCATTATCGCTTCTCCTCCGAATCAATTAATTTATTTGTGTCATACAGTATAAAGTAAGTCTACACTAATACCAAGGTATTACCCTAAGGGGATTACCCTGTAAAGATGCCTTATTCCTGCTGCAATGAAAATGTCAACCCTCAAACACCTTAAATGGATTAAAGACATAGTGGGAGGGGGCTTAAGCCTACTCCAGGGTCTGGATGGATGTGAAGTAGGCAGGGTTGATGAGAGGGTACACCATGTTGTGTAGTCTTGTGTGGTGTTGTCCAGTCATCCTACAATGATAGATGACTCTGCTTCCATACAGATGGGCCCAGCTCTCTCAGATGGCAACGGTGGGACAGCCACGTCAAAGCAGATATGGATGCTTTGTCAATTCACCATAGACTGGGATCGATTCCAGCTTGTCAACGACTTGGCACTAATTAAAACAATAGGAACGCAGGCCATGAAATTAGCGGTGCTGATTTCACCTGGTAGTCGCCATCGTAATTAGAAATGCTCGATATGGGCCGTCTGGATTTCTGACAGCAGGTCGTAAGCCGCTCTCTGATTGGCTGATTTGATACCCACGTGGTGGCATCAGATATCACTATAGTGGACCCGGGTCTCACATACTTTTAAAGGCCATATTTTTCTGAGGAATTTAGCGCACATATGGGTATTGCACTCGAAATTTGTATAAAGTTATTTGGCCAAATAAAAAAGAAGCTGTTTCCGGTAACATGGTCCAAAAAGTTGAGGTAGGTGGGTCGGATTTTTTTTTTTTTTTTGGTCCAAGGTCTCATATAGTCCTTCTTTCCTGAGTTTTCACTGGTGGATGTTAGAAAAGTTCATTTCCTCCATGGGATATTAGAAAACCATTGGGAAATATGTCCCTATGTGTCGAATAACAATTTTGCAAGAGAATGTTCGAAAATTTTGAAAAAATCTTCAAAAAAATTCTGAAGTCGGCCTTATTTAGCTGAGGACGGTCGGATGACCGGAAACAAACCTTTTTTTTGCCTTTCTCCAAATTCCCAGGGCAATTTAGATTTTCCAAACCTCGCCAGCAATCAGCTGCCAATTTAGATTTCACATAGGATCAGATTCTACAGAGTTCATGTACTAATTGTGAGGAACATCCCAACTTCAAAGGGATCAAAATTAACCTATTAAAACCAGATTGGAAGACAAAGTTTCACTATAGTGAAATGCCTAAGGCAGTGCAGGTCTAAATGCACCTCCTTCCCCTTTGTTGGTGACCTTAGAAGCCTGCCATCAACATTGCCTCCTGTGGGTGGAAGGGGATGACCTGACTACTGCCTTCATTATCTCCCCACACAGACAGAGCATCAAGGGCGGCTAGCAATGTCCAACCGCCCCCTCCAGGATGCTCCATGAAGTACACCTCCTTTAAAAAAATCCCCACCTCCAGATTGCCAAGAGTCCTTTACAGGCTCTTCCAGCCGACCCTTCCCTGTGTCTGCCTGCCAACCTGCCTACCCGGCCACCATAACTTTGGCCTCTAGACGAAGCTAATGAAGCTGGCGTAATTATTGTGATTATTATGAATCCTGTCCCTTGTCTGGCGAGATAAAAGGTTTCCGGGATGAACCTGTGCCAGCAACCAGCGCATGCCTCAGTTGTGGTCCTACCGGTAATTGTAATACAGTCCCCTTTACCTACCGTCACCCCCACTGCTTCCTCGGCCTAAATTGCTACTAAACACTAAATGCCTAGGCTCTAATGCACATATCAAGAAGTCAAGATATTCCTGTTGTTTCTATGTATCCCAAACACAGGGAATCCACTTATGGGGTTTACAAGGGCTGATAGTTTGGAGCTTTGCCTTGATTCATCTAGATTTCCCATCCAATCGTCCCTGGGCGTCCGGGTCACTGGGTCGTAAGTAGTATATGGGATGACCCCTTGGCCTCTGGGTAGCCACAATGAGGTGTTCTTTATCTGATCATAGAGGTTAAAATATCGATATGATGGCTTATAAAAGCACATGTAGGCCTTTACAAAAAGGTACATACAGCTAACATAAAAGCGATATGGATAATGCAGAAATCAAATCTAAACATGTACATATTTAGCAGAAAAATAATTGGGGAAATTTTGTCATCTGGCTACATTTTCGGTCTTGGGCAAACTGAGGGGAGACTCTCCACTTCGGCTAAAAGCCAGTGGGTTAACTCAAATATCACAATACCTCCTGTCTCTTAAGTTGTACTGATTTAAAGGACTTGGTATGTGTATGTGTGGTTTTGAAATTACAGGTGAGGGAAATTAACCTGGCCTCTCACGATAAAGCAACGGAAGTCCAGCTTGAAGAAGGTTGGTTATTTGAAGGGGGATTAGGTGATCAGTGAGCTTATGGCCAATTCAGATCTCAGATAAAGATAATATCTGATCTCGTGGTCTATCCTCTGAACAGATTTGATCGAAGGTCCGATGCCTTCGCCCCCAACTTAGACCACTAAATGTATAGAGAAGAAGAAGCAGAGGCGGCATCTACCGGGCAGCCGTTGGTCTATTCGTCCCCGGGGGCGGAATTGTAATAAGTTGATTAGGTGTGCTGGCCCTCTGCGTCCAAAACGAGACGAGCGTCTCTTACGTCACCATAGACGCTAGGTACGTCATCAATGACACTGTCTACGTCATCAGAGACGCCGGACGTGTCATGGGGCCGGCGGGCAGGCCTACAGTGACAGGAGGTGACGGTTTTACGGCCATAGACTTGAATAGACTTGACCACCGCCCCTCTGGACACATACGCCCAGGTTTATGGCTCCCTAAGGTTATAATAGCGCTCACTCAACATTGAGGGTCCATCCAAATCGATACAAACCTACCCCATCCCCTGCCAATGTGCGTGCTAGAACCCAGAAGCTGGATTATGACAAACAGGCTCGAAAATCCGGCTTGCATTTGTGTCATTTTCGAGACATCGTTATAATTTCTTTGAGGTCTGGCATTGTTGCATGTTTGTACTAATTGCAGTCATGGGAATAGTTTAAAGTGATAAAAGTTTCGGTTATGATGAAATCATCTTATTGGGAATTATAGGGATGTCTACATTGAATTTGAATACAATGGCCCTCTTTATCTTTTTTTGCGGGGGGGGGCATAGTTAATAAAAAAAAATATAACAAGATCTTGAAGAAATGGGTGAAGAGTAAAAATTTAGTTTTGAATACCGGTAAGGTAATTCTTGGATATGTAAAAATTTAGAGAAAGAGAGGGGATCTTTAAGCGAGGAGAGTGACGTAGGTGGAAGTGTAGGGTGACGTGCAGTGTGGACTAGAACGCAGTTTTGAGTGGCCATGTTTAATCAAGTATAACTTCTTAAAAGAAGACCTGTTTGCCACGAACGCGAATATACATATTTATAATCAAAGAGATGAAAATAAAATAGAGTCTGCAATGTACGTTGCTGCTGTAGGCACAATAATCAATCTACCTGTAGCCTATACATCAACACAGGTACTGTCGGTTTAGAATTGTGTCTCCTTGTATATCTCTGTGACATATCATGTCGTCACTAAACCTACACCGACCTAAAGCACTTGTGAACGCCAGCCAAAATAATTAATTAACCTCCAGATTGACAGCCCTGACAGAGATACTTGGCTCCTAGACGCTAAAACCTTTTAATGATTACATGACCCTTTCACCCCTAAAATATACATGGCTGTCGATCACAGTATCTGATACGCCCAGGTAACATGTCGCTAATCAGTTCACCTATACTACCCCTCCATTAGTACATCTGTGTCTATTTACCCTGCGAAGGTATGACTTGATGATGACATATGTACCTGGAATCTTGACTCGGGCCTAATTGGGGCGGCGGCAGGTTGGTGTATATAGTCAGTGATCATCATGCCCCCTGCCCATCCTGCCCACCTGTCTATCCTACCTAATTAACATCACACCGTTAATTAGCGTCTGCCTACAGCTCCCACCACCCCTGACCATCTTAAAACCAACCCCCCTTTTCTCATCACCTTTATCAGCAGACACATGTCGACTTATTATTTTACATATAAATCACTGATTCACCTGTGTCCTGTGAAATCATATTCACGATCTGTCTGTGTGAGGTCATCAAAAGCGAAATCTTATCTCCATTGGAAAGTCAGCCAATAAGACTAAACACTCATATATCAGTATGCAGGCAGGTGATTTAAAGGGGTTTCCTTCTGTTTTGAAAGCTGTCTCTTTATCTGTTCTTTCATGTGAGACAGAAAATCAGATGAAAGATCTATAAGGCAATAATTCAAAGACAAGATTCAAGGCATAGCTGGGATATTTTCACAACAGGTGCCTAGTCCCACCTCCTGTAAGCTCTAGCTCTTTACAGCTGACTCTACAGCTTGACCTGACTCCTGTGATAGGTAGCCTATGGCCACCAAGTGTATAATGACGTCACAATTAACATGGGTTTAGCTAATTGTAATGGAGAGGGGGATATAATAACGACATTTGGTGGTTGAATAATGAAAGACATATCTCCTCCAAACGTACTGGGTTCCATCCATCACACAACCCACGGACTGCCAGTATGTGGCGAGGCTGTTAATTGTAAGTAGGCAAGCAGAAAGGGACAAACATGTTGCAGTGGATGGATGATCCTCTTTGCTTGCCTAGTGCTAATTGCTAAAGCCTCAAGTCAGATACAGAAGGGAAGCTTTGGATGGGCAAGTGCTATACTTGGGCCGATAGCTTTACTTAGGCAATTCTCATCAACATCTAGGAGCAGTTGAGCTGATTGGTTTATGTCATGTTCAGTGGATGTAACAAAGCATAGGGCTCTTACCAACAGTTTCTTTGAAGTAAAACTATATTTCTTCTAAAAGTTTGTATAAATATAACTTTTTTTTTCGGACAAGTGTATGTCTCACAGATGAGACTTCCGTGGCTTCAATAATGTAAACAGTCATTTCCACTGTTTTGTACCTCTGCCCATCATAAATAATTGAGAATACCCATAAGTTAGATTTACACCCATCTTATTAGACTTTTTTTATATGTGAACCTAAACAACACCCTTGTTCTTGAGTGGTTGAATGTGAGTATGGCTGGGCTTGCTGTCAACATTCAGGATATCAAAAAAGAATTGTCATCTACCTTAGCTAACTCAGATGAAGGTAAATTAAGGTAAATGAATAAGAAAGCATTTCATGTATAGCTATATAATCAAACAGAATCAGAATCCTCTGAGAATTCTAGATCTAAATCACGTAGGGATATACTATGGACCAGACTAATTGCATATTTCCCTATAGAGTAAAGAGCCGACCCCCCCCCTTTCACTTCCAAATCTACATTAAAGTTGTAATTGGAGCACGCACTTACATACACATGTACAGGTCATACAGTGCAGAGCACTTATTAGCATGCCATCCTATAACGGACAGGTAGCCTTCACTTCTAATTAGTATTTGCTGCAAATAATTGTCAGGTGAACTTACATACCCCTCATGTTTTGTGGCCAATTTCACGCAGAGATGGAACATTGGATGTTGTGTGCTATTTGAATAGACATAGTGAACTCGTATATTTAAATGTACATGGTGGGGAATTAGTAAATTAGTTAAAACAATGATGTCTTTGGCTTGAATAAGCAATTCAGTACCAGTAACAGGGCTTTACTTTGTGCAGTATTTGGCGTAGACCTATGACATCACCTGCATATCAAGCAAGAGGGAAATTAAAGAGAAACAAAGCCTTGGTATGACAGTTTTCTGAAGTGGCGATTCCCACATAAATCTTACACCATTTGTCATGGAACACGCAGGAGAGTATGGCCACTGAGTGACATGCTTTAGGCTTACAATGATCTGATCATGTCAACCCCAGGTTAGATCCTGATCAATGATCCTGTAAGCTCCTTGCAAAGCCCACCTGACTCCCTCCCCCACCTCCCCTCTGCCCAGTAGTCCCCCTAGCCCCTCCTCCCCATATCTACACCATTGATCATACTCCCTGTTAATACGTGACATTTTTAATAGCTCAACTCTAAAGCACCACTGGGGTTGGGGCTTTTAGCAGTTTTTATGTAACTGGCGGATTAGCAGTTGAAGCCTGGTCGCTCTCTGTGACTGGCAGAATAAATATGCACTGGCGTCTGAAACATGTGCTACGCCATGAGACCTGCTACAATGAGAATCAATATTGACAACTTTTTGATAAATCATAATAAATCGCCCCCTGAATGGTGGCAGTAAAAAGAGGAATGAGTGTTTGTGTAGGATTGAGTTTGATGTGCCTATGGCTCCAAGCAGTGACGTCATATATGCTATGGTGCTTCCTAACCCATTAGGCTTTTAGAATAAAACTAACTGCATTTTAATGCCTGCCCCATCCCCAGTTCATTCAGCATAGCAACCTTACAGTATTTGGAAGTGTATGCGAATTCACATGTCTATACGATACTCTCGATAATATATTTTGAATCAGGACCGGTTATGTAGCATACAACTGTGTTGATATCCTAACTTAATTTGAAGGCTTTCAAACTATACACCCCCGGTATACATCCGAACCCATATAGGTAATTATTTCATTACCAACCATTCTAATGAAAACAAGAAAGAATTGATATCTCATATCAGTTACGGTAATCCCTCGTGTATAAGCCGCACCCTAAGTTGAAGGAAAAGCTAAGACTGCAGATATTGGCTGTTGGTGTTGAATTTCAGCACTGTAGTACTTAAAGGCGAATTTTGGTATCATCCTCGCGTACAGGTGAGGTATCATAGTACATGCTGTACTATAGAATAATGTTTGCTATCAGACCCCGTGAGTTGCTCTGGAGGATGAGGCCAGGTGGGTGGGCTGTTAATTTTCATCGAATTATCTAGGTGACCCTGGGCTGTGACCTCGTTAATCTGTGACCTTGACCCCAGTGGGGGTAATGGGTTGATGAGAGCAATGAAATATCAATTTGTCTGAAGTAGAAGGAACTTGTTCCCACAGGGTATGGCCTACATAACCAGCGGGATAGGAACCAAACAGGGTACTATAAGTGAAGCTCCATTCCTGACCCTATCTTAATCAATTCAGTCTAAAAGCCATAAAATGGATATGGGGTATTGGTGTTCTGCAGGCTAGTTGTAGACTCTAGCGATTAGCGTTATTTGAACGATTCCATTTCTTTGAGGGCAAAATATGATACAGATTATCAAAATTAATACTACCGGGTACGAAACGATACAAACGTTCATAATATTTCGTGCAATTCCTTTTAAATATGGATAAAACGTTGGAGAAATTATGAAGTTTCTGTGGGAGTTAATACCTCCGGCACCAGCATATGTCAAACACACTGAATGGGTTATGATTGTATTTATTTTCTATATTGTATACGGTTATTTCTATGTCTGAATAGAACACTGACCTGCTGAGCTCAAAGGTTGCTGAATCTGCTGAGTGTGTTGTGGACGTTGTTTGTTGTTCTGGCGATTCTCTCTCATCCAGGGGTAGATTTCAGCTGATTGGGGGGTCTTCAGGCTCTGAGGGGTGGGTGCCATACCCCCAGGACCCCCTCCCCCACCTGCTCCAGGTGGGAGGCCACCCATCTCAAGTCCTTGCATGCATGAGTTGTTGTACTGATGGTGGGTGGAGTACTCCAGTGGGGGGACGGTGCCTACTCCAGGGTGGAGGATCCCAGGAGGTCCCCCTCCCCCTCCACCCCCTCCCTGCATGACACAGGAGGCCCTGGAGTTGGGGTTTCCTCCATAGCCCCCATCATAGCCCCCAGTCATGCCTCCATCATAGCAGTAAGCAGAGGTGGGTTGATAGAAGCCTGGGGTGTAGGGCTGGTTGTGGGCAGCAGTAGACTGGTCATGTTGGTAGTGGTAGGGAGAGGCCTTCTGGGGAAGGTTCATCTCCCTGCCAGCAAAGTTTATTTCGTTCTGACACAAACCTGACATTTCTTCACCATTTACATCACTTTTTCACAATGCTTTTCACAATGTCCTCTCTTGCGTGACCCCGCAGCTAATGCCCCCAGGGGTGTGTCCTTCGGGTTGCCTGGGGTGGGTGAGGGTGGGATTAGATGTTTCCTCCTGTTATTGTTGCTGATGGCCTCTTGTGGTACCACCTCCAGATTCCCTCCTCCCTGGAGATGCTGCGACTGCACCTAAAGACACAACAGAAAACAAAAATAAATATAACACAGACATAAAAAAAATATGGAGCTGCACTGACGGCAAGTGGTGGGGTGCTGAGATACTGAGAAGTTTTATTTACGACTGTGGCAATAAATCTCATCCCAGGGGGTTAGCTGGGCACAGCAGGGAAGACCATTAGCCTATTTTAGCAGTTTTATTGCCCGGCCTATAGGCTTGATGGTGTGGCCTAACTGAGGCCAGCTTCTGCAACCCCCATATTCCCCAACATAGTTTCACAGCGGCAACGGTTGAAGCCAGTGGTATACACACAAGACGCAGACATACACAAACAGGGAGCCATTCTTACAGGTCACTACTTTGTTTACATTGCCATTGTAAGTTGCTAGCCTCAAGGTAAGATCTTTAATAACAGGAAGGTGTTAAAGCATCACTGTAACAAGGACATTTCCATATACCGGGTATACAATGGTGTATTGCTTTAAGGCGAGAGGGATACTGGGAGAAAGAAGCATTTAGCTATGGAGAATTGGGGACGAGAATTGGAGAGGCCAGACAATGTAGGGCACGCGTTATGAAAACATGTATTTTGTGCTAGACTGGGATGTTGCAGACTGGTCACCAGGTTACTCTATAGGGACGTAATGGTATCAGTTGTACTATAGTCATTATCTGGGTAATGTGACGCGCCAACTGACGCAATCCTTTACTTATTGTGAAAACAAGGACAATTTACAGTATCTGTTCAATAGGGGTAGCCGATAAAGTGTGGCCTGTCGAATATACTGTACACCACCTTGTCACCAAGGCATGCTTGGTTAGCTATACGTTTAGGGAGAGAGGCTCCTTTATATTTTATACCGTCTGGTCACTTCTGAATATTAGAGGTCATTGATTGTGACTATAAATTTAATCTTCAATTTTACCACTAATATCATTATGGTTTTCAGAGGAACTGAGGACCAATGCAGAAAAAGATCACATTGGCTTTTGAACGGTCAGAGAGGTGCAGCTGTCAAAGTCAGTGTCAGCGAGGTAACTGCCCTTTCAATGTTGCAGAAAGTAATCTTTAAAAAGCAACCAAATAGTAGGCCAGAGACCTAGGGGACGCTGAGAGGAGGAGAGCTGGAGGGGAAAGGGTCAAGCTCGATCGGACGCCCCATGTTCACCTCCCAGCTTTTAGTGCCGATTGGAAACCTCCTCGCGACAGTCAAAGTGCGACAGGGCTGACTGGGGGTTGTCGCTCAGCCACAACAACATGCTAAATTAAATTCGACGCCCTGTGACCAACAGACAGAAGGAGAGGGGGGAGAGGGAAGAGGATGTTGAAACCCTCTGAATCAATCCCCGATGCGCCACCCCCCCCCCCACATACACGTTCAGTGCCCAATTTTGACTGTTCAATATTGCCAATTGCATTAGAAAGTTTCTAATCGCGTTCACGGTTAATTGGGGACGGTTCTGAGTCCCTGGCTGACACATCTTTTGGTTCCTTTAACCACAGTTGCAGAGATATTCTTTTGAATGAGATGGCTATGGGTGAATTACAGAGGACTCCTGTGGATGGCAGCAGGGCCTGGTGTAACCATAAAAGGCTCTGTCGGCCAACCACACAATAACGCACCCCTAAGCGTCCCCATATCAATATCTAGAATAGGAGAATGTGCACAATATCGCCCACTACCCTCCAGTGGGTCGATAAAAGACTAAGGACAGACTGACAGGCTGTAGGGGAGGCAGAGAAAACGGGGTTAGAATTAGAGTACCCTATCCTGCCCCTCCTTGAGTATGAATGGGAGCATCGTGAAAGGATAGGATTAAATGAATTTTTGGATGTCGGGCCAATAGGATTTTGAGGGGGTGGGTTGGGGTGGGAGGATCCAACGTGATGCTTCTACGACTACGGTGACCAGGGCTTGGTGTCGCCGACCAGGACACCGATCCTGTAGGCTGATAGCCGGGCCCCTCCTCCGCCCCGCGCCGTGTAGAATGCCTACTGTCAGATTGACTGGCAGGCACTACTGACACATACACACTCACCAACACCCAAACCTCTCCATGGGTACCCCTGGGACCCATCTCAGTTATATTACTTAAAATCCTCTCTTCATCCAGCCGGAAATTTATTATTTCGTTATACCAGAGACGTTCGTATGAAAGAATTTAATTGGGCGTGTAGAGAGAGGTACTTCACATGAATGCTCCCAGAGTATGCTGAGAAAACTCATATTCAGATAGTTATCAAAGTCAACACATTGGGGCAGTTAGATACTTAACTTTGTAAAGGGGCATCACAGAGATACTTCGCATTATATCGTAGTGATTCAGCGGGAACTCTACCTGAGGCCCCTAATTACCATACCTGACCACAGACCACCCGGACACAGGTAAGAATGTCTGAGGGAAATAGGGGGATGGAGAGGAGGGAAGGGAAGCCACACCATGGAGGGGAGGGAGTGATAGTTGCCTTTATTCCAAAAGGAAATAAGTAATTTATACACCATATACACTGGCTGTAGTGTGACCCCCTCCAGATGCTGGATTGTTCAGGTGTGCCCACACCTTTGCTCAGGTGGGCGCTAACTTCAAACAGAGGGTGGTGGGATGGCGAGGGATTCCCCTTCTCCTCCATTGGAGGCGGATCCCTAGTATGACTCCAGACAACAGCATCCCTCATTGACCATTCACTGGGATGCACACCTTGCCCTTCCTTTCACAGGACACTGGCAATTTGACCAAAATGAAGGCCATAAAAGTGGACAATCGGGGAAACTGCATACAAAGCCCTACCAAAGATGCCCCCTACCACCCGAAAACACCCTCCACGTGACCTTTCCTTATTTCAAACTACGCGCCTTTTTCATAACTCCCAATATACAGAAAATACCTTGGAAACAAACGAAAATATTTAACTAAATATCAGTCTGTCTACCAAAAACCAATCGGGAGTTTTTTTTTCTAATGTCACATTTACTTTCTTTCACAAGTCTGTTCTTATCAAGGCCAGTCTAGAACTAGTGTCTAGGTCACCCAAACAGTCAATAGCAGCATTAAACTATCTGGAGGCAGAACGCACGCGCTGACCCTGACAGTTTGGCCCACATAACCGCGTCCGCCCAGAGGATGGAGGTGCGGAGGGAAACCATAACTAGGAACAAAGAAACAAACGCGGCAACAAGAACTCTCTCTAATATCCGACACAAATCAGTGTGATACTAGGGCTAACTCACCAGGGAACTAGGTCCTGGTCATAATATCAAGGTTAGTGGGCCATAAAACGAGTTTTCGTCAAGTTTAGCTTGTGGCTAAAGGCATACTGCACATGTAAACAAACCTAACCTACTTTCAACCAACTGACAAATACCAGCTTTGCTATTCAATATGTAAACGGAGTTTTTGGGTTTTCTTGCAATCAGCTTAATATTTATTAATAAACCACATTGTAATGTGTAAGTCTTTTCAAGTAGAAGAGGCATGGTTCACTTTTTAATGGGGAGAAATAATAAACATAATTGATAACAAACTAAAAAAACACACTTTTCGAGAGCCCATTTTTCTCAAAGTTGAGCCAATAAATGCCAATATAAAAAGAATCACTTGGCCGTATTGATAATTGTAATTTCATGCATATTTTGTCTGATTATTGCTCTCATTCGTTTAGACTAGAAATAACAATCCAGCATATATTCATTTCTGACTAGACCTTCTAGAAACTATTTGGGTTTTGCTCAAATGCTCTACATGTATACCCTATGGATACCTGCCGCAATGTTAGAGGAACATAAGGTCATGATGTGCAACTTATATGTAAATGGAGGTGGATTTTTGCTGAGGCTGACAAAAGTATCCTTGTCTATGCACGCATAGCTGTTATCACGATTTCGTTTAGGAGGAATGCTTCATAATACAAGGCCAGAGGCATGCAGTGCATTGAGCAAGGCAAAAGGGTGAACAGGAGGGGGACGGGGTCACAGGTGAGCCCTACTCAGGTGAGTCATCACCCGACCCCTCTATGTGACCCACTCCAAGCAGGCAGGTAGGCTCCCATCATCCCTCTCACCCAGCTTATTGATTCTTCTAGAAACAGACACACAAAAAAGGCCACGAAATCCTCATTGACATTTTCACACGACATCTGTGAGCAACTTGCAGGCAACACATGACACTCTTCATGAAAACCAGGCCATGTCCCTTAAAACTCTGAAATAATCATTAAAGGAAAAAAATCATTCACACCCCCATTTTCATGATGACATGGGAGCATGATTAGGAATAACAGGTCGAAAAATAAACCAGAAATAAAAAGAAAATGCACTCTACGTGTTATGTCTACAACTTGGAATTTGGTTATTCCTAATGTCAGCATCGCGTACTCTATAGCCATGGTTTGAACTGGGGAGAAGAAATGACGGTATATATGTGAATGAAGAACGTTCACTGGAGAGGAAAGTGGTTCTAGTTTGGTGTAAAAGCCCAGGCCTTGTGGAGGATTACATATGAAGTGACTAGGATGGTAAGGCGATGTCCACACACTGGTAATATCTGAGTGAGCACAAAGAGAGTCGCCCCGAGCAGGGGCATTAGGTGTCCCCCGGCTATTACATTATTATATTAACCAAAAACATATGATCAATATTAGATGAGGGCGGCCAAGGCCTCTCCACCACTCACAGCACGCTTTTATTCAATCTACTCATTTCCGTCCGAGTCGCTCGCGATTGGGTAAGAGCAGAGGCAAGAGGGGCTGCTGAGCAAATAGACCTGGATATGTGCTTGGAGAGTGAGATCTGCCACAGATAAAACACTCCACCCATGAAGCTCCAAGCAGAGACTGACAACACTGTCAGCAACAAAAGAAGGTGGTGGAGGCCTTATTAAATCTACGGCTGGGAGGACAGTGGTTCGTTAGGCCGAGGTGCTGCCGCCCTGAAAGCTGCACGAAGGGCTTAAAGCTTTAATAGTTCAATAGTGAATCAGAAACGGGGAATTTTCTGCGCTTAATGCCAGAGTGTCAGGACAATTTTCTTAATTAAGACGGGCGACTAATCCTAGGGTGGCCGTGACGTGCTGCGCTGGGCATAAAAGCTGCCCAGGAGGGATGTAATTATCTAATAGTTCCAGGGTGCCTATCTGAATCATATCCTCACAAAACAATAGCACATTGATTGCAACCTCCAGAACCTAACATGCAACTGGTAAAAGGGGTGCCCTGATAAAGGCCTGACCTAGATCACCCCGGCCACCCAAGTAACACGAGAAGAGAAACCCACTATACAAGAACATTTTTGGTAAATTTACCTAGAAAATTGGTCGGTGATTTCACCTTAAATGAAAATGAATTTCACCTTAGCTGTGGAAATACCGAAATGGGACGAGGTGTAATACTGATGGATTGTTGATGATATTAGAGCTAAAAAGGTGGCTTTATGATGGTATGATAACACAGACCATCATACCGTTCTGATATTCCCCTTGTCATCCCTTGATATATTATTGACACATTGACTTAGGTCGGGGACCAGATATCTCAGCTTGTTAAACCACAATGAAGACTAAAATTCAGACAACAGCTAGGTTGGGAATCCTAAGTTGAATTTCAGTGTGGGAGATGACCCTTCCCAGGTAACAAAGAACGTTAATCCAACGTGGATAAACGTTTTTTATTGGTCAATCTTCTTAACGTCATGTGAAAAACGTTGAAATGACGTTTAATTTACCTCATCCTAATAACCTCAAATGGAAAATGTTCATTTGACATTGAATAGACGTTCATGAAAATGAGGTTTTTCTGCTCAACATTGAATTAACGTTCAGGAAAAAAACGTCATTTTACATAACATTAATTCAACGTTCAGTGAATAACTGATGTAAACTAAAATATACATAGATATCATATATTTTGGCTGATAATCCAAAAGGAGGTATACCTAAAGATAAAAATGGTTTTCAAACATGAGGAGAGTGAAGAATAACCTTGATATATGACATCACCATTTGAAATCTGTATAAGATCTATTGAATGTGCTATTCTGTCATAGTGTTTGCTGCCCCTATTAATGAAATACTTGACTTATCTTAATCAATATCCTTTTCTATCTAATTTTCTGTTGTAACTCAAACAATTGGTAAGCAGGCACCCTTGGAACAACAAATCATCCAAATATATACATCATTTCATATAATAATTACCATTTTCATTTGTCTATGGGGATTAATACTGTTTTGAGATCATGGACATTTTATGAAGAATCAAGACACAATTATGTCATGGTTGTTAAAAATTTGCAAAGAATCAGTGTTAGAGCACCCCATGGTATACCCCTATGTAATAGATATTCTGTATATTTGCAGTAAACAAGAGAAATAATAATAGTACTGGTCGATAATAGGGAATATTTGCACCATGTGCTGTTGAGAGAAAAACGTTAAAAAAACGTTTATTTAACGTTTTTCCTGGTTTCAGTATATCTCACCAGGTGGCCTCAGAACCAAACACTGTAGTATGATTGTCATTCCATATCATATTCAAGTAAACATATCAAAATAATAACAATATGATTTAGATTATATTAACCATGACTTCAGAATTCAATTATGGAATCTGTTCCAACTTATGACACATAAAAAAATTTATACCATATCCACCTAGAGATATCATATTTGGCCACACACCTTATGGTTAGAGATCAGAGAGAGACATAACCCCCTATCCCATGTGTACTTCTATGTATACAACATGAAATGATGGACTGCCCTGATGATTATACCCAAAGGCAAGCTTATGGGTATGTGCACAGGAATATATGAAGTGATGATTCTGAATTGAATAAAAAGTATTACAATAACAGAGAAATTAATGACACATTATTTCAACGTTATTTTGAGGTTAAATCAACACTAAATCAATAGTAAATCAACGTTCATTAGGTAGATAATAACATCAAAAATAGGTTGTTCTTTTGTTAAGCCAATTAACGTTGTTCTATGAACGTCAAAACAACGTCAAATGAACCATCAAATGAACGTTGTTTTGAGCATCAAATCAACGTTTATTTGAGTCCACGATTTTTACTGCAATTTAACGTTGTTTCCCAACGTTTATTTAACCCATTATCAACATTAAAACAACGTTAAATTGACGTTGAATTGTTACCTGGGTTTATATCTGGGAGGATGATTATTACCGGGTAAGCTATTCTGTTATTATCACCATATATCACAGCAGAGGTACACACAATACACATCAACATGTAGCTACCCCAATTGTGGCCACCCCAACCCCTTTCATATTCCTCAACCCACCCTTCAGCACCCCCACCCCCTTCGTGTCACTGACCAGGGACTGGAAAGCTTTTATTATAATTGGAAATGTGAGTAGCTCAGACCCATGTCCATACCAGCTCGTGCTAGTTCAGCCTAACGCCACCAGAGTCCACCACATTCCAAACCGGAAGTGGCGCTTATAGGCCATCCCTGTACTTGTTCCGGTTGGTTGAAAACTGCTGACACCATACAAACAAAGGGGGTGGGGGTTATACAGCTAGGGGCGTGGCCTTAGGGGGTGTAGGGTGGGTGTGGGAGATCTGTAGTGGTTGCATGTGTGTGTGTATGGCAGGAAAGGGGGTCAGCACACCTGAGGGTTGCCATAGTTACAAGGTCCTCTAACTACGGCCTAATGAGATAGGTTGAGCCTCATTAGAGGAGCTGTTTTAGATAGCACGATTAGCATGGGTCAGGTCACAATTTGGATTATGTTTCCTTATATAATAAAGTGTATGAAAGTCCTTATCTCTCATGAATTAGGTTGAATTATCTATCTGTTGTTCATTGTTGGATTTCACCACGTCTAATTGGACTGGGAATTAACCAACCGGAAGTCGAGCACCTGTTTGCCTAAGTCTACTTCTGCTAAATCTTCTTCCTAGCCCAAGATCCAAGTAGATAATTCTTATGCTAAAGGCAACAAAGCATTGGAGACGTATCGCGACGTGTACATTGTCAAGGACGGACTATACGTTGTCGTTTACATTATTCTGTTAAAAGTAGGCACATCTTAACCTAACCCTATTGGTATTGCAATTCAAACCAAGTATGTATAGACATGCTTAAAGAAAAATGCAAAAAAGATTTGATTGTGAGAATTGTGAAATACAGATATGAGATTCAGATTTTCTCCTGGATTTACACAGGTAATACTAAGGAAATGCTTGCACAATACATGTGTTCACAGGGGCGGATCCAGAAGGGGTGGTCTATAAGTGCCACAGGCAGGAAAAATGTGTCTATGGGGGGACAGGCAGGGTCTGAGGCCAGATAGCCTGGCCCATTTTCAGGGGGTCTAGGGGCCCGTACACCCTATACCCCCCTGGATCCGCCCCTGGTTCATTAAAGAATAATGAACCAGGATTCTATCTTTGACACTGCTAAACCCATGTATAGCTAATCTTCTTTTACAGCTATCGCGCTTATATAACCTCACTCCATAAACCAGCAATCTAAATATATCTTGCAATATCAACCATCGGACATGTCCTCTTTATAGAGTAATCTTTCCAACACTAGTTGTACTTGGAATTTTTAATGCATCAATGTTTGCACTTTCCAACAGGCCTAAAACAGATGGGAAGAAGAAGAAGCGTCCAGACGCCGCCAAAGTCACGTGACCGCTGTCTGTATCCGGTTCCGGTGGTGGCGCCCTCTGGGAGGCAGTGTTTGTGTTGGTGGGAGCTGGGGTCTAGGTTTTGTTTACTTCATGGGGTAACCATGGTAACTAAAATGTATGCCCCTGTAGCTTGGACCCTGTGGGAGACTTCCCCTCAGACTTTGCATTGGAACCGGAGTTTTACAGGCATCAATGAAGGAGGGACCAAATTTTTTGGTCAGATAAATGGAAATAACCAATGCCTTGCAACATCATACCGGTACATCTCAATGAGAGGCATATATCCCCTTTCTTCTTTTGTTTCATTTTTTTTTTTAAATTAATACCATTTTTTATTAATAATTATTTTGGGGATAAGGGTCTTGTTTTGGGCACTAGAATTCCATAAGCTCATGTAGCAGACGATGTTATTCTCTCTGTTTTATGCGTCAGTATAGAAGGGATGGGAACGCTTACTAGTTCCTGTAGCAAACAACCTTTACATCAACATTTACATTGAATCCCTTTCAATCAAGACTGGTGGGAGTTTGGAATGCAAAGATTGGCACCTCCAGAGAACCTATACCCCTCCTCTCTTGGCCTGCTTATTCAGTGCTATTTTAACAATGGATAAAATCTTTGTGGAGGGGAGGAGGAGGATCCATACCCCTGGATTTAAGCCAGGGATGCGTGTCTTCGAACAAGCTTTCGTTAGAACTGATGCAGTTTGATTGACACCTACTTGGCACCTCTGCCATCGATTCACACGACCAGTGCCAGAATGGGTAGCTGCTCACTTAAATAATACATGTATAACATAGAGGGGAAGGAAGGTTCCAGCTTGGTTGGAGAGATTATGGGGTACCAGGTTCTTGGATCAACCCACTGTTATTAAAACATATATCCAAAGAATACCGGTACACTGACTATAGCTATGCATCAAACTCAAGAGATATCAGATGCACATGAGAATTCATAGATGATTGAACATAGACTTTTAAACGTATATCAACACACTGGGACAGAGATATGGAAAGGGAGAATGGAACCTCTGCAAGTGGGAGTTTGGTATATGAAAACAAATTCTTAACATGTCTTTCATTGAAATTTGTATCTTGCTTGAATTACTGTCCATTGAAGCAGGTTGTTTATATTTTTCACTACAATTTGCAACATCATCCGATGATAATTATAGAGCTTAACACTGAGTGTATGACCATATCAATCAAAACAGACTAAACACCTCCCTAGAGGCAGTTCAGGGGAAGGTCTCAAAAATTCGAACACTTTTAGCAAGTCACTTTAGCACATGACGGTACCCTACGACCTAGCCAATCACATGAAATGTAACATCGGGTGTTTGGCAGGCATTACATCAACTAAGAGCTAACGAAGGTGGGTTACGTAATTTAACGAAATAAACGAGCAAAGGCAGAGGATGGCGGTCGTTTCCAGGCACGTTACCTCCGTTAACAAGCATGCACCCTCTGTATTGGTCTCAAAATTCCAGGAATTCTTCCAGGAATCCCTCCCTTCCCGCTAATCACTATACCCCAAGCACAACACATGTCCCTTTATTTCTATAATGATCCAAAGACAACCATATCATTAGACCATATCAGCAAAGGCAGTGTCTAATTGTTTCAAAAAAGTCAGATGATAGAGGCAGTGTGGGCGGGAAGATATATAAATTGGAGATTGCGTACGTTTTTTCATGAGCTGTATAAAGTCATACAAGCAACTGATCCCAAATCTTGCGGCAACCTTATTACTGGAGGATGGCTAAACCCCTAGTTCATATGACATTCCACTTTGGAGGACCGACCCTATTTTTACAGACAACAAATAGACTGGGAGATCCACTGCGCATGCGTGTCAGGCGTCTTGCTGAGCTGTGGGCTGTCAATCAAAGACCACTGCCAGATGGAGGCAGACTCCCCACCACCAGAGGTCCCCACAATCAGAGGTGGAATGTTTTTAATTAGTGCAGCCCAATGGTTTGAGTTGCCAAGCTTAGAGTAGGGGGTGGAGTCAGGGGGATTTCTTTTTTTTCTCTCCTAAATTTGCCATTGGTGGTTGTTAGTCCATTGCTTAGGTTACAATCAGGGGTAGGTAGAGGGGGGAGGATCTCAAAGGTATTATCAGGGATGTAAGTCTTCAGGATTTATCAGGATTTCCTGATTTCTGAAATTTTTGAATGACATTTATTTTCCTTACATGAGTGGTAAGGAGGGCTATTTGTGAAAAATAGAGGGCTTTTATATCAAGTAAAGGTATGGCTTCCTGATTTTTGCCTATTCCTGACTTACATCCCTGTATTATATGAGATCTGGGGTGGGCTAACGGAGGTGCGGAGGGAAAGGATGGAACAGGGGTGGCATCTTCTGGTTGGTTTTGATACAAGGCACTGACAGGGGGAAACCAGCTGTCAAAACGTCCCAAGACACGGTCAGTAGGTGTAAGATATGTTACCAACAAAGAGAAAAACCTCCCACACACAGAAGTCATTCTGAAACATTGATGTCTATTTTCATTACCTCACAATGAAAAATAAGAAATAGATATGAATATGAAAAAATGATCATACCATCCCAGTTACAACCATGTCTTTCAATACAACCCCTGAAAACTCTCTATGTATAAAACCGTTTAAAATATATCACATTGAACTCAAAATCTCCCAAGTATTCATCAATTTGATTTTATATTCCAGTTACCTACATATCTAATGTAACTACATAGATAATAGATAACATTTCTGGAAACGTTCTACATTATACATAGCATGAAAGCCAACATTAAAACTGTCTTGAATTTACATTGCAGGTGAAGAACACACAGGAACGTTAGTGATATGCGCCAAAAAGGGACCGCCCTTTGTAAAGGGATGCCATAGATACCTTTTAGCCTAAAGGCAATTTAGAAAACGGGCAGCCCTCTCACACGCCTATCCATGTCACGAGGATTCTATCAGTTGCTCGTTGTTGTTCCGAGACTTTGCCTGGGGCTGTTCGACTATTTCCAAAATAGGTGTATAACATGTGTTATTCATACATTATTTACTATTTAGGTTCGGCCTTGAATCCGTCTACTTCAGCCTTTGATCTGACCCACGGATTTCTGAGTTCTGAGGCATCAAGGAACCACATTCGACACCGTGTGCTTCGACTAAATTTCGTCTACATTATTTTTTTTATCCTAATGTGTTGTGAGAAACGAGAAATGATTATTGTTTTAATGGTATGCCTTCTTATTATTAAATCATGGCATGTAGCATCTCCTTAGGTGTACATGTTATAAGGTGCCACATACCCCATCTCTACAAGTGATTGAATAAAGTGGAGTTCCAATGTTGTCTTATGCGAGAATATGAAGTACCCGGCACCCTCCCCAAATATTCCACACCTACATCTAGTACATGGATACTACTTCGTCTCTCTGTTCAATTACAAAGTGCTTTGTTCCAGTTTTAAACCCGGGTTTTAAACATTCCTTATTGTTGAGCTAAGTAAATCAAGGCTGATTGAAAAGCTTCTAAACTTGTTATCAGCATCATAGAATCATGTTTGTACCTCTCATAAATACATGATACATGTGTAGTACATTTTACGTGGAATAAATACCGGTAGATACCGGTACCGATAGTCTTAAACAGCTCTTGTAGACCTTGCCAATGCCACTAAAGCATCACTATTACCATTCCATATAGAGACTTAGATTATGATTTTGGCAAAAATTGCCTCCTGGGAATCCCCCCCCCCCCCACCTCTCCACCACCAGCTCCTGCCTACCGCCCCCCTCCCCAACCCCACACACCATCTCCCCTTTGGGCTATGATGTAGTGATGCGCGTCACTCTCACCAGGTGCCGCACTGGGTTGGTGTCGCTGAATATTAATGAAAACCAGGTCAGTTTGTCTGCCTTACGTCATAAACCCATTAGTCCTTGTAATACCCTTCTCATTTACATACCTATTCAAGGTAAACAATTCCACCACACTTACACACCCCTTTCCTCTAAAAGGCCTTTGATCTCTTGACCATGTCATGTCAAATTGAATTCTACCATTACTCACTCTTCTAAAAAAAATCAGGAAAAGCTCCACTTATTGATCTGTTTGAGAATATAACTCTTCCTGTATCTCCTATTCGCTCTGTAGGGTATTTATTGAGGGATGGGACTGGGCACAAAGGACTATTTCATTTTCCAAAAGCAAACTGATCCGTTCCTGGTTTCTTACAACCTGAACCTGAGACTGTCTGATAGTCAGGCACAAGAGACAACTGTCTCTTGTGGTTACGTGCATATGGTAATAGCCGTGCGGGCGGACGGGATATTCAATTGTATTGATAAATAGAAAGAGGGAGGAGCCCTAAAGGGAACTGTTAGGGTCCTATACAACAAGACCTACAATTATGGAAACAAAGCAATAAAAGTCGTTAGACTACAACTGATTCCATTTAATTCAATTTCAAGTAAGGTACTCCCAACTTGCTGGTTCATTTAGTTCAGAGTCAGCCATGGGTGGAGTACGTTGGCTGCTCAACAAGAGAGGAGTTACCAATGCCTTTTTAGAAGTTAAATGGAGTACATGAGTCTTCAACATTGGATCTACTTGGTGTGGTTTTGCAAAGATGGGATACATACCTTTACTGTGTTTCAGAATATTGAAAGCAGGTGTGCAGCGTTGGTAGGTAGAATGGACTTCGAGGTAAGCCGGTTCTGAAAGAGAACATTAGAATTTATTTAAATTTGAATTATTAACCATAACTTAAAAACATTCCCCATGATATAATCTCTTCGCTCATCCTTTCTGAGTGTGGGGAATATAAATCATATTTTTTTCCATTTTTATATATATATATATATATATATATATATATATATATATATATATATATATATATATATATATATATATATATATATATATGTGTGTGTGTGTGTGTGTGTGTGACCAAGTTGGACATGATAGATACCATTCTTCGTGCTGCTAGTATGTATTCAAAACACAGCCTCAACATATATACTACACTTTAGGTATGCGGAGATGTCAGATTATATCAAAGTCACTATTCCTTCGTACAGCATCGAGTTGATGCAGGAAGCATTTATGACCCAAGGGGAATATGTTGGCGTAATAAGGTGGTCAGAGACTTGAACAAAGTAATGACAATATTACCACAATTCAAAATCCACGCACAAAATCAATTAATTTGATTTATTTTCACAACCTGTGATCTATTTGCTCAGATCTTGTAAGACCTGGAAGCAGAGTTGAGAAAGGGTGGGTAGCTTACAATGAGTAGAGTGATTGTCCTCCCTCCCACCTTTAAGATCAGAACCTGCCAAATCACCTCCCACCCCACCCCACCCTTACCCACTCGATCCCTACCTGTGAGTAAGCCACATGACAGACAGGTAGGACAAGGTGAGCCTTGCCTGGTGCTAATTTGTCCGCAGACCACGCCCTGATTACAGGTAGGGGAGGCCTCCCAGGGCCACCTCACCTGTGGGTTGGGGTGGGGGATCTTTATAGTTGCTGAGAGAAAACACACGTATGTGGTGATGCTCAAGGTAAAGAAGGCGTATGTTGGTCAAGGCTAATTCAATAAAGGTTCCCTACAGTATTGCTAATCACCTATACTAGGTCTACAAGTAATGGGAATGGATATATATTTGAGTCTAGCAGTATATATTCGTGATACATGGTATTTTTTATAACATTGTCTGTGGGGAATAGCAATCCATGGGACTATTTGTCGGGGTGGGGTGTGGAGTCTCTGATTCAAAGCAGAGTGTGCCAATTACTGTCACTTAGAGAGTATAACTGTCACTTTTTGGCAAGCATGAATGAGCCTTTCGAGTATACATGTGAGTGGGTATGGTGCAATGAGGTCAAGTTAAGGTCATAGCTCTTCACTTTGGAGAGATCTACTATACCACTTCTCTGCTCCCACCTAAACAATGCCATTGTTCCACGTGCTAACAAAACAATAGCAGTGGAACATTGTGGCTGCGGGTGACAGATGCAAAGCCAGTCCCCTTTTCACAGATAATCGAGTTTGGAACATGGATGACACACAACCATCTAATCTGGTTTGTGGATGCCCCATCCTCTTCCTCCTCCTCTCCCGCCCCACTCCTCCACTCCTGCCACAGCTTCTTACAACATTGCCACCCCGAGCTATTAGTTCGCGATAATAAAATTAATAAGTTGTAAAAGGGGCGGCTCCCAGGGGGCAGTGCGAGCTGGGTTCTGTTCATTACCGCCAGGGAGCGCTGTGCCAGCGTCTACCCGACACGCACCGCACGCCGCGTATGAGGAGCGCTGCAACAGGAACCGTCGCGCCACCTCATGGGAAAATTTTGGAGTATCCCTCATGGGTTAGCACTGAAAGGTGTGTATTTTAGTGAAGTTTCACTGGTCCATTGGCTTTTTGTGTTACTTTTGAATACACACTACGTAAGCATAAAAGTTTACCATTCGTCCCCTTTGGTTTTGTGTTGGAAGAAGTTTGTAGGCCTATTATTGTAGTTCCGTTGGACATCTCCGTCTGAAGCTAAGGATTTAGTTATGACTGTTTATTATAAATCAAAATAACTACAAATAACTAAAATGAGTTAGAAATTTATGAGGATTCAAATTATGGTTTAATAACAAAGGATAGTTTTGTAAGTTACATTTTGAATGTACATGTATAAAGCTTTCGTTTCACTAAAATGTGAATTAAATATGGAATATGAGAATAACGAATTCTGACGATCATTTAGAAATGATAAAACCACTCATCTACAATCACCCGTCTGATAATATCCTCTTGATAATATCTTTAAAATTTAAATTGTCTTTTATACCGACCGTGTGTAACTTAAATGAATAGATGCCATACAATGCGCTGATGGTTTGGAAGACTGGTGGCACCCCCTATACCCTTCAGAAAACTGGCTTGGAAGCCATTGCAATTTTACTTAGCATGACATCCAGTAAAGACATATGAACAGTAGAAATAGAGGGAAAGCTTAGAATTCAAAAGGGGTCAAAAATCGACGAACAGTAAACTTTGAAGTTGATAGAAATATAGAAAGAATCGGGCTATAATAGAATAACCATGGTTTGAATCTCATATTAAGACACAATAGAAACTAGCAGCTATCTATTCTATAGAGTCCCATAACAATAGCAGGAAATATGCCAAGTGCTCTATATAATAGGGTATTTGGATATATATATATTCAGCCTGTGTCGAGGCCTCACAGCAGAGGTTATCGCGGGGTGAGGACGAGTGTACAGACGACCTATTACCGTCTCACCTCTGGTCCTGACGGCCGTTTTTCATTCCTCCGACCCAAATACGACCAGCGTCGTACTTGATTTATGACATTGTACGAACCAAAACACACATAAACAGGTCACTGCACGCGCGATGTGCATGTGTAGACACTTTAGGGACACATTCCAACACCATGGTACCACTTGTAAGCCACTATTTCGTTTGGGTGAAAAAGAAGAGCATGTTGCTGGAATGTGTCAGCTCATGGGAGGTCTGCAGTGGAGGGAACTGGTTCATTCAGAGAGCCATATTTTACCATATTGTAACATAGATCTATCAATAGATGTGCTGGATATTCAATATACGGTATAGAAAGAGACATTTCTTATCTACAATGGATGTAAATGTATAATATAAATAAATGGTGCAGTCTAACGTATTCCTTTCCTTTTTGTAAAAGTCCCTAACTTTAGAAGGGGTCTAGAAGGAGGTATACCAGTTGCTACATGGCATACTAAACAAGTTTGTGAATCATGTGACTGGGAAGAAAGAACCTCTCTTTATAGTTTGTAGTCTCTGACATCAGAATGTAAACACTCCCAACAGAGGCAAAGGACTTCACATGTAGCCCCCTTGGTGTAGATGTGAATGGTTTAGCTCTAGCAGTCAGACAGTCACCACACCCCAGACCACACCACTACAGAGTATACCACCCCACCCTGGAGGAACACAACTTACAAGTTTGTAACCGATATTATGGAGGTATTTGTGTCTGTAAAGTAATAGGATTTCAGCCATGGGACTCAATGGAGATAGCCCAGAAAGGCTGGGTTCAGTGGTTTACAGTGTTAAGGACTAATTCCCCTGATATAAACTGGCCCCAAGAGGGATACCTTATCTGTACCCTTACGACTAGATTTCATCCTACATGGGATAAATGTATCTCCATGGGGGTGGTGTACCCTCAGCACACTGTCATTGTCCGCAGCTTTCTGCCTTGGGAAAACGCCAAGACGATAGGCAAATATCTTTAAAAGCATTTGGGTATTGCCACGCAAAAAAGGACAAGCTAAAATCTGGACCACATCGAAAACGATGAATCTCAAAAAGCTGCATATTAATAATTGAAAAGTTGCAAAACACCCCATTCATAGAGGCCAGAAGCAGTGGCTGAAATGCCACACTTAAAGCTCGACCCAAATCTGTCCTGGCTTTCCAGGTTTTGGTATTGAATGAGCTGGGAGGAGAAGAAATTACTTGGTTGGATGAGTGGCGGTTGTGCTGGTGTGGCCTGGGATTTGCAGACTCATTAAAATTAACGAAATTCCCCACGTCTCCTGCTGTCAGCTGGTTAAAAGTTATTGGGACTTAGACCACAGTAACTAATCCATAATCCTGACTTGTTAGCTGAGTAGATTAGAACAACAAAGGAAGCAAAATAGAGACGAAAGCACAATAACAATTTACAAACCAAATCCCATTTTTTATGTCTATATTTCAAATCATCGAATATCATGGAATGGTAAATAGGAAGATGAAAAACTATTTAAGTAAATAAATATATAACTGAATCTTCGCCGTAGAGATGAATGGAGGTTATATTTCCTATATCTAGGTCTAAATTATGTATTTATTCCTGAATCTATTTAATCGGGAATGGATCTATAACCATTTTTTTCTCAATTGTATGAGCTCTAAGTTTCTTTTAAATGAAAATTAGAAATACACCTTTTCTCCAATTGTATGGGAAAGGACATCAGTATTTGGTTGCTTTCAATTTTATTTCATTTGTTCCTTGACTCCACGTTTTTAAAGATACATAAATACAATTGCACACAAAAAACTATATATATAGTGGAAGCCTCAATTCATATTTTATGGAGAGGCCTGTAGTGGGCAGGGTCAAAAACATGAATGCAGTGGGTCCCAATATCCTTTCTCCACTCCTCCCACGCAGTGACCCATTGTTTTGGCCAAATCCCAGCCCAATACCCGTTAAAACAGACCTTTAGTTCCCTCCCCGCATCCAGCTTCACCAGTATAAAGGGCACACATAGCACCTCTACCGGCAGCCCACTGACAAGCCACTTCCGGCTCAGGGGCAGAAACGAATACGAAACAGTGCAATAAGCCAACGGCTACTTTTGTGTGTCTGCCAACTTCGATCGTCACCCTTATGAATCCCAGCCTAACAGAACGTGCAGCCGTCCGTACTCACAACCAGGCTTGATTTGATTTCCAGTTGGGAGGAGGCAGCCACTGCTGTGCTGCCACGGCCCCCACTCCTTCCCACCTCCACCCACATCCAACAGAAATCAATACTTTCACCAAGATTTACTGTAAATCAATGTGATGGTGATTCAAGCAAGACCTGTTTCAGTAGACGGAGAGGAGGTGGTGTAGCATGTATGGGCCTAGTGACTTGAGTTTCCATGTGGAAACTTGCCTAGATTCGTTTGTGGGACTTTGAGGGGTTGTGGGGAGTTGGGTTTCAGCCTAGTTGAGTGCGAAAGGGTTGGGTTGAAGGTTGTAGAGGGTGTGTTGGGGTTTGCGGTTTGACCCAGTAACCCCTTGGAATCATGGACAAGCAGGGAAGGAGGGGGCAGGAGGGGGCGTAGAGGGTGGCCAGAGGGTATCGGCCTAAGAGAGGCGTCCCAGGATTGGCCGGGGGTAAAAACCCCTCTGCGTGCCCAGCTAAGACCAAACTCCAGCCACTTTAACCCCCTTCCCATACTACACTAATTAACCTACCTCCCCTACCCGACAACAATATCCCTAATGGATCCTTGCCCTGCCCCCAGACCCATTGCAGTGATCGCCAGGCTAATCCATGCCAGTAAACAAGGGCTCCATGCCCTGCTGAGGGACGCAGAGCCTAATGGGCCTAGGGGTACCAGAGGGAGGGGCAGGGGTGGCAGAGTGACCCCGGTTGACCACCTCCATGGGAAACTTTAGTGGCTAATACTTTAATAATTAAATATAATTGACAAATATATCATACCCACTTTTAGATACCATGGGAAGGGTGTTTTCAATGCTGATTTTGCCTATGAGACTCTGTTTGACAAAGTCCCGTTCCTAAGAAAGATTCCGTTTGCTCTATATACCCTCCCATCCCCGTCTTCCCAGCTATATGGATCGATATTATCAATTAATGAAATTGTAATATCAATTACAGTAAACGATTTGATCTCCCTTTTATGCATAGTAGTACCCTGGTAAAATTATAAGGGAAGGTGAGGCTCATGCTAAATGCATGGATAAAGGGTAAAGGCTGTATAGAGCCAAGGCCTAACTGAATCTGATGATCAGATGAGGTGGGTATTAAAAGACCACACTAACAGAGGCACCCCTAATCTATTTAATCACCAAATCCCCTTATTAAGCTGCAATAACAATCACCCTCTTCTTTAGCCCTATCCAATGGTCAGGGGACAGTTTCTCACCTGGAGAAAACCCTCCCACAAGTCGGGCACCATTAAGCATGCACAGTGCACGCCCTGGAGGACGTGACCGGGGTGAACGATAAGTGTGGCGTTGGGGGCGGACCAGGCCTAACTAGGGTCTGATTGGGTCCTTATATCAAGGCCGTGGGTCTTTACATTAGGCCTTTACACGCCGTCCAGCGTCCACTACCCAGGCCAAACGAGGGGAGACATGCAGCAAGCCCAGATTTACTGCTAAATACTCCTCCACGTCACCAACAGGAGCAGGACAAATAGGGCGAGCTACTAAGAGCAGATGGAGGCAGAGCACAACTTTCTGGCCTCCTTGCTATGCATTCAAATCCTACTTGATTCCAGAATGAATTAACAATTTTGTTCTCATTAGGTGGCGCTGTACTCCCTAAAATGACCATGTCCCAGTCAATGGGGCTATTTGAGTAAAAACGTGCAGGACGTACAAATGCTCTTATCCTTGGGCATCTAGAAAATCAGGGGCCCTTCTTTGCACAAGCCGAAAATGATCTCGATTTTTAAACAAATACGATTGTGGGGATAATTCAATATGACAAAATGCACCAATCGAAAAAAACTTCTAAACTAAATATATCGGACTTTATTTTTTTTTTTCTGGAACCTCATGAACAAACTTATTTTTTCAATATATAGGGCGTTATTTGTATTGGAAATCCATGAATTATTTTTGCCCTTTTCATAACACCCTTCATAACTAGCGGTATTTACTTTCCCCAAGAACTAGAGCACAAATTGAACGAAATATACCATAGTTTAGCCACTCTTTTCATCGATACTCAGGTCTATACTCTACTCTATATACACCCAGCGTAGATTGTTTATTTTGGTCTGTCAAGCTGGTGATGTATATCCATAAGTGCAGAGAGCTGAGTGATAAATCGCCAAAATGACACAGCCCATGGCCGGGTTAAGCACATGTTTAGGACCGCTTAACACCTCCACATTTCTCCCTACCACCCCCTGCCCACCGTGTGTCGGGCCGCATTTAATAGTTTACGAGGGCAGATGATAGAGATCTAAACGAGTCTTAATATACGGGCCAAGGTGAGAGGTGAGCAACTGGCAAACAAACTGGTCTGGCAAGGAATAGAGATAAATTTATCACCTCCACACACGGCCCACATCAATAAAAAAAAACAGAGTCAGGAGCAGCCGCAAACGATGCCGTGAGAAATGGATTCAATTATTGTGTCGCGACTTCTCCTATTATCGCCCGGGCAGAAGGCAGGCAGGCCTGACGACTCGGATCAGGAAAGCGCCAATCGGGACATATTTTACCAATAACGCCCCCTCCTTGACAGCCCACAGGGGTGTGGTCTGGTGAGAAGACCATGGAGGAAGCAGGAGGATGCCTTGAGGCAGGGTTTACAGGAGAAGGTGTTTCGGGTTCGAGCTAGGGGGTCTATCTCCTCTCTCTCCAACCCTGGAGGCAGTCACACTGGAGGAGAAACCTCACACCCCAACCAGCAGGCCTCTACTGGCCCCTCCAGGCCACTGGGTGACAGGGATCCGTTTCACATTGGCGCCAGATCTCTGTGGGTGTCGTCCCTACAGGAAATTAAATGAAAGCTCAGCATTTCAAGAGAAGAGGCAAACTGGCTTGCATTTCATTCTCAATTATTGAGATGCTTCTCAAATTCAGATATTACTATAAATCTATTAAAATCATCTTTTTCTAAGGCACTTGTTACAATAATTGTATATTCATACATGTACTACTATTTAGTACACATATAATCATATTTATGGTGCTACATTTGTCTGAGTTCCCTTGTATGATCTTTGGACGAAGAATCTAGAATTGAATTTGCCTGGGCCTTTTTTCTGCTGTATGAGGCAAGAAGGGCGCAGATGTTGTGGGTAAGTAGGTGAGGGTGTCAGGCCCCTGTCAGCACATGTTACTACTGCTATTATCAGCCCAGCACCTCCATGCTACCCCCTACCAACCCATCACATCTTGCACTTCACACCATTACCCCTCTTATATTCAACAGCAAAAAGCTAGATAGACACCCTCTACCAGTGGCTTCTTATATTAAAATTTCATTTGTCTTTCTGTGTGTGAAGGTTGACTTTATTTCCACTGCCTTTCACAGTGATATTTGATTAGTCTTTGTGTAACAATAAAGCGATGCCTATATTAAGTCTCCAATTCCTGCATAGCTTAGAGTTATATGAATAATGATATATTCTCCGGGGATATTCTTTGTTTACTACTGACATAACGGTGAAGGGACCATGTTTTGGATGTATCATGTATTTATGAAGAGAGGCCTGGAGAAAGACAGCCAATGAATTCGTTTCCCACGTATATGAAGAGGATGAACCTACATGTACAGGAAATAAACACCATGTCAATCATATAGGGCAGGTTTATTGAAGGTGGCCATAGTTTCTGGTAAGGTTCAAAACAACCTCACACCCTGTCCTTCTCTGGAGGATACATTACAGTAAACCAGCCCTCCCTAGAGAAGTATCCCTCATGGAGACTGAAGGCCCCCTGTAGGGTTAGATCTAACTGAGAAGCACATAGACCCAGGAGGAGCTGATAACTGCTGACAGGCACTGGAGGTATGTTCACGCTACTGTTCCTCCCCATCATGGTGTGTCCCTGCACCACCTGGAGACGTCACGGTCCAAGACTCGTACTAATCAGGACCAATTATACCCTGGAGAATGAGCTCCCACTTCAAAGACGAGCTTCACTTGAACCGTCCCTTTTTGTAAGGAAATTGGAGGTTCTGGAGGGCTAAGCCAACGGTTTTCATTTCCTAAGTCTAAGCTTCGTTGCCAAGTACAGAAAGGTTTCTTTCTGTTGGTCTTTGAACTGGTACTCACGTTTTACCATTAGATTGAGTAGAGACTTTGGCTACGGAATTTTTTTTCAGAGTGAAACTAGCTCCCATGGTTTAATCTCCCATGAGCTAAGCAGTCAGTGGTCAGTCGGGAGAAGTTTTGAGAAGATCAGGGATAAGAGATAAGATAAGGGTCCAATTGAGGCCTCCTACTTCTGACCCCTGGTTTACAAATCTCTCAATTTTTCATAAATGAGTTATTTCTTTTACTCAATTGGCTGTATTTTTTTTTCTACATATCCTAAGGTTTAAAAATTCCTGATTTATTTTCGATTTTTCTGTTCATTTTCCATCTAATCATTCAATGATTTTGTGATTTTGAGAAATCTCTCTCTTATTTTCTATGACCCATATGTTTAGAGCCCCACTGCCCATGCCCACATCACCCTCCCGGCTGGGGAGGTTTCAGAAACGACTGACGACTGACTGTAAGAGGCATCAAGAAATTGGAGCACCTCAAGCTTTGATCTTGCAAAGTAATTTGACCATTACCTATTTTGTTAAAGCAGCCTTGCATTGGCATAAAATCAAGGGCCGTTGATGCAACAGGGAAATGCCTCAGGATATGTATTAAGAATAACACTAGCAAAAAAAATATAGAATACTGGCACTTCTATCGAACTTGGCCAGAATGTCAGGCTAATGTCAACATTAGACTCTGCATTCCGGTGCGCCTGGATTCCCAGAAGTGTAGGTGGCAGCAAAAATGTGCCTTGTGCATGGAGGTTGGCAGAGAGGGGAGGAAGCCACTGCTGGCTTCTCTGGTCCCGACGTCCGGGAAGCCAGTCCCAGATACTGAGCTCATTCATCATTCCGCCGCCATCCGCCGAGTGGCGCTGGCTGTCAGCGGTCCAAGCCGAGGCAGACGCTGGGTCCCGGCCAGACTCTGGTAGCAGCGGACAAAAACATGCCTGCAACCAGCGGCAATCAGCTGATAGGTGTGTCGACATGGCGTTCACCAAACTTGCTGAAATGGTGGCTGAAGAAATGACCAGATAGCGTTTATAGAGAGCAAGGGGAGGTGAGAGAGTAGGGGCATATATAAACATGGGGCTCTCTGGCACTGGGTCAGGTCGGTACTTGGCACTACTGACTTACTTCTGTTGTTGTATGGGGGATGTATGGGAGGTATATAGGCTGGGGATTCATCTTCTGCCTGTCAGTATGGACATGGGCGATGATTTATGTGTGTGTAAAAATATAATACAAATATGTACCAGCACTGATTGAATGATGTCTTGGTGATGGATGTTACAGATACTGTGCTGTGTTATGGTTACTATCCTTTCCAATGTAAACAAACGTGGTCTAATCTAAACGGATCCCTCAGGCATTTGGAGCTAGAATACAATACCAGCCCTCTCCCTGATTAGTTATAATTATAATCATGTGTTATTTAGTGAACAAAAGAGTGGCTGGTATTGGTTATTGACAAAGTTATCGTTAGAGTACCTACTCCTACATCCTTCCCAAGTCCAGAGAACTTTATATATTACATTTGTATATTATTATTATTATTATTATTATTATTATTATTATTATTATTATTATTATTATTATTATTATTATTATTATTATTATTATTATTATTATTATCATCATCATCATCATCATTTTTTAATGTTCTAGCAATTCCAA
This sequence comes from Acholoe squamosa, assembly GCA_949317995.1. NCBI lineage: Eukaryota > Metazoa > Annelida > Polychaeta > Phyllodocida > Polynoidae > Acholoe > Acholoe squamosa. The sequence continues at coordinate 36,374,930 of OX439048.1, read as the reverse complement.
GTGTATACCCCTATGGTGAAGTTAAAAAAATCAATTGTCTTACTCTTTCTATCTGTTTTTCTTTCCTATCAGATTAAAAAAAAATAGGCAAGAGGATGACAAGGAGTGTGAACAATATAAGTTTTGCATCGAACCCGTGTTTAGGTGAACTTGATCAGTTGAATAAGACCCACCCATCCAACGGCCCAGGCTCTACCCCGTTACGGTTCATTGAGTGTGCAATCCCATAGCAGACCCCGGTACGCTTTCACATCCCCTGGCCCGCCAAGGCCTCTCCAGGGCGGCCAACGCGCAGGTAATAGGCTCCAGCAATGGCCGCGCCCATGGGACAACCTGCTACCTCGGAATACACCTGGTGCCCAGGGGTGACTGCACACACCTGTTATCCTCCTGTACCCTAGCTCTCCGGACCACTGGAGGAGAACTTCGTTATCGAGCCTCACCTCCAGTAGGCAGCCTGGAGGATGGGAAGTCTGGAGAGAAGCAACCGTCCAAAAACTTCACTTCAAAGAGGCTGGGGTGGACGGGAGACTGACACCAGCCTCCCGGCTGCCTCCTCTGTGTTTCCGTCAGTGGTCTAAATGTGAGGAGGTATACACATGTACCTTGTTTCTCTAGTTCAGGTAAATAGGTTGTCAGTCAAGATTTATCACAGGAAAGATCAAAAGACTGGTCCAAAATCACTGGCAAAATAATGATATAATAAAGCCACTTTATCCCCATCTCTACAACTTTAGGCAGATTGGTCTCCATACATAGGCAGTAGAGTTTACTTTGTTTTCGAAGACATGTGCTCTATTTTCTATAAGAACGACAGAAGCATTATTTTCATGCTACCTTATCAACTTACAACCTGTTCATGGAATTATTGAAATGCCACATTTCGCCGAAGAAAATGAAAAGGATAACAAATTATATCTTGTAAAATAACTGAAAGAAAATTTTCTTTTACAAACCATTGACACTATCATCAAGATACTGGTTCCCCTCTGGTAGACGCGATCAATGCATTTATTTATTACTATTTCTCGCCTTCTCGTATTTGGTTGACCTCTACGCTCGTCATAACGGGAAGCAGTCGCAACCGAATTCGACGATATAGCGAACGACGCCCTGATGACACCGACATGTGAATTCTGATAAAACGACGACGACATGGTCTCGAGGTTTCGGTAGGGTGGGCTCAAACCATGTCTGAGTCGATTTCTAGGTCAGTTTGGTGATAGACGTCATTTAGACATGAGTAATCGTTTGTCCCAGTTTGGGACCCAATGATGTATGGCCTAACTAGAGCTAGGATAGAGCCCTGCCGCACGCTGCCCCCGCCTCAACCCATCAGAAGCCTTGTGGTCATCGAGGAAACTCAATGGGAAGTCGTTAACCCAGACTAGACCATAAACAATCTAGAAGTTAGCTAGCCCTTTTCGCCTAGATTATATTGCCGAGTTAAATTCAATGTGTAATAGACCGAGATGAATTTAGATTACTCTACTTTGTTTGTGATTGTAAATTATCCTGTTATAAGTGCCTAAAAATGGTTCACAATCAACTTTTTTCATGGATCACAATCGAAAAATTCAATTATAACGTGCAAAGTAGAATATAACATAAGAATTTAAACATATTATCACATTAATTGTGGAATACGTGTATCAATGGGTTTATACAAGTATATAGTTGAAGCCTTATATGATTTATCTGCTTCCCACTCCTCTGAAGAGCTGGGTACCGCTTCTAGTTCAATACACAACCATCTCCAGGCCAGACACGCCCGCGGCCTATGAACCAAACAAGCATATAGCAGTGATCTAAACATAAAAAGGGAAAACTTAAAGAAATATTACAGAAGAAAAAAAGGGTGCTGACACGGAATTTCAATCAGCGCAGTGCGTGCCGTGATAATGGAGTCGTGAACCTCGTGTCAGGGGTCACCGAGGTCCGTGAAGGGAACTCGGCCCTCCGCCAAACCACAAATCCCCCCTGCCCTGCCCTCCACGGCCCCACTCTCGCCAGTCTCCGGTCAGGACTAAGCCACTCCAGGGGATCGAATCCTCTTGTATAGAAGGCTTTTATACGGCCTGGAGGAGGTGGGGGGGGGGGGGTCAAAAATGAAGCTTCAGCTGGGTCAGAGAACAGATTTATTTTCGAGTGTACCTTCTTCTCATCGGAAGAATATTTTAGACATGATATTTTTATTTTACCTCTAGCTGAATAATATAAGCAGGATGGTGGTTATTGTTTTTTTTTCTCCTGCAGTGTAGTGCTGGTTGGTCGCATCTCTGTAAGTTGGTGTATAGGATGGAGGAGAAGGGCAGGGGTTGATGGTTTCTGACCGTGGAGGAAAGGGGTGGGCGCGGTCACGGACAGCCAACACGGCCCTACTCCCAGCCTCCCCCGTCCCGCCCCAGCCTCACGAGACCTAACCCTTGCCGCACCGCTCTCCCCGCCCCTAAACCAACAATTTACAATCACTCCCATTCTGAATTCCCCAGACAAATTCTACAGCCCTGAGCGATTCCCACCAAAACGGTGGCCTAAATCCACTTTGAAAACAACTCCTTAATAATCCCGAGTTTGCATGTGAACGAAAAGCGGTACTAGCCCTTTTTCCACGAGAGAAAGGGACTTGTATGCTTCCCAGCTTAAGCATAGAGTTGGTCGCGGAGGCGCTGGGGAGGCAGGGTTAACGATGAGTTCTATTGTTTAGGCACGACGTTGTCCAACGATCCTAGCTGACCAAGTGAGTCATCCGTTCTCAGCGACGTTGTTCGCAGCTACCGGGACAGTCGGACAACGCCCACGACCATGTCCGCCGGATCCAAACCAAATTTTAAATTTGGGAACTTTCAGGTAGCATAATACTCACGGGGGTTCTGGCGGGCATTGGCCGGGGTCGCAGGGTCGGGGAGCCGGGGAAACCCTCCCAGTGTACGTCAGTTCGTCCATTGGTTCCGAGAATACGCGCGACCGTCCTTCGTCCCCTGCTACATCAGTGGTAATCAAATCAGACCTCGGGCGCGTGGGGAAAAAGCTGGTGCCGCGTCCAGAGAATGAGTGCATTTAAAAGCAATCCAGTCAGGAATGTGTGTCAGTGGTAGACAGGGGTGCCAGCAAAGTGATTAGGCAGTGCTTTGGTCCCCATCCCCCATCCAGCCTCCCACTCCCCTCACACAGCCCGTCCTCAGGACCATTGTGAGATGTCCGTTCTCCCGGAAAATGGTCTCTGGGCACTCAGACGGCCTCAACAGATGCTCTCTGGGCTGTGAAACCCATCCCCGATTAAAATGAAAGTAGATAAAGAACCCCCAGCTTGTAATAATCTCCTTAAAATGGCACTCATTGCTCTTGCCTCTCGTTATGACGCGCCCATAGAACCCTGGTCATCATGACATGTATATAAAAGATGTATAAACGGTTTCTGGGCACGTCAGGACAGCGGTGTCCTGACGTAGAATATATGTCACGGGAACACGTCTAATAAGTATATGCAAGTTGTATGTCAATCCCTACAAAGACCTATTAACCCGTATATATGCAGAGGTATATATGCATCTAGGTGTAATCTACATTGTATATGGATACATATACTCCTGTTGGATATGTTACTTTAAAAGTTAGGCACATAAATTATAGCATTCAATTCAATTGGACAAAGTTCTGTTTCAGTTATAGGAGTAGCCACAGGACAGTTTGGGGATTATCCAGACGATACAACCTAAACTAATGAATTCCTTATCCCAAATTTCGATTCTTACTTTATAGATGGATGGGGTATGTTTTCTCCCAGCACATATATATATATATATATATATATATATATATATATATATATATATATATATATATATATATATATATATCTGGAATATGATTGTTGTTCTTTCTAGGTGTACCACACACAGAGACCTTTTCGTGCTCACCTTTACCAACGTCTCACCCTTTACATATCCTCAGCCAACAACACACACACCCTGGCACCATTATAGAATTGACTGACATGCCAGCGTCTACCACCCCTCTGGAGGTGACCCCGGGGTAGCAGGGTGTCTACTCCGGGCACCTCCTGGAGGCTGGGGTAGCGCCCCATAGACCCTGCTCTGACAAGCCATGCTGGACCCCTCCTCCCAACCCTGGCCTGCCTGCCGACGGGAGACTGACAACCTATCGAAACATTGAGGCCAAACTTGAAGGGGGAAGGGGAAGGTGGGCGAGATGGATGGGAGGGGGGGGGTGTTGTTGGAGGAAAGGGGGCAGGGATCTTCACAAAGTTGCCCCAATGCCAATGGAGTGAAGAGAAATAACCTTTCCACGCAGTTAGCATTTTATTATATACACACTTGCAGCATCTGGGAAAGTCAAATCATACACTTTGGGTGCAAATTTCAAATGATGTATCTATCGTTATGTGTAATATAAATGATGGTATCACAATCAGCATTTAAATGTTTAATAGCTGTAAATTCTATGAACTGCACTTTCTCAGGCTAAATGCATGAACATCATATAAAAAGGCTTAGTATCATGTACCATATCTACCGATCGTACATGTACCACTCTCCTTCAGTTTCAAATTTGTGGAGCAGATCTAAGGCCAAATAAAAATAAAGGTTTGTTTCCAATAACCCGACCGACCCTAGCAAAACACCCTTTTTTGTGATCTTGAAGAATTTTGTCTCATTTTTTCATATTTTACAGACATTTTTCATTGCTTTTTCAGGATTTTTCCTGTATCCTTTTCATGTTCTTCCCCTCTCTCACAGTTCGCATTTCCCCATCATTACTATACAATGAAATCAAAGAATTTGATACATCCATTGATATGTGCCCTAACATTTCCTATATAAATGTAAAAATAAATTAAAATTTTTTTAAAAAATCCGACCTACCGACCCGAGCTCTGAGCTATGTTCTAGCTCTTTTTTAACACACCTTTATTTTTCTTGGCCTAAGTGTATTGTAGATCTTCCATAACACACTCACATCTGCTCAACGAATTTATAACCGTAGGCATTTGCTTGGGGATATCAGGTATAGAAATCGTCTGTTTTTGGTCATGGAGCTGTGATTTTGTTAATTTCAGGTTGTCTGGAGGGACGTGCCTTCCCACCACTGGAGACTGTGGAGTACCTATCTCTACCAGGATCGTGTGTTTATTTTCCCACCCTGGAGCACATGGTGGTGATAGCCTGGAGGACTCGAATCCTATAACCGTGGGGTCTCTTCCAGGATGTCTTCACGCACCTACCTAATACCCTGAGGAGTGTAACTGATATTTCAACAAGGCTCTGGTTTGGTTATCTGTCTGTTAACTAATCGAACGATGTGAAATGGCTGTAGGTAACATCGCAATTAGTAACTACCACTAATCCTTCAGTAGTGGAGGTGGATTAAAATTTGGATGTAACCTTAGAGCGCCATCTTATATATTTGGATGTCATCTATGAAGACTCTATAATCACTTGAAAGAAAACAAAAAGTAAAGAAAAGAAAGCACAGAGTTTAAACAATCTTCTTCAAACATAAGGCCAACAAAATACATTGTGTTTTCAGTAACACAGCTCAAAGAACTAGGGTCAGTAGGGAGGATTTTTTCTTTCTTTCTTTTTTCTTTTCTAAATTTGGAATAGAAATGCATCGGCAGACTGTCAAGTTCTTTGACAAAGAATTTGAAAAAAAAACATAAGAAGTTCAAAGTTATATAAAGGAAATGCTATTCTGAACAGTAGGCCCATGATTCGAAACATGAGAATTATGAAAAATGCGAAAAACTTCTAAAAAAAGGTAGGTAAAGAAAAACAATATTTTATAGCTCTCTATGATTCTATGTTAAGAGACACGGGTGATATGTATAGCCAAGAGGCGATTGATACACGCGTGGCCTATTTTAACTTACCTTTTACATCATCTTACTTCCCCAGGGCCCCATCTCGCGTTTAAAATTTCACTTAATTTCATCAGCGTATGACTAACTTTCAGGGGAATGTGCCAACATGCTGCTAGTCTTGTCCTTCCCAGATTTCCATGGCATATTTGTGTTGATAAACCTGTCACTTGGACGGCAGATCAAACCAGGGCGACCCTTTGTGGGTGCTGGTCTGTTTTAGGGCCTAGTCCTCCTGCCCACGGTTCAGCCCCAACAGCTTGTGATTAATTTCACCCGGAAGTGGAGAGGACAGTGATGGATCATGGGAACGCGCCGGGTTTATGGCGATGTACTTTTCATGTTCACAAGCGTCGTCTTTGACGCTACCCAATTTTTGATACTTTTTAGCCTTAATGAGCAAAGGCTTGTCGCGCGTCTATACTTGAAGTGCTATTTTTTTAATTCCATGGGCTCACGCCAGATCTTATCAAAAGAAGAGCTTATCTGACCAGAGTGAGCTCCCTTGTGAACTAGGCTTTCACACAGGACATAACAGTGGGTGCAAGGGGGAAGGGTGGTTGAACTGAAACTTGTAAATGATTTTTTTTTGGATAAGAAACCATTATCAGGATTGGGTGTGAACCGAGAACGGCAAATTCTCAGAGAACTTACGACTCCACATTCCACGGTGAGAGGTTGCCTAGATCCCTTAGGAAAGCTGCTTGCAGGCTGGGACCAAGTCTGGGATATTAATATAATGCAGGTCGACAGGCATACCGCCGCATACTATTACTAACGCTTACCACCACCAGGTGTTTCAACTCCCAACAACTGCACGTGAATGCTAAATCATATTTCAAAATGCACAGGTTGCTAGATGCTCATCTCAGATATTCCCCTGACCTAATTTAAGTTAAGAGAATCACCAAAAGAAAAATGGTCTTATAATAAACTGTATATTTACACTTGTCACACCCATGTCATCAGAGTTATTTCCTTTTATCAGGTATGTAAGAAGGGTAGATGGGATTAGGGGGTTGTATCTGGAGGTGAGGGGTTAAGGTGAAGGGGTGCGGGGTGTGGGCGGAGCCTGCATGGTGAAGGTACCCCGTGGCACCGTGGAGAAGGACTCCAGGGCGGGGCGCCCGCTGCCTGGAGGAGGGCATGCGGCCGCCACTCACACAGGGGTCAGACTGGCGCTTTCAATAAGTAAATATGCCAAAAGCTGACCCCATATGATGGATTGCTCCACGGCGGGGGCTTGGGGCACCCTGGAGGAGGGCAGCCTGATCCCATGGTCCGCAGTGCCCGTCACCTTCTCCAGCTGCTGGACCCACATAACACACAGACACTAAGGGAGTCGCACGGATCGCTAATCAAACCCTGCCTTGTCTACCCCTCTACTCCTGTTTCTCTTGCTCATCAAACTCCTGACGGCACCAAAATACCTCCTGTACCACCATCCAGTGCCTTGCCATCTGATCCTACTTTTGCTGTTTCTGCTTTCAATACCACAAGGTGTCTCCTCAAATTCTTGTCATATTTCCTATATTCCAATTTTCATCATGACATAAGAACATCAATTTTCTGTTGACAGAAGATACCTGCGTTTAATGTCTTGATTTAATACCAACATTCTGTGTACTTCTACATCCTCTCACAGGTGTAACGTTAAACTGTGCTTAAGAACACCTTCGTGTTTGCTCTTTTAATATTCCCATTTGATTGCCACCAAGGGATATTGAACTTGCTATGTATTTATAAGTGCACACCTGAACTATGACACCAGAAAGGTGCACACAACATATTATTATCCCTCAAACACACCAGCATCACTATCAGGATTCGATCATGTAAATCGCGAAAATGATAGTACCGGTACTTCTAATATCCCAATAATTCCCTGGATCCCTCTATTCGTTTCAATTCGCCTATCAATTATACTAGTGCGTTTAGTCAATAAATAAAAACAGATATGTAAATTTCTTGATATCATCTTCAGTAAAAACAGATATGTAAATTTCTTGATATCATCTTCAGTACAATATGCAAATTTTATGTGTCCTACCATTACTACTTGGCTTGCCCTGCTATTGGTGCTATACAACCTCCGTCTGACAGTTTCTATATCTGGGAATAAGTCCCGGAATGGTCTATGGGCATATACCTAGGGGCATATATACCACCGTTTCGGGACATATACTTTATCATATAATTTATGTGGGTTATTAAGGATCATGGGACTTAACTTGATGCATTTGGAAAAATAAAGAAAATAATAAATGAAAATGAAAACAATGACGTCAGTCCTGTTTTGCTGAGAACATTTTTTTTTTGTCTCCATATATATTTAAGTATTCTTCACATGCCCTTGACTGTGTGGTGTACTTTGACCTATCAGACCCTGGAGGAGTCACTACCACCTCCCTCCAGATCGAGGTCAGTCATTGACACGCCATCAAACACTGTGGCCATATAGCTGTCAACATGTTTTGGAGGAGAAAAGAAGAAGAAAAACAACCCATCCAAAACACACCAGAGACATGTTGGTATTCATGGCAGGTAAACTAATGAAAAAAAAGGAGGTAAACACCTGGTATAAAACATTAAATCTGGACTGGCAGGAAACTAGTACAGGTTGATTTTCATAAGATTATAAGAAAAAGAAAAGAAGGAAAATAAAAGTGAAGGGGGGGGGGAAATACATCAATAATAAAACCCAAATCTTCCCTTCATACCAACAACACTTACCGCCAGCAGCTTTCAAACCCCCACTATAACCAACATGTACCCGGTAATTGATAACGGAAACATTCAGAGACCCAACATCCGGTATGTTTTATGTAATGCTATTTTTCACCTTACACTCCTTATCTGTATAGTTTTGATATTTTGCACCCCTCCCCTTCCCCGAACTCAACTCACACACGTCCCAGGAGTCTAAGTTTGGCAGCCCTGACAGCGTTGGCCTTTTCACAATCTGCCCTGCCCCCACCAGAGGGAGGGTATTTGGCCGATCCCAGCCAGTCTTGCCATCACAGTCTATGATATTGGGCTGGACGCGCTGACAGCTCCAAGAGAGGGGATAGGGGACTACCTACCGGCGCAGAGGAACCCTATCTAGAGGACCTAATCACGCCCCGCCCGGGTGCCGGTAATTAAAGATCCGGCCGCGCAGGGATACCAGCGGCATTCGGACTAATTCCTTTGATCATCTTATCACCAAAGGTCAAAGGTCAGCCACGGCGACGTCCGCGACCGACGGCAGCTCTTCACTGTGGCTCAATTGGAACTGATGTGTGGGGAGTGGGGGCTGTGCTAGGAGTAGGGGAGGGAGCAGGAGGAGGGAAAGAAGTGCCAAGGGAGTGCTCCATGGGACCATCTGGAGCTGGTGGAAGAGTCTGGAGGGTCTGATTATCCAGGGTGTCAAAACACATCTTAGGACACGTCTCACGTGTGAGCCATACCCTTACTCCTCTTTCTAGAGCACCCCCAACTTCCTGCCTCCCATCCTCCCTTCCTAGGCATTTCATTACACAAAGAGGTAGGAAATAGCGCTGAATGTCGTTAAAATTCAAAAGGTATACCAACAAAGAGAAATCCCCCTCCACTCTTGAGTCTTAAGCATGAATTGATTTCTCTATGTATCAAATAGTAGGTGTAACCACCCAAAAGTTATCTTAAACAAAGAAAACTGAAAGATGTATATTATACCAATATAAGTCTACTCATCTTCTGCAACCAGTCCTTCAGTCCAATTCGTTATATTTTGAAGGCCACATTTTGTTATTAACTTCATTTGAGTTACTAATGAGAATATGGAGAATATATTGCAAAAAGAAAATCATATCAAATAAAGCAAAGATGATGCTATGGAGATTATAACAGAGATGTCAGTTCGATATTTGGCGAAACTCCGAAAATTATTTTTGGGCACTTCAAAAGTGGGGTTATACCCTAATCAGAGTGACAAATACCTTCAAAATTAATCACTTAGGGTTTGGTGTATCTTTAAGGATTATCAGAATTATAAAATATTCATTTTAATTTTTTTCTTATTATTTCTGTAGTAAAATATCACCTTTGAAACTCTGAAATCAGAGAAAATCTGAAATTCTGACATCTCTGTTATAAACCATACATGTACTCAGAAACCAATGTAGGCAGTTGAGATATACATGTAGACCAATTTTTGAGTCCAGCTGTAAAGTACTCAATGCCCTTCCCATCATATCAATTACAGTTGTATGTACGAAGGTAGGTAATAACTGTATTTACCGTTATTATTTAATTAGAGAGTAGGGGGTCTACTTATGTCTATATGTAGACAGGCTCATCAGGGTTCATGTCAACATAGATTTTAAGATGAGGCAAAAAAAAAAGTTTTGTTTCTGGTCACCCAACCTACCTCAGCAAAAGGGGCCGACCTCAGACTTTTCGGAGACAATTTTCATATTATTTTCATATTTTTCATAACTTTTCCATATCATTTTCATAATTTTTCATATTGATTTAATGATTCTAATTTTTTATGGCTTTGCTTGGGTTCAAACATGGAATCCAGCATTTCTGCCCGAGATCCTTAGTTTTGGCTGGTGTTAGGATGAAATTGATCATCCGTGGGGTAATTATCAATAATAACAATGAATAAAATTTAGTAGGAAAAAATCTATTCAGCCAAAAAAATAATTAAAAAAAAAAAAAAAAAAGGAAATCCGACCTACCTACCTCAACTTTTTGTAGCATGTTACCGGAAACTTACAACTTCTTTTGGCCTGAGGTCATGCGATAAGTTTAAAACTTTCTGAATTTTCTTCCACTAAACGTCCATTTTATGTGGTATCTGTGTGTGGTTGGTTAATTGGGGGTGAATGTAACTATACTGTGTGTCTAATAGAAGTAGGCATGTGATGGACACAACGTATGGTTATTTCAGAAAGTAGCTATTTTACTGAAATTACTCTTTACATGATATAGCCATAATTTAAATGGTTGTCAACAAGTCCTCTATAATATGTGTTGGGAGAAGAAACTGGATTTTCTTGATAAGCCTTTTCAGATGAAGCTGTAATACCACTTGAAGAGTATACTTATATCATCATTGAACTGTGAATAGGTTCACTATGCACCCTAGTATTCTTTGAAAACCATCGTTGAATCACCTTTGCACATGGAATAAACCATATGTATCTTCCATGTCTGTTATTTATTGAGATCATTATTGATATTCAGGCCGAGTTAGATATGCACAATGTCCTAAAAATCCTTTAATAAGGATATAAACTGACTGAGGCACTAAAACAATCACGTGCATTATTATTTTGGCAAGGTTCTTTGGATTTGAAATGAGAGAAAAAGAAAGGCAACCCCCCCCCAAAAAAAAAAAAAAAAACAACCTTTATATCATGGCAATATACCATCATGAATAAAAACTATCCTGGTGAAAGACAGAGGACTACATCTTCGGGAGGAGCATTGAGGATGCCTACACTACACTACAGCATGTCGACTGTGGTGCTAATCCCCCAACCACAACGCCATCTCGCGGGAAGTCCTGTATACACTCATCCATCATCTGCAGTCGGCTAGTCAGGTACAGGGTGCAGGAGGTAGTAAAGGAAGCCACCCCAATTAAATATACAAACACAGCTCTTACTTATAATTCACTACTTAGCATACCCAAATAGTACTTATAAGTACAGGGAATAAAGTAAGTTGCTAGAGAACCCTAACATTGGTATTATAAGTTGAAGGAAGTTATTCCTTCTCAGGTATGATGTTGATTATGCTTGTCAGCTTCAAACTGACAAGATATTATTCGAATATCGGTGATGGATGACCATAGGAAGTTGACCCAATTTCCTCTTATTTTTTTTGTCATTGTGGGGTGGACTCTTACGTGAGTTTGATTAAGAAATCATTTCATCCTAGCAGATCAAATTCGCCTAATTGAATTTTACGGTATTGGCCGCGACTGTGACCATGACAGCCACGTTATTGATGAGCCTTTGATGTGATTTCCCTATCCCTACCAACCAATGTTTCTATTATCCTAGACCAGACCATCCCAGCAACGGTTGGCAAAAATTAACGCTCTTCCCTTGGAAATTGCTTTCCTGGTCTTTCCTGGCCCTAGAAGATAATGCAATGACTGTCGGTTTAATTCGGCTACGCCCCATCCCCTGTCCAGTTCCAACTACGCCCTGTGTAGACTCCTGAAGAAATATAATTTTCATTAGCTAAATTCAGCCTAATGAGTGTCAATCCATGGTGGCTTTGGGAAGGGGTGGTTGTGGCGATGAATTCATTTCGTAAAGTGTTCTCTGCATTAGCCTTTGGCACCGGAACCAATTGGTTCGAGAGCTTCTCTATTACTGCTGTAAGCCAACTGAAATTGCTTCAAACCTCGAAAAGACACCCATTGGAGGGTGCCAGACAGAAAGAAGAGAATTGCTTCTGTAAGGAAATTCATTTCCTGCCCCCAACCCCAAATAAAAAAAAATATAGTATGATCACAAATTTGTTATAATGCATTGAGGATATACCGGAGTACATTGTGTATGAAGTAAAACTATATTTATTGAATTTCGAGACGCTCCTTTATGTTTATCGTGAACCAGTACAGTAGTCGGTCTCAATTACAGACCACCTTTCCAGAATCGTGCACACCTCACCCCAATCAATCCAATGAAATGAAAATCACAGCCGACCCATGCTGCCCAGTTAAATTGCTTCCATTCCCTGCCTGAAGTCCTAAAAACGAAATGGCATTTTCTGGCTCGCCCTGAGGGGACGGACAAGGTTGCATGCTGACATGTTCAGAAGAAGGTCCCCCTGACATTTTTTGGCTCTCAAGATAAAGATTTGGTCATGCCAGCCCCACCCACCCTCTCTCCCACTCCTGCAAGGCTCCACTCAATTCCTCCAGGCATTGGCGTCGCCGATTGGCCCTCCCCACAGGCAGTCTATTGCACGGATGGAAAGAGACACCCTGGATACGGTGGTCATGGCAGGCAGCAGACGCCTGCAGATAACGTTGCCATGGACCCCAGAGACGTCAGTATCTCAGCCTTCCTGCCAAGATGGGCCGCCATCCAGATTTACCCTCCACGTCTACATTAAGGCCAACTTAAGGTGGACTAAAGGACTTAACGTGTACTCTGTATACCGGCAACTAATTATACTACTCATGACAATCTGTTTCCAATAAAACTAACACCAAATGTATGTTAAGATAACGAATTGTAAGCATGTTTTCTTCTTAAATTTGAAGAAAGAGTGCTATCCTAGAAATTGCCAAAATAAAAGGAAATATTAACCCTTGATTGAGGCGAATTAAGATGTTGAATGACTATTTCGCGAAAATTGTGTCGGTAAGTAGTATATGGAAATGTGTATTGTCTTTTTATGGATTTAGAAACTTACTACATACTATATCGACACTAAGAACCCCCAACTGTTATCCTTCATTGGCATAGACATTATTTCAATTTAATGAAATTAAATAGCCCACAGGGTGTAGCAATCAAACTACAAAGAGAAACATTTGGTATGACCACATTTGTAGTGGCTGATATTCAAATAGGGAGGATATTTTTGGTTCTGTCCCCATTACTGGTCTGGGATATTATTGCACTGTGGGTCTTTGATAGGTAATGGCCGGTCAGACACGTTGGGATAACAATGAATCACTGCACAGTCTTGCTGCCCCTATCTGATGACGTCACAGACGATAGGGGACGCCTCTTACAGTGGCAGTGCGCATGGGCACATAACCAGGCCCTAAATCACGTGAGCTGATGACTGACCACTAGGCCAATGACAGTTTCAATAGGGCTTAGGGCTCTCATGAAGGGTCTTTGAGATTCAAAGGATAACAGCGCAGATTCTCATTGTTGGCTAAATTACGTCCAGAATATGCTATTGGTTGTTCATATAGTAAACGAGTATATCGCATGAAGGATGTTCAATATTTTGATGGCACCATAACCAAAAACACCATGGTTTGAAATGAAAAGGCCCTTTGTCTTTCAGTATCACGCCTTTCATACACAACAAGATAAGAACCGTAAATTCTCGCATATAAACCGCAGTTGGTCGAAAATCATAGAAGGTTTGCATATGACGAATTTGGAGGTATTCCAGCCCCTACTCTTCGAATTTTAGTTTCCCCCTCTATTTTTTTGGCTCAACGTGTCAGGCTGGATGAGATCTTTGTGTTACATATGGGTTTTGATGGTCCCATATGAATATTTTGGGCTCCAGGGGGGTAAAATGGGCCCAAAATTGTCTTGGCGAAATTGTGTCTGGGCGAATGACATTTAGGGGCCTAAGTTACAAGCCATGTTGGGGGCTTCATTTCCTACAGAAACAATCATCATACCTCCATGAAAATCTCAGGTCCAGACTATTTTGACCTGTAGATTAAGAAAATCACATTATCATTTATGTCAGATGTGTCCTTGCTATCATAAAAGAAGCACACTTATAAGAATTATTTTTCATGATTCTGGGCAGATGTCTGGGCGAATGACATGTGAGGCCCCATATGCACACTTTCTATGATTTGTGACCATTTTATACGTGAATCATGCATAAGCTGGCTTTGAAGGATTGAAAGAAATACTACACGACCATTAACAATATTTTTTTTTCAGTTTCCTATGAGGGTAAATTGGTGTTGTATATAAACAAGATTGAGAGGTGTTTAGCCTGCTTTGGGCACTGTTTTTATTAGTCAGCAAACTAGGTCAGAAGTGTCGGGCTTATCGCTACCATGGGGCGCTGACATGGCCGCTTGGTGGCGCGCGGGAGTGGTGATGGGTCGAGTGGGCGATATTAGGGCCAGCCGCGGACCGATACGCCCTATCTGGAGCCGCATGAAGGGTTCGGCGAGCGTGATGCCAGATAAGAGCTGCTCACCAGGAACCCAGCACAGTACACGGCTCACATTAAGAAACCAGGTACAAAGTCAAGGCAGGACGAGCAGTTTTTAACGAGCTGCTCGGCTAGACATGTCGACAGGTTTATTTGGTTAACAATATCAGGGCCTTTTTGTATTTTGTTTTGTGTGTGAATAAGCTGCTCTTTTGAAAACGAAGCAGATCGCATGTTGGACGTGTTATTGATTCTGAATAAATCATAGCATCTACTTCCTATTGCTGTGTGTGATTTTTGAGGTGTGCTGAATCTGTGCTCCATTAATACGATTCAAAAGGGGAAAACACTGATTGATCATATATATCATGTCAAATTAAATTCGATCAAAGGTCATTGGTGTTCCAAGTACAAATCACAAAACGCATTGTATATCTTGTATATCTTTAGAGCCTGAATTAAGAAAATACTACGGATAAAATTGGATATATGTATCTTAGAAACTTTATGTGATGATCTAGAAAGAGAGAAATCGCTGCATCCTTGAGGCGCAGACCTGACTCAGAAAGCTGCCCTGGTGGGAACAGGACAAACTACTTTTGGGCGAAAGCATGTTTACACACTGGGTTCAGCTCTGATGATCGAATTGTCTTGGTGTGAGAAGAATAGACACTTAGATATGTCACATGCATTTGATGTATCCATGAACTATATGTCATTCTGAAGTTTCAGCGTCATATCAAATGGATGCAATACATGAAGTGCTGTGATACATGTAAGTTGAGTCTTTCAATAATTTCCCATTTCTGTAAACCTACCGGAGAGAAATCTGGCAGGAATGTTCAAAGTTCTTAAAATGAAAGAATGTTATAAAAGCAAAGAAAAAAATCATTGACATGATTGAACAATAGTCCCAAGGCTTCAAAGTGATTGAAAAGTTGCTGCTCCTGGATACACCATGCAAGTCTAATTATGTAAAAGACAAGTTTGACACAAAAAATAAGACTCCTCAGCGCCCTATTTCCCCTTCTTAACTCATCCTCTCTTCTATGCCTCAAGCCAGATCCCCACATCTCACCTCATCCCACCGTTTCGGGACATATACTTTATGCTCTTTCCTACTCCAGGTGATCCCTGCTGTGAAGTAGTGATATGCATGTTACCTGTAGGCCCTCTTTATGATGGATGTCTCTGTAGCTGGCAGATGAGCACTTGAACAGCTGACAGGTAGATACCCCTCCTCAACCCCCCCCCCCATTCCACTACACCTCCCCTCCCCCACCACGTCACTCAAATGTCTCCAACGTGTGCCAGCCATGATCAAAATTCTTTGCCCCATTTATTTCTCTGATGTAGGATTTGAACGCAGTGACACATGAAGCACGATATTTGACTGAGTGAGTTTTAATCTTTGTCCTGCTCCTTTGGTGAAGATGTGGATGTGCATCTTGTAATGTCAAATGTACTGGAGAAGCACTAGGCCTAGTTGACAAGCATGCGATTTAACAATCCTCATCTTTTCGAATTAAAAATCTTAGAACGGTTCCCATAGGATCACATTTCCAACCTTTTCAGAAGAAAAGAGAATAACTTCAGCTTCTTTCTATTGATACTTGGCACATTGAAGGTAACAAATTTCTCAGAAAGAACTTTTTTTTATGGCGGTTCACCTGCCTGGCCCCCACCCCCTGCCCCTCCCTAGAATGTATTTACATAGTCCGGGTGGTACCGTGGGAAGATTCAGACAACGGTCAGTTTAGGTTTACTTGGTCAACTATTGGTTGATTTGTTTGAGTCAGACCTGTCATATATTGAACCAGGCATGATGAAGCTTCGATAAGATTACGTCCTCAGTCTGGGCTGCTATCTCAATGTTATCCATCTCCTTAGCACCTCCTCACCACCCACCCCACAACACCTCCAGCCCGAAGCCTGGCCACTGCATGGTCATCATGGAAAAGGGCACCTACACATTACAGGCTGGTGACCATTACCCCAGCTGGGAGGTCTGCATGGCCGTGGGAATATGGGCCCAAGTTGACTGTATGGTCAACATGGTCTGAGTGACAGTTCAGCTGGTCACTGACCGCTAGCTGACCAAGCATTAACCAAAGGACTGTCCAGCCTTGTCTATAGTATCTATAGGAGGCTGGTGGTAACATGCCGCGTGGCCAGGTGATAGGTGAAGGTCAGGGGTTAGGCATAGAGGTACAGCACAATTATATGCATCAGACAGAGTCTGGGTAAACAGATGTGGACTCAGGGTAGTGTCAGGTTTATGCTCTGTCCTGCAACCATGTGAAGAAAATGTCATTATGTGGGAACCATCCTCTTCCCATCTGCTGAACCGGCTGCTGAATAACACTCCCGCCTTGAACATTATTTGAGGATTACGGCTAAGTTCAATTTAAGGAGGTATACATGACATTTGATAAGTTTTTATTGTGGCAAATTTCAAATAATTACTTTCCCCCACCTAACCTTCGTTGGGACCTGCACTTTTAAACTGACCAGGCATTGTGGCAAGTATATAAGAAACTCAAAAATCTGTATGATTTGGAATTCTGCCCAGCTTTGATTTCACAAGCAATACAAATTTGTCTGGCCAAACCCTGAACCAGGCCCAGGTAGCAAGGGTACATTGGGCCAATGTCGGCTTATATTTGGCCAATGTCGGCTTATATTCGTCCAAGCATGGCCCAATAATCCATGCTGATTAGGGGGATATCAGCTATAGAATAATGTTTGCATTGCGTTCCAGTGAAAGCAGAGTGTGTACAGTACAGGAGCCATCCTCAGAAAGGCATGAACAGTAGAATCATTGCCATTATCTAGAGTGGCCTTCTTCTACATCTATAGTCGATGAATACTTTATGTGGTAGCCCATTGCTTAACAAGACCAAAGTCTGTTTGCCGGCCATGCTTTTCAAATCAGCCTATTCTAATCTATGTCCACCGTGCCATTGCGGCGCCAGTGTAGCCTATATCTATTCATGCAACCATTATGAATATAACCCTAGGCCCCAGACAGAAAGGTCCTGTCCTATTAAAGAAAGTTTCCTACAGAAAACAGGAAAATCGAAGCTAAAATACAATAAGCTATTTCACACATGTTCCCATCTGGAGTAGGCCTTTATACACCTGCTGCAAAGTCGTTGTATTGTAACAAAAAAAAAATCAGTCTTTGATCATTAAGGCTTTGGTGACATTGTTGAAATCACGATAAAAAAAATATATCAGGGCTTGGTGTTGATTAAGACCACATTCAGTTATGATATATGAAAACTGAGCTGTGACCACTTGGCACCAGCCATCACAAGAGGGAGCTCTGCACACAAGGTGGTGTTAGACCAGACCTTCTTTTCCTTCATCATAAATGTATTGCAGATGTATGGCAACTATTCAATATCACTTTGGGATGTTTGAACTTGGTAAACCCTTCGTCACATCCCTCCAATCTTGTTATTTTAGAAGGTAGGACGGTGGCAAGGTGCTGACATGGATTTTACAGAAAGATGGGGAGATATAGATATCAGAACTGAAATAGTTGGCTGTTGTATTTTTTCATCTCCTTTTTTCCTTTTTTTTTTGCTTCATAGACATCCATTTGGAAGTATATTTCAAATTTAGAAATGTCCTGATCAGCCATGTTGTATATTTACATGGAAATGTGTTGTACCTCAATTTGAGGTTCCCTAGAGAGTAATGCACCAAAGAAGACCACGTTCATCTATTTGAAATCGAAGAGTAGTTTGATGTTTGATCTTAAATCTGAAAACGTTTTTCACATACCTTTCAACTATATATTATAAATACGTGTGCACTATGTACTTTGTAAATGATACACATAGCGCTATGCATAGACCTGTCATGTCCTGGGTCCCGACAACAATAAGGGTATGGAGACCGTGGAGGAACAAGCCCACAAAAACTCCTCCAGGGAAGGCTCTATTAATCGATCAGCTCAAGCCCAGTACCTCCACTCAGCCAGTAAAAGTAAATGACAGCTTTCAGGGCTCAGCAAATGGAACGAACCCAGGCTGCGTTAGGACAAGTCAGTATTTTACATATCCAAACGCATTTACATCGATTCGCCTTTTCCTGCCGTGCCGGCATGCCCCTGTGCCGGTCGGCCACGGTCCCGCGCCGCGCCCACTTGATTTGACATTGATTTTCGACTTCAGGGAAAAGTTTCCCAGTCTGATCGATAATTGGAGCACTCCCTATTGGGGCCTGTGGTGGCACAGTGGTGGAGATTGTATTGGTATGGACCAGTAGTGGCTTTTAGGAGAGTGCTTTGATGTAAATTACTCGTATTGGACAGAAAGCACAAAGTGAGAAGTGTTTATATATAAACAGTGAGCAGTAAGTCAAATTGCTCAGAGCTGCTCACTCCAAAGTAACACAAAGGGAGCTGCTCAATATATGGACCTCAATGAGCAATGCACATAAAGCAATTGTATGCAAAGAGCAGTTTATATCATACCTCCTGTGACATGAACACATGCATGTTAACACATCACTGGCCTGCCTATCATTAACTGAGCAGCTGATGGAGACCGTAGTCGTGGGTTCGCCACTCAGATTTAGGTGTACATCTATCTATAAATGAGATCCTATAAATTATAAATGCATCTTCAGGGAATGGAGAGGGAATCTTAAAGGAATGATATCATGTGAGTTATTAGAAGTCAAAGATGGTGAATACTTATACGTGTAGTTCTACTGAATCTGGTACGGTGCATTATGTGTATTCGACAAACATAGAAAAAGAAGAAAAAGTAAAAAGAACCAGACATCAACTGATCTACAACTAACCATATATATGCACATGTCACACATACAAATAATCAAATGGGACACAATAGAACGAAATATTTCAGACAGGCAGGAAAATGCTTTACTGGCGGGGTCGGAATCCACCAATATTTCGCCCTTATGCTGTATGTCTTTTAGACATGAAGTTGTCAAGAAACTTCTAGACATGCAAAGGTCTTGAAACCTATCGGGACCTCTTGTTCTGCTCTGAGCAAAACGAATAATGACTCGTATACTGTGTATTCATGCCCATGAGATATGAATTAACTACAACGGTCCATGTAAGTACATCTAAAACACTTACCCCTATCCCCTGCTGGTTGAGTGCTCCTCTGGCCACTACAGAACAGGTTGTCTATAAATCAGAAGCAATGCTCTGCCCCTCTGCCTTGAGACGACAGAGTGAATAACTAGCCACAAATTGGGCTTGAGTCGAAGTCTTTCAGGTTGTCTAAGAAGTATCTGCTGTGATAAACGGCGCCGGCCGACACCCTTGACTTACTCCTCGGGCCCCAGGCCGCTTATCCGTCCATCTTTCTATCATCCACTGAAACCATGGGGAGGGTGGTCGAGGGGTGAGCGGGGGCGGAGTATGGAGTATTCAGAGGGTGGGTTGGGGGCAAGAAGTAGCTTGTAACCACCAGGAGAGGAAGCGTTTATATCTGTCACCTGCCGACCTTGTCTTATTGCCCGGCCAAATAATAAATTACATCTCGCATGCCAGGGGAGTCCAGCAGCATGGGGAGTAGAGTAGGTACTGCAGGAGTGGACGGTTAGAGGAAGGTGTGGGGAGCACTGGGGGCTGTGTACCCCTCTACATAGTACTACCAGTCCCTGGATGCTTTAGCCGATGATGTGTCAGGAACCCTCTGTGGAATCACCAAGCAGTACTAGTAGTCGTAGTAGTAGTTCTCTAGTGGCGGTCTTTTCAAAAGTTGGCGGCACTGCTAGTTACCCATGTCCATAGTGAAGGTGACGATGGCGGAGATGGTCATTTTTCTCTCTGAGGACTTAATGACAGGTATCGGGCTGAGAACTGCGTGCGTGGAGTGAGGTGTGGGTGCGAGCTGGCCACCAGGATTGATGACTGACCCGTTGGACCATGTACCCCTGTTCTAGCGGGACGGCTGACTAGCAGGGTAGTTGTTCATAGGGGGTGGGGGTTGGGATGGTTTGTCGCTGGGGAACTCGCATCCTTGGTACCCAAAGGGGAGGAGGAGGAGGGGGGTAGAGAGGGAGACGAGTCTGAGGCTTCCAGTGAGTGAGTCTGTGTCTACATCACCCCCAACCCTTCCCATCCCAAACCTCCCACCCACCTCCTGGACCCTCCACAGAGCCGACCAGCCAATGGGGTGTCGAAGATTACCCCCGGCTGACTCCCGGTCGCCCCTCACCATGGCCCTACGGTCACATTAACCCCGACCCCGGGTGACTGCTAGCGACCTCTGGATAATTAATCCTCAACTAACAAGATTCCCCTCCCGCCTAGGACAAGTAGAGTTGACAACTTCACTATAGGCATCAGACCTAGTGCCTTGTTACCTCCTGTGGTGGATCACAAAGTGGAACTTTGGTAGATAGAAAACTACGGGGTCCTTACCTTGTTGGGGCTTGTAGAGGTAGGGCCCTAGTTATAGTGCCCGATAGAATGGGATTCCAAGTACAAATTCCCATATAGGTAATGGTAATATCCACTCAAGTCTATAACTTCACACCTTCTATGCTTAAGTCAGGAGGTATTACAAAGGGGGTCCTGTACTCCTGGTCCACACTGGTGAACTGACTGACCACTGAATAATAAAACTCACAGGTAGTAGGACCCCCCCCCCCTCCAAGTCCCCTCTACCACGCATTCCCGCACCCACCTTACCCCACCCACACCTCCAGCCGCCTCAACGTTTGAAGTCCATTTATGACGGCCCACTTCGCTGGCCAAAGCCACTAAAGGTTTTCACGAGAAATGATCATAAAAAAAGGGGCGGCAGGAATTTGCACACAATACCCAGGCAGGACGTATAAATAACATGTACAGTGGCCTGAGTGGGGGTAAAGCAGTGACTAGGGTATCTTTGGCACATATCTCTTTGATAAAGCTAAAACACAGTGGGATGAATTACAACCAGTGTGGGCTTCAAGATCCCGCCCCCTTTTCTGCATCTATACCACCACGTGGATCAGAGAACACAACCGCCCACCAAAGTTCCGACTTTGCCCATATATAGGATGAATCTCTATTTCGGTCTAAACTACTCCACCTCCATGTAACATAGAAGGAATTAGTCGATAACCTAGAAACCATCAGAGTATTTCTCTCTATTAAATGTTGATAATCATAAAAGTGAAAAAAAAAACACAGTAGACTTCACACAGTACCAATTTAGAAATTGAATTTCGGTAAAACTAAAAAAAAAAAGGAAAAAAGGAGAGAAAATGTAAGGAAAGAAGGCAATCAATTCAGTATAATTTCCAAGGACTTGGGCCTCCTTCTTGGTCGCAGCAGATGAGCGCTCCCCGTAAATATGTTGTGGAAAACTCATTGAAAAGTTTTGTTTACCTTCACATCCCAGCATTTCACGCCACGCGGATGCTGATGGGAGAGAACGATGGTCGCGCCCTGCTGTGGGCGGGCGGGGAATTTCCTGCCGGAGCAGCTCTCTCCCACTCATTGAGCTATCTGGAACTGCTCGTAACCACTCCAATGGTGGGGGCTATGCGGCTATGCATTGACATTACCTCGGCCGTTGACATTCACATTTCCTCATGCCCTTCCAGCTCACTCTCCCTTCCAGATACCATCTTGTGTGACTGCCAATATGGCGTAGCCGTTGCCATGGTGATCCCAGGGAAACTTGATATGTGATTATGTCTAAACAAGCGGCCGACCAGGACCAGGCAATTATCTGGAGTAATTCACGACCACGATGCGAGAGGGCAGTGAGACAGGGCCATTGGGCGTTTCAAATTTATATCGATCTGACGCCGTCAAAGCAGGGAAATTAACTTGTGTGAAAATTAAGTTGTCTAATTAAGCCATGGCCAGGGATTGTGGACATAAAAGTGTTTTCGCGAAATTCGATGTGGGCCTGATAGTACATTTTGTTCAAGACCAATGAAAAACAGGATGAAATAAAAATGCAAAGTGAATTGCATGTAAATCGGTGAATATTTATCTGTTTTTTTTTTTACCCTTTCACACATTTCAATCCCCAAGGGCACGTTTATGCATACCTGCGGCCCGTTTTCACCACGCTCTGCTGTGTACTCCAATGCAAAAGGTACTTGTATCTATTCATGGACTTTTCATGAACAGCATTATTTGAGCCTAATTCGGTTATATCGTTGCTGCATCATCCTCCGACCGTCCCTCACATAAGTATAGGATTATTTTTGCTTCTCTTGCACCACCCTCCAACAAGAAAATCAAACGAACCAAGCTAAAAGGGGGGGGGGACAGCGAGAGAGAAAGAGAGAGAGAGAGAGAGAGAGAGAGAGAGGGAGAGTAGTAGTAGTAGTAGTAGTAGTAGTAGTAGTAGTAGCAGTAGTAGTACATGTAGTAGTAGTAGTAGTAGTAGTAGTAGTAGTAGTAGTAGTAGTAGTAGTAGTAGTAGTAGTAGTAGTAGTAGTAGTAATAGTAGTGGTAGTAGTTCTATTAACTGTCTTTTCTTTTCGGATTAAGTTATCCCCGGCAATTGAGAGATGTTTATCATTGGCATCGTTCTGCCTATGCTGACTTTTGATTTGAATAATCTTTCAATTCTTCTCTTTAATTCATGATTATTCCTTTTGGATCAGGCGTTGGCTATTGTGCCCTGGGTTCTGATGCTGTATCACTAACAGCAAACTTAGATCCCGTATATATAGTACTGGACCTGTTTGCTATATGAGCCATGTAATG
The DNA here is from genome assembly GCA_949317995.1 of Acholoe squamosa. Lineage (NCBI taxonomy): Eukaryota > Metazoa > Annelida > Polychaeta > Phyllodocida > Polynoidae > Acholoe > Acholoe squamosa. The sequence goes on along the minus strand of OX439048.1, from coordinate 36,351,477 downwards.
CGAAAACTTCTTCCTACCTCAGGTCACGTGTGCATAGTTCATCACATGGCCGCCTAGCTACAGGGGGCGCCACCAACCTCCAGACCTGTGAAATTTTACCAGCCGCTAAGGGTCGAAGGTGGCACCACCTCTGCACGCCCCTTTCACCTCTATGGCGTGAGTATAGAGAGGCCATCTTACCTGGGGGCACGTATCAAAAAGGTTGCGTCCAGGAAAAAGTGCCTCAAGACGTTTCCGGATACCTACATGCATGCAGAGATCCAAGGACAGCGAAGCAGTCACAGCCATCTGGGGCATGTTGGGGGGGGGGTTAAATTTCGGAACTGGAGTATGTTCTAATCAAGGCTAGAGGCTATAATCAGTTATTATAGAGATAACACACACTGAGAGCGAGGGGGAGAACGGCAGCGGAGCATGATATAGAACAGCCCGAAACCCCCCTTCTCATGGTTCCCCTCCCATTCCCCAGGGGCACTGGCTACGAATACCTCCCAGACTTGATCAGGCTAAATTTGATTTTATCTTAATCTGGACAGTGATGGCAGTGGCAGTGCTAGAGTAGGATGGTGAGGGGGTGGGAGGTGGAACATCATTTATCCCTCCAGGGCGCGCCGACAAAAGGCCCACCCATGGATGTCAACCCATTACCCGCCGCCATGCCAAACAAATTCAATTTCTTCACTGGAGAGCAGAATCTGGCGCATCACTGATATTTTCCATTTTCATAATCGGCTCGGCCGAGTTGCTCCACGAGCCTCGATTGAGCCACTCATTGTGACCGTGGCTTGAGGGGGAAGTGGCCCAGAAGGAGGCCAGATAGCACCATTGGCCTCCATTCAGTGATTGGCCCGATTGGGGGAGTTGTGTGGCCTCATTTGCATAGACGCTGTAAATGAAGACGTCACCAGCCAATCAGATTGTGATATGATCCGCTGGTGTCCGGCGTGCTAGCCTTCGCTGGTCTTGGACATCACAGGACCTACTCTAGTGGCATGGCGGCACACTAGTGCCTCTAGCGGGGATTCTGCTCATCAAAGACTCAACACACTTATATAGGTTAATATAGCGTATGGCTTCATGTCTATTTAGGCCAATTAGGTAGCATTAGTTAAGGCCAAGGTAAATGACTGTGACGTGGGGTGGGACTGTCAGCTCGTCTAGATGAGCTGCAACTTGATGAAGCGTGTCTTGATAAAAGACCATTTATCATTTACCCAAGTACGTGCGCGCCCTGCCTGACTGCCTCAAATTGACCCATCATAGAAGCCAAGCACTGAAGTGGCTTCCTAGCATATTAGTCCCTTCAACGCAGGGGGTGCATGAGGGCAACCCATACAACTCACAAACACACGATGAATATTATGTTTGAGATGCGCCAACTAGCCTCATCTCATGAAATGCCTTTGCACTTGTGCAGACTTTTCGTTATTTTCTTCCATTTCTTTTTCCATTTTAAATTCTGACACTTTAGAAGTACAATGTGATACTCGGTGGGCATGTAATAATGAAGCTTTAGACATTTGATTTTTTAATCGTTATTTTTGAAGGAGAGCATAAGGTATCTTGTTTCTTCCTTATAGATAAACATTGAAATGGAAATGATAATGAAGAGCAACCAAATAGAATAACAAGTGAAGACAAGAAAATATTTTTAATGCGTTTCGCGATAAACATGACTGTACTGATAGATTGGATTGCTTCCCTTGAAGGAATAACTCCATGAATCAATAATCTCCACTTTAAAAATAATAAAATACTTTGGAAGCAATCAGGTATAATCTACGAGCAGAGAAGCCACAAGCATATGGCTACAGTATGAGTGCCTATCCTCTATACTGAACAAGGAGGGGTTTTAGGGATGAAGGGCTGGTCTGCTGCAGGCAGGCGTGTGTTTTACATCAGAGAAGCCTGATTGGCACGGCCAGGGAAGGACTGTGTCACGTTGGCAGCAGCCCCTCCCCTCCTCCAGATCTCTCCCTCCCACCGACCCACCCTCCACTGCCCCAACCACATTAGACCCACCCGTCCCCTCCAGCAGCAATGGGCTGATTTGCCTCCGGGCAGAGAGTGGTGGGTGGGGGTATGGCTGGGTCGTAGGGGCGGGGAGCTTCTAGAGGATCATACTCTCTCTCTTCCCTTACCCCCACTGGATCCTGGTACTACCTCTCAGATCATGTCTCCTTCAATTTAAGCCTTACTTGATCATCTGATCACAGGCGGTACTTTATCCCTCCAAGCTACAACACACATGATAATGCCCTGCTCGCATTTTACTTGAGGATTCATGGTCCCTCAGTATCTGTACTGAACATTCTAACATTGCCACTTATAGTCTGTGCCACATATATCTTGGTGAATACATTGATAATTTCAAGGTAGGCCAAAATTGTTCGACACCCCCCCCCCCACATTTAATCAAGGACTAGGACCACAGCGCTGAAAGTCACCTGAGCTCCTTTCCCCAGGTATCCTTCTTGGTACAGAGTAGAGAGGGGCCTCTCTATAAGAATTTTGGGGTTTCCATGAAGGGTGTGTGATTCATGGGCAGTTGTAGAAGGGGTGTTAAAGCGTACCCAGAGTACCCACACAAATGTTGGTTGTATGAGTGGCTGAAACGGCAGAAAAGCCTTTTGCATAGACTTACCGATGCTTATGCAATATATCAGTAACATTCAGGTTTGGTGGTGAACTTGATAGACTTAAACCAATTTCGAGTAGTATAGGAATGTGCTGTCTTTCAGGGACTGGTGACGTGGTGGATGTAGATTGTGTACATGAGGAGGGGCATTGACTGGTAATTCTCAAAGGTTGATCCTGTACTCAGGGTCGTAAAGAACTTACATGTTTAATATTGTGGACACACTGCCACTTGAGAAAGTGAATTGAAGCTCAGAAAATGACATGGTAACGTTGTATTTTGACCAAATTTCATTAGTGATTTGTTATTAATATATAAACGTATGAACAAGAGGCTTGACTGAGATGGGCTATCAAAAATTGAGTATTTGAGGTTTGTGGTAGTAATTGATATTGGGAATAATTATGTGGAATTTCACTTCAGCGCTTCGCCTTTCTAATATGCATGGGAATGCATATTAGAAATGCAGGTAAAATAAAAGCCTTTATGTACTCAGTGACTCTAGATATTTGAGAACAAAATCAGACCAGCAAGTCAAACAGACGGGAGCTTCAGTCTTCTGTGGGTGGAATTGGTATCCTAGAAACGTAAATGCAATGATCACATGTTGTTCTAAGCAAAGCATTACCATTTCATCTGACCCGCCTGCTCAGGGGATGGTGCCCCTCCCTCTTGGCCACGCCTTGTATTAGTCATATTGGGCTGCATGACCTCCCGATCTCGCCAATCTAATCAAACGCTTTCTGGGCATCGATGAAACGTCAGAGGTTTAACGCCCAGCCAGAGAGAAGGCGTGTGGTGGGCAGGAGTTTGGGTGGGTGGGAGGGGGTTAAAGGGGCACTGCTGGCCTCTGGACTGTTAATTAAAGCAGGTCCCTAGGTGTGGGTCCCTCTGGTCAGCTGGGAGGTTTAGGTGGACAGAGGGCCCCATATGTGACGTCCAGCCGCCGGACAATTGGTGAGCTGGTGGGAGGAGAGGGGAATGAAGGAACAAAGGCACGTGGCTACTGAAAGTGACCAAGGCTGTGTGGCCAGGGCAGACTGACCCCCACCCCTTCCATTGTAGGAGGTGTCAGATCTTCTGAAGGTCTAGCATTGGGGGAGGGACACAAATCTGTCAGGATGCACCTCCGCCTAAAAGCTTGCCAAGAAGATGACCGCAGGAGAAACCTCCACCCCACCCCTATAACCCCTACAACTATTCCATCCAATCTCCAACACCCCTTCCCCACCCTATCTCATGGGAATAGAAAAATTAACCTGCACCTACAATACTAGCAATTTATCATAGCCAACAACCACCATCCATCTCTGGGATCAGCCGAGTATGGACGTTTATGTATCATTTTGATAAGAATATCTTTGGATGAAACAATGTCCTCAATATACCGATAATGCAGAGAGAAAATCTCAGAAACCGTAGTAGTCTGCAGGTCAAGTGTTAAGGTTATACTGAGAGAGAGCAAGAGCTATCCAATGGCCTTGTTCTGAATAGTCTTGTGTTGGGGTGGACGTCGTTAGGGGCAGGGACAACTGCGCAAAGACCAAGTGTTAAACACTGTACTGACTCTTGAGTCTCACTGCCCCAGCAGTAGTCGGTGACCATGTCAACCCACCAATTACCAACTTAACACCCCCCTAAAGACATATTAAGGACATGTCAATGAAAGCCCATCTTGGCCTAGGTACATCTGCAAGGAGATGAACTACAACATATCCCCCAAGCTACGAAATTTCGCGGGATTCATAAAATATTAGCATAGCATTGAGCATTTGCGATGGCAGGTGAGGAGGAGTCTTTATTGTCAAGTTACTTTGTAGGGAACGGGCTGGATGGTGTCTGTGTGTGTGGAAGGGGGGGGGGGGTGCTAATGAGATTTAGCACCTTCCGAGAGAAGAAAGGGATACACCTAAACAGATGTCACCTGTTTATCGCCAGTCCAGAAATACATCACAGTGACCTGCACACAGAAAGGCCATGGTTAAACATATATCTTTTTTGTTTTCAAATTTGTTCATGACCCTTTTATACGTACGACTAGATTCTATGTTATTCGGGTAATTTGGGGACATTTGCAATACGCTGGACAATCTGGTTTCATCATATAGGAAGCCGGCAATTCCCCTACCATATAACCTCACCTTTCCTGACCGTGACTTTGCCTTTGTAAAGGTATCCCGCCTTCACCATACTTGGATGCACACCGAGCCTGCCCACCTGCGTAACAGTGTTTATTGGTGGCGGCAGGAGAGCAATAAACCCCTTTGAATCTCATCTGGCGGCCACACCTGTGGCGTGGTTCAGGTGTGGCCCTAAATTACACGTGAAATGGGAGCTAAGGTGTATACTGCTGCTAGTTATCTCCCCTTGGGGACAGGACATTGTGTTCAATCTATCGCAGTGACCACTTGTATATCTTTCAGTCCAATCGTATCTTACTGACCAGATTTACCCATGATATGTTTCTAGGAGTAGGTGGAAGGTCTTATTGGACCTCAACAATATTTACAGCACCTATCGGCCAATTGCCTGGCTTCCATTTCACCTGACTTCGCCCAGAAAGGCAGTTGAACTCTAGAGCTTCCTTCGCCTGGACGCTCATGAGGAGGACGGTATACTGACGGTTTGCAGCTCGATTTGGGATAGATTTTGCCCGTTGCCATGGATACCCCGTGTGAGGATTCAAGGGGAGTAATACGGGCATTACAGCGGAACGCCAGCCGACGCCAGCAGAGGACAAACACAAGAAGATATCGACCCGAATTGATTGTGGGCCGCTTTTGGCGCCAAACCAGGCAGGAGAGGAGAAGTGGGGGATTGTGAGCAGGTTTGGACGAATGCTGTCATTTTTGTCGTCTGCTCTAATCACGCATGCGCACCACGGCTGACTTCCTTTTCCCCAGAGCACGTCGCAGGCCGTCAGCCGCCGTCAGATATTGACGTACAGAGGGCGCTCATGTGAAATGTCATATTGTGCAAATATGCAGCGTCCAAAAGCAGGCCACCATCCTTCCATTTTCATCCAGCACCAACCACCTAGCCCCTTCTCCATTTAGTTTCCCCCTTTTTGTTACAGAAAATCCCTTCTCCAGTGCCCCCACCTTGTATGCCACCTCACGAACTGCCTGCCTTCATACAGAGGCGTATGTGAAAGCCGATCCCGACACCAGGGGGCGCAGAAGTCGGCGGCCAGTAGCAGACGACATTTGGAGCTTTGATGTTTGCCGCCTACCAGAGGGCGCGTCGAGCATGCATGCACTCTCCAAGTAAAACCCTGCCATTGACATTCACCACAACCCTCTGGAAGTGTGTTTGGAGACTGAGATAAAGGTCATAGAGGGCGCTGCAGTTGAGAGGCCGACATTTCCAGGTAGGACTGAAGGATAGACAGGAGGGTGATAGGGTATGTAGGTTCCTTCTTGTGTGTATCATCCCCTCCTGCCCATCTTGCATACCCTCCTCCAGGCCTACCTTCACTCTTCCTCCAGTGGCTATCCATCATGCACCTACAGACTGACAGCAGGGTAGGGCAGGTAACACTATTTTTGTACACTCTCCAGGTGGGCAGCCTCCTTCTGCTGACCTACATACGGGTCCCATAGAGACCACCACGTCACAGACAGAGGCTTAAGTAAACATAAGCAGAAAGTGCCTGACAGAAGGGGTCCCCAGCAGCCTCAGTCTATACATGTATATCTATGTATAATATAAATTCAAATTCAAAATATTTCTAAATCATCCCATTCGCGACTCAAACAATAGATACCGTTGATCAATATTCGATGTATGTAAGTTGCACATAACAAGAAAGCTTTCCCGAGCATAATGTTCCAGCAAGAGCAGATGATATTGTTTGACTAATTGTATGGATGAAACATTGTTATTATACATGCGAAATCGAAGACTTATTCGTTTGAATTGATGAGAAAAAAAAACACATCTAAACATTTCACAATATATACACGTACTTAAAGTCTTTGTGAAGATACCCTCCAAAGTTCTTTCTAAGCGATTCAATATCACAATACCCATCAATGTAGATACCCTGCTGTTAATGGTTTGGAGTAACGAGATCAGCACGTTTACAGCACTTGAACTAATGAACCCAGAAAATTGCAATTTGGCATTTCAGGTACACGTTTCCTGTATTCATTTCCAGCTGAGGTGGGGCTGGTTGAGGGAGGGGCTCATAGTCGCGGTTTTATGGACCAATATAGAGGAGACAGGTGCGGCTTGTAGAAGGGCGGCTTATAGACGATTTTTTATTTGTTTGTTTTTTGACATTACATAGTACTTAGCTAGTTACTTTCATGCCCTCGGCGCACAAAAATCTGAAAGCTTACTTTCATGATAGACCATGGAAGTGGGCTATAGTAAAGACAAATCTGATAAAATCTAACAAATTCTTCACCCTACACATACCGGTATATAGTATATTTGCATTCATGTAGTTGTTGTAAATATAACATCATCCTGGTATACACATTGACGTCGCACCCAACGTCGTGTTCAAGTCGCTTTGTGTCGCACTACTGTCGCAAAAAGGCCACAAAACCCACGCGGTATTGGCGACTTGTACGGACGTGTGTTTGTCTCCACTGTCACGTGACGAAGACAGATCACGAGGACCTGACATCTCGCGAGAAGTGCGCGCCAAGTCTCACGGAGACGCCGGCGTCTCCTTGAATTTGCATACAAAAAACGTCTGTTGTGCCAGGCCGCGAAGAAGTCTTAATTTTCACAGCCTGGAGGACGAGCCAAGGGTTGGAAATTCACACCATCGGCTGAGTTTTAGTTTACTTTTAGTGAGATTTAATTTTCACGATTTGATTTCTTATTTTACTTTAGAACTACTTTCTCCAAACGAAAGTGGCTTATCCTAGCCTATTAAAAGACCGGTATATTTTATCTAAGGGTTCTTTTGAACCAATTAATGAAATGAGAGATATTTATATTTATGCATTTACTTTTTCCTCGAGCGGTGTTTTAGAATATGAATTAACCTAGGATCAAAATCAAGCAATCTACGAGGAACAAATTACTGTTTAAGGTTGCGTCAGAACCAAGCAGTAAGAGCCATATCCGGGTATCAAAAGCATCACAATCATAAGCAACCGAGATTAAATTTCGTTTCTCCTACGTTATAATAAATAAAGGCTACCACACACCAAAAGGGGTTCAACGTGCAGCGGGGGGTGCCGAGTGGGAGGGTGATTGTTATGCACGGAGAACCGTAATCGGACATGAAAGCTTCTTTGGTGCGGACGCAGTTCTACGTCCGTAGGGATGCTGGGATCATATCTTAAAGGTGTGGCCGCGCTGTGACAAGCCCCAGGGGCCTCGATCAAAGCGACCTTCACCCCGCCCCTCCCTCTCCGTCCTCGCCGCCTCCAATGGCGAATCGTCGGCCAGAGTCAGGCCCTGTCGACCCTCCTTCACCCAACGCCTGCCGACGCATACTCTTCATTACGGCTTCAATTGACTCATCGGCTGCTAGTGTCTACGTCGACCAACATGAGCCGAAGCCACTCGATCATCCCCGCACACCATTGTTTGTAATCACGAGCCGTCGAGTCGCGTCGTGTTGCGTCGGACGCAGAGCATGGCGCACCTTGTTCGTGATCGTGTACGAATCAAGGCAACTGGGTTCGAAAGTTTTCGAATCATACCCAGGCACTGTCTATACTATACGATAGGAAATATGGAATGAGGACTCGGGGTCACCTTTTTTCCACTTGACTTCTTCCAATATAGATCCTCATCGCCTCCGATGTATGCCTTGAAACTAGATGAGCAGTACATTCTACGTTAGTACTCATAACCTTGAAATTCAATCCGGAAGATTTTGCAAGAAAATGTATGGTCAAACAATTCCCTTATACATAATTCGAACTCAAAGCTTGTGCATCCACTCGTTTGTATCACCTTATACGCCCCATAGCCGCGAGCAAACAAAGCGCGCGGCACATATGAGGCGAGTGTAAATTGACCCTAACCTTCTTTCACACACCTTGCCGCGTCAGAGGTGTCTCTTTACAAGAGCGACCCGCGCGACGCAACGCGGCGAATAATGAAACGCTACAGACTCGTAACGCACACACGTAATGCACCGAGTGCACAATGGTACATTGTCGCCTCACTGTGCGATGTCTTTGATAGTGAGAAGCAAGGTTACCTTGGGATGGAGACGATGTTCGACATGCGTGCATAACCTTGCTAAATGTTTTCTCCATTTTCAAAGAGTCTGAATCAGGGAATGGCTTCCTGCTATGACGACCTACTCCCAACATGTTGCCATGAGAAAATCTGTTTTGTGCTAACTAAGGCAAAAAAAAAAAAAAAAGTTTGTTTCCGGTCACCCGACCTACCTCAGCCAAGCAGGGCTGACCTCAGAATTTTTAAAGACATTTTTCATATTTTTTTCACATATTTCATAATTTCTTCAATATTTTTCACATAAATTTCATATTTTTAATATCCCCATTCCATCCAAACAGAGAATCCGAGATTTTTACTAAAGCTTTATATGTTTTGGCTGGTATAATAGCTAATATTGATGGTTATCAATGATAGAAACTCAATATATCGGCCAGTATATTTGTCAGCAAAAAAAAAAAAAAAAAATCCGATCTACCTATCTCAACTTTTTGGACCATGTTATCGGAAACTTACAATATATTTCTTTGGCCTCATTCGTTGTTCTCTGATCAGGAGGGTTATTGATAAGATGCGTTCACACCGTAATGCCCCCCTCCCCCCCCCCACAAAAAAAAGCTACATAATTATTTTCGCACTTAAACTTTCTACCCATTTTACACATGATTGTAAACCAGGGTCAGTGGATATTTCTTTCATTCAAACCATCGACTGACGAAAGGCATATACCTCACATGGAGTTGTACCATGGTTTAAAACTATGATTGTGTAAAAAGGTTTATCGAAGGGCATTTTTAAATAGAGTTACTGGTATATTCTCACAAATAAACTATTACATCAACTCCTATCTTTATAATGTTGGGCTGGAGGGTGTGTGTGTGTGTGTGGGGGGGGGGGTCGGAGTCAGGCAATCGGTCTTAAAGTGACCAGAGATCAGAAAAGGCCTCCACGCTCAGGCACAGAATCCCGAATATCTCACATCGTTTATCGCCGTTTGTGAGAGGTGCCGCGTGATTAATGCCATCGAATGGTGACGAAATGGCGCTATAGTGCTCGCTCTGGTCAGTGCCATAGAAGGTATATATGTGTACATGGGGGGGGGGGTGTTGGGGATGGTTTTATTAATAGTGTCATGATAGTGTAGTGATCAACCCAGAGGGTGACCCAGGGGTGCCTCCCTCAAGCACGCCAACCCCTGCTGACCCCTCTCTATAGGAAGCCACATTTATATGTGGGGAAGCCATCTCTGCCAACACCAGAATAAATCAGCCTGCATAGAGCGCCCCTGGCGGGTCGGTGGCGGGGTTGTTGGGGTCGGCCACCCCGTGTAGGCCCACCCTGAGGGGCATTGACCCCTGCTTGGATATAGAACAAATAATCATTAATAACTCCAGCAACGCGGGCCATAGGGAGGGTGGGGATGAGGGTCGGGGGTAGCTGAGGATGGATGGATGGTCTGAAAGAGGAGGACCACAGCCTAATATAGGGACATTATCACAGGTGTATGGACAGCTGTGTAGACATAACATGTGTATAGTCATGTGTCCACCTGTGTATTGGCATGTAGGCAAACTCATAATTTAGTTAATGGATGGACAGGTGGAATATATATGTTGAAATATAACTACCATTAGCCTGAGAACTTTCAATCTTAAACGCTACGTCAAAGTTAAATCATTACAGTGTATATCATACATAAAATATCAACTTTCGATGACCAGTTGGCTTTTTTTTATACATCATGAAAAAAATGTTCCCGAATATCATATTTGCACAATAATTTGGAATGTATACATAATGTATTGATAAATATGGGGGTCAAATAATAACCCTTGAACCAATTTCATTTGGATCATCATGCAAGGAATGGTGGATGGGTAGTTTCTCTCTGGGCGGTCCTTTTATGGGTTAGAGAACGAAATCTGCAAACGAATTCTCTGTAGTCACATTAACTGGACGACCAGGGACTAATTAATTAACATAAGAATCGATTTGGGCCCACACACCAACTGCGGTTTGAGTATAAGCACGTTGAGGGCATCATTACCCAGAATTTCGTCCATTCTCCTTACTGATTGGATATAGACGATGATCTTAGACGTATACTTGATAATAAACTTTTCTGCACTGAGTTTCGATTGTAACTAGAAATGGACTTTGCTGATTGTACAACATTCTGCAATGGACCCCTGTCCCATACCGATACATATACACGCCCATGTGTCGTGTTCCAACCCCTGCCTATATGATTCTGCTGATAAAATCGTATATTTTGTGTGTTTTACCACTGCCGTATTGTTGGTAGAAGCACACCAGCGAGGCTCAATATTGGAACTGCTACAGTCATGCAAGAGTCAGAAGTCGATGATGATGACAATAACTATCATTTTCTACTTCAGATAAACGGTAATAAACCTCACTGAACGCCTAGTCATGACCCACGCAGTGGCTGTTCTACGTCCCACGCCCGTCATATTGATTCATAATCGCGGCCAGTCACGAGAAATTCTCGCAAAATGGCACGTGAACAAAGTTGGCGAGAACTACAAGTAGAGAGAAGCAGGCAAACTTTGAGTTGGGCTATATATACACCAGATGCAACTGTAGACATACAGTTCTTATTATGGAATTGAATGGATGTTTATTATCCGGTCGCTCATGTCTTATATTGATACTTCAACTGACTATACTATCTGTCATGTTTATATAAACATACAGACGATGGATACTGCCTAAGCCTTTACGCAGCCAATGGTGAATGTTCTCATCGAAAGTTCCCGATCCTACATAGTTCAATGTACAACGATAAGCCACCCTAATAATAGTATTGGGACAGGGGTTGTTTTTGATATTTATTCGTTTTGGACATTTTGTATGCTCTAACTTTCAGGGTGGTCGAGATAATATCTGAGATCTTGTGAGCTGTACGAGCCCGGTGAACGAGCAACCATGCTTGCCGAAAAAAAAGCTCGATTCCTCTGTAACAGCAAAGCCAAGAAGTAGGTATAGAGACGTAGTGTAAGTAGGGTGGGAGGGGAATAAAAGAGCGGATAGAAGGCTGGGGTGGGATGTACAAGGATCCAGCCACGACAGCGGAACGCTACCCAAGTCAGATAGACCCAGATCCGGCAACAAGATGGAAATATTGAATGTTGGCGATACGATCAGAGCTTTATGGTACACTAATTCCAATATGAGCCTTCTTGCGGCTTGGCAGACAAGCCGGTCTCGTGAGATCCCGTATCAACTCTCGCGAGAGTCACGTGACCAGCGAGATAGCGCGGTGGCTTCTCAGCGTTGCTGATAGGATGGCCACAGTTAACCACCAAAAGCGATCAAAATGCAAATGAGTTTGAATAAAAATGTAGGGTGCCTAATCAGCATCCATGTATGTTTCTGTCCCCACCAGACCTGATTTAAGTGTCACTTTTTAAATTGAGCTGCTCGCGAGTCGCATGGACCATCACCCACTCTCTGGGTAAAAAACAACTCTGTCAGCATTCCCCCCTATAAAAATGCTCTCAAACGAATAGGTTATTATACTGAGTTAATAGTTTTGGTAGCGTCATGATAGTGTAGTGATAGTGGTAGCGCTTGAAAGGGAGCAGACCAACAATCCGCTCACTCTTATACTGAGTTAATAGGAATATGCTTTATATGCGACATAAAAGTAAACATTGTGTATAGCACTTCAGATATGCCCTAGTATGCAAGGAACACGTCAGAGCAAATGAGCAAATGAGTACAAGTATATGACGTATAGTCCGAGTAACAAGTGAGTCGGCCTTGTCAACATTGTGAGCTGCTCAACACAAACATGAACTGCTCAAGAGATGCTTAGGAATTACTCACTACTTTTTTTCCGCTGACGTGTCTGTCTGAGCTGCTCTGATAAAAACTATAGTCTCGGCTCAGGGCCACTCGGTAGGCCCTTCACTGAGCTGTCGGCAGCCACCACTAGATTCGTTTCCCCATGAAGCAAAGTGAGTATGGATGCTAAAATCGAGAGCATAAAAGTAAAAGAGAAGGACTGCATGGTGGGTGAGGCAAAGTACTCCCTTGAAAAGCAGACCTAATTTGCCAAGGACAAACAGATAAAAAGCAAACGAATTTCTATGGAAAGCCTCAGAAAACATTGGTAGTTTCCATCTAGCCGTTATATGAATAACTGCTTCAACATTTCAACTTGGGTTGCAGTTTAGTTATTATGTAATTTGGCTGGCAGGGGAGATGAGAATGAAAAGGGCTCTGTGTCTGGGGATGGCATGATAAACAACGGAGGTCCCTGGCTCACATCAACAAATAAACCAGCGTTCCCTGCTACCAGTTCAACCGAGATAACAGTGTAACAGAATTGTGTAAGCGTGATCTGAGGCACCCTCTGTCGACACAGAGGCAGGGGGCGGTGCGTTTTTGGTGGCAGACAGGCTTTGAAGATAAGGACAGATAGTACCAGCAACTGGATGTGCCCAGGAAGTGATAATACAGGGGGGCACAGAAGGCTGAAATACTAGGTGTATTTTTTACGCAATGAGTGGTTTGGGAGATTATCAAACCACATGCATTCCCAATATTTCGATCACACGAGAAAATGGGATTCCAGGGGTGGGGTTCATATTTGTTTCACAGGTATAGTTTTGCATTGCCAATTTCTGAGGAGGGATTTGGATTGGAGAGATACTTCTCCTCCCATGCCCTTCTCAGTCAGGTTGGCAATGTTAACACTGAAGGACAGCTGAAAAGATCGAATGTCCATAGCTCTATGTACAATGACAAACCATGCCCTTGCGCTACTGTACAGGCTGTGTTAAATTTACACAGGGGTAAAGGATGGTAGAAGTATGACTTAGGGTTAACAGGGAGGGGGAGGTTTACATTTTGGGGGTCAGTCTCATGCTGGCACATTCCGCAGATGACTGTTGCCTGCGATCTCAGGTTTGACACGCCTTGCTGTCCACCATAGAGCCAGACTGTCTAGCACTATCTGCATCAAACCCCAGCCCTAGAAACTCTATATTCCCAGCCGATAATTTTAACTCCTACGCTACCCCTTATCTACTCCCTCATATGGATAACTCCAAGTCTTTGAAAAATTGGATCCAACCATATACCACTGCAATCTAAATTGACAAGGAAAAAATACACCTTTGCCCCCCCCCCTTTCCTATGATCTGTTTTAAAAATAACATTGCTGACTCCCATGGATATTCCCCCAGGAAACACCCAACATGTCGCTCCCCAAGTTTCCTCCAGGGGCGGTTGCTGTCCGTGCTGGCCAATGTTTAGCCCTGGGTGGATATAGTTACGGAATGGGCTGCCTGGAGCAGTCGGTGGAGTTTTCAGAGGAGTGGCAGGCGCCCAGAGGCAGGCTGACGGCTAGAAGGGGTTTGATTGGCACTCCACGCCGACCCCTCCTGATTACAGCCAGCTTTTGTCAGCCCTGAGAGAGGGACCCCTCCAGGGTGGTCGCAACGACATGCCCACGCGCATGCTCCGTTAGGACTGCTGTGCGTGCACTGTCAGACCCCCCCCCACGCCCCACCCTATGTTTTAGACTCCCCTTCATCCCCCTTCCCACTCAACTCTTGTGTTTTATCTCTTCAAAGTACAGCTGAGCACGGAACTTTCGTTACGTGTACATCCCTCTTTATTTAAACAAGCAGGGAGGCTATTATCATCTTTGTTTCTCCACCTCTCTCTTAAAACACAAGGACTGTGAAGAAAGTTCTATTCTAGACTAGTCCTCACTCGACATTTGACCTTTGTTTATATGTGATCAAATGTGTCATTACTTTTAAATGTATATAAAACTGCAAGTACATTGTTCTATCGAAGAGCATGATTGTATAATCTATGCCATCCCAATGTGATCCTAAATGTTATAATACTTACATTCCAAATCTCCCCTACTCTGCTAATCACCCCCCCCCCCCCCACACACACACAAAAGATTCTGGGGGGCCAGTTTTGACATTCCAGTAAAACCCCTGACTCCTGGCCCATGAAAGAAGAAATAATGCACGTATAAGATTTTAATTTGACAGGCATGCTCTTACTAAATCTTCAAAACTCACGTGCACTGGCGGACCACTAAAAGCTCAGGCCTTTGTTAATTTTCTCAAATTGTCCTCGCTGAAGCAATCAGCGGACGGCATAGGGGGCGAACGCACGGGCACCATTATTATGTCGATGTTTTAATGCATGTCTCTGCCTCGCCTTTAATGGAAAAATGATTGCTAAAAGCAAGCGGCAGAGCCCATGCATCATCCCGCACCGGCAGCCTGTGACAGGGGGACAAAATCGAATTACGTTTTGTTTTCTTCCAGGTAGCGGGAGGAGAAAGGCTGGCCATTTAGGGAAGATTACTCCACGGCAGGACCTGCTAGGGAGTGTTGAGGATAGGTGATGTGTGTGTGGTTGGGGGGGGGGAGGGTTGATAGGGGGCTCAATATAGAAGGTTGTTAGGGGTGAGTAGGGGGTGGGTGCACGGGAGGAGGCTGAAGGCATCTTCTCTATAATATTGTAGTCAAAATCTATACAGATATTCTACCCGCGAAGATTTCTTTACTCTCCAAGCTAAATTTCCTGGTTATAGATCCCTACCACCACCCCTTCCATGGACTCCTCCTTCCATACCACCCACCACCAATAGATCCCCTACTACCACCCATCCTGCCACTACACTGCTGCAGGGTACTGGAAAGGCATCCACAGTCGACTCCATCATTGCCAGCCACCTCTTCGGGCCTCCTTTTGGCTGTTAATTTCGTCATTATTCAATAAACGTCAGAGCAAAGCACGAATTCGGAATTGGGCCCGGGGATTTTTTTGGGCCCTCTTTAAAATTTCATGATATCTTCCGGGGACGGGCAGGGGAGGAGGGGGAGGGGGTGGTGACACGCAAGAGGGGACTAGGCTCCCTCCCACCCAGCCCAGCCCTCGGTCCAAGCGTTATTAGGAATGACGGCACGGTGAAATTTTTATAAGGCCAAATGGGCTGCTGGAGCCGGTAGAGAGCAAAGGGTCACAAAGATCTCTCTCTCCCCAGTTGGATGCCGACTCCTTCCCGTCCCAGCACAGTTCATGCCGAACTCACTCTGAATAACCAATTCAGATCCTAAAACCAAATTCAGAACTCAACCCCATCTCTCATTCTCCATACCCTATTATATTTAATTTTCTTTTCGTTGTCATGTGATGTCTAATGGGAAATCATGATTGCCATCGCATGAATGTCTGTCTCTACTTCTTAGTGCTTTTATATTTCAGGGGGACGTTTTCTGAGAGACCATCTTCAACTGAGACTATCTGCATGGTGGTCCCCAGGTCTGGCAATTTGAAGAGTTTAATCATAAACCATGGAAACAATCGAAATGGTAAATGTCCAATGAATCAAACACAAGATTTTTAGTCCATGCAGTTTGATCAATCGTACATGCATTTTTATACAGGGTTAAAAAATATGTAGGATCAGCTACTGAATGACAGTTGTAGGGAAAATATTCTGAAACTGAATGGTTAAACATCACATAACAAGAGTAATAAAATGGTACATAAATGCCCTACCTTTAACCAAATACTTGAACAAGTTGAACACGATGGAACCATGTTGCTTCTCCTTATGTTATCACCAGATTATGTTATGATGAATGTGAAACCTTTAATAATTCCGTTTATTTGTTTACAGGCAAGTGTTTCTTCTCCTAACGGAAATGCTGGTACCCACTTTTCAAGACCGTTTTTTCCTGGTCTGATTCTTAAATCATCCAAACCTCAAATATTCAAGAGGCCCAGAATAAAAACATGACGAACGTCCCTTGAGGTCCAGCATTTCCTGGTTCTGAGGAAAAAGATCGTTAATGGTGTGATTTATGTGGGCGACCTGACCTCGGAAGTGCTTGGAGAGTGAGCGCGTTCCGGGGTCAGCGCGTGCGCAGTGGGCTCAGTCAGTGGCCAGTGTTCGTGTGACCCACAAACGAGCCTAAATCCCTTTCTCACACCAGCAACCATTAATTCCAATAAACTGTGGACAAGTCAAATGAGCCTACCTTGAGTGGGGTACCAAGTAGTTGGATCCTCTCTCTGTTAACTGGCTTCCTGAGGGATATTTCGTTTCGTTTACAAAGCCTTGTTTTGCCTCAACTTGGAAGGGCTGGTAGTAACGTTGGATCCTGTACCAAAGAGTCGAATGAGTGAAATAGTGACATCAGGCACTCGTGGTGTTATACACCCTCTGACTCCTGTGAGTCAAGCCAAGATGGGGTTGGGAGGGAGTTGGTGGACAGGAGTAAGAACAGGAGAAGGGGGAGCAGGGTGCTACCAACGATGGATGTGGTGTGTGAATGTCAGTTATCAGCTGTGGATGGAACGTACAGGTGTGGGGTAAGGAATGGTGGGGGGGGGGGTGAAGATGACACCAAAAATGTCCAGTCATATGGGACTGACTTGCTGCCGCTGCCACCTCAAAACTGCCAACTAACCACCAAACCTACACCCCAGCTTCCATTCTAAACCCAGCTCACCAGGTTTTATGGTGACAGATGAGGCACCTGTTCCCATTCAAACCCGGACCCAGGGAAGAGGAACCCCCATCACGGCAGACTGGACATAGGCCCACACATCATCATTGAGCTCCTGCAGGAAGGCTGGCAGCAGGACCAGAGCCTTTTGTGATGTAAACTAGGTGGCGGGAAGCTGCGGATATCATCAGGGTTACATCATCCCGGTCTATACCCACCCGCCACTCCTGCCCTTCCTCCTCCCACCCACTCCTGTAAATACCCTTGATGTCCAGTACTCAACCTTGAGGGGGTTAGAGACCTCAAAAGAATGCCTACAATTTGACGGTTAGGTCTGTGTCTAACCTTGATGGACAGGGTCTGGTGTGAGGGGCGGACCCAGTTGGGGTTTCTTACACAAGGGCGGGTCGGAGTGAAATAACAGGGCAAGAAAACAGAGCCAGAAGGCCTTTTTACACAATGGGCTCAGTATATTAAGTCCTCCTCTGTTTTATCTTAGATTACAAAACGATGCTTCGCTCTCATCCTTTAGAAACTGACTCAAGACTAAAAGATCTCTGACCAGAGCAGAGGAATGCTTATGCATTTCAGGAGCAGGATCGAAATTCGTTTGTTGTACGCACTGTACAAATGTAATTAAGGAGGGGGAAAGATAAATATTAAATCAAATTGGTGAAAACATCAGGAAATTAAAAGGAAAAAAATCTATGAAACGCTAACTAGAATATTCATAGGCGTTGAACTTGCTGCATACTAATTTCGGTTCATCATTTTTTGTTGAATTCCCCATTTTTATTCAAATGATGTCTCACATTCTAACATTGGTGCCTGTACAACCTCAATAACGTCTCCAATAAACATGGCTGTCGCCTATTCCATGCACTATTAAAACACTCTCTACACCCCGGCACCAACACCCATCAATCTAAGCCGTTTACATGGAATAATATTTGACCAACAAATACGAGCGATGTCGAAGTAAATAGCTACTAGGGTAATATCCACTATAGACATACTCTTGTCCACAGCGTGGGGGTGGCCGCAAACAAGATGGATCGAAAACATTAACGCACTCTACAAGATCTCGTGATATTGGCCGAGATCTCGTCGACGGGTCACGTGACGAGAAGATGGATGAGAGAGAGGCTGGTGATATGCCGAAGAACAGATCAAAGCCGTGTCCTAACATGACTGTCTCTACAATGTGAGGGGTGGGTTATAGTAAGAGGTGGGGTGAACTGGTGGGTTAGGGGTGGGATGGACTACTATAGGCCCTATAGGTCTCTGGCTTTCTAGGACATTGACTGGCCAAGGTCAATGGCCAGCTGAACACATTTTTTTTTGTGGTGCTGACTGTTAAAGCCTATGGATCAGGGATCGACATCAGTATCAATGGTATAATGATTATGTTATTCCCGGTTGTTATTCATAGACATATGAACATATACACCACTTTACATAGAAGGACCGAGCATATATTGACAAAGTGCTATTAAAGGTATATATATATATATATATATATATATATATATATATATATATATATATATATATATATATATATATATATATATACATTGTATACACATACACTGATAAAAAATAGGCCTGAAATTGTTAGTCAGTACGGACTAAGTTTCTATAATCAAGTGAAAGTATCTCTCACGACTATACTTGCTATAGACCCTGGTTACTAACTTAACTATATAGTCACCACATAGTCTAACCTTGATGCAGAACTTAGTCACTGTAACTAACACATAAATTAGTCAGTATGACTTCAAGATGGCTTCCCCATGGTGCCCAGCTGAAACTTAAAATAACTATTGAAACATTGTAATAATCACATAATTGCATGATACATAGATAACTTACCTATCCCTTAATTGTCAGACATGATCAGTACAGATCATGGATGGATAAGATGGGGTGAAGATTAAGTCTGATTATAAATGTCCTGATGTGTCTCCCCTCAGTCAAAGCATCCAGCAAACATATGTTCTTTGTTTTTGTGCACAGAAACCTGTGACATCATCAATCTGTGAGCTCTACACCCGGGGCTCTACACATCGTCAGAATGACTATTTCCATGACTAATATGTGACTAATACATATAGTCATCTGACTTTTGGGGTCAAATTATGCTGGTATAGTCAGTTCTGACTATTGGTTTAAAAAATGTATTATCAGTGTAGGGTTCACATCTACGGGTCAATATACTGTGGGCTCACATCTTCTTCTATGTCTGTTTCCTTTTTCCTAAGATGACTTTCAATAAATCTTGTCGAGATTCTTCTGTCTTCACATGATCCACACGTGTGCACAATGTTTTAATCAAATATTAATTCGTTGCCTCTCTCCTAAAACACCACTCATCCAAACAAAGTATTACTATTGTGGGACGGGGTTCTTTGGATCTAGTATACTTGACTTCATATGCATTCAAACAACAAATATGGCCAGTGTAGAACACATGGGATAAAATCCTGGGGATAAAACGAAGATTATGTTTCGGAATTGCAGGACATCGTGGCATCCTGTTGACGACTTGACGTAGTGTGGTTGTCAGATTGACGTAGTCTTGACGTATGGCACCATTACCTATAAGTCCTGTAGACGCGGGTTTGTGAAGTCATATATACACAGAGACTCGTTTCTACAGGCATATCTGAATGGGCGTCATGGAGATTAAAATGGACAACCACACATCCAGGACTCTTCCTGCAATTAAAGTCATCACTAATCACACTGCAAGAGAAACAAATACAAGCAGTAACAGGAATCTTACATTTCACCAATGATACCACACAAAGAAGCCTTCCCTTCTTCAAGTGCATACTTTACATAATATTCTGGTAATGATCCTAGATGTGCGTGCAACTAATCATAAAGATATGATAGGTATAACAAGTGAATGTACGTACTCCTGCAAAAGGGATGGTTTAAAGCTCCTGTCAAGAAATTGAGAAAAAAAACTAAGTTCATTGCTCCTATGACGAAGGCAATAGACATTAAATTTTCTTCACCGTTCATGAGTAATGTCAAATTAAAGTAACTAAAGCATTGTCTGTCAGTCAATTGAATATGATATAGAAGTCAAAATCTGGCACGCGTCAGCCCATTCATACCCTTTCACCTGTCTGTCTCTCTTTCGTGTTTCAGTCTTGTGAATCGGTGCAGTTCAACTCATTAATGTCCCCCAAACTAAAGATTAAATAGATGACTTACTCGGAAAGCGCACGCGCCCCTTCCATTTGTCACTCCACACCTTGTTAATAGGGGTCGCCCTTGTCAGCTGAAATGTATCCCCACCTGAAGGTGACAGCATATTATATGTAAAAAAAGTACCCATTAAAGGTTCTTTGACCGACGGAATGAACATTAACTGCCGATGAGTCTTGATTAACCATTTAAAGAGGACATGTATGAAGTCTTCAGGACCAAAATCCACAATAGCGCACCATGGTGGTAATTCTGACCCTTTGATTACCAGGAACCCCACTCCTGCACCTATAGTAACAATGCTGTATTAAAACACAAAGTGGCCTATAAAATGATGTCAAACTGCATGTCTAATCTGAGAACACTATAGTCATACACAAGGCGATATACTATTTAAGATGTGATACAAATGAGCCCGTACAAATATACTTCACTGCACCTTTATCTAGTTTATTCATAAAGCAATCACCAAGATCCAGAAATCTTGATATCAGCAAAATATGAGTACCATCTCATTCTCGCTCTAAGGGGGAAGGTTCAATGGCAATTTCCTCTAAAATTTAATTAGACGCTGTAAAAACCTAATTAAAATGGGATGTCAATTGGGAAACTTTATAGGGGGTCAATTTACAAGGATTTCTCGGGAACAGATATCAATCTGGTAGGGGGTTAGAGGGCGGGGTTTCCGCCCACAACACTACGCTCGAAATTTGAGATCTTCCCCAGCCAGAATTTAGATGACATTAGTCATGCATTGGTCGTGACGCCAGGGGCCAGGGTCCCCCTGTGTCGCCTCCTTTGACAAAGCCCATCTTGGCCAACAATTGAAAAGCTATGAATCATGCGGATCGAATCAAAACGAAAGGGAATCTCAAAGGATTGCCTCTGTCTCCAAAGGCAAACGAATCCGCCTTTTGCGACGCCTGTGTGGTTTGGCCCCTGTCGACGCATTAGAGTTTAGGGAATGGGGCTTTAATATCTAAGCCAACAACTCAATTAGGGCTCTGTAAATTATACAGTGATGGTTTGGGTCTATGCTTCAAGTGCGATATAGCATTTTAGACTGCCTTCATAATTGAAGTCTCCATATTGGCGCTCTCTGTAACTTTCTATTCAGTATATCTTTTACACTCGACGGTATATCCAACATTGTGTATAAAGCGATAATTTATTCTTTTACGTTATAGACATAAATGTGGCACCCGCAGGCCACTACAACTTCATTTTCATGAGCCAGTAATATTCTCGCATCCCGAGGACTATTGAATACATTCAGCTTTCTGCCATATATATACATGACAAAATTATCAGACCACACATACACTGGCACTGATACACACTAACCATAAAGTCAACAAGGCAATGGATCCTTCAAACATCCGCTCATGATAGTGATACATTATGATGTGGTTACGAGACTTCCGCTGGCACTACATCATACTTATTTCAGGATGAAAAAAGAGACGACCTACAAAATAGGCATATCAGGAAGCATGTTTCAACACAGTCTGATTGGCTGTATTCTATGTTGGCAGACCCCATACCGTGCCAATAGGAGGGTGGAATCCTTTTCACTGGAATGGAACCGCCATCACAATGTACTGAAAACTTTAGAACAGCTTTCCTGTTAAATCTTTAGGCGTTTTCTGTGAGCACACACAATTAAGACCATACTAATACTAGATTGTGCTTTTTTTTTTCTCTCGAAAATGTCCACGGAAAAGAAGCCGAAAAGATGAAGAGTCAAACATATAGATATGGCATGTCCAGACGTACACAAAGGAATACGGTATGTTCGTAGCAGGGAAGCATAAAAAGACAGTCATAAATGCAAAAGAACTTCCCTCAATATTGAGTCCCTGATAAACAGTTTACATAACAAAAAATGTCTTTGGTCTTTTTCAGCACCCCTCTCAAAAAGAAGAGGCATACATGTACTTTCCATACCCCTGCGAACATGGGTGGGGATATACCCGGGGGGATATACAAACACAAAACTCTAATAGAGGAATGGGTCGTTTAACATTGGACAACTTTACCTCTATTACTGCATTAAATATATATGTAATAGATGTATCAAAGGGGTGAATATTCTCAATATAGTCATCCAATCTATTCAAAATACAATCTGGAAACATTCCTCTAGATTGTCAATCCAAATGTCACCACACACTAAGAACTAAAGAGGGCATACAACACTAGTCTACTAACACTGTAGTACAGTAGCACCCATAGCAGGAGGCTCACTTGCTACTGAAGCAGAAGGCATGAGACCAAGGAGGCATTAGTAGCCTAAGCTGCATTTTGTCAGACGCCATCCTCCAGTGTGGGCGACATGCTGAGAGTGTGCTGCAGAGGCCGTGACCTGCTTTCAGCCGGCCATACGATCCCCCCCATCATGAAGGCAGGGTAGGCTCCCATAACGTGGTGTTTGGGGGTAGGGGAATGTGCTGGAGGAGGTGGTGAAAGATGGCAGGTTGGAGGCCTAATAAAGGCCAGGCACAGCCTCCTTCCCTCTGGTTATAAGAGCCTCTGAAGCGAAGCCACTGAACTAGAGTCCTGTGGCTTCTGTCCAAAAAGATGTGTATACATACACTGAGGCTGTATGGGCGTGAGAGAATAGGCTGAATGGGAGTGAGTGAGTAATAGATGTTTAACGCCATTTCGACAGCTAAGGTCATATTCATGGCGAGAACTACATTACACAATTTCACAGAGGAATGTGTCAGTGCCCGCGCATATGTGCACCACACACATCCTGAGGGGATAGGAAAGATGAGAAATAGACCCTTTTAAGTGGGCTAGGGAAGCCCGAGGCTGAATGGGAGACAGCAGAAAGAATGATCCACATGAGCTTCCTCTCACTAAAATCCCCCTCTCTTTCATCAGCATTTATCTGCAATACATTTTTTTTCACAATATTTATACAATAAGGCATCCCATCCTCAATATATTAGTCCAGGCGGATACAGGAAGTACATGTTGCAACACAAAGGAGCACCTATAGGAGAGAAAGATATGCAGCCTTTCGACACCAGTTTCTACAAAGCATCTCAGTCTATATAAGGGCAATATGAAAAATAAATCATGCAATAGTCTCCATGGTTATAATGAATTATAGATAAACACAAAACTGACACTAACTATTAGCTAGAACCACGTCAAGCCTCAGTTAAGGCTTGACAGTGGAGGAAGTCAACTGAAGACAGCTCACGACCAGCCATCACCTCAACATATCCTCACCCTTCTTGTTGGTCGTCCAGGCTTCTCTCTCTTCCTCCATCCATACCTCCGCCTCCATCCCTCGATCCTGAATGGCGTAGTGTAAGACTACAGTACATTGTAGGATCGATCTATTGATCTGTATAAGATTTGCGGCCAGGGTGAGGGTGGACTTGACGTCTCTACTGTCAGCAGGCGTCCACAACCCAACATGAGGGCGCCGCGACCAAACCCCATGTGCCTTCCTTTCCCGCCACTACCAACCCTCTCCCCCACGCCCCACTCTCCCCTAACCCTCTTTCTCTCACCCTACAGTCAATAACAACTAATCTATTCCTGCCCATGCTGCGCCCAAGGGACCCACAAAATATCAATACACATAAAGAAATACTCTCTAGGGTCAACCACCAGCACGAATTTCTATGCTTCAGCTATATGTTTCTCTATTTTCGTTGCAGTTGTGATAAGGGGAATTTATTTGTCTGGGATTATTCTCCCTTGTTTTTTTTCCACCATTGAACCTTTAGGAGAGGTGCTATCGCGACAACAAAGAGGGTTGGGCAGTGTAGGGGTTTCCGCAACGTTAGATCAACTCTGGGGTAGGTGAAGGTCGGCCTGGCATGCTGGGGAGATGACATGAAAAGCGTTTTTGTTGTGGCATGGAAGCCACAAGGTCATACCAGGGTCAGTGAGACGCTGAGATGCGGGACGAGCTTTAGTAAAGTAGAAAACAGAGCCCCTAATATGTAGACATAAAAGCCTGCATGATCACATGTAGAACTATACCATGACACCATTTCAATACATGTATTTGTGTGCTTTGTTCATATACATTAGCATGTATACACATGTACCCAGTAGTACATCTGGAACCCAATGGTTTATTGCCTGACAGAAGGATTAACACAAAACTGACACTAACTATTAGCTAGAACTCATTATATATGCAAGGGAATCTTTCCAATGGTCATGAATTGAAATTATATTATAGATGTTTACTCAGAGAGTTCATACAATTTGTTTGTGTCACTCATGACTAGCATTTGTTGTCCTGACTCCTAAGTTTTATTGGTATCAATGGATGGATATTGGTACGATCTATACTCTAACCTCTACCCCCTTCACCTTGCAAAGTTCCTGGGCAAGACAAGGGACCATCGCCGTTACTGTCCCTCTAGGCTCTGATAAGACGCGTAATGCACACACAGACGAGTAAACACAATACTAAAGATTCACAGGAAATGTCATACATTGCGGTGTTCATAGCACAGCTTTGAAGATAGGTATATGTATAGAAAGCCCCTGACAACTTTAGGTGTGCATGATCACCCTCCTCGACATGGCAATGCCATTAAATAGTACAAATGTGATGCATGCAATATAGGTTCCACTGGTAAAGGTTCAGGTGAGGTCACAGGGTGCACTCAGTCTCAGGTAATGCACAGATATTGGGTTTAGGCCTGGGGTGTACCCAGCCCCTATGTAAAAGCACACCTCTTGGGTTTGTGCCCACCCCCCCCCTTGGGGTTTGTCCAAGTCAGGCATGCATATTCAAAGCACAGAAACCCAATAGTAGTGCCAGAGTGCATGGCTTTCAACGGGACCTAATGGAACAGCGCGAAACCTCACTTCACAAAAGCATTTCGATCTGGTTCCAACGATGAATTGACTGACCTTTCATCAACCCTTTTCTGCCTTGAGAAGAGCATATGACGGTTATAACAAGCGCAACCCATTATATGAGAAAGCACCCAATGAGAACAGATTGAATGGATTAGACTGATTGGGTGGGCTTTTGAACACGACCGAATGATCTCGGGGTGACCCCCGAATTTTGACCGGGACGCGGGACGCGACGCGGTGACTCTTGCCCCACCACGACCGGTCTCCCTACTCCAGATCCCCGGACCTCCAACCTGAACCTCATCGGTCGCGACCTCAACTGACATAAATCTCTGCCTATCCCTGCATCTGACCTAAATGTAACTTTGCTAGATGTATGCTTAAGTTCTTTTAGGGTATAGTTAGATTGTAAATTATACACATATAGCTTACTTCATGCACAACATTTTTGCTGACGAAAACGTTTTAATATCATATTGAATGATAAATATCTTATAGAGGGAAAGGAGAGTGATGCGTGATATTATTTATATGTTTAATGGTACCGATGATTTCCAGGAGTTAAGTATACATACATTGGTCTGTAAGTTGCTATGCCCTGCTTTAATGGTACAGATGAAATACGTCAATTCCAAACCATACTTGTATTTGGGTTTAAACAGGATTCAAAATGATTCTTGGGAAAAGCACCTCCAACATTATATATATTGGAATCCCCTTAGTGGGGAAAACAAAAGCAGATAAAATAAATCCCAGACACTTGCAGAATTGGATGCTTACTCCTGTACAACATAACTAAACAGTATACAACGATCACCAGCTCACCATCTACTCAGCCCCAACAGGGCTCTCGCTCCCAGGGTTAATGCCTTTATTCCATGACCGTAGACATTAGAACAGGGTGGTCCACGGAATGGCGTAAAAAGGTCAGGCGTGGTTAACCCATATCTTGGCCAAGATCAAATCGAAATAACCTGAGACGACCTTCCAATGCTGGCTCCACAGTCAACGTATTCAAAGGAAATAAGCATGCATTTTGAATTCTCATCAAATACCTTGGATTAATTCCTAGCCCCTAAGTATAAGAGTATAACACCTCTCGGTGCTAAATTGACTCCTTCAATTCCGCACATTTACAGTTATAGCTGTAGGAAATGCTGTGCTCTCAGTTTATGAACGAACAACATGCGAGCACTCTATTATCTATATTTAGGGGGCGGTGCTAGATTCAGGATGACCTAGAGTAGCACTTAATAGTAATGTTCCGATGCTATACACTAATATGCTGTGTCGCCACGTGACCTACTCACGCCGACCAGCTGACGTTAATGGCTTCTTACGAAGTAGGTCACATCTAGATGGCGCCAAAACAAGTCGTAAAACCAGCAGGGAGGGATGGGGGGATGTTCAGCGGGCATGTGCACTCGACGATCGACATCAAATCGATCAAACGCCGCGACAGAAACGAAATATGTGCAATGGCCAAGGTCTGGGGGTGGAAGATGTGGCCAAGGGCGGCGATAGGGTCGGGGGCGCGGTCAGGCAAGCAATGTGGCTTCTAGGAGATCTGATTTGGGCTGATTTCGAGGGGTTTATATAGAAAGCCTGGGCATGGTCAGTAGTATAGTGCGACTAGTAGTAGTGGTGGTGGCACGGTCCTAAATCGAGTTGGCCAAGGGGTGGATTAAGATGCAGGAGCAGGGGTTGGAGGTCGGGGAAAGATGTTAGTGGCGGGGGTTGCTAAAGGCAAAAAAGGCAATGAGATGGTCATGGAGATGGTTCAGGAAGGCCTGATGACATGGAGAAGTATGAGAAAGGGATAGGGTGAGGTTGAAGGAGCCTGGAGGAGGGTAAGTGATCTGAAGTAGTTGCAAAAGCAGGGTAGGTGGGTGTGCTGGGGTGTTTGAAGGGGCTCTCTCCCGAGAAAACCACTAAGATCGATACAAATGGGGACTTGATCAGCTGGGATAAAGGACTCGGGCCCAATCCCCACCAAGTCTCTACAAGCCCAGGGTGGTTGGGTGGTAGGGGTGAGGGGACGAATCAATACCCTACCAGGAGGGATGGGTGGGGATGGGGGGGGGGACTCTGGAGGAGGGTGTGAGGTGTGGTCAGTGCAGGTTCTCAATGGGGATCCACCGCCAAGGGAAGGGATCTAAAGCCCTGACGTCTTTTCATGGAGATATGACGGGTAGCAAAAATCAATTTTTGTGGTGGAATTGTGTAACCTAGACATACATGATGAAGAAAGTGCCATTATCATTTATATATTGGAAACAAACACTATTGTCAACACAGGAGTATCACTGGATGCCATTGCAAATGGGTGAAATTGGTATATTGAGAATTAAGGCCTTTCAAGGCCAGGGAAGTCATTCAACGAATGACAGCTTGCTGTTGGTTGGGATGAGATTGAGACACTGTAATGGTCGAGGGGAATGGAAGCCTAAACTTGTTATGGTGAAATCTGACAGGAACTATAGGTTTGTACCATAGTTTCAGTCTACAAATGCAGGTGCAGTATAGTAAGAGACAATGGGGGAGGGGGGGGGGCTAAGATAATGTTAATGGCTTTGTCATCCTTTCATAAGGCATGATTTTATGAGATTTTATGGGAAAGAGGCCTAGGGGCTAAAGGGTTCACTCCAGGGTCCTGGGGGACTTGTGTTCTTTACCCATCTTATTCCCTGGCCGTCATGCCGCTCATCAGGCGTCCGCTCGCATGTAAAATTAAAGATTATTCCCCTTGATACCAAATGATGGTCTTAATAATTATTTGTCACAAAAATATTTGCGGCCTTGCCTGCAAGTGTCTAGGCCTGCCTCTCCGGACGCAGGGGCCCGTCACTCACCGGACCAGCCGCCCGTGAGGCCGGCATTACATTCACCCAGCCCCGGGCTCGCCGCCCAGCCGTGGCCGCAATTTCAACGATCGATTTTGTGCCAAGATTTTTCTATGCGACTCAGAGCATGGGCCATTATACTGTGTAGACGTTATTTCCCGCCGTGGAGTAGGCATGCTGGGGATGTAGGGTGTGTGAGGTGGAGGGGTCTGTATTCTTGGAGGGAGGGTGTGTGGAGAAAAAGACGGTAGAAGAAGGGGGTGGTATTGTGTGCCCAGTGGCTGCCATGGTTGGGCGCTGGGCCCCAGTTGTGTGCACAGATCCAGATTGGATTGAGATCCCAGGGAATTCTTTTCATTTTATCCCACAGAAACGAAACAGATGTTCTGGGTATTGCGACTCTTTATTAAAACCTCCAGCAACCTAGGGATATAAATCTACATACTCCCCACCCCGCACATCCAACCCCTGTATTGAAAGCTATTATATGGTGCACCTCCTGACGATAAGGGACATTTATTACATAATTATATTCAGGACCATTTCTCATGGGTTTATACGTCAATATTATGAGAGACAATCAACACTGTCTTTTATGAACATAGCAACTTTAGAAACAGTGAGAAGACAGCTTTTGAAATTATTCTTCTAAAACGATTTTTTTTTATCCCATAGAGGCTAGCCTACTGTTATAGCCTTAAGCATAAATGAATTTATTGGCAATGACATTAATTGCCCTTAATACGCAGACATATTGATGACATGGGAGGGGTATGTATTGCATACAGTAACACCAAAATTCTCATATCTGTAATTGCCCCTGCTTTTTGGGGACAAATGCCCATTCATTGCCTGTATGACTATAGCCTTGTTAGTTTTATAGGACAGGAGGCCTGTGTGTGCCATAAATATTCAACATGCTCCCAGACTGGTGTGTATAGTTCATGCCTATTCACAACGGTTACTATGCTAGAGGGCCATTTTCAGGTCAGCAGTACAATACCACTGTACATGTCTCCACATCACAGGCGCACTATAAACTGACAGCCTTTCCCTGCCAACACGATATGTATACAAATGTAGTACCCTGTGCAGTCTACTCAATATCACTCTCATATTCCTCGATTTATTGGAGGTAGGGGTCTCTGGCAGCGTAAACCCTACATCAAGTGGCCTGCCTCTCTTCTCGCTAAGAAACCTCCCCATTTGCCTAAAAGCTTTCCTGCTACAAGCCCTACCCCTGCTGCCCTAATACACAGCCTCCACTTCAGCCTCAGCAAGTCTGTACATATCGTCCCTATATGGTTATTGATTTATTAAAGTAGGGCCAGGTCGCCAACGGGAAATGCCTCCAGTGGTTGGAGAAAAACACGTTGGAGGGTTATTGGACGATGCCTATACATGTAAGATATATATCCTGGCTATATCATGCTGGGGAGGATAGGTGTGGACGAATATTATGCATACAAATATTTTGACTAACTGAGGCTTGGCAAGGAATTCAACTTCAATTTAGTGAGTGATTTGTCCCATATAACTGCAACATAGTTGTTAAAAATCGTTGTAAAACAGATCTACTTTCGAAAGTTAGAACTACAGGGATAACACTTGAACATGTGTATTAGCCTGCAATGCCTCTTGAATTCTCTTTACTTTTCTGGTGGTAATTGAATCTAATGTTTCCCAATGATCCATTTAGCATAGGCATTACCACTCCCTAATAACCCTACCAATAGCCCAAATCACATGGATGCCTTCATCAAGGGCCGTTCTCTATTTATTATTCCGGCCACGTACAAGTATCCAAGGGTCCATGTTCGTTCCTTAAGTGCTTCTATTGAACGATAAAAATTATGAAAATCAATATTCCTGATACATGATCTCAGAGATTGGGTGCGCCTTACCCTGGTGGGTGAGGTGTCAGTCGGCAACAAGACACGCCAGTCCTGCTCTGTATTATTATATTTTTTCTTCTCTGCATGCACTTATTAAAGTCCCCTAGTTGCGGCGTCGCTGCATGACAACGGCGAATTCACCCTAGGACTCTGTCATAGGAACTGATTAAAATCAAGATCAATATTTCTGATTAAAAAAGAACCCCAAAGCAGAAGGTGGCAGGCGGTGGTGGCGTTTTGGATAGAAGTAGGTGGTGCTATTGGTAGGGGTGATTTGGTGGGAAGGTGGTTGTGTTGTGCCATGCCAAGAGAGGGGGTGTCAGAAATGCAGTAGTCGCCACCAGATAAAAGCCCCACGCGAGAGCTGGAGAGATTCAGAGAGATCCAGTCTGTAACCACCTCTCAGGGGCGATCTCAAGATCACTAATAGAGTCAGAAAAACGGCCGCTTTGGCCGGGGAGATAAGGGCGTTCTGGGGGCCCTCCCCTGACAGTGACAGTTCGCTATCTGCTGTGGCTGGCGGCCAGCCATTGTATGCCAATCCCCCAGGCCGCCACCGTCATCAGATTGAGCCCAACGTCAGCAGGACCTCACCACCAGAGACTCCTCTCCTTAACCCACACCACAGCAACAACGAAATAAGAACCTAGCCAATATACCCTGTAAAATTAAAAGAGATTTAGGAAAATAAAATACATTAGTAGCAGATGGAGTACAAGAAGGATGTCATATAGCTGACATAATAATGATATGGTTGTTGTTGATTATAAAACATAACATGTCATATTTAGTTTGAAAAGGTCTTTCAGACTGGTAATAACATAGCGGGGAGATGCTACAGTGTGGCAGTTTTTACTTCACTGTAAGTATTGGGGAGATCATTCACTCTATTCACAAAAATCTGTAAGTTATATGATACTTGATAGTTGGCAAAGCTGCATTTCCCATAAAGATGATTTCTGCAACTTATGTTACCTTATCAACCTTCTTGTGTTAATGCCTTTAATTTAATGCCAGAATTTTGCTTGATGTATAGATACGGCAACCACATCTAGGGACACTGGGGATAATTGCCAGGACATTTTTAAAAAGGTCCAGTCAAGTACATTGGTCATGGATGAAATAGTATATTATTATACATGCCATGTACACTCTCAACACAAGTGTTTAGAATCTAAACACATTCCTAAACACAATGTTGTCCCACTTTTTGGAACACATTTAGATACATACAGACTATCAAGTTTAGAATTGGTGTTTAGACAGAAAGTTTAGAATTGGAGGTGTTTAGACAGAAAGTGTTTAGGCTCTGATGTGTTTAGATTATCATTGTGTTTAGACATAATGTGTTTAGGTGTTTTGCTTTTACTCAGGGCTAGGGGGAACCATCACTAAGTAGTAATCTAATAGAGCATTTCATCCTTCCAGAATGTAGATGGTAATCCATTGTAGTTGATGATTCTGTAGTTGGGGATTCATCTCACCAAAAGGAACCTGAAAATAGAGAAGACATTAGTTTCAAGTTGTAGTTTGATGGAGTTTGCTTTATAAATTAAGAACAAAGTCAATCTTATATTAATTGATTGATATTGAGTATTCATCCAGTACATATATGAGAGAGCAATTCCAATTACTAATTGGCTAAGGAGGTTTCCAAATAGAATTATAAGAAAAACTTACCTACTATGTAACAGCTATAGGAAACTCCATATCCAGTAGGCCTATTGGCCACTAGCTGGTCTGGAGCTGGTTCCGGCCACACACACTGATGAAAACTGATAGGATGGGACCAGCATGTCCCTGGAAGTGGGTGTTAACCAGGGACAAGGTACCCATCATGGTATGTCTTATAAGTGGGTTTTAGCTCAACCAGCGAAATTCAAGATGGTGGTTCCACTAGGCCTCCATACTGAGTCCTATATGACAGTTTCCCATTCCTGTCTCTGTGGTGGACTGCCTAAGACTGACAGCATATGGGGACTAACTTGATAGTCTGTATGTAATTTGATACCAATGTATAGAGATGCCACCATAAGTTAGCCTGTCCCCAATGAGATTAACCACCACATGTCTAAAGAAGTGACACCCATCCCTCTCCCAGAGATTGGTACTACTGAGGTGGGATTAAGTGTCAGGGGATTAAGAAGGGTCCTCTAAACACTATGGTGTTTAGAGATTGGAAAGTGTCCAATATTGTGTTTACAACCTCCATGTGTTTAGGTTTTAAACACAAAACATATCATGTGACTAGAAATTAAGCGCAATATCACCCTAAACATGTTTAATTTCTAAACACCTTCATGACAGTGTATGCTGTATAATAATGTCGTTAGAGGTAAGCATTCTCCCAAGGTGATCAATAATAATTATAATACAAGCCGTTACTGTCCATCCTTCTATCTCTCCCATGCGACTAACGTACATCAACGGTCCTGGTCAGATACCGCACTGCCACCTAGGGAGTGAACAAGGAGAACACCAGGTTTGCGCATGAGCAAGCAAGATCCAGCATTCCTCTACTCCATATAGCATATTTCACGTAGTTCCCACTCCTACTCTATCAAAGAACATCACCCTTAAGTAGAAAACCACGTGTAATAAATTCCTCATCCCCAGATAAATCCATCATCCCCCTATCCCCGCCTCACATGCTATTGATAAAGGCAAAGTAGTGTAGGGACGTTTTTTTTCTTATTTCCCCTCTTGCCATGGTTTGAGCCATGGGTGCCCAGCAAGGATTCCTGTTATTTATGCATGCTTATAGTGTGCCATTAAAGTGGGCAGCCTGGTTTTATTATCAAGTCCATGGGTCCAACTGAGACCCATAGCATTTCACAGGGCACCCCGTGCATAGCCGCGCTGGAGGGGTCGCAGCATTTCAACACTCGATATCATTGCCATCAACGTCGCGCCACCTCGTGTGAATTTCTGACACTAGACTGATGACTGATGCCGACCGGGTCAGGGATTAGGCGCTGGTCAGTTTGCCCATTTTCTGACCTAAATCTACACCAAGTTGGATCAGGTTAGATTCCAGGTTTCTCCAATAGTGTATATGGTTCCTGATGGTCTATCCTTAGACTGCTGAGTGGTCATTCCATAGATATTTCGATAGAGAAAAAGGGTCCCTTATCTGCATTAGATTCTTAGATGACAATCTGCAACTTTGTACAGTGAATAAAAAACGTCTCGGAACAGAATCAGCTATGGGTACATATAAACTTCATGCACTTAAAATCGGTCTTCCTTTTGTTGTATTTTGCTCTGTTTTCCTTTTTTTTTGCTGTACGATTACTAGCTGAAAGCGGGTGACAATGATTGATCTTCAGACTGGTGGCAGTTCATAAGATGTCTTTGTGTCAAGAAGCTTGCACTTCTTTATAGTATCCCTACATTTGCTGTTATAGCGATAAGGATTGTTGAGAAGTTCACGACAAAGAGCAAATTAATAACGGGATGATTGGCTGGACGATTACGCACCCAGTTAACCCAGTATATATATATATATATATATATATATATATATATATATATATATATATATATATATATATATATGTCAAATAGTAATTTTGAAGGGGATCTGGTTATGATAATCACATCTTTGTAGACCATGTCAACCTTACAAATGGATACTACATGTAGTCACGCGTGCATATTTAATGCATATATTTTTATATGTGAAAGACTAGAAGGGTCAAGGTTCTATATCAAATAAACCACATAAGGTTATAAAAGGGAATTCATTCTTGTCCGTCTCTTTTCTCCACAATATTCTGAAATTATGTTTTCATTGACACACAAGTCTATTGAGCCGATAATAGTGGGTCACCTGATCTTAAATCTACCTCCTCTTAACTAGAGGTTAGACCAGGTGAGATATGGACCTGGATCTCAGGTAACAGAGACTACCTTCTCCATGGCATTAAGGTGTGATCTTTGCCTCCAGGGATTCATCCCCTTCTCTACACAGACCACAGCACCCCTGGTGGCTCCCCGTGTAACACGATAGACCTGAACATGAAACACCTGGATACATGACGGGACATGCAGCTGTGGGGTCGCCTCTTGCTATCCACGGGGTGCTCGTCAAAGGGAGCACAGGATCCCTCTTCACAGAGGCTCAGCTTTTGGCAGCTATGCTTTAAAACTTTGTAAATAACTCTTCAAACCTACTTTGTGGATTTGAGGGTGAAAGTTAAGTTTCAAACTCGATTTTGGCCTCTTGTAATCTAGAGTCTTTTGATTTTTGGCAAGAGACTTTCGGTATTCCTGTTTAGAAGTGAATCCCTGTGATGAAAGTCAATTAGTTTTTTTGTAATATGTATTTCAGGGACCATCTTCCAAACTGCAACCCCCCATGGACTTAATCTCTACTCTCACCTAATATTAAACGTACCGTTCAATGATAGGAGTCCAATATTCAGTGGCTTAAATGCAGAAATTTCATTTTTTATAACACTTATTTCTGTGATTGAAAAAAAATCTCTGTATACACGTATTAATGAAATCTGGTCTACCAAATCTCCTACTTTATATCATACCAAAATAGATATATCGTGTTAGCAGAGCATGAACCTAAACGTAAACGTCATTTCAAGGATGACTGGAACCGTTTTATTCTTTCTTTCTATTAACATATTGATTAATTTGTTTTGATTGAGTCCGCGTCAAAAATCCTCATGACCATGACAGGGAGGTGTGTATTTGACTACAATCAATTTAATTTAATTCTATTAATATTAAAGTACCACCTACAGACACTATAAAAGGTACTTAAAAAAGAATGACATAAAATCCTCACCATTGCCACCTCTGAAAGGATGAGCAACCAAAACGTTATGAACTCAAGTGTTCAGCGAATAACCAGATCAATGGTTTAGATAAAGGACGTTGGTCGCGTTACATGAAATTGCATGGCTCTTGGACACACATAAGTACAAACAAAAATAAATAAACACAATTGTGCAATAATAACAACAACACTCTGTGGTCCTTCAAGTGGAGCCAGAGGCCGTGACATACATATCTACGGTTTATGGGGTGGGCTGCAGGCGGGGCAAGGCCAAATGAGAGGCCACGAGGTGCAGCGACCCCCAGACCCATTACAGTCTGATTTATTGCGGAATATCCAGGTCAAAGTCATTTGGGGGATAATAAAACAAGCGTCTACTCTAGACCTGGCCTACTTTCTCCATCAGCCCCTATCTTATGCACTAAGGCCTGTGCTAGGCTGTTATAACACTAACAGAGTCTCTGAGAGACGCGCTGAAAACACTTCGGGCGCGTCTCAGAAAAGGCTGCCTTCTCCAGGGTGGATCGTGGTGGATTAGCTGACGCCTGCACCTCTCCCGACGTTCCTCTCAGAAAGAGGCCCCAGCTTGCAAAGGATTATGTTTTTGTCCTCCATGAGGAGGAAGGATGGAGAGAAGGAGGTGGAGAAGACTCAAGGGTTTGTACGGTATATAATAGCGACAGGCCACGTCACTTGAATCTACAGAGTGGTACTTGGACATGTCTCCACAAATATGTGGGGGCCTATCAGGCTTAGGTCTGTACCATATGTGGCCAATCAACGAAACTATGTTTGCTCGAACGAGTAGGGGTATGTCATATTGTCTGGGTAATGATTGTCATTTTGAATTTTGTAATTATCCACCATGTATGTTTGCATGTGTAGAGTATCTATGTCTACAAATGTATTACAATGGACAGACATCACTTCATGCCACTACAATTATGGTATTCGCCTTTTACTTATCCATCACATGCAAGGGAATTTGTTTCATTATACGTTATGGGAACCTATCTGCTCAATTCCTCCCCTTTTGCTAGATATGAACTGCCAACTGTAATGTTCATCAAATGATAGCTACCTTATCTAACAAACCCATGGCTAACCATAACTGCATTTGGCTTAATGTCAGTTAAGCGAACCTAAAACATTACTCGCACTTATTCATTCAAGACATAATATGCCCTCTATTTCTTAGTAGGTTGCCATCACACACACAAATCCTCACATCTGCCCTTTCTCCACCCGGTCAAACAAATGCCCGATAGGCCTTTTCTCCTTATCAGCTCCTATCCCTAACTATATGCAGTGCCAGAAGCTCCATGGCGAATGAAGGTCAGTTTGTGTACAATGTATATGAGATCATCAATGTGTTCGAATAACATCATATATTGATGTATGAAAGATAGATAATGAAAAGACCTAATGGTTCAGTATATCAAAGGGGTTGAAGGAGGAGAAGAAGTTTCAAAACCCGTCTTGCTAGCATTTTAAGCTTTTCACAAACTCCAGGACACTCAAAGTACATGTACATCATACGTGTATGTCCTATCCCTCTCTAGTAGCAGCATGGAAACCAGTATTTCCCGCCCCGACCTGGGCCTCCATGGTCCCCGCTAACCCGAGTCCTGGGCCGTTACTATCACAATGAGTACCGTCGTCCCACTAGAGGATTTTAGCTTGCAAATACAGAGGACCATGGGATCCATATTGATCCATCATTCTGGGAGTTTTCACCCTATAGCCAATCTTGCTGCTCTTG
Source organism: Acholoe squamosa (assembly GCA_949317995.1). Lineage (NCBI taxonomy): Eukaryota > Metazoa > Annelida > Polychaeta > Phyllodocida > Polynoidae > Acholoe > Acholoe squamosa. The sequence continues at coordinate 36,314,802 of OX439048.1, read as the reverse complement.
CCTGCCCATGTCCTAGGCATCATTGGGAGAGGCAGAGAAATGTGCAAAGATTGTGCTCGTCTGTACAATAAATTCGTTAGCACTGTGATTCGAGATATATATTTTATTTTCAGCTGAATTATTTAAAATTCCCTGTCGTGGCTTTGACTACGTACTTCCATAGCACATAGGTATGAGATCGTATTTCGATATCATTTCCTGCTCATTTATAAGAGGAAAAGAAACTTAATGCGATGTCACCTTTATAACCCCAATGCCATATAGAGGATATTTGTATAAATGAATTCGAAAGTGAGAAGAAGTTAGACTAACTAAACTTCATTAGTAATCTAGAGAAGAACTACAAGTGCTCTTATTTACGACATCATAAGGCCAAAAAAAAAGGTTTCTTTCCGGTCACCCGACCTACCTCAGCCAAACAGGGCCGACCTCAGATTTTTTTAGTTAATTTTTTGTTAAACTTTTAGCATTTTTCTGATTAATTTTGATTTTTTTTATCAGTTTAATAAGTGATCAAAGATATATGGCCTTGTCTACTGTTTGTTATGGTATTTCCGAAGAAATCCTTTATTTACCATGATAACAGGAGAAAAAACTTACTTATGATATCCTCATTTCAATACAAATGTATAGATCCTCTACCTTGATAAGGTCTGAGGTAAAAAAAAATAAAATCAAAAAAAAAATCCGACCTACCTACCTCAACTTTTTTTTGGCGATTGTTACCGGAAACATACAATTATTTTTTGCCTAATTTCCAAAAGTCCATCTCTGCTCTTAACTAGTGGATTGTGCAGATGGACAGAACCAAAAACTATTTAATTAGTTTTGGAATTCTACCCACAGGAAGTAGCCAGAGGAGCAGGAGGTTGGATAGGAAGGGGGTAGGCGGTTGGGAGGGTAGAAGAAATGAGACATTTTCCTCTTGGGTTGGCTAGGGGACCAAGGGAGGTGCAGTGGATGTTTGGGGTGCAGGAAGGGGTGGCCATGTCTCCAGTGGGCTGTTCTCAGCTCGGCGGAAAATTGGAGCGAATTTCAGCCACTGCTGGGGCCTTGATGTGGTGTGGACTTGGTCTCCCAGCTCTGAGGACCTCCTGCCCTCGTGGGGGAGGGAGGGCATGGAAAATTAGCTATGTGAGTAGTTGTGTCCACATAGCCAGTGCCATTGTTTACTATATAAAATCGAAAGAGTTAAAAGTTATTGGGTCTGATAATCAGGATGGGAAAATTCAAAAACGGGGAGGATGAAATGCACCACAAACTTTCAGAGAGTATCCTTCAACTTCCCGCTAATTAGGGGGTATGTTAAAACAATGATTTTTTTTTCTCCTTCCCACATCCCAAAGGCTCTGGTAAACTATGGAGTACACTGACAAGGTGTACCAAGCTCTGGTTCTTTAGATTGTCAGCTATAGGGTTATCAGTTACAAGACCCAAATGGATCATGCCCCATAGCTCCTAATTCGACAAATGTCAGTCCCGAATTCACTAAATATCATCCTCACAACTTTCCAGTCCAAGGCCAAGAAAAGTGTGTTTCCAGTAACCTGACGAACCCTAGCAAAACAGAGCTGATTTTTTTTTGACAGGACCATAGTAACAATACTGGTCAATAGAGGTACAAAAATGGCAGACCACCTTTTGGAAAGATCTCTATCTGCTGATGGCCTTTTTTTTGCTAAAGGGGGTCTAAACTTTTTAAGCGCCCCCCAAGAGGGTTTAAAATCTTTTTAAAAGCCCCCATTAAACCCCCCTTGAAAAATAATTACCACTACCATACACTGAGAAAATATTCTTACTCACTTGAGTCTTTATCCAGACTCAGGCAATGTCGCCAAAATGAGTATGATTTGAAACTCAGCCTGAGCCTGGGGTGATACTCATGCAGATCCTGAGGGTGGTCCAGGCTGAGCCTCGGGTGATACTCTGGCTCTGCCTGAGTATCATCCACAGGGTCAGGCTGAGTCTCAAATCATACCCATTTTGGCAACATTGTCAGAGTCTGGATACAGACTCAAGTGAGTAAGAATATTTTCTCAGCGTATATATTTTCAGACTATTGTGGCTACATATCCTCTCAGATCCACAGTGTTTCTTTTGATATATAACATGCCTGCATTGGACAGGAGGAAGATGTCTCCCCCCCCCAAAAAAAAAAGAATAAACAGAAATAAAAAATCCGACCTACCGACCCTATAGCAATTCAGTTCATGTTACTGGAAACACACCTTTTTTTTCTTGGCCCAGTCTTATTCCGGTACAGGGGTTCACTGGAGTAACGAACTCATTATGATTTCATATAGCATTTTATACATCAAACGAATGTGCACTGGAAAATGAATTCACCATTTTTCCAATGTCATTGAAAAACCCTTTTATGGCAACTCTGTGTGTTAAGAATTCTGAATTATTCAATCTAAAAGCAAAATGACTTAAAAAGAATCAAAGGTTTGGCAAAACCAAACAACAATCCCATAGGTATAAACATGTCCTTTGTGTCTGAGAAATTCAGAGTACAAGGAATTCGTGATATCATTTAACTCAGACCCTTATCTCTGGATTGACTCATTTGTAAAAGACCCCTCAAATATCGATAGCGAATTTCATTGGATACTGCTACTATAAAACGTGAGTCTTTTTACGAAAGGGTAGACATGCCTTTAGTAATGTGTTGATATGTGAAAGGGAACCTCTATTTTTAGATAAGAGGGGGACTGGACTGTCTTTGTAATTATTATATCATCAAAATTGACAAGATATTACTTGTGATCTGAAATGCCACTCAACCTGTATTGTTGGAAACTTAGCCCATACCTATGTGATTGTTTTGATCTATTGGGTTCATTTTCCTTTCACATTAAATAACATAGTGCTTGTATCTACAGTCAACGAATTTCCACATTATCATCGAGAATGACTTCAACATATCTAGCGATACTAAGTAAACTTTAGGCAAACATTACTTCATACACAAACACAACAGGAAGGCATTTCTCAAGATGGTATGACTAGACCCCCTTCAAATCGTAGTGGGATCCCTTACTGTAATGCCATTACAGCCCTGCATCTAGTGGTCACTAATGATTGCACTGGTACGACTGCCTACCAAACCCTATGTAAAAACAGCATTAAGTGCTGATCGTACAGAGAAGTGGTAGTGCATTGCCTACGATCACCCACTTTAATTTTGAGGGCTTCAAATCGTAGAAATGCCTCCCTGTCCTTTACGGACAAGTAACTAACTGTGGATCGTAAGCATTTTGTCCCCCACACACAAGAAATATACCATTAGAGGGTAGTGTCTCTGGTGGCACGCCTTGGGTAAATAGGGGATACCGGTAGATGATTACAGAGCTGCTCGTGTGAATGGCCTGAGCCGTTCGTGTGGAGTGAGCAGCTCATGCTGGCAGTTCATTTCCTACAACCTGCCAACATGCCTTGATCACTGGGCATTTTTTAAACCATCTCCCCTCTCACCCACCCCACTGCTCCTGGATCTCGCAAGGGGAACAGCAGATCGGTGATGAGGGGGAGAGGCAGCATTGATTTGGATATCCTAATAATTTCCCCACACGCAATATACATATAAAGACTGGGTGCCTTTTCCCTCCACATCCCCAGCTTTACTATCTATAGGCTGTATTTTATTGGAGGTGGTTCATGGTGGCTGTCAGTCTGGCCTAGATGGCTTCATCACACATCCCTATATCAGACCACCAGCCCCCTCATTTTAGCTGATTTTCTCCCTGAGAGGACCCTGCCTTTAATACTCTACCTCTCATTCAGCCTGACCACTTGTAGACCCAATTGGTTACTATTATGTTTAGCAGTTCAGTGGACAATACTCACCAAGTGGGAGCCATTGTATTGGGTGTAGTTTGTTTCGCATCAACAGATGCCCCAGTCGCTTGACCAAAGTATAGCAGGCAGATTTTGAACTTTCAAAGGTCTCTAACCCCTACCCATAGACTCAAAGCCAGCTACCACGTCCAAAACCAGCAGGCGGCAATTCTGACCTCCCTTGTCTAGTGACCATAGCAACGCTGGTCACAGCTTTACCAGTCAGTGCGTGATGTGGAATTGATGAAATTTAAATAACAGGGACGCAACTGTCTCATTGCCATAAAACCCCTTGTACTATACCCCAGCCGGTGCAATACCACTAACGACCAGTCCCGGAGGCGGCTGCTGGCTGGCCCTTTGTGTAGTTTGTGGGTGGCCATTTAACTGTCTCCCCAGTGGTCTCCCAAACACCAAATTGTCAGTAGTGGGGGAGGAGTTTTCCTCTAGGGAATTCACAAGTCTCAATGTGACATATTCATCCAGGGCCCACCCGTTGGGGGAGATCCCGTTGTTGCAGGCTTTATCGAAAATGCAGACAATGGTCCCCAGTCCGACGATCGATACCCCCCCCCCCCATCGTCCCAGAGTGTCTGAGCATGCCGGAAAATGAGGAGCAACATGGCTTCTAACATGTCTGCAACTAGCAGTGCCGCTGCTGTAGCTGCTTCACCCCCACCCCACTCACTGCAACTCCCAAAAATAGAAACATAATGAGAACAATGCTATAGCCTATGAAATACAGATATAATATTGTGTGAAGGTTCATAATGTACCGTTACACAAAGCTAGTCATACACATGGCACTACATTTTAAACTGCAAGGGTGAATTCAATGTCAAACAGCTGACAGGGAATTATGCCTCAATCAAGAGCAATTGCTTAGCATTAAACAGGCTTCCTTTCTATCATGGAATTAACTAATGCCCTAGTCTATATGCCAAATGATAAGGCTGCTACAGGTTGTACATATAGTAGTAGTATCCTTTCTTTATTATAGCACTCGATAAGAGTAGAAGACAATGTAGCCTCCTCCATTTTCCTCTGACATGCCAGACAAGGGGGTGCCTGCAGACAAAATGGCTAACAGCTGAGAGCCCATCACATGTTCGCTTCTACCCCACCACGTCCGGCACTGCTCTGAGAAGAAAAGAAAATTTGATCAAATCGGCGTATGGCGACGATAATAACACCAGAGCGTGGATAACGGCGATGTGTAGGTGTTAGAGGTGGTTTTAATACCATTGAGTGACGTGGAGAAGGGTAGGGAGGGGGCTGGTGGTTGGTAAGGCCTGCTCAGCACTGACATCCACGCACAGATACAGACAGCACCGTGGCCTACTTTCCACTGCCGCCATGACAGTGCACCACACCACCGGTGGATTTCCAAACGAAATCCCACCATTTGGGCACAGAATAGCCTCCATATTTCTCGAATATGACTTATCCGGTTGGTGTCGATATACACGTAAAGTTTCCTGGCTGTGTGATGGTCAGTGGTTGCGTTTTAAACGAAAACCCATCGCAGGCTGCCTCAGAATTCTGCCCAGCCACGTCCGCCATATTGGTTGGGAGACGCTGCTGCGAGGGACGAACGCGACTCCGGCCTAAATCGATGCAATACCCGCGTCTCCGGCCCCAGTGATTCAGCAAAAATACGTACAATAGCTCCCCTAACACTCCCACATTCTCTACGACTGAAATAAAACAAGTTTAACGAACGAAAACCACCAAAAGTAGAGTGAAACGTAGCTGCTTACCCTTCTGCTGGCCCATATGTTGCCGTTTTTATTGCCTTCCAACTACCGGAAGTCAGACGGCTATAAATCACCCATTTGGGGTCATCATCATAATCATTAAGAAGAACGCTTATATCGGCTCCAAACCCAAACAACCAGACCACAGGCATAACCAGCGGACATTGGAGGACCAGTTTAAGGTGCCTTTGACCCAGGGAGGGGGAGATTTCGTCACAAAATCCCACAGCGAAAATGGAGGAGTTTGAGGTGGGTTCGGCTGCGCCATTCGGCAATGGCGGCGGCTCGGTGGATCGGTGTATGGGCCGGGGTGGCGGCAGAGAAGCAGGAGAAGCAGCAGCGACACGGGGGTTTGTATACATCAACTGAGTCACCACCCAGGGAATGGGGAGCATTTCTGACATCTGCTCCTGTCACTGCTACCACTCATGAGCAACTCAGGAGACTTTGTTATAAACTGCGATTTGAAAACTCAAAATGCCAAAGCATTTTGCAGTGGTGCTGATAAGATCTGACACCTGTTCCATGGGTTGACATGATCTATCACTATACCAGGATATCCAGGCTTTACTTACTTACCAAAAGCATTTTTCAACAGTTGTACAAATACCGAATCCTGTGTTTTGAAAGAGCTTGCATAGATCGTTAGCTGGTAGGGGAATTAGAGGGTTGTTTTCGTTGATTTCTATCTTGGTGAAAAATGCTGTAAGAATTTGGCACTAGGCCTGGTCAGAGGTGCTATGGGGGTTATGAGGATGACAGTAGGCATCATCAGATATGACACCCCATCTTGATCACAACTGCCTATGCACAAGGGTTATGTGCTTATGTATTTTCACCTGACAGACTTCTACGTCACAGAGAGGGTAGGAGACGTAAGATGCCCCTAAATGACATCATTAGGGGAGGGGAGGGGGAAGTGAGGGTGGGGGTATCCCAGGGAGTTGGGCCCCTAACGACCTTATAATGACTCTCAGATTTAATAGGGAAACCGAGGAGCACAGGGTTGTAATACTGAAAGCTCTGATGGGCAGACAAGGCAGCAGTCAGTGCGTGCAGGGCATGTTCTTCAGTGATGGATGATCCAGAAGCCAAAAGCGTTGCCGTATTTTCTGCCATCATACATAGTGTAGATCCAACTGACATCCGCCCCAAACAAACCCACATGGATAATTTATCAGACCATCGGCGACAGAGTACTACTTGGCACCTCCAATCACCAAATACTCAGATAAGCCTACTGATAGGGCCCAGGGGTCAAGGGGTCGGCTAGGGAAAGGACGAGTGTAATGCCAATATTGCATGTGTTTGTTGTAAAAAGCTGCTCACTATCCCAATGTACTAAATTCATATAGGGATAGCAGAGGGGATAAAAACTAGTACAAACACCCATGTAAGTGGCTTTACTTCATCTCTATGATTCAGATCCCTCTCTGATGTGTAGAGGGAGGAAGGGAGAGGCTCTTTTTATCTCACGTTGGCAGTTATTTTTTAGATACCCGTTGTGCACACAGACAGGCAATTTTAGGGTGGGTTTTGGAGATAATTTCGATAAAGTGTTAGACAGGGAGTCGGGGGTCTAGAGGCCACCGCCCTGGGACCTGTCTGGTCTAGGAGAGGTGGGGTTGGTTTGAACAGAAAAGCCTCTACAAAAGATTGCCTTTCAATTCAAAGGGATCTTGTCTGACACCTAGACGTCAAGACAGGAATACCTGACCAGTCGGGCTCTGTCATCAAAAACAGATCCATCAACTGCAGACATGGAAAACACAGTGATTCCAGCCACAGAAAACACACATGCCCCTGCTGTAAAGTGGAAATTACTCCCAGCATTGTGCACTGCAAACTGTGTGTTTGTATTCCCTGAGATATACCTAAATATTTACTGAGAGCCTTAGGTGAGCTGGAGGTTTTTTTTCTGGGTTAACCCTCCATATCCTGATCACATGCAGGCTCGCTGGAGGTTATGTTTGCACGCAGAAGGGCTTGTATAGGGCCTTAGACTCGTTGTTCTCACGGGCTAGGGGAGGAGTGTTGTGACCGGGTGTCAAGGCAGAGGGCCCCGGGTGACACTCACGTGACGGACACTTTTGCATGTTCAAAGGAATTAAATGAAAGCCACATTTCTCTCCGTCAGACAGGCTGAGAGGCTGACTGACAGGGGGCGGTGCCTGTACCCCCGGGGAGGCCCTACTGCCGCACCTGGCCAGCCCCTCACGACATTCCTAACCTCATGCCCCCCTTTATATCCCACCCAAGTCTGATCAAACCAGTTCAAAAAACGTGGAAAAAAACAAGAGAAAACGAACGATAACTGACCCCTAGGAGTGCCATAAAATTGGATCTCATGCCAATCACAGAATGTAACAAAATTGTTCTCAATTCAAAATTTTGAGAGACATGGGGCATTTGAGAACCGTTATCTGCAACTGCATAAGACGATTGCAAGCTTAGAGTGCAACAGGGAGGTGTGACTACCACACTACTGTATATGGGGGATGTGGTTTGAAGGTGGGTGTAGGGTTCACCTATCTTTTCCTTGGCAGGAGGATGGGTTTCAGACTAACCCATTGTCCTCCTGTCTATATGCCCTGTATGAGAACAGTCGTGCGCTACATACAGGCTGGCGCCAGCCCCAGGCCCCTTACTGTACACCTAGACCCTATTTTTACACTTTAGCCATTTTCCCTTGATGGTAATTATTGGGTACGAAGCAGAAGGGACTGCTCCTCACAGCGCCAACACAGCTCCACTCCCCCTCATCCTTGCACCCTAACTTCCTCTCTAGCCATGCAATTAGGCTTCTCCATGGGGCGCCTGTAAAGGCTGAGGGTGAAGGGGGTTGGGGTGGATAATGCGGCAGTGAAGTTCTCTCCAGACCTGCAGATGCCAGACTTTCACTGCTCCACCCTACATGAGATGACGCCATTGTGATTGGTGAAAAAAGGAGAGAAAATTCTGCCAAAAGGAAAATCCAGGACGACAGTGGTGGGTGCGATAATGTGGGATGCCACTCAGGGCTGATGGGTTGTGCAAGAAGAAAGGCAGGGGGTTACTGCTCATCTCCCAATTCCTCCACCACCCCTCGAGGACTTGAGACCTTCTATAGAGTGGTAATTAAAGTGGGGCCCTGGAGAATCAACCTTGGACTCCTTAATCTGCCAGGGATTAACCCTGGGGCAGATCTCCCTCCCTGCCCACCACATATACCATTCTCCCTAGCCCATCACCACCCTCCACTCTAACACACTCCCAAAGAATCGATAGGAACTAGATTACAAAATATGTAGATTTAGGTTATGTAGAGGAGTTTGGTCATTAGGATAAATATACATAGCGTGGTCCCCCGACAAAGGCCCCATATAGGACTGTCCCTTTTGATGACGCAGTGAGCATTACCCTAATTGCTCCTAATGAGAGTTTTAGTATGGCCAGCAGGGGGTGACCTGTATAGGGGTGACCCTGGAGGGAGAAGGGCCATGGAGGCTCTGGCCAGGGCTCTTGGCATTCAGACAAGTTGTTGGTGACGCTGGAGGTTTAATTGGATTTGGACGTATCCAATGCTTCAGAGGCTGCATGCAGTTGCATATGCATGAAATGCTGCTGTTTTTCTTCGGCTCGTTACCTTGGTAACCGCTTGATTTGGTAGCGGGAGACTTGTCATGACCTTAATGGAGCGACAGAAGGAGACAGGGTATCTTTTTTACATATAGATATGGAGAAGGATTGAAGTATATAATTCGAGCATTGATAAGTGTATAATGTATTTGACCATTAAGCGTGTCAGTATGACTATACATGCATGTCTATTCCGAGGTAAAGCTAGCTAAAGCTGGAGGGGCAATGGAAGAAGGCCCTGGGAAGAAGGCCTTTTATTTTATCATTTTCTACAATTTTCCAACATCCCACACCAAACCTAAAGCCCTCCAGTTCTTTACCCCTACCTAAATGGAAATCACATCCTGTGTGCACGTGTGCGTGTAGGCGCGTGCATGCGTGCGTGGCACACACGGAAGGGAAAAAGGGCGGTCTTCCTGTGCATGCCTGACTGAGCCCCCAACCCCTTCTTTCCTCCAGTATGCCCTCGAGGCAGACTGCACGTGTTCTATTTCCCAGCCAACAACATCCAATTTCAAGATGAAACTCGTGTATCAAGGGCTAGGTGGGGCAATTCTATATTTTCCCATAAGAGGTCTTTAATTGGAAATCTCCATAACAAGGTGATGTTCCGTGTGGATGTGGTGTATCGTGTGAGACTTGGAATGGGATGCTTATTGCTTTGGTATAAGTCTGATTCAACTGCAAATATGGAATAGTATACTACACGGGTTTAATCGATTATCCTTAGAGTAGACACATAGCCTTCATATATATAGGCTCCCAAGTAGAATGTGTTTTGTACAGTTTATACCCAATTTCAGTGACCGATTCTTACCACGCAAACGACAAAATGTTTACAATTAGATCAGGTCATATTTAATTCGTGAAGATCTTTATTGGAATAATGCAGCAACTTTTGCCAAATGGAAAATGAAATTCGATAGACCATGAGGGTTATGATATAAATCAGACATAAATACATGTATTGAATGTTATGTGAAAATGGATCGAAATCATCTCTTTCTACCATGATTATTATATATTTTTTTTCCATTAAGTTCAACCATAGGCCTTGCATGAAAAACTCGGGCTACACACATAGTATATTAACTCGGGCTACATACATAGTATGTTATCGTAGTGATGGGTGGTCTATGCTGATGAGTTAGAGAAGGGTTGTGTTCGTTGTGGGTTATACTGCGTGAGGGTGAAGTGAACGGGGGTTATGAGAGGGGCACAGGTTAGGATGAGGCCACACGTACAACCCTACCCCCTTCACGTGACTAGCCTACCGACGCGCCCCCACTCGGCCATATTTAATCGACTACAGCATCCCCACCTCAGCTGGGCCCACCTCCATGGCAATGCCCCACGCCCCGATCTCCATGGCCTGAATCACAACGAATACAAACACAGGGAAAATTTCGTTAGTGCCACGCAGGATGGTAATATCCTGGTGGCAGTACTATAATCAACAAATGCGTTTCCGTTTCTTTCCATTTCCACTCTTGTCATGGGGCTATGCTGGCTCTGAATCTGTTATCATCTTAGTAGGTGAGAGTATCAGTGTTGATTTCATATTCACTATACAGAGTCTACCAGATCCAATGACTCCTTGGTTATCCTTCTTATCATATAGGTTTTGTTCCAGCTCTGAAATTATTTCTTAAAACATAATCATTTTCGAAGTAGAGCCTTTAATGTAAAAAGTTAAAAAAAAATAATATCAACAAATAAGAACGAAGAAGTAGTATACATGGGCTCACCATACAATGATTAAGATAGCAAAAAAGTAAGATTAAATGTCTAGAGTTATATCAAATCACCAATAATACATCAATTTATTCACAGATTGAAAATTGATCTCTAATGGGCTTGTAATTCACCACCAGGACCATGGAGAAGCTAGGCTTCCCCAGTACATAACAGGGTACATTTTGACTAGAAACAGATCCTTGATATCCCAACAGTCCATCCATAGTCAGACTACCTCCAATGTATACTATATATATATATATATATATATATATATATATATATATATATATATATATATATATATATATATATATATATATACAATCGGATAAAAAGGCTGACTCAGAAAGGTTTGTTTTGTATATTACAGTGAGCAACTCAGCTCTGGTGGATAAGACCTGGTGGTCCCATACTGAGTTGCTCGCATAGCCTCGTGGCCCCCACATCAGCCCATGGGAGTTGCTCTTATTACATCGAACAAAATTGCGTCTTAGTGAGAGTAAACTGTGAATATCAATAGGGCCTCCCAGTGGTCATGGGGCGGGGCCCGACTGATTGAGTCCGTCATTGGAGAGTTGGACAGAGCTGCTCCTAGCCCACTGAGCTGCTCTGGGAAGGGACCAGAAGGAGCCAGCAGTGACGGGAACTGTTTCTACATGGCTGCCCCTGCCTGCAGTCATTCCATTCACTTCCCCAGAAGTGTAGGGGCCTCTGTGTGCCCTTATATAGTTTGCCATACAAGTCATTCTGTGGACCCAGGACAACTGTCCAGATATGTTTATATTTTGTCCTTTTGGGCTTCCTTTTTCGTTTGCTAGACCAACCGAGAGTCATTTCTGTATATGAAATGTTCAGTTGCAGTACTGTACATCCATTGAAAACCCTTCAATATTAGATATCTGATATCAAACATTCAATATAAGCTGCCTTGGTATTGCACAGGCGAGCCACAGTCGCTATGGACTTTATTGTCTGTGGAATATTGATTCTCATAAGTGGCCGCAAGCCCCACTCCCTCACCCCAACTCAGCTCAGTGTGCCCCCGCCCCAACCATGTCAGCCCATAGGGGGCGGTGCTGCAGCCGGGTAATATCATCTTAAGCCCCCAGTTGCCCCCCCCCCCCCCAGATAAGGCCCCAGTCTACATATGGCTTCAATATACTGCCAACGTGGCTTCTCTGCTTGGTTTGAACTTTGCACGTGCAAAGCCAGCCGGGTGCAGCCACACTATACGCCTATGTAACTTATATTATACAGCAAGGGTAAGAAATGCAGGCCCCTAGAGAGGGCATAAAACTCACTGCAGGAAAATAAAGCTGTCTCGTCCGAGTGGGAGTTTAGTGAAGCGATATGGCAGGGTATTAAATTGACTACCCCGGTGTGAAATTACGAGCACGGCCATAGAAAAGAGGTACTGTACAGGCAAGTTCACTGAAGGGACCACGAGGTGGAATTAGAGGAAGTAAAAGTAATTCCATCGAATTCTTTGTAAATTGAACTGTCAAGTAAATATTTTCGCCGTGAGAGGCAGTGGCATGAATAGTACATACATACACCAAAAACGTTCATTGGGTGCTGTTTTTTATTCTCAAAAAACATAAAGGTTCTTGTTTCAAAATAACTCCCCGGGATACAATGCCAAGTCGGTTGAAGTGCTCTTCTATTAGTAAGGAGGCATTTCAATGTAACCCAATGCGGGATCTAGTTCATGGCGGTGATGGCTTATATTAATCAACGTCAAGATAAAGCCTCTCATCCATAACCCGGTATCACTCGGTCGGTGTTATATATAATGTAACTGTATGTAACTTAACCCACATCCTAGCCGCCCCCCCTTCCACACACGACCTCCACTGCCCACCCACCCACCACATCTCCCTCCTAGGAATAGGCCCTCCTGTATATCGACTTTTTCATCTCTCCTCCAGAAGCGAGATCAAATGGATTCCTATCTAGCTTTGGCAGCGACGTGTTTCAAGCGAGATCAAGCCCATCTCAGGAAAATGAAAATCTGAAGTCAGTGCTAGGGGGAAGAAGCCAAGCTGCCTTGACAGCATTTCTGATTGGTCTGCATGAAGGGAAGAGAGAGGGGGTTATTTCTATGACAACTCCAGGGTGGGGGAGGATGGAGGAATGTACATGTGATATGGGAGGCTGGATTGGATTATCCTTGATCTGATGGGAGGTTTAATGGGCGAAGATACACATCAGGGATGTGGGTGGGCGGTTTGAGCAGCAGCTCTCTGGAGGACGACAATTTATGACTTCCATGGGAGTTGGACTGTAGGACTTGGTTATTTAATGAAAAATATCAATATAAGCTGGATGGTGTAGCCTTTGGTATAACATATACATTATCTATGCATTCACAAAGAGCTTATACAGCTCATATGAAGAGGCGAAACCCAAAGAGTAAAGTATTAAACTCTAAGAATGGCCATTGCATCGGTACATTGGAAATGACGATGAACCAGTTGCTACATTTATTTGAAATAATTAAAACTTACGACCATGCCTCTTGTGATGAGATAGCAATATGTGTTAATGCCATGTCTTGTACTAAAGCAGCAAAAACAATGCATTTATCGATATTCTGAATGTATGGACGAAATAATAGTTCAGAGCCACTGATTTACTTGAATTTCTACCATCCTCTTTTGAAGGTGACAGTTGTATGGATGCCACGCCTGTTTTCGCACTTTGGATCACACCATGGTAGACAGAACAGGTGCTCAGAAACATCACACTCCTCTGAAGGGGTCTGATGTTTCTATTTATTTTAGGATACTTATTACTGCAAAAAGCTTTCAAGATACATGTAGGGCTTTGAGATGGAACCAAAACCTCTGAAATGTGGGCGCCTCGTGAAATTTAGGAAGGGGTCTGAGAGGCTGGGGCTTTTAGATGGCACTTTATGACGTGCAGGAGGAGAAGCCAGGACGACAGGAGGCTATGGAGGGACTGTTGGTGCTGCCTGTCCACCCTGCCACCGGATACCATAGCCCCTGATAGCTTGATGGGTCAGCATTGGGTGTATATTTCCTCCAGTGTCATGTCGATTTCTGCAGGCCAACTGTTGTTTACATAAACATGTCTGGCTGTCGGAGAGGCTTTGGGCCTTTGGGGCTGGGGTGTATGGATGTATGCTGGAGTATAAAGTTTTAGAAGTGGGGCTGGAGTAGAAAGGGGAATGACCTGCCAACCTTTGCATCCCTCCAGTCCCAAACATGGAGTATATATGCACCCCCTCCTCTTGTCTATCTCAAAACATCCCTCCACCAGGTCCGGATTCACAACCTGATATCCACACCGGGCACCTCCTTTCCTCCAGGGCTGAAATTGACAAGGCAGCCTGATTGGAAGCAATAGTGGGCCCGAGCCAGTATGAGTAGTGCCTTTCAGCACTTTCAGCCCCTTGGTATAAGTTACAGGAGGAGTGAGGGAATGCAGTCAGGAGGAAGGGATGTTTGCTCTATGGTATATATGAGTCTGGGACCAGGCTTTCAGCGCCGAAATCTAAGCGGACACGTTAACAGAACAAAGAATCCCGCAAAAATGCATACACCTCGAGGCTATGAAATATAGCCTCGCTCGGGCGCCTATCCAGGCTCGTTTTTAGAGGCAACCCGAGATGGTCGTTTGTCTAAGTCAGCCTGCCCCTGTGCCAGGAGAATGATTCACTTGAAACGAGGTGAACAATGGACTGGTGGTGGAAACCGTCAAAACTGCCACTCTCTACACTAAGGGTTGATTTGATGGAAATTTCAGCATGGAGGTGTCGTTGGCCCCTTTGGCGAGGATATAGGGGGCATGTGCCTATCATTTAGAGAAGATTGTTTCCCCTGGGGGAAGTGGGAGACTGGGGGGTTGTACTGGGGATGTGTGAAGAGAGAGGGAAGGGTCACAGAGCTCCCCTAACACATGCATTTAATTCGCCTGATGAAAAGCATATCCAGACCTTCAGGTTGTGAAAGAGAGTGTTGGGTCAGGACCGGTCCCTCAAACTAACCCCATGAAAATTTAATCCTTGCTGATTCATTGAAAAAGGGTCGCATGGGCGAACTTTCTACCCCTGGAAAATTCGATTTGGTACCCCACTTGATGCACATGTGTGCGGCAGGCATGGATAGGGGTGGGAGAGCCCCCATGAAATCTAAACCCCAGGGAAATGTACAGGATTGGTTTCATATCGTGTTGGTAATTGATTGGACACCCAGAAAAACACACAGCCCATGCAACTTACATGCACTGGATGTTTGGATGAAAAATAAATGAACAGAAAACGATGCACTTTGTAAGGTTGAATAAACTGGACATTGAATATGATAAATGCAGTCTCTAGGTGAGTAAACATCCAACTTGATATTCATTTATTATGTGTCACTTTAGAAGCAGAAACGTCAACAGAGGATTGTCATGTGTGCCTCTTGGTTGAGTCACCAAAGAAGATGAACATTCCCAGCAAATTGTCGTGAGTCCTTGTCAACCTGTGTGAAGTGGCTCACACATGTCGCTAGATGGAACACGACGTCGTTATAGCACAAGATCACCAGGAATAGCAATTGCTATGCCATGTGAGTCTAACACACAGTGGCGAAAGATGACGGAATGAGTTATCACTCAAAAAGGAGTCACCATTGATGACCAATCATGGCGACAGATGACGACAATTTGTTGGGTTGATATAACTTTGTTAAAGCTACTATTAATGGAAATGTAAATTTGTTTGAACCATATGGTATACACGTTCCACAAAATTGTAGGAAGGAGAAGAAAAACCTACAACAACTTGAACAAGGTCACAGTACGCTGAGCAATTTTCAGATGAGTTTCGCTGTACATGTACTGATTATGAAGCATGGAATCAAAATGCAAAACAAAACAAGAACAAACAACATAATAGGTACGTGAATGTCCCTATCTATACATGTACATGTCCAAACGATTCCAAACGAATCATTTTGATGTTGTCAAGAATCAGCCCAAAAGTGTATCCCGGCATTGTATTTAGACAAGATTTACAGACACACAACAGTTTTCAAACCTTTCAAACTGGCCATAATGACAGCATCTAAGAGGCCTACAACTTTTCAAACATGTTACCCTGAGACCTATGATTAATCACAAATGTCACATTGACAAAAATACATGTATACATCCCATGTACAACTACCACTTGCCTGACTTGTTTTATTTGCCGTATCTCTGACACGTTCCAAATCTCTGCCTCATTCATGAATGAAATAGAACGAACTCCGCTCCACAATTTACACCACCATCAAAAACCCCTACTCCTCACTGAATCTAATTGATATTGTCCTGTTCTATGACCCCTTAATGATGATAAGTGCCGCTGTTCGATAACGTCGTAAATGGCTCCAGTGTTTGAGTACACAACAGGCCTAGCGTGGCTTCAGTCTCTACTGCGGTGAATCTAGGTCATCGCAATGTGACTGTTTTCAAATGGTGCTTTTCTCATAGTTTTATATGTTAAAGCGAGTAGAAACATTCTATTCTTTCTCATTGTGGTATGTCAATGAAATAAAGTCCGTTTTTTTTATGTGTTTGAATAGTAGTTTACATAGCGAATGCATGCGCAAATGTAGAGGGTAGAGACCGCGCTTTCGCTTTGTTTCATTTTGAAGCAGACGACATTTTAGGTTCGAAAATTGCCGACAGGTGGTACGTCGTGCAGGCAGCGTGTTTGCCACCATTCTTTTCCCCTTGTTGTTGTTGCAGATGCAGCAGATGCTGAAGCCGCCAGCTCCCGCCCTCACCTTCACTACAGCGCCTCGCTTTGGCTGAGGAGCGCGGGCCATGCTGCTCTCGTTCGGCGACGTGAATGGACGAGAGAAAACCAACAAACCTGTGGCTTCCGCAGCACATTGGCCAAAGTCTGAAGGCCCGAGAGGCACCCATTGGACCTAGTCGTCTTATTGGCGTTGTCATGTACTTAGAGCGACAGACATTATTGTGGGGCAGAGGACCACCGACAAGCACCAACTCACCAATGAGAGAAGGGCCTGCCTGCCGAATACATAATGAAGTGTGGATGTGTGGGAAGAATACCCAAATCCTAGTTTACAAACACACCCACTAGTAGTAGCAGATAGGCAGAAAAGTTTAACATACTGATGAAACTTCCAAATACTCCTTTGCAACTTAACTCCCACTTGGCTATCATAACAACAAACTATTTGTCCTCCGTTCTCAGAATATTGGTACATAAACAATTCCATATACTCATCTTGATATAGCAGAGTACTGCTGAAATAAGGGAACCTTAATCAGAAGCAAATGAATGCCCCTGTATAGCCAGTCAATTCGTGTCTTGTCTATGAGAGAATGCACTTCTTATGTTTCAACTTTCGTTTCTATAAACTATCACAAATTTGCACGGTGTTTTAAGCAGGGTGGCGTAGGGCAGGACGAAATGCCTTGTAGATAATTAAAACGTAATGCAATTTGTTGTTCATTAGAAATTCGCCGAGCTGACAATTTTGATGATGGAAGACATGCAACCCGAGGAGGGGAGGTAAAAAAGGAGAGGAGACGTGGAAGCTTCTCCACTGTCGGAGGCAAGAAAAGCACAGCCATTGTCATGGGACGCCGAGCGGACGACGCGCACCCTGGTGGAGAAAACGCTCAACCAAAACAATGGCATGGCGGTGCTTGAGCTGGGCCGTGAAATTAACATGGGATATGGGTGGTAGTAGGGGGATTATCTGCTCCAGGGAAGGGGAGTAACACTCCTAATACTCCTCCAGTGTGGGGGAAGGTATACATTATGTATATATGAATGTCATCACTGTCAGGGGGAGGAGATGTACTAAAAGAGCGAACTCTTCAACAAAGGCGAATGAACCAAGAGGTAGGATGGCTTCCCAAATTATTTGCATTTACAGAAATTGCTATACCATGGAATTTACCCTGGGAGGTAACCTACCTTAATATGTGCTGAATAAAAGCGTCAAGATCCCGATCAAGAAGAATGGAAATGAAGTAAATAATTGAGATAAATATTTGAGGCAAACATTTGATCATCTTTAGTGATTGCTGAAACAGAAATTAAAGAGCACACACGTCACAAGTGAATCATACGCACATCGAAGAAGAAAGAAGTGGATAAAAATAAAAGTAAAAAAGGGGAGGGGCTGCTGTTACCTGTCAATTAAAATCAAATGTGTGGTACTTACCAACAGCTAGGTGCAATGTCCAAACTTAACCCAAATAAAATACTTAATCCGTAATCCAAATATGTAAATAGTATCCGCAGACGCTGGCCTGGATCCGTCTCCATGTACATCTCCTGTAAGACATAACAAAGAAATCAAGTTAGTGGCTGAAGTGTGACACGACTTGAGCACGGCAATTAATATTTCAATAATCAAATTTGTATACAACAGGTTTGTAGAAGATCTAAATGTAAAATAATGGGGAAATATTTGACGAGGCCATACCTCAATGAATGCCTATGACGGTGGACACCTGGGGTGATGGATAACTTGTTCGGAGGGAGATGTGATTATGAATAATGCACATATAGATGTGTGTGACATGATAAACATGGATGCTCCCTCCCACCCCCCCCACACACACACCTGAGCACACCTGTAGTCACAGGGTCACACAGGTGAGTCATAGGTATCATTACGCATGCGCAATCACAGGGTCTGGTGCCAAGGAACAGACGACTTTTGATGCAGACGGCATTTGATTGGCTCTCAGGACATAAACATTGAACCACAAGTTGAGCCAGCACATCAATTGGGTATGGAAGTTGGCAGCAATGGAGAAAGGGATAGGACTCAGGTTGAAGGGGCACCATGTAAATGTAGTAGTGGAATATGAGGGTCCAGGGTTAGACTACTCTTCCTCTCTGCCATTATCGCCCACCACCAGGGGGTGCACACACTATCACCATCCGCACCGCTGCTCTTTTGATCTGGTTGTCATGGGAACCAGGTGCAGGACGATAGCCGGTCTCGTCGTCCGCGTGTTTCCGAGAGATCTCAGCGAATCTTGCCCTACAAAGGCACGATTCTTCACATCTTGTGGGCGGAACCGGAAGTGCGAGACCAAGGGAGACTTGGCCCGATCTTGGAGCCACTTTTTAAAAAATCGACACACGAGGCAAGATGAAAAGTGCCAAAAGACAGGAAGGAAGAGTAGGGGCGGTCCAAGAGTCAAAAGAGGTTAGGGGTAAATTGGGATAGGGTGAACGAGGGGCAGGGCACGTATGTGAAAAATACCCATGTATACTAGAGCTGCTGGCTATGTAACTGCATACTTGATGAAAAACGTTCAAATAGGACCTCGGTGAACCCATATCTCAGTGATTTCATAGAAACCCCAATTACTGACTTCTTGCTGATGGACCAGGTTTTATAATCATAAATGGATTTTATTGCAGAACCACCCGAATCCAAAAGGAGCATGAAACTCGAAATCCGCGGTTTTCTGGCGACCTGACCCATATATAAACACTTCTATGACCACTCGATATTCCCTATTTCACACTGTAGTATATCCCAAATACTATTACATACAACTATATACCATCAAGGAACTCAGAGGTCAAGATATAAGTGGGTCGTCATTTGAAGCCAGAAAGGTCATTGGTGCTAATAGCCTCTAAGTGAGTTGCTCATTATGATAATTGCAAAACCAATTGATAAGATGGAACTTTACAGCCTTGTACCATAAATAGGCCACTCGTGTCAGGGTCTTGGCAATAAAATGATGCTATTCACAACCTAAGGTTATTTACTCTGCGTTCTCTGCCTAATGCATATATTCAGTTCTAAGTACGTTGTCCCTGTTCTAGGGTGTGTCACCCAAACAACCTCTTTACTTTATACAGGGAGGATTCTGTTTATTCCCTATGCTTTATACAATTCCAGATACATCACATGAGAGATGCATCCGAAGGGAGTGGTAAAGCTGTTTTGTACATCTAAATCTGACTTTAAATATTTTTAGAAAATAAACTTATAAGTAGTAAACTTATAAGCACTACGCTGTCCTTGGAGGAGGGATATAAATGGCGAATAGCAAGCAATATGCCAAAGGTCCATGAATATATGTAGGTTACTCTGGCCTCGTCATGGAGACCAATTTTAGATATTTTGGATGCCGGGGAAGGAATAAATTATGTTCAGATTGTTATTGTCTATCTTGAAATGTGACCAAAAAAGCCACGGAATGAACCAAAACTAGATCATTTTGGCAAATGATATCAAGATTATGGTCGACTTGATATATTCCCCCGAAATAGATCCATGACCGAATAGGTAAACTATATATAGTGGAATCACTGGGAGATAATTCACAGAACTAAGCCAGAACCATCTGGTCATTTATTACTGCGACCGGTCAGACCAAGCTAGAAGCCACTCTGATAGTATTTGGACCCCAGGTAATCCTTGACACAAAAGTTGCCAATGACTCGATGACATTTTCTTTCTATCATAGATAGGGACATTACACAGTGACTTTTACTAGGCTTGATGACTCTCAGCAAAATAGTAGGGAGGGAAAATATTGAAATTTTGCCATATGAGGGACGGAATGTTAGAGGATTGCATAAATACCAGACTTGAAGTATGGTCCATACTGATCAACTTTTAGGTGGATGCCACGCGCACAAATCATTTTTCTCTGAAATAGGGTCCGATAAAGGTAGCTGTTACCGAAATTCCTTGTTTTTGCTATAACGTTGCATCCAATGATGCTAGACATTCATTTAAAGTGTCTACTAGCACAATTTCAGGGTCTAGGAACTCATTGGGGACATTCTGACTTTTCTCAGATCCATGCTAGGCCTAATATAGACCTATTTTAGGTCACCATTACCAGAATTCACTGTTTATGGAATAACCTTGCAAATAAGGCTGATAGACATTCATTCAGTGTGGGTATATCCACATTATAAGGGTCTAGGAACATAATGGGAGCATGGTTCTCCCTCTCCTGTCCATATATTATATTAGACTACCATAGGTGTGGACAAGGAAGCCATTACCATAGTTGACATTTTTCACTATAACTTTGCTATTAGTGCCAGTAGATGCTCACTTCATGTGGCTGTATCCACATTTTCAGGGTCTAGGAACATGATAGGGGCATTAATCGTCCTCTCCTTTACCTATTTATCGGCCTCTCATAGATCATAGCCATGAGAGCATATAACAAGTTTCACCATTTTTACTATATGTCTGAATGTACATCTCAAAGATAATTATGTAATCACGGTTAAAATAAATCCATTCTTTTAGGATTTAGTAATACAATTATTCTTTCTTATCATTGTATCCATGTTTTTTCCCAGGTCCTTTGTATATCTATCTTATCGTTTTTTTTCCATTATGTGATCGCTTTTTTGAATACCCACTAAAATGAAGTTTTAAATGTTTTCAAATACTGAAAGTAGTGTGACCATTTTAGGGTAAATGAATTTTAGAAATCAATGAAGATGCCCCTTGAAACGAGGAGGAATGTATTTGATATTTCCAGTTAAGCTCAGTGTAGCTGAGATCAATTGTATTGTAATGGTTAATGATTATGATGTAGCAACTATTACGAGGTGATTAGGAGTGGGGGGGGGGTGGCATACAGGTGCCTGGCTGATATTGTGGGTGGGTTGGTCAGGTTTAAAACACTCATTGACTACAGCTAGCTGTGGTGCCGTTGGGCATTGTAGGTGTGAAAACACAATTAAAACACGGCCTACAGGTAGGAGAGGTATCACATAATACTACATTGTATATGTGGGCATGCAGCCTATTAGTAGCGACCCAGGGAGGTATGCTTGTATATTCATTTGTATATTCAACTGGCGTGGTTATAACCTTTGGTCCACAGGGAATGGGGTGATGGGAGGAGCTTGAAATCTTTGGGCCCTATAAATGGTTGCTTCCTATGTGCCTTATAATCAATCCAATGAATATAATAGCTTCACCTTTATCATGCAGGATCTTGACCACTGTAGTCAGTCCCTGACTCTGCCAAAGGAGTTAACCATGAGAGCACCTATAGGCTACATTGCAGCAAGCTTGAAACGATGCAGTTATCCTTAAACATTACCAATCTACATGTATTTCTTTCAAGGGACCATTTATTACATGCAAAATGATGTGTGTCAACATTATATCAATCACAACAGGGGGATAATATTTAGACCAGCTTACTTTGGCCCTTTGCTGTTTATGACCACTATTGCTTGAGCATTTTTCATTGTCTATCAAAGCACTGGTGATCTGAGAATTAAGCCCTAATTTTGCTATTCCTACCTCAGTAGGAGTTTATTATCTTCTGGAGAATGTGTGTGGTGTTGTGTCATTGCGTGGTATAAAATATAAAATGATGGTTTTAGAAAATTGGGGAAAGAAGCAATACAAGAAAATACAAGAATACATATCTTTACAATCGTTCTGGAATGCATTCCTACTGTACAGAAGTACTATACATTTGTGCTTCAGTTATTCATCCAAAGCCCTGCCCATCATGTGTATTGAACTAAAAGTTCACAGATCTCCATCATGGAATATGTCAGCCATCAAATTGGTAATATTGATAATATGTTCAGTTGTTTGCTTTATGCTCTGCACTTTGGATGATTGGACATCTGCCTATTACTTGGTAAATTACTGTTGCTGCATCTTACAAGAATCCAGCCTCTGACCCCCAGTCGGTATTGGAATATACCACCTGGGCCAGCCCTGTACTTTTGATCACCATGCCCCCCACTGCTCCCACCCTGCTAACTACCTGTGCATTACAGTAAAGGGCCTGGTCACAGCTGAGTGCACAAATACTCCAAGAGCCAAATGAAAGGGGCTGCACTGTGGACCACCAAAGGCAATTTATTATGTCACTCTGATACCTACGGCCTATATATGACTTTGCTAAGACATCTACAGGAAGTAGTAGCATATATATTGCCCTTGGCTCCTATATATAATATGGCCTTCTGACCCCATGGAGTATATCTCATGCATAACCTTGTAGGTGACACATACACAAGGCCTATGCATAGATAAGACTTTTAGTAGGCTATAGCTTCTTTAAGTAGTATTTAGACTAAAATTTTAGGGAACATTCAACAATTATGTCACTGTTTTTTGGCAGTTTTTAGGACCCCCACCCCAATGTCACTGTTTGTCACTGGTACCAAAGAGCCCCCCTCCCCCAACCCCTTAGCAGTGATGTAACTGTTGAACAATTCCTTGCATTATATGATTTTGTTTCTCATTTTCGCTACATAAACTCCCTCTATTAAGCACTGTTGTTTATTGCTGAGGGGGTGCCCAAGAACCCAAGAACCCTCACTTGGCCCTTGCCCTCCCTATGCTGAAAATGGGCATCCAAGGCTGCCCATTTTATAGCATCAAAAGTCACAAGTAAAGACCAGTCCAGGCCCTAAGTATGGGCCTGGATTATCGAGGCTGACAAGAATCAGATGATCAGACATTACCCTCAAATCTGGAAATGCACATGAATGGATGTCATTGGCTAGCTGACCAATATTCCTTAAAACCTATGACAGTAGAAAGCCATTGATATTTGGATATGTGACAAGAGCATAGGCTTATTTGGATATGTCAGTCCAATCTTGATCTTGTACAGACATATGTACCTATATCACAATATGCTCCCATTTCTCTTTCTAGCTTGCTCTTTTCAAATTAGAACCCAGGAGATAAAGGCACGAGTATCAGCTTTATTAATATATGTAGCAAGGCGAGAGGGGTCGTCCAGGAGGTGGCGAACGTTTCCACTACAACCAGCTGCCGTACACGGCCCCCTCACCTCCCCCTCTCTAATGTCCTATACCTCCACAACCCCTGCATGGATTTTCTTGCTTGAAACTGTATATTAAACAGAAATACTTATTTCATCACAGGGCAAATTTGTGTGTACATGTGCAATGATTAAGGGGACAAACAGGGGTGTGGAAGTGGGGGATGTATGTTCAGCTCTTGTTACTCCCTGTCCCTTGCCATGGACCACTGCCATCACAACCCCTGTGTCTTTCACAACAAATGTTGACCTCTTGAAGAGGGATTAGCTAATGGGGTTGTTTACAGTGTCATAGAGTACATCCAGCCCTACATGACAGTATATAGGTCATCTCTATATTCAGATTAGAAGTTTACAATTTGTGGTAGTGAAAAGTTTGATGTGATGCCGATTACAAACTATCTAAGTTAGAAAAATACTCTAAGCACCATTTTAATTGTTGAAATTAGAGGAGTAGGAACATGTTCATTTGGTTGAATTTATTGATATAAATGAAGTCAACATCTGTGGCTTAGTGAAAAATGGTCGGTAATTTTGAAGTAAAAGTTCAAGGGTCTAGAGTAGCCACACTGACTGAGGATGGAGGGGGGAAGGCCGTGGCCATGCTGTAATCCCCTCTCCCCTGGAGGACAGATGGCAGGAGAAGGGTTATTTTCTTAGTCCATGGGGCAGTAAGCCCCATATGTTATAACTCCATAGACATCCATAGACATCTATCTCATATATCTCATCTTTAATGGTTATTGGTGGTCTTCAGGATGATGGCTTTGGAGACCAGAAGTGCAATATTCAGAGTGCATTAATACATTTATATATAAGCAAGATGGAAAGAGTTAGTTATGGTATAAAGGTTACTTATAATTACCATATGAGGGCTTTATTTCAGAAACATGAAAAAAGCAGGATCATGGCTATGCAGAACCATTACCAGCCATCAAATGCACCAAACATAAAACAGAAAGGATCTCTCAATTCTGTTATTTGACTATTAAAACACTGATATAGACACTGTACAATGAATGGCCTTCCATTTCAGTGAATTTTGGTAATGGGTACAATGCCTCAGCTAATGATATAAAGGACTGGAAGAAAATTGTCCCCATTATGTTCCTAGACCCTGGTAATGTGGATATAGCTGCACTGAATGAATGTCTATCAGCCATATTTGCAAGGCTATTGCATAAACAGTGAATTCTGGTAATGGCGACTAAAATAGGTCTATATTAGGCCTAGCATGCATCTGAGAAAAATCAGGATATCACCAATGAGTTCCTAGACCCTGAAATGTGCTAGTAGACACTTTAAATGAATGTCTGGCATCGTTGGATGCAAAGTTATAGCAAAAACAAGGAATTTTGGTATTGGCTACCTTCATTGGGCCCTATTTCAGAGAAAAACGATTTGTGCGCATGGCATCCACCTGAAAGTTGATCAGTATGGACCATACTTCAAGTCTGGCAAGGATGCCACCCCCTAACATTCCGTCCCTCATAAGGTGTTTTCTGACCTCCTTTTGAGATTTTGCCTCCCTATTAAAAAACAGTAAATCGACATGGCATTTTCTTTTCAGGAGCACTGCAGAAACCACTAGATGTTCAATGGTGTACTTGTACTCATCGGATACATGAAATATTGTCTAACAAACCATATCAAAGACACCTAAAGATTGTGCACAGTTACAAGTCTACGTCGAAAACCAATCAATATTCCAAATTCGTCATTGCTAACGACCTCTTACCCAGCTGGTCAACCCAAGGTCTGCAGTGAGGTGACAGTAATCAGCTCAGTTATATAAAAGCTTTTGGAAGCTAAACCAACTTGTCCTTAGGGCTGTAGGGCAATTAATAAAAAGGTGTTTTATATGGACAAATAATGCATTGAAAAGCAAACATTTTAGAAACGGATGATGATCATATTTCCAGTGCTATACATGTATGTGCCAAATTGGCATTAGAGTCAGTGCAGAAATATCAGTAAACACTTTGATTAAACCTCTTTAAATGACCTTTGTATCTTGATAAAAAAAACTGCAGCTCTATATCGTGGGATTTTAGAGGACAGAAATCAAAGTCCTCAATGAGGAAATCTTAAGATGGTTTGACCAATTGCCAATCCTGAAATATCGAAATTTGAGGTTTCACTGGCAGCTATAATTATGATTACACCAATAACAGGTCACTACATGTATGATATAATTTTCAACCTGCAATATCCCATTTTTCTCTCTCTATCTCTTTCCTATGCCATGAATAATCTTCATCTAACTCAAATCCGATGATTCTCACCAAGTTCACATCTGGCCTCTAAGGGTCACTGACAATATATCTCCAAGACAGTATCACTTGGTATAATGATCCCATGGTTGCAAGAGGAGCCAATGGGATTATTGAGAACTCTCCAAATCATGTTTTTGTTTTATCTCTTAACACATTCATAACTACACATAAATGATATATACTTTTAGTTTTAGGTCTCCAATGAACTTATATACACTCCAAATATTGGCTCTCAAACCATGCATCTTGGAAGCATATGACCATTACCAACGCTTTATGAGGCAGAATATGCCTGATGAACGTAGACAACTTAGAATCCATTTAAAAGCCTTTAGATGAATTTGCCCAGAGCCTGGAAATAATAGAAAGGAGCTATTGTAAAGCCAGGGAGATGCCAGACGTTCATCACATCGATAGGCCACACCCAGCCTAATTAAACATAAAGTTCCCCTATTCTGAAGTTATTATTGTAAATAATTCAGTTATGGACAACAATCGTGAAATAGCCTTATATAGAGACAACAACTGTTGGGAGTTCTTTCAACAATGGTACCTCTTCAAATATTGCTGATGGGAAATTATTACGACATTTTATTTCCTAGCTCTAGCTAGGAGTGAAACCAATGAGAAACCTCGACAAGGAAGTTTTAGAGCCCAAATATTTAGATATTTTTACCCATGTCTGAAACATATCATTAAGAGATGTGGCTAGTCCCCATTGAAGGCATTTCGTTGTAGGTATGTGGAAGGATATTAAAGAAAGCCAATTATCAAACATTCATCAGTGTATAGCGATAAATCAGAGTTTTCCTACCTAGCAATTTTTATTATCCTCTGTCAATTAGTGAAGCCACTTGTGAAGCTGCCTCTCAAGCCACTCTAGTAGCGCCTTGTGAAGCCCTTCCTGAACACATTTATACAGGCACTTTTGTAACCACACACATAGCCTCTTGTAAAGTCATTCGATGAAACAACTTATGAAGCCCATTGTGGAGCCACTAGAGTAGTCACTTATGAAGCCACCACTTGCGAAGCCATCCATGATACACTCATGACGCAATGTGTGAAGCTATTGATTATACACTTGTGATTCCCCTTGTGATGTCAGTCCTAAAACCACTTGTGATGCCAGTCAAGAAGTCACTCATGAAGCCACTTTTGATAGCATTCATGTTGCCAGTTATATAGTCACTGATGAAACTACTTGAATGGCCACTCATCAGACTACATGTACTCATTTTAGCCACTTATGGTGCTACTAGTGTAACCAACCATGATAAGTTGGTTGGTTGATTAGTGTTATGTCGTGGTATATCGTGAGTCTTACTAGTGTTTGATCAGACACTCAGTCCTTTTCTCAGTCTGGGCAGCTATTTAAAAGCTGCTCATCCGAAACTGACATAACACCAATATTATGCTGGATCATATACATCCAATGTCCCATACTCCCATTAGACTCTTAAAAAATGTTCATATCCATAGAGGTAATCCATGCATTCTTACTAGCAAATTATGTTTCCTGAGTGGTAGTACACATATGGGCAGAAAGTGCTGTGAGGTCTCAGAATTGCAGGGATTATGGATGGGGGGGGGCTATATGTAAAGCAAGAGAGACCAAATACTACCAAATGACAACAAATGGAATGTTTTGGTTACTATAGTTACCAGACCTGACCAATAAATGTCTTGTCCTTAAATGAAAGTCTTCACTGAGTTATGAGTATTTAGAAAATGTAATGCAAAGCCCATATCAAAAGAGAAGATCAAAATAACATATGGTCTTATCATCTAATTGATACAATTGTGAAATAATGTCCAAAATCTTCAAATAATTCTGGGCACTAAAAGGTTGACATCCAAAAGTGGGATCTCTATGTCATGGGACTGTCTCAACTCAGTTTATGGACATTCAGTCCTTTCTTTCTCAGTCTGGACAGGTATTCAAAGGCAGCTTGTCCAAAAAGGCTAAACAGGTATTTATATACTGTTTGTGAATTACAGTGGTGAATGAAACAGCTAGACAGGTATTTATATTATATGCTGCTTGTTCATCACAGCAGTGACCGCATCTACGAGAAAACCTCTAACAGGGCATGTTGGCCCATCTCTTTTAAAAAAATAGCAAATGTTCTTATAAATCTGGCCTGTTCCCATAGACAGGGCCAGACAAACCATGGCTTTTGATCGCTTAGACATGGATCACTGAGGGGGAATACCATGACAAAACACGACCATGTAGGCCTGGGCCAGGGTATATGGACACTAGCTGCCTACAAGCTCACCTCATGTCACAAGAAACCTGAAGGCTTTCGACACGGTAAGTCACTTGCTATTGCTGGATGAACTGCATAAAATTGGATGCTCTGAGGGTGTACGGAAATGGTTTGAGAGTTATCTTGAAGGCAGAACACAGAGAACGAAAGTCAATGGAGTACAATCAGGCCCTCTGCAGGTATCATGCAGTGTACCACAAGGGTCCGTGCTTGGGCCACTCTTGTTTATTCTCTATATCAATGGTATAAAGGATGTAGTCCCATCTTGTATGTCAACGATCTTGTGGTATACTCGTCAGGTAAAGATGTATATGTGCTGGCTGCACTGCTTAATAAGGACCTTGATCGTATATGCAATTGGTGCACACAACAGCGTCTAACTGTGAATACGGAGAAAACAAAGATATTATGGTCATATTCAGATAGAATTGATATTGCAGGGGCGTAGGGAAAGGGTGGGGGCCAGGGGGGCCTGGGCCCCCCAATAATGAGAAGGTACCCTATATAAGCCCATATAAAAATATAGCAGGCCCGCCCAACCGAGACCCCTGGGCCCCCCAATAAAAATTTGCTTCCTACACCCCTGTATTGTGATACCGAATATCTCAATGAAAGGCAGTACCCTTGAGGTGGTTGATGTATTCTGTTACCTCAGAGTAGATATTGATAGATATCTATCGTTCGGGGTGTTCAGCGACAAAAAAACGAGATGCAGCCTTGGTCAAGCTATATAGACTAAGGAAACTAAAGCGTTGGATGACAAGGGCGTTAGCTCTACGCACCTACAAAACAATGGTGCTACCTACATTTGATCATGGTAGTTGTGTGATAGATGGTGCCAATGCAATAAAGTGGAAAAAACTAGAGACAATTCAGAACCATTGCTTGCGTTGCTGCCTGTCAATACGATCGGCATCAGTCATAAGCAGGGTCGAATTGCTAGCAACAGCTGATTTTAAAAAACTATGTGAGAGACGCAAGAAAGAGTTGTTGAGGCTTATGTATGATCTAAGCAGAGACCCAAACAGTATAATAGAACCTGTGCATGTATTGCAGGCTAATGCGAAAATCAAAATCAAAGTCAGGAGGGCATGTAGTGCCTTATACGAAAAAAGCCCACTATATACAGGTGGAAAGCACTGGGCAGCACTTGAAGCTGAAAGCCAGCATCTAGGCAATAGACAGACTTTCAATACCACCGTATAAAATACGGGACAAGTGACTTTAACTGGGTGGCCACTTGTGAAAGTCCCAATGAATCACTCAATGCTGACATGATACTTATGTATATGTACCTTGATTTATTTTTCACATGTTTGTATTGATGCTATGTTCATTGCTATTTGTTGACCATTTTTGGCACAGACGAACAGCTATTTGTAACTGAATTGATCTTTTGTCAAATAAAACTATTCAAACTCAAACTGAAGTTTGTTGCCTTTTATGAACCCATTGTTTGTATGGAAGGGAGCTGCTACTTTGTGGTCACCTGATGAAATTATTTTTGCTCCCTCATGCCCTCATCATGAAGGTTCCGACTCCACGGGGAGAAGCCACCCATGAAGCAATTTACATAGCCTTGTGCAAAGCCACTTATGTGATCACGCCATCCATAGGCCATGTTTTAAATCCACTCATGAATCCACTCACGTAGTTACTGATGAAGCAACTGATGAAGCCATCTGTGTAGCCACTCATGTGCTCACTCGCTACATGTGAAGTAACCTTTGCAGTCTTATGAAGCACCATATGAAGCCCCTAAGGAAGAACCACTCATATCGTCACTCATTAAACGACCTTTGAAGCCACGCATGTAGTCCCGGGATGTAGTCACTGATAAATTCACTTGTCAAGCCAGCCGTCGAACCTCTGGTGCAGCAACTATACAGTCGATCATGAAGCCACTTTTGAAGCCACTCAGGTAGCTAGTCATGAAGCCACGCGTGTTGCCGTCTGTGAAAGCACTCCATCTTGCCACTTGTCATTTCAGAAGAAGAAGCCATAGTTTTTCAATCAATTAGATAATAGAATCGTTTGGAAGGTCATTCACTCTATAGATCGGTGGGATAAGAAAGAGTGAATTTTCTCAGAAAAAAACCGTTATTGAAGTTTTTCGTTTGATTTCAGTCACTGTAAAACTATTTGAAAATTGTGAATCTCCTAATGCATGATTATTCTGTGGACATTCAAAGCAAATTTGCGAGTTAGACTAGACATAACCCCTTGAATTGACCATATGTAATCCCAGGTTAAAAGACAACACACGGATGATGCACAATCAAATAAGTGACTTTATTCGAAATCTCATCTGCTTATGTAGCAGCCAGTCTTCACTGGGTCGTTATCTCTTAAGTACCATACACATTCGATCCATAATTCCATGCATAATTAGTTACCGTACTGTATATAATAAGTGCTATGTATCATTGTTACCAGTGTCGATGGACACTTTCATAAACTACTTCACTCCTAGATACAGGTATACAGCGCGCCATAGATCATTGGTCTCATGTCTTCATTCAAACTAGAGCCTCACCTCTCTTGCAGTGTTTACGGTATTAGGTACGATTACTTGACCATGTCGACTGACAGCAAAATTAGTTTTGTAGTAATTACTTGACAGGGGGTTCGCAAGTATCAATTAAGGTTTCATACCTAACATGCACATTGTATACCTTTTAGCATTCCGCACTCATTCTGGACACTGGTTTTATTTCAAGGAGCTCAAATGCAGTAAGTAAGCAACTTTTAGAATTTCAAAGCATCAACATGTAAACAATAGGTGCCAAAACCCGTCAGTCCCCACCCACTCCCTCCCCACAGGCGTAACCCTCGGTTCCTCCAGGGTGGGAGGGCGGGGACTGACCAGAGAGACACTACGTCTGTGTACAGCGTCCCGCTTCGCGCTCCATACGTCATGGACGTAGCCACGTGACGTGGGGAGTGTCATCACTGTCCCGCACCGAATAATGGGAAAAGGTGCAGGCCGGGCCCATCCATACCCGCCCCGTCACCTCCGTGTCGATTCCAAAGGCTGCCGCCCAAATGGATCACCTAGGGCCAGCCTATGGTGGCCTGCAGGGTGCGGAGTCCTCCTGTATACACCCCTACCCCCATCCTTTATCCCACTGTACCCCCTCCCCTACATCCATTCTCCCTCTCCTCTCTGCCTTAGTACCTCAGAACTCCTCATATCCTGCTCTATAATTCTTTCAGTCCGCTCGTATATAGATCATAATATCACCTACGGGATAGTTAACAACAAATGTGACCCATCAAGGAAGAACACCCATCCGCGGGGGGATTTTTAATCGGCCACCAGGATTGGAGGGGCAAAATTACTCTAAAATCATTATAGAAATACATTAAGCTAATTTTTGATGCAGAATTCAATGGTCTCAGTTAAAATGCTCCATTTTTGATAGAAATGGCCCATATTTGGATGGTAAAATGAACATTTTTCATGAGAAATTACCCTATACACCTGTTCCTGGTTGCCATGGCAACCATTCCAATAATCAAAATTTGCAGATTTTCATGCCAATTTTTGGGGATACTCACCAAAAACCCAAAACTGAAAACAGAAATAGAAAATACCATCTAGGTCAAAATCTATGATAAAAACCATGATATTATTAAGCATTTTTTATGAAAAGGGCTGATCTATTCTGTTTTCAGACATTTTTATGGTTTATAACGTATTTTTTGCTCCAACAGCGATTTCAGACATGAATAACAACCTATGTTCAAGGAGGGGTTTTAACATAACTAATAGAAATATCTAAGCCAATGATTTCTCATTTTAATCATCTTGAGATGAACTTTGATAATAAATTTCCCTGCAGAGGGGTGTTCTTGCTTGCCTGGTCACAAATTATGAAGCTGCTAATGAGGAAGGTGCAAAGCTGCTGATGGTGTGTTGGTTATTTAGGGTCGCCTAATATTGACCGACCTTCACAATCCCAGTGGGCACAGAACGTTGCATCAACCTTGACAACCGGTTGATATTGTGTTGATGGTGTTGATCAACCTGTCTTCAATACTTTTTCAATGATTCTATTTAAATGTTGTCAACCATCACCATTTCAACATCCAATCAACAGTTGACATATCAATGTTGAAATATTGTTTTCAATTCAATGTTGATTCAACAATTTTAATGTTGATTCAATAGTGATATAACGTTGACATGTCAACAAAGAATCCCCTAAAAACTATCAATGTTCTTTCAACATTGACACAATATTGAATCAACATAGAAATACAAATGTTGAATCAGCACTGATGGTTAGATGTAGATTTTGATTATGTTGTTTCGATTTTCAAATTCACCTATATTTCAACCATGAATCAACTGATGATGTGCAAACAATGCAAGCATTGTTTCAACGCTGAATCAACATAGATGTGCCTAGTGGGAAGGACCGGCTATGTGACTTGCATTTGGTGTATGTATAATGTTTACATAGTTTACTAATTGCATTAGTATCAAGTCAAAGATTACTTTATAGCTGCAATGGTAAAGAAGTTTGGAGCTTCATGTAACATTTTCATCAGATCTCCCCTTCAGCTTTCTTCATGCATGTAATCCATTCTAACACCCGTCAGTTCATTCATCCAAGGCGCAGCTGGCGAGTCAGTTTAAGGAAGAACCAACTACCTGTTGTGACCTAAAATACTCACCCCTCTCCTCTACCACCCTCCCACCCGCTCACCCTCCAACCACTTTCTTGCTGAAATCCAATTATATCGCCCGTGGGTGTCCGGGGCACGAACTACCAAAGGGTTACAAGTTTTCTTAGAGAATTTCCTCCAGTGAACCCCATCAGAGCGTCGATTAGTGGGGGAAGGAAACTTGTGCCAAGAAGGGGCCCTCCTGGTAAGATGGATTACATTTCAGCCTTCATTTTCCGTTTACATCATATATTGGTTGGCGCTGCTGCTCCGGGCTTGGTGCTGATGGATTATCTCGGGGTACTGACAGTTCGCAGCGAAGTTATTCTCTGTGGGGAGAAAAGGAAGCCGGGCATGCACGCGCCACTGTGTTTGTGACGTCACTCCTTTCAAACACCACAGCGACCCCTAGCGAGACGCACGCTCACTAGGGTTGTGGTGTTAATTGGGGAAGCCTTCCCTGGCATGCAGGTGGTGAATATATGACGGAAATGACCTTTGTCCCAACTGATTTTCTCAAGTTGAAATTCGATTATCTTCTGGAATTTGAATTTGATATTGAAACTGACCTGACGACTTTCATTGGTTAAAATTGTCACAAAGTTTCTCTTTGACATTCACTCCCTAAAAGAAGAATGTACAACATTGTCTTACTATTATCAAAGCTAGAAAGATGCTATCTTTTCAATGAGATCACTGAATTTACCTCCATATCTGGCACAAATCAAGGTATTGACTTGCATGCTGCGCTTCATGTACTGTCATATCTACATCGAGAAGCCCAAACCATAGTACCGGCTAAGAAAAATATCTTAAGTTTCTAGCAGCCTTAAAATTGCCCCAAAATTGAGTTACCAACAAAATTAATTTGCCAACTATTCTTCTTTTCGTGCTTCTTTACACAAACCCATGTACTTAAAATGAACAAAACTCTGAGATTGCCTAAACTTCAAACCGAATAAATATTTCTAAGTTAGGCGCTTTTTCAATATACACGTACCAATCATGTTGTTGATGTCAGAAAATAAAATATATAGACATAAAACGAGGGAGATCTTTTTACTTAATGTTCACCCCCATTGGTTAGGAATGATACGATCATGGTTCTTGGGAATGTATACATTCATATCTTGGTGTGAATTGGTAGAATTCTCATTGTTCCTCTGTAATACAATTTCAATTTCATTAATATAGGCGGCCTTTTACTCTTTTCTTACGTTTGAATATATGATGTGTATACACAGTTAAACTCAGAGGTTAGACACCATTATCAATTTTCGCCTATATATTCAAATAGGCGGTAGAATTGCCATACATTACAAAAGACAATAGGTAAAAAACTGTATTTTTTATATATTTGCATGAGTGCTCACAAATTATCCATTTCTATGTGACCACAGGTATTCAAAACAATGGGAGTTGGCTGTAAATGATCTTTATATCCTACTGATGAATTGACATGTGTTAGTGGGAATGATCTTTATGTGTATTGAGTTCTTGAAAGTTTTCTTTGTCACAATAAAGAACCAGTGGAACCACGTGAGCCATGCCAAATTAATAATTGAGGTATGTGTAGGTGAATGCAAATTATACATCAAATCTCTGACTCCTTCTTGAATGGAGAAAAATGTATTTGACCCATTCAATCACTTTTCGTATCACAGCATTATCAAGCCAGGGAACACAAAACAAATACCCCGGAGTCTTCAAAATTTCAGTTTCCAAAATATGTTCGATCACTCTTCAGAATTTCATATGATGAAACATATAAATGCTTGCACTACATTTAATCTACCTTGCATCAGATAGATATAAACTAAAGTCAATGCAACTAAATATATATCATAATTTAAAACGCCAATTTTCACATACAACCCAGCAAATTGTCGTTATCTGTCGCCATGATTGGTCATCAATGGTGACTCCTTTTTGAGTGATAACTCACTGCGTCATCTTTCGCCACTGTGTGTCAGTCTCACATGGCATGGCAATTTATCACAAGAGTCACCAACATGATCTCACTCACTGCGTGAGTATGTGCCACCCTTTGTCATCCCTCACAAAGCATGGTGACTTATCACCACCATCGCCAACATGGATCTCACTCACTCCGTGAGTATGTGCCACCCCTTGTCATCCCTCTCAAAGCATGGTGACTTATCACCACCATCGCCAACATGGATCTAACTCACTGCGTGAGTATATGCCACTGCCTGTCAACTCTCACTCAGAATGGCGGCTTATCACAAGCATCGCCAACATGGATCTGACTCACTGTGTGATTATGTACCACTCCTGTGCCACTGGCATCAACTCTCACACAAAATGGCGACTTATCACTACCATTGCCAACATTGGTCTCACTCAATGCGTGAACTTGTGTCACTCCATGTCAATGCTCTCTAAGGATTGCATCACCTGTCACTCACTCTCACTCAGAATGGCAACTTATCACCACCATTGCCAGCCTTTGTCTCACTCAATGCGTGAATTTGTGTCACTCCAAGTCAATGCTCTCTGAGGATTGCATCATCTGTCACTCACTCTCATTCACAGTGGCAACTAATCACCACCATTGCTAAAGTTGTTGAGACAGCACCACTGTTCAACATGTAGCCTATCTATAAGTCCCATACGTATCAAATGTGCTTTGTTTACTGATTTCCATGTAATACTTCAGAGTTGAATCAAACAAGATTATATAGAGAGAATATCAATTGAATTTAGATAGAGGTATCTCTAAAATGAAAGCAACTATCCATAAACACCTTTTCTCTGGTTACAGGAAAAATACATAGGGAAATATCAACATGAACACCTTGTCTGTGGTTAGAGGGAAGATACATATAGCAATACCTTCTCTGGCAAAACATACTTTGATCTGGCAGATGTGAGGCTGCATGATTACCAATGTCGATGATCATGAGCTTTTCATCTAACAAGGTGAGTGATCACCAGCGTCACCATCACTGGTGAGTCTGAGTGATCACCACTCTCGCCATCCATGGTGAACCTGCGCTATGACGTAGTGTGCGTTTCATCTAGCGAGGTGAGTGATCAACCGCCTTGCCATCCCTGGTGAGTGTGAGTCATCATGATCCTTGCCAACCGTGGTGAACATGCGCAATGGCATGGTGTGCGTTTCATCTAGCGAGGTGAGTGATCACTCGTGTCGCCATCCCTGGTGAGTGTGGGTGATCAAGATCCTCACCATCTGTGGTGAACCTGTGCTATCACGAGGTACGCGTTTTATCTAGCGAGGTGACTGATCACAATCCTTGCCATCCGTGGTGAACTATTATGACGTGGTGTGCGTCTCATCTAGCGAAATGAGTGATCACTCATGTCGCCATCCCTGGTGAGGATGAGTGATCACTCATGTCGCCATCCCTGGTGAGGATGAGTGATAACGATCCTCGCCATCCCTGGTGAACATGTGCTATGAAGAGGTGCGTGTTTCATCTAGCGAGGTGAGTGATCACCCACGTCGCCATCCCTGGTGAGTCTGAGTGATCACCATTCTCGCCATCTGAGGTGAGGCCATGTGATCACCACCATTGCTATTCCTGGTGACCTTGTGCTATAGCGACGTCGTGTTCCATCTAGCGACATGTGTGAGCCACTTCACACAGGTTGACGAGGAGTCACGACAATTTGCTGGGAATGAGTTTAATTCATTGACACCCATAAAGATGAGGATAAATGCAAAATGAAACTTCTATAGCAGTATAGAGGAAAGACATTCCGAGTTAAGGTTTCAACCGACATGCATTTGACGATAGTTGAACATGTTTATGAATTCAAAATAAAAAGTAAGTGAAACGTTGCAGAGTTGTATAGGATAAAGCTAAAGAAACTGCATGGTTGGGGCCCCTACAGGTGGTATTTTATACCTGTGCTCCCCCTGTACACCTGTTGATTCCATTTTCCACCCAGGTGGGTCCTAATGTACCCACAGCCTCCCGTTCCTATCGCCCGACTGCACAAGAAGAGACCCTAAACCTGTTTTAGATGTTGCTAGAATTCCCTTTTCTTTTACTTGGAAAGTGTAAACTGAATAGAACGATGTCCTGCCTGGAATACCTAATCTGGTTGGTTTATATTTGCAAATTGTTGATTTTGGTAGTGTTTACTTCTCTCTTATCGTATTGATATATAGTATGTAAATTGTCAACAGGAGGTTGTAATGATTTTAATCGAATGTGAAGACAGTAGTAGTTGAATACGAAAGTATAACTACCTTATTGAAAAATAACAACAACAACAACAACAACAACATCATCAACAACAACAATAATAGCATGGTGACAACTATGACCTTTTACCCAATGCAGGCAAATCTAAGCGTCCCGGTTGGATGGATTATAAACTTTAGTTTTTCTCTCCATTTAAAAAAAAATCCATTCACATTGGATGGAACTGTTGTGAGGCCATCCTGCATAGGAATATCAATTTAGAAAGAAATATCTACATATTGGGATGAAATGCATGTGTGTAAATGTATGTATAACGTAATAATTATCTCTATATTGCTCTATGCCCTTTTATGCAAAGATAATATTAAATTACCTCTTGCA
Organism: Acholoe squamosa; assembly: GCA_949317995.1. NCBI lineage: Eukaryota > Metazoa > Annelida > Polychaeta > Phyllodocida > Polynoidae > Acholoe > Acholoe squamosa. Next base: position 36,277,246 of record OX439048.1, on the reverse strand, counting down.
TCTCACACCAAAACGATCCAAATTCCTAATTCCTAATTCTCAATCCCATCGCTGAAGATTGCATAATACATTTATGATCTTATCCAGAGCTCTCAGGGCATTTCTGATGCAACACAATACTGGAATATTATATGTCTCTACATGCATATACAGACAGCTAAGGTGATAGATTTAGTGTTATGGTACATATTAAACTCTTCATGGACTAATACATAAAAAGTGTTCGTTCAGTGACTTCCCCAAGTCAGTAATCATTTTCTAATGATTATACACCCAATATTCTACTACACCATTCTAATCCATGCTCCATATAAACTTGAATATTATAAAGACATACAGGTAGCCAGGCAACAAACTCAGCACTAAACAAAATATTAAGAGTTCTGCCGAGTCGGCAACTAACGCCCAAACTTGAACACTTTTGTCAAACTGGTAAAAGAAGTGTGATTTATATTTTATTTTTATAAATGATAGACAGTATCATAATGCTTCAACAACACCCCCCCCCCCTTCCTGCACCTCCCAACTTCCCAGAATAAACAACTCCAGGGTTCATATGTACAGCGCAGCTAACTAACTAGCGGGTGGTCATATGGAACTGTGTGAGTAGTACATGGAAATGGGAAGTTGCCGCAAACCGTACCAGAACCGCTATAACCTGATTGTACCAGTCTTAACAACCAGGAAACAACCGGAAAATAAAAGAATAAAAAAGGTAGTGATTTCTGTATGGAGCATAATGTGTTTCTGCTCTCCCAGTCTCCGCCGCCGCTCCGGCTCCGGCCATAGCCTACCCCCGGGCCGCGGCTACTTACAGCGGTGGACGGTTGAGAGCGCCCCATCCCCCTTGTCCTCTCCTCCCCGGCCCTATAACCATTAACTCAAGATTTATGTCCGTGCGCCAACCAGCCCCCTCCAACTCAGACTAGTAGACAGGCACTACATGGCCTATGGAGTAGGGTAGGGGCTGGAACTACTTCTGACGAATTATTAATCCAAACAGGCGCTGAATAAATGGGAAATAAAACGGTGTGGAGCAGAGTACTTAAGATCATGCAGGTGGCTGCCTGAAAGAGGGGGGGGGGGTATGGACGGCAGGCAGGCCGGGGAGGTAGGACCAGCGGGCGGCAAAGCAAGAGGGCCGACGGCGGCAGTCGTCCCAGCTGCTGCTAGCGGGCGGCCTAGGGAAACATCCCAGTTGCACATTAACTTTATTTATGAGATGATTTCTGGTGTCCGCCATCGCCGCCGGCTTACAACCCAACCCTATCTATTCCTATCCATTGCAGACTTCGTCCTGCCTAGGTCACGGGCCATGCTGGATAGATACCATCCCCCACCATGTCTGGGCCCCCATCTAGGTCGACTAGACCATTTTCACTCCATTTCCAGCGCCATATTTCTCGCCCTGGGAGGTGGCTATAAAGACTTGATTCTGATTCGCTGAAGTAGGATCTGGCTATATCACCATAACATGACTTATTTGAGTAGACCACAATTGGCGTAAATGGCCGTGGAATTGTGACGTTAGCTCCCATCAAAACCAGCTGTGGAAGCATCCATAGGAGACTAATCTATTTTTAATTGAGCATTTTTTTGATTATGGATATGAAAGTGAAGACCTTGCCAAGAAAGTGTCAGGCCCATGCACCATTTATAAAAAAGGAAGAAACACGAAAGCAAAGATTAAATCGGGCCAATTCAAAATTAATTATCCTACGAACTATTCTTGTTGGGTGAAATAAACACCATTCTATTGTCTCAAAGAATGTAATTATATAAGGACCAATATATGGGTTTCTTTGAGACCACCAAATTTCTGGCTTATTTCTTTTCTATATTAATATTTTCGAAATTAATAAAGTATCTAAAAAGCTCACATTCACTTTCAGCACAAATCGGTAATACTTTTGGCTTAAATAAAAAGAGAGTACATCACAAAGTGTTCCGTGAGCAATTTTAAGGCAGGACCACCACAAAGTGTAAGTCCTCCCTGAATATAAACGATCTCAGCGTCCAGTTCAGAGCACGATAAATTGTACACGAAGGAGGCTCGAGAAGCGGAACGAAGAATCGATATTTGGCCATATTTTTACTCCATTGAAATATCAATTTTTCCAATACAGACATCTCCGAGTAAATTCCCAGTCGTTATTCACACGACAAGCCGCAAGCCCAGCGATTATACTTATCTCGTGATTTACAACGGGAGACGCTGGGCCGCGAGCAGAAGACATTTGTCTTTTTCATATCAGCGAGCCGCGTCTTTTCCCGCCAAAACCGCCGGGAGCCGGGCTTCAGATAAAGCTGGACCCGCCCGTGCGCCGCGGCCTATCTCCCAAACCCTGCTCCTCCCAAACCCCAGCAAAAGTTAGCTGTCACAAACTAATGACTTTCCCTCATCCCTAAAAACCTCAGGGAGTGAAAACAATTCTCAGAGAATAAAAGGAATGAAGGAACCGAAGGGAGAGGATCTGATCTTTTGGGCTATCTGTAATTACTGTTTCCGTCGGTTGGAATATTGGAGGGTGGGGTGTGTGGGTGCTTTGGCTTCTGCTTCTCACTGGGTCTGAACATCACTGATCTCCAGGCTCACACTGGAGGCGCTTGTGGCCCTGGTCTCTACACCAAAATTTCCCCTGGATGTTGACAATTAATAGGCAGGCTCGGCTGGGCCCCACTCTAATGCCCCAGTCTATCGGCCAATTTTCCCGCGGCGTCTTGACGCGAGCCTCTGGCATTAGGGGGATCTGCGCCCGACGCTTAGAGACGCTGCGAAATGGACAGCCATGAAATGAACATCAGCCAGGGTTGTCTGTTTCACTCGGAGCACGCAGTGACCTCTGTCACAGAGGTGGTTGCTAAGATACGGCGCGTCCAGGCTCTAAGCCCAACGTCGCGAAGGCAGGAGGAATTAAGTTGGACTTAGGCAGGGCCTGGGCCCAAGCGAAAAGGCCGACAGCCTTCCAGCATCGCAAGGCAGTCATGCCTTTGCATATGGATATCATGTCTAAGGTGCTGTCTATACGCTCTGACAAGCATGTACAACATACTCAGCCGACCAGAGTCACCTTAGGCTACCCCTCCCCCCTGCCCCAACTCACATCCCCAACCCATCCGACGCGCACAGAGAATGACCATTTCTGTTTCATTTAATACCATTCACTGACCATAAAAGGGGCCATAAACGGACAATTAACCTATACAAAGTGAAGTGCATGGCGGATATAGAATTTATTCTTGGGACTAACTTTAATTCTGAGAGTCACCTATAACATGGTTATGCAATTTGAATTCGTTGTAAGCCATGCAGTTTGTGAGAAATCGAAATGGTAAGGCGCTATATATAATTCATATTTATATACTGTATTTCAGACCGAATCTCTGGCATCTTTAAGCAGCGCCCTAAAGCTCAAGTCATATTTTGCTTATCAAAGCATAATTGATACGTTCCCATGACCTACTGTTATGTTCTGGTACTGAGGGATTATAAGAAGTCGTTAGAATTTAACACGTGCAATATACATTAAAAATACGCCATTGCGAATTATCATACTGGGGCTGAGGGGATCTTTAATGATCATTAATAAAAGACCTGTGGTGGAAGAAGGATTCCAGATCTACTGCATGGCAGTGGCGGACTTAGAGTGGGGGGGGGGGGCGCATCCCCGCCCCCTTTTCCCCAGTACTTAAGAGTTTATTTACATATTTTGGACCCCAAAGTTTGCTATAAAAAAAACATTGGGTCACGCTCCCTCCATTCCCAGATCCTGGGTCCGCCACTGACATGGACATGTCAATAATATATTTGGGGTATAGAAAAGCAGAGCATAGAAACGCAAAAGGGATCAGAACTGGGAGGAGAGATCCAATGTGTGACGTTAGTTGACGTTTTGTCTGTGAACTGGAGCAGCAGGATTGAAAGTGGGGAAAGAAGAGAGAGGGTCATGGCAGCTACACTATACCACCTCTAGAGTGTTGTCTATAGGGAGGCTAGGCCAAAAAGAAAAAAGATGGCATGGAGGGGGTGAGGAGGTAACCAAATCACCGCACAGCTGCTGGAGGGAGGGTTGAGACTGTCAGACTCCGACAGGTGAAGAGGCGCCGCCGCCAAAAGCTCCTGTGTCCGCTCCACTGTCCCGCCAAACAATGCCGACGAACGCCTACCGTGACTTCCGGTTGGCTGTTACCAAGGTTGTGTATCCAAGGGACGAGGGCCCAGACCTTTAACTCCATGGTCCAATGGAATTTGGAGGGTGGGTGCTTGTTTGGCGGTGCTGAGGCAATTTCCGCAGCTTTTCCCGCGTAAACTGCCAGCCGTGAACGGCATTTGAAAGCAGCAGACGACATTCGTCCAGCGACCCACTTCCGGTGGCTAGCCTTGATTCTTAACCCCGCCGACAGGAGGCCAGCGTCCCCGATCCCATCGGACTGTCACCCACTGTCCGGAGTTGCCCGGGGTTGTCTGTGGAGGGGTTGGGGATCTCTCCATGGACGCTCTGGAATGCATGAAATCTACATCCAAACGACATCCCCATCCCCACTTGCCTACGACCTGCCAGCCAACGCGTCTCCAAGGATTCTCAAAAGATCTTAGTCATTAAATTCCTTCATTTCGCTTGAGCTTTTTGGATTTGGACAAGAGGCCCGCCACAAACCCCCGTCACGGCAAGATAGCTGATATGAGATCTTAGATCTGTCAACACTGGACGATTGCTTGAACGAAATGGAAGTTCCTCAACTTTCAGTTTTACTTCTAAAAACTAAAAACGTCAAATAAGAACTTGGCGACCACGAATCAAAATGCACTTTGGAAATACACGTATAGGCCTAGAGAAGCATGTAAAGGCGCAATTTAATATGTTTTTGATCCCAATAAAAATCTACTAACTATTCATCCACATCTCTAGCATACTGTTTGTCTAGTCTACAATACCTATTCGTTAGAGCAGGAAATAAGTCAGTAGGCCAACCAGTAGCCAAAAGACATTAACCTCCCATAAAAAGAACATAAACCTCCTGACCTAGCTACCCCAACACTGAGGATATACACCAGAGCTAGATGAAATATATGTAAACACACCACCCCAAGCCCATAACCATTATTCATACAACCACTATTATATAGAAGGAACTCTTGCATGTTGGAACAACTCTAACTGGTAGCTATATATCTTTTTTTAGTGAGAAGCGCTAGTTTATTTGCTCTAGAGTAGAACATAACGAAATGAAGTATCAAGCCGCTATGTTTTGTTCTGACAAGAAGTATACCAGACATTTCAAGCACATGTAGTTCAATATATCGTCAGTCTTTTTGTTTTGGTTAACATAAAATACATTAGACAGGACAGCCACATATATAGGACATTACAAGAACGCCACAGGACAGCACAGGCATATGACCGATTGATTCAACATCTTTCAGAAAACACCTCTCTTTTGCTCTGGACTAAGTTCACCTTTGCTATATGTGTAAAGTAAGCTATTGAGAAGAGGATCCTTGATATCTTCCCAAAACGACTTATAAAATTCCAAGGTGAGTCCAAAACACCCTGGAGTTTTCCCATTTTAAAGTTTTTTTTCAACACTTGCTTCAGCTCAGCTGTGGTTATTGGCCTTTCCAGGACTCCTTTCTGTTTGTCAGTAAGCTTTGGGATCTTTTCAAAGTCTAGGAACCCAAGATTGTCTTTTATCAGGCTTTGTGCACTTTCATGTGTATGTAAGTTTTGATAATAGCCATGCAGCATCCAAGAAATCTTCTTATCACTGTTGGTTACCGTTCCATCTGCCCTTTGAAGATGTGATATGAGCTTATTGTTAAAGTTCCTTTTCTCAAGGTTTAGAAAATATTTTGTAGGTTTCTCACTGTGCTGTGACCAGTTATATCTTGATCTAAATGTGGATGCCTGGGCCCTTTTTGTTTCAATAAATTCAAGTTCCTTCTTAACTGAGGTGACTTCCATTGATACATCCAGCCCCTTGTCAGCTTGCACCATTAGATGTGCCAACTTCTTGGTTAAGGTAGCCTCAGACTCTCTTTCTTTATTTTTTATCCCTACTATATTTCATAGAGAATGTTTTAATATTGAATTTAAGAAAGTCCCATCTTATGGCAAGGTTAGTATCATGCTGTTCCTCAACTCTTTAAGCTCATGCAAATAATTATACTGGATCAGCCAGTAGAGTATTGTTAAGCCTCCATAACCTTGGACCTCGCTTTTGATTTAGTTTTAGCAGCTCAATTACTAACTGGCTGTGGTCTGAGAAAAGTCTCACATCTATTTGGCATTTCTTAATTTTGTTCTTATGAAACTCTGTTACAAGCCAAAAATCTATTCTTGATGCCTGTTTTTTTTCTATGAAACGTATACCGTTGCAGATTTGGGTACCTTTCTCTCCAAACATCAGCCTGATCAAATATATCCATCATGTCCCTGACAGCCTGCCTGTACATCTTTGACCTAATTTGGCTAGCTGTTACAGGTCTATCTAAGCTTGGATTGAGAGTATCATATTACCCCAAAGGTAATAATTATAGAAGAACATACACGTATACTACAGTGTAAAAACTATTATGATTGAAATTTTTGTATAGAGGGAAGAGTTCGATATTAAAATATTTCGACGGACTTATGAAAAAGCAGAAACAAAATACTGACTTTAATATAAGAAACATTCAAGCGGCTCCACAAAAGAAACAAAAACCGCCTAAATTCAACTAAAACTAAGTTTTTATTTTATCTTTCGGATCAGCGAACTTGTGGCCCAAATGCAAATCAGCTCCAACCAAAAACACAAAGTCCATTAACTTTTCATTTAGTGTGAGCAGCATGTTTTATTCACTGTCTATTTCTTCTTCTCCCAAGTCATTTAGCCAGGCTGAGTGGGTCGAGGCCTAGGTTGGTAGAAGGGAGGCGCAATTTGCACTATCTCCATCCCAAGGGTGCTCGCGGCTGCCATGCAGAGAAAGGCACACATAATGATATGTGATTTTTATCTGATAGCTATTGTAGGGCGTGGTACCAGAGGGTTTGGCTTCTTATCAACCCCAGGGTCTAGGTGCTATTCCTCCAGCACAATAAGCACACACTGAATGCATTCAGTGGCCCTTCTCCCAGTTTCCCAGCTCACCACACTGCGCTGCCCAGCGCAGGGAGGCCGGGACAGGGAAGTGAAATTAGCTTTTGACATCGAGGGAACGCGCCCAGTAACTAAGCACATAAAAAATAGCCGACCAGTGGTTATACTTTCATGACTGCCGGCCAAATTGCAAATTTGCCGACACGTCCCGGGACAAACGGTCGTAATGTATGGGTCCGGGCGGCGGCGGCAGGCGCGAGCTCGGGGACGGTGATGAGTGTGAAAAGGGGGGTGGAGGTATTGTGACTTGTGAGGAACTCACCCCCAGCGCCTCCCCCACCTTCTCACTTCTCAGGAAGGAGTTGGCCTGATCCGAGTTACTGATCACGGCTTCACCATTCATTGGTCATACTTGGAGGGAGAATACCCCCAACGTTTTGTCCATCTCTCTGAAGCTGCTGAGAGAGGTTTCCTTGGTGGTTGCTGGCAGGCGGGTCAGCTGCATGGCCGCAGCGCGACGCGGCCAGAAAGACGCAGAAGGAGAGTGGACACTTGTACAAAATCCTGGCTTAGAAATCAAGGAAAACAGGTTTTGTGCAACCTAAGAGGAATATGTCAATGGCAGGGACAGGTGAGGAGATGGAGGAGGGTCGGGTTGTAACACCCAGCCATTGAAGCCTCCCAAGCCGTATGCAAATGACAAACGTGCTCTGAAAAATGTCGTCTGCGGTCAGTCAAAATGTCGCCTGTCCTCAGTTAAACGCGCGCTCAAAAGAAGGCCCTGATTTCCCGTGTTTTATGTCTCATAAAGCAAAAATAAACCTGCTCCATCAAGCCTTATGTAGCACACTAGTTGTCGATTGAGGGGATAATGGATAGGGCATCTGCAACTGGTGAAATTCGATCGAAATAAACAGCGACTGAATAGGTGGGTGAGGCAAGCTGACGCGCGGGGATCCAAAATGGCGCGCAAGGGACTCTCAGTGTAAAGCATTGACACTTTGACCATTTCGCCACAGAGTACGATGTTGCATTTAAAAACTGGTTTGTTGTAATAGTACGTCTTTGATCAAACAGACATCTAGCATTTTATTTCAAAAGTCCTCTGTATTTTAAAGATCAAGCAGCGACGCAATGATTTCTCATGCAAAAGGGGAAATTCGAGAAAAATCTGAATGGTAACTATGAAAAGCAGTATCAATTTGAAACAAAAAAATCTCAACTTTTCTTTCTTTCTTTCTTTCTTTTTTTTTTTGGGGGGGGGGGGGTGGCTCCAATCTTTGTCTGTGGTAGAGCATGTTCTTTTAGATCTGTCCGGTGTGAAAAGTTATACAAAGTTGTAGAAACATATTTGCTTTCAATTACTAAAATATCAATAGTTCTAGAAGAGATTCGCTCACAGAGTGCTATTACAAAAGAGTGCAATCACATGTCTTGTCAGGAAAGTCCCTAAAATTTACATCACAAAGGACATTTCTCCAAGTTAAAGCCTAACAGGTGCAACTCACACCTGAACTGCCTAACACCCACGACACTGCATCAATATCGATCTATAGACATTAAAAAGATAGCAATAAATAAGTCACCTGGAAGCCAGCCAAGATCATCATCAGATCAAAGAGGGTTGAATGAGGTATGTTCGTGCACGACTCAGTGCCTGATCAAGGTGTGGTTGAATCCAACAGGGTACTTGCCAGCACCCAGCACCTCACAGGTGAAAGATTTCACCCCCTATAACACCTCATTCCCTATATATAGCACTGTTTGATGTATATCTGCCGCCTCTTTGGGTGTGTTTTTGGTGTGTATAAAGTTCAGATCCTATAGTGATTCCTAATAAATCTACCATTTACCACTCTGTGTGTACACAGTGGTAAAACCTCACTGATGGCAGTTTGTCATGACCAAAAATACTCTAGATAAAATGTGATAAATTTTGAGTGTTATCAAAGTAATTTTATCCGTATATTGATTAATCTGTCACCGTTCCTGGATGTGTTAAGATATGGACGAAGCGATGTTTTGTACAATGGCAGCTTATTTTATGGGATGTAATCTTGACATACAATGGACATGTACCGGTACAGGTATTTTTACCAGGTGCAATTAGGTAAATTGGCTTTCTAAATATAGAATACTTAACATCTATATGTATGCATGCATTCATGATTGACTTGACGGTTTTGAGAATGGTACGCCAACATCAAAATGTAAAGTATAGTTGGCTCATTCCACAATTGGAGGATTTTATGGTTGGAATTCAGTCGGTGTCTAGAACGTTTGCAGTTTGCCTGCATTTGTTATTACAAAGGTATCATGTTCTAAAGCATATCTGAAAAAACAAACTTATACTACCATATATTTTTAGTGATTATTATTATTATTATCATCATCCGTTCAATAGAAATATCCACCAGGGATTGTTACCTTTGAATTAGGTTCGATTAAATATACTTTCAAATGTTGTTATGTACACATTTCTGATCGATATGGTTTATGTAATCAATGGGGCATGGATTATACATTCTGGGTGCTGGTATCATTTGATTCCCTCTGATTTTGGTGGGGTAGTCACTTTGTCAAAGAGAGACCAATACCACGTAGCTAATGTCATATTGGATTCAGTCCAAGAGTCCACTCACCCCAAAAGCAATCCACTCTGAAGCCTCAGAGGGTTTAACTCCATCCACAAATGGATCACTGTAATCAAGGTAAAAGTCCCACCAATTTAGTATTCTACACACATTTTCATTTTAAGCCAATGACTGTCTGAATATAGAACGCATTTCTGATGTGGTTTCAAATTTCTCTGAGCCTGCGAGGAGCGGCAATAAAGCCATGCCTGGCCGGAAAGACGAGCAGTGGAAGCCGTCAGAAGAGCGACCAACAGGCGGTCTCTCTGTTCTTGACAACAATCTTCAAGGCCCTACAACTACCATAAAAATCTTCTTCAAGCAATAAACAACATGCGTGCTAAATAACACTCAACATAAGAGGTCAGCCATAGAACGCGTCAATTGCACTTCATTATGTGGATTGGTTCCAATATTTTCTCTTTTATTTTCTTGAAGAGAAGGTGAGCTTTAATTTATTTCAGTATTCAAAGTTGGGAAGTAGGGGAGAATTTCTTGGTGTAACACGCGACCTCTTACGACTGCTAAATGTCAAGAATGTCTCCCAATGAAGCGAGTTGTGCAATACTAAAAAAAATTCTAAAATAGCAAGGCGGATTTCTGATTTATATCTGTATCGTAAGAGTCACTAAACCTATAGAAAAAAAAACGATTTTTGGAACGAAACCAAATGGTATATTTGCGCAATGATAATGGAATGGATAATCCAAGTTCGCACCAAAACTGAAATTTTGTGAATGAATCTCAAACATATAGCATGTTCTGAGATATCGGGTAATTTAGGGAGTACCAGAAGTTTTGAATCTAAGGGAGCAAATTCCAAAAACAATAAGAAAGTGTATGGAGCCTAAGCAATTTTGATGATCTGTTGAAATGTAGAATTCTACCAAATCCCTTGCCGCTTGCTTCCATTAAAAAAATCTAACAACTTTAGTATACATATGTCAAACTTACAAGACAATAACACTTTTAATATTAACCAGAAATAGCAACAATGAATAAAAGAACTTGTTATTCCCTTTCTTCTGTTATTGATGTGATAATATTGCAGTTGCATACAAGTCCATGGGATCAAAGCAATTTTGATGATCTGTTAAAACGAAGAATTCTTCCAGATCCCTTGCCGCATGCTTACATGAAAAATCTAACACCTTTTATATACATAATGCCTATACTTACAAAATAATAAAACGTTTAATGTCAACCAGAAATAGCAACAATGGATAATAGAAGTTATTCCCTTTTTGTGTTATTGGCGTGATATTATTGTTTCCCACATACATGTGCTCAAGAGAAGTGCATATATAAAGAAAGCCCATTTATTTTATATCTCACAAAGAAGACACAGTCTCTTCTCCCCACAGATGATACCGACTCCCGAATGGAATTGAGGATAAACTAAGATTCGGACCATGGTCTGATTTCTCACTGCCAAGATGAAGTTGTTCCTTGGGAATGACACATTTATGACTCTTATAACGGACGGTGGGAGAGCGGATTGTCTTATGGACGTCTAGAGTTAGACCAATGGCCAATAGCCAAAAATCATAAAATGCCCATCAAGTGGAAGTAGGCCCCAATAAATGCTAAAAATAGACCAAGGGTAGCCGGACGCTGAGGTCCGTTGGAGGGGTCGCGACCAGATGGCATTCAAATGTCATAGCAGCGCCGATTTATTAAAGCAAGGTAAGGCAAACTTTTCAAAATGTTACCTTTTCTGACTGAGACTCCCGTCCCCAAATCCTCCAAGCAGCCAGGGGAATATCAGTGCCATATGACATGATCGTTCTTTCAGATCACTTAAAAAATTTGGTGTTGATTTCGTACAAAATAGCAGAGAGTAACACAGAGGGGGTAAGTTTCCGAAATCCAAAATGGCGGCGGGGTTGAGTGCGCGGGGCGTGTGTGTAAAGCCAATGGAAGCAAAGCATCCACCGCACGCGTCTGTATCCACGGCAACGTAGAGAGCATGGAAGTATGAATTATTTCCAGAAAGGCAGAGTTATGTGATAATTCGTATCATCTCGGTGGTTGGGTTTGGGAGGAGGGGCGGGGTGGCCAAGTCAGGGCTGCTGGGGGTACACTGTGGACATTGTATGAGGCCCTTTTCACATGAAGGATTCTCCGTCAATGGAAGCATTCAACCCGGACCACACACACTCCCTGTCCCTGTTCTCTGTATGTACCGGCTTTACATAAGCTGACTAACCTAAATCCACTCCTTATCTAACAACCCCAACATTCACCAAACCTTACACATACTTATACGTAACCCAAAACTTTCCACATCACCTCACACCCTGGTTTTAGTTGCCAGTGAAATCGATGCTGATGCATGTTTTCTTTACTTCAGGGAATGATGCAGTTCTCATCGCTTTTGTTTTATTGTATTTACCTTTGTCTTGTTACAGAGTGAAAACTATTATGTTGTATACACCCCTCCCATCATTAGCCCTTTCTGTTTTATGCATGTTACTGGAGGTTCACACATGCTTCATCATATGTTTATTGTCTTTATCCCGCTCGTTCTCAAATCACATTGAGCGCTACATTTTTTCTTTTTTTGTTTCGTTTTGGTTCACTTTCAGTAGTCACCAAAGTCCTGACCACTCACATCCTTCACACCTCCATCTTGCAAAAACAAATAAACAGGGACAGGTGTGAACAAATCACCTCTCCAGTTCTAACACCTCGTTCCTAGAACAGCTCCGATGGTGACAATTCTAATCACTGGGGTGCTGCAAGGAGATTGAAATGAAGAGAATCGTTGGCTAGCTGTGGTCCCTAGAGATGACCAAACCCTCTGTCCTCCTCTCTCTATCCCTCTCCCATACACCCTCAAACCTCCCATGTCCTTTCGCGCCTGACGTAGCGCCGAAATGATCGTGCGCTTATAAAGACAGACGCGCGTCGGTTACAGCGCCATTATCATAATTTCAGAAGCGTACCCAGATCTCGATCCAACGAAGCTTGCTCTAAACCCACAAAAAAAGTATAATTGCACTCCCAGGTTCCATCTCGTCTAAAAGGGGAGAGTATGGTATAATAGAAAGAGGAAAACAAAAGTGCTCATCGCTGTTGCTATGTAAACAACGTGGTTTCTCGGACGCGCCGGGCAATTAATATATTAATTATTAATAGTAGACTCACCAATGGGTGGGCTGGAGGCACTAAGTGATGGCCTGATGGTGGGGGTCGTGGGAGGTTCCTCCATGTTGAGGTATAAAGGTAGAACTCCGCCCTGGAGGAGCCTGGCGCTGGTGCTGGTGCTTCTGGAGGGTCCTTCCTCCAGTGGGTATATAGATCCAATGTGTTTATTATCCAGGTCTGCTGTGCTCTATGGGGCGTCCTGTCGGGCCCACTATGGTCCCACTTGTAGTCAGTCGGCAACTGGTGCCCCAGCTTCTCTATGCCCAGCTGCCTGGCGCCAGGAAATCACCATTCCTCCTCCTCTCTTTCTCCGCCCCCTATAAAAAAGATAAATTTCAAAATCTTTCAGGTCACGTGGTGAAGGTCGCGCCAATTGGCGCCCCCTAAAAAAGGGGTTGATGGAGAAAAATGGTGGGGGGGGGGTAGGGATAGAAGTATTAATGGGAGGGGTTAGGGTTAGGAGGAGGGCAGTGGCAAAATAATAACAAAAAGTACCCCTTGTATTGTTCTTGTGCGGCCGTTAATCACGCTAGAGGTGCGGCTTTCATGTGAGGGTAAGGGTAAATAATGGTCATTGGGCGGGGGCAGAAGGGGCTGGTCCTAGCCATGGAAGCCTCCACACAGATAGGTTGGCCCCTGCCCACCACACACCCTCTCTATAATGTCACAATCCCGAAGGACTCGGCCTATACCCCCAGCTAAATGGTCTGCGGGACCTGCTGGTCACAAGATTTATTTCTGGGTGGCAGTGTTCCGAGCCCACACTGTCACATGATAAGAGGGGTAAAGCACCCCACGAAACCCATAACTCTCCCTCACAGAGCTCCAGGAGGGTCCCATACACGCCCCTTTCAACCCCCTCCCACTTCCCACCTCTGGTATCCCTAACCCTATCAGTACTCCCCCCTCCCCCCATACACACATACACTTTCCAGCCTCCAATATAACAAACCATCAACATCTCTGTTCACCCAGTTCAAAGTCTACTTTTTAACCGTTGTATAAGAACTCAAATAGAATATTCGGGGCAAACGTTATCGCAGCATTTTCCTGTTTTTTTTTTTGTTTTTTTTTATTGTGTGAAAGGATACAACACAACTTTGTATCATCTTAACTTTGTATCATCTTCCATGTTTGCATCAATGTCTTTTCTTATCTAAGTCCCCTCCCACTTGCCCCCAAGAGGTCACACGGTCCAGCCAATGGGACACCAGTTGGAGCAACTCTCTCCACGAGAAGTGCCTGTCAACTCTTGTTCGGGTGAGACTTCTAGCCAACACATTCTGCTAAAAGATGGACATGGGGAACAGAGGGGCCACTGTTGTGTAAACAATTTAATAATGTTCTACTTTACAACAATGCCAACTGTCTGCTACGGTAGAGTTGACATACCGCGGTATAAATTTAGCTGTGGGGAGATGGGGCTAATGGTATATAGACAAGCCATAAAATCCCCAACTACATTTTTACAACCCCTCCAGGTCATGTCCCTACATAGCTAAGTTATATAGACAAATGCACTCCCAAATAGGCATCTACGTAAACAGACTGTTATGGTTCATGAATCATGATTTTCTCACAGATGGCATCCTTAAAACATTTTGACTTAGTAGCCGTTCTGCCTATTGTTCAATTGTGAAGACAATGGAACTCTTTGAGAACCATTGTTCAAATTTGAAACATATATAAAGAAAAAAAGAAACTAGAGATTTGTACTCGATGTCGCAAAGACGAAGTTGAGTTGGTAGAGGACGGACCTCGACATGAGATTTGCTGTAAACCTACTCACACAAGGTGGGTGTCTATTATTCTATTCAGTCATTCTAATCGTCATCCTAATGCCATCCGAATTACGTTCCATTTGTTGCCACGTCCGTTGGAAAGATGGATGGGGAGACACGTAACATCAGTGTTTTTAAAATTTAACTCTAACTATAATGAATAAATAAATTATTATTTCAATGACACAGGTGAACTAGGTTATTGTCGATAAAAAGAAATATATAAATTATGTTCATAAAAATCTATATGTTCATATGTAGGATAAAATCAATCACGTTGGTTGTCGGGACTATTGGGATAAGCTGACTTTTATTGACCACCATATTGATTTATCTAATGTGGCTATGGCTATTTTTAGAACCAGCGAATCATGCAATATTCAGCAGTTACTGACTGTGTGGTGGAGACCGTGATTTGTGGCCATTCTGATTCCTAACTGTGCCAGAACACTGACCTTTCCCCTACCCACCACTCCCTTCCAGCAACCTAAGTGACCACCGATAGTAGTCGCCACTGGTCACTAGGCGTTTGGTAAGCCACCTGAGTGATCCCCTGAGGAGCTCTCCTCTAATCCCAGCCAGCCAATAAAACTTGTCCTTAATGATACAGTGATCGACCAAAGGTGTGAAGTAAAGCCTGCCTTCATTGGCTGGACGACGCGAACAAGTTGTTACAAGGCGTTGGTGGGGGGAGCAGCTCGGTGGGACGTGCTTTATGTGGGATAGGCACGCGAGTAACTCACCCAGCCCAGTCATAAATGGCTATTGCGAGCACCTTTATGGCAGCCTAGAGACTTTATCCAGACTGCCTTGCACCCCACCTGCATCCTCCCACCCCATACCCGACTAGACTGGAAGTATAGATCCCCCACCCTCCTCTCATGTATACAAGGCCAGACTGAAGGGTCTAGGAGTGAAGGTTAATATTAAACTTTCCCCATTCATTTTTCTTTCTCTTCCAGCCCTAATGGTTGTCAGTGATCAATATCCCTTTTGGTGAGTCACCACCAATTGTTCTTTACTTCTCTAACAGTAATTAATATTAGTTCTTATTTACAAACCTAGGATTCTGTTATGTAATTTGTGTATATTGACTTTGAGGAAAATTTTCAATGATACTTTTCGGAAGATCGATACAACCAGAATGTATATATACCTCCACAATCAACTATAGTTGCTCAAACACCTCTTACCACACTCATTGTCCCAATTTTCTTCTCAGGCAAGTTGATAAGCAAAGGGAGTAGAACTATTGGAAGGAGATTTTATAAAGCATTTCAGTAGTCTTATTTTACACAACTGTATTCTAGCCAATGTCGGATAACTGAATGGGTTACTACTATACTTTTGAAGATACTTCTGGGGGCTAGAAGTGACCGTTTAGAGAGGGAAGTGAAGCGTGTGGAAGGATGGGGTGGGGTGGGGTTAGTAGTGTAGGCAAGAGGGTGTGTAGTGCATCGAATCACAGTCCACCCTCTCCAACTTGCACTCTCCCTACACCTACCTTAATTAATCATTGTCTCGTGTGGGCTACTTATCTGGTGATATATGTTGGGGAATATATCAAATGCCTATAAAACTCTCCCAGCTTCATCACTCAAAATGTCTTCTATCGTCCCATATAGGTCAGACTATGCATATTCATTGGGAAAAATTACACCCTGCTGTGTTGGCTAAACCAACCGAATTTGCTCTAGACCAGGTTCTCTAAGTTTGATTAATATTTCCCCTCTTGCTTGTCTGCAAATTATTTGGTACAGGTAGGTTTGTTTGTATCTCTGTTCCCAATAGTGTGCCTGGCCCTATTTGGAGGGAGATGTGACGGAGGAGTAGAGTAGTAGCTTCTAGCTTTACCACCCAGGAATCCTAACATGTATACAAAGTAAGTAGAACCTTTGAAGTCTTTCAAGAGAAAACTATGCCCAGGTGGTGACAGGCCGCCAGGGTGAAGCAGATACCGGGGTAGAAATAGCCCTGGAGCACAATAATTGTGACTTATCTTATGAATGATGGCTGGTATGCTGGCAGTGAGGCCTATTAGACTGCCATGCTCAAAGGCAGTATGAACTTCTCTTGAGACAAATGGTGAGCAGAAGCCTGGGTCCCCACTAGGCAGGAAAGCACAATTATTGGCCGATAACTGTATTTATGATAATCTCAACTGTCCCACCTTGATGGGTAGACTTTGTAATTAAGTACTCAAGATCTTTAGATACAGAAATAGTTGTGGCTTAAATGGAATGGGAATGATACAGAATAGAAGGCTGAGGTGGTTGTGGTACTGTATAGGATCTGTGTGGTGGCAGTAGTAGCCTGTTATCAGACAACCCTTGGCAGCGTGATTTACGTGTTATGTTTGATTACTGATCTTATCTCCATTAAGTGCCTGCTATCTCTCCCATATCGCCCCGAGACAGAGATACACTTGCATTCACGGAGTGACTCGATCGGTCACTCAAAAAGAGCATGTCTACATTCCAGAATACTCTCTTGAGAACAGACAGAAAAAAAGGGGATGCGATGTACTAATAAAAACACTTACAGAAGAGCTGACACCTGCTTGGATAGACCTTTATCCAGAAACATACTCTTTATCGTCCCTGACATATCATTCACTAGACCCACCCCATCAACAGTAAATCAAATTCCCAGTGCCACCCTTTCCAGTTTTCCATTATATAAACCAACCTAGATCACATGGGTCAACTTCAACCTACCCCCCCCCCGGAGAGAGAATCCCTATATACCACAGAGCACCAAGGTTTGAATATGCATCCACATGGTCTATAAATATTAATGGAAATTAAGAGTGGGTGGGCCTGCCTGGCGGTGACCTATATTGGGATATAAGATCATTCTTTTGTAGAGTGGTACTGGAATTTGTTGCTGGCTTTGCAAGTGTAAGTAGGTTTTGAATCCTATTCATCTCATCATCAAAGCACACTAAGCGACCTTGTTTTATACAAAGATGACACACTTGATCCAGAGGGCATCACTGCCCTTCCTCCACGATCCCTAAATGACCCATAAAGAACTGTCAATCCAGCCCTGACAGTAATTCAGGTACTGCACCTGTTCTGCCACTCCTTGGCTCATCCAGGCGGGGACCCAGGAGGGAGGATTACTGTTATCGTTACCTCTGTGTACAAGCCAATTGCCGGTCGCCCTCCCCATTACAGTGGGTATTACCTGAGTACGACGCATCCATTAGGTTTGGCGGCAGGGCAATCATTGACCGGTGCCGCTCCAGGGTCCACCCTGGAGTCGTTTGTACGGTAGCCCGTGTCGGGACTTATGATACTGGTAAGTGATGACCGTGCTCCAGGGCGGGTCAGGGTCAGGGCCAATAGGCTTTTTACGTGCTCACAGACACAGGAGAGACATGGGAGGAGAATACCTTCCACCACCACCCACTGCCACCCTCCCCCCTTTTCCCTCCAGTAGCCAATTCACTCCACAGGATCTGTTGTCTCTGCCTGTCTCCTGCTCTCCCATCCCACCCCTACCTATCTCTTTATAAATAATGTCTTCTTTCGTGTCTCTCCATTGTAACATTTATTTACAAACAACTATTAGGAGAATGAGCTTGAAAGAGCCACACCTTTGAAGTTGAACATGCCACCTGGACATCCATCCTCGAATTGCTCACAATTGTTACAGAGCTGCTCACAAGTAGGGATAATTTAGTGATACCTCAAACCCTAATGCTCTCTTTTAGACAGGAGAGGGGTGTTTTTTTGGTATGTTTTTTTTTCAGGGGGGGGCAAACCATTTTATAGCATTTACTGTAAGTATGAGTGCTGCTTGTTACCACCCACTCGTCCCACCACTATTTTGTTGCTGGTAATTCGCTCATATCAACTCGTGTTAACAACTGGAGCAGCTCAGGATTAAAGAAGACCACAGCGTCGTCTGTCTGCGGCGGACAATTAGCGCCCTCGGCGGACATAGCTGGAAACAGAGCTGGGATTAAGGATGACTTATTCTGTCTTCTGTCTTCGGCATTGGCGGCCCATGCATCAGCCACAAAACTGATTAGGTCCACTCAGAACCCCACAGAACGCCCCACTCCTGTGTGTAGGGAACAAACTCCAGTCAGTTTCCTCCACGTTGCCCACCCATCATCCAGCTCCCTGATTAAATAACACGAATAAAATTTGGTGTCGGCGTTGCCTGTCAGGCAGGACGGATAGTGGGGCTGTGTTGGGGACCTGGTGGGATGGGGTGCTCCCTCGGCGCCCTCCTACCCCCAGCAAAGTATACGCTGTTTCCACCCAGCACAACTTACTCCAGGCAACGCGCCCCCCCCCTTTGACCACCTCTGGTAGCTCCCACACTCCTTCCACACTCCACAACCTCTCCTGAGATTTCCGCCCATCTGTGCTCATAATCCATGCAGTGAAAAAAGACCTTTCAGCGCAGTTGGAAAACGGAAATCATTTCCCTTTTTACACGTATAGATATCGACGGTGTTTTGTTGGTTGACTGTGCTTTTCCTATTCCTGATGAATTTTACTTTATTTTCCTACTGAAATAATCACCGTCATTCATTTCAACATCTCAACATCAAATTTCCTACACTCATTTCTACACCGATAGAGTGTTGGAGGTCCTGCGCTTACTCCCCTACCACTAAGGTTCATTTATGGTTATATCATATCCCTTCTGTTTATCTGTTTACAGTACAGCACTGAAGGGTACAACATTGTAGAAAAATCAGAGAAAGTCCAATCGTTGATGGAAATTTGATAATTTTGAGTAAAAAAAAAAAAAGAAAGAATTCGTGCGATAGTACAATGAAACATCCCCATGAAGGGGGACATGGTAAAATCATGGCTCTACTTTGAAAAAAAAAACAACAACAAAAAAACTGGTAAGTAACGGATTTTCACGCGGATCTATGCCAAAACATGCACGAAAATATGCAAATCAACTGTATTTATACATGTTTTGGGGTAAGTAATTATTTTGATGCCCCTTTCTATAGGCTTTGACTTAAAACAAGTAGTATATAACAAGTCCTCTTGTGGTCTCCTTGGTCATAATTCATATGCATCAAACATACATTGAAGGAAATTTGGCCTTGCTTAATTTTGTATTTGAATTAGAAATGGCATGCTCGGTCTATGCGTTATCAGGGATGCAGTCGTTAGTATACATACATTACATGCGTAGATCGATTGGAAATTTTAGATTACAACACTGTTTACCTATTGGAACACCCTATTGATTCTCCCTAAGCAGAAAAAGAAGTTAAAAATTTGATATCACTTTTATACATTATGTTTCTCTGTGGAATTCATCAAAGTTGATTGGGGAAAATACAAGAAGAGAATAAGGGATTCTTAAGTAGGGAAACTAGCAGCATGTTTAGAAGCCTTTGTATCTATCATAGAGATGGAGAATAGAGGTCTCCATAGATACATGGAGACCTCTAGTCTCCATGTATCTATCTACCCATAGGTTTGGGTCAGGTCACAGCAGGTCCCCACAGCCTACGCCCTGGAGTGACCCAGATTCAGCTGCCACCTCCAGTGTCTTATGATGAGCTGCCATGTGAGAGTGTTCCACTTGTGAAATGTGAACGTGATAGAACGCTACAGGAGGCAGTTATGGAGCACATGTAGTATGGAACAACTTGATCAAAGTTTGCTTTTTACTTTGGGTTCACTCGCGTCCAAATCATGGCTTAGAAACTTTGGATTTCCACCTAACCCTCTTTTGTTAGTGCTGCATGAAAACAAATGTTTAACTCACGATAGCACAGAGAGCTACTGCAAATTTTTGGTTCTCTATACAGATCTACTTTGTTAGTTAGAATTACAAAAATGTCTTTGGCCTGTTTTCACTCTCCTGTCGGAGTGGACGTTGGGGTTACTAGCACAGTGAGACCGACTGGCTGCTACTGCTACACGGGAGCTCACAACGCCAGAGGCCGCTGGCTGGTCGGGCAAAGGCCCCTATTGCTTCTCATATTGCAAACCATTTAATTTCCCCATATCTCACGGCAGGATAATTCTTTATCGTGAAGTCTAGGATAATTCTCACCGTCCAAATCATGACTTCAATCTGAGAAACTCGACACTTATCTCTTGGAAGTTTCCGATTGAACTTTTATAAGAACTTTGGTTTCCACCTCTGGGTGAATAACAAATTCACAGTCATTTCAATGGCGCCAACTAAGGGTGGGAATCAGGGACAGGAGGGATCAGGAGAGCCGGCTTATCACTATCCTCCAGGTGGCGGAGTCAGATCTCATAAATCCTGATCTGCCAAGCACTAATTCAGATTTTATTGTATTGACCCCATCCTCCTGCCCCACGTCCGACGACCAACCCATCCCCGGCTCTCCAAGTGAGATGACCCGGAGCGACGATAACTTGCTGACGGGGAGGGTGATGGGGACAGGGGACGGAGGGGTCGCACCCATTGACCCCTGTCCCACCCTGGAGGAGGCTGGAGGTGACTCCTATCACGGTCCAAACATACCTGGCTATATTAAGCCTGCAGCAGCTGACATGGTCTCTTGATGGATAGCCTCAATCTATCTGACCTGATTTAAAACCCACTGCTGACTTGGGCCATGTAGCTCGTAAGTTTATCCCAATGTTGTTGCTATTTACATTGACCTATATATTTTATGGGTACTTTTATGAACATTAGCATCTTTATTCTTCTTTTTGCATATATATTCCTGGAAGAGCAGTGTGGCTGACAGGCCCAAATTTATATGAGAAGGGTGATGAATTAGTCAACGAAAAGTCAGCATTTCTCTACTACTGCATGGGATGTGTAATGAGGAAAATATCAAAGTAGCGATTTTCTTGAACATTCTCCATGAATTTGCAAAGTAATACATTAGTTTTGTAAAGAAAACAGATGGGAGTATTATGGTTTGCATATCCTAACCAGCTGTTTGGAAGTCTGAACGAAACAAGTTCATCAACGGGAGAAAATAATTATGAATTGTCAGAAAACCTTTTCTACATCATACGTGTATTTCCATTGTGCCATTTCTGCGTTCCAAATATCATAAATGAAATATTCAACAGTACTAATCATTTTCTCCCATCGAAGTGATTTGGACTAAATCCGGAGCTTCATATTCATGAACTCTATGCTGGTATTTATCTGGGAACTTGATGTACAGCAACATGGCCGGAATTGCCGTTCCCATTGCAGGCTACAGCAGGTTAAAAACAGCCCATAAACATGCCTTCCTTATCATAAAATCGCAAACCACCCAAAGAGCCATATCCACATGGATAGCCCATGGGCTATACTTTAGGCATGTAGAAACTGCAAGATTGCCTATGCATGAATAACTTACCATGACCCCATAAAGCAGCACCTTCCCCTATCAATGACAGAAATCATATAGGTTTGGTGATCTACTAACTAGACACCTAAGCTTTTTCTGGCCACACTCTAGATTTATGAATGGCAATCTGACAGCAAGTCTCTTATTTAATGCATGATGGGTTATCTCTATTCGTTAGCGTCTTCACCTTTGACATCCAGTCTATGTCTATAGACAAGTAAGAACTTGGGCTGGGGATCTACAGAATGTATTCCAGTCTACCTATCTCTCCCTAGCTGAGAAAAGTAGTTTTAAACTAGCCATAAATCTGTAAACTAACTTTGAATCAATTATCATCGAGATGGCCCTTTAAGTGGCACATATGTGTGATAACATAAAGGTAATGTTCCTAGTGTTTGTTGTTGTTGTCAGTGAGAGCAATGAGATGACCATGTGCATCAGTCAGAATTAGAATTTGTGAAGACTTTGTTTAGGAAAGTATAGCCAAAGAGATACCTTTCGTTCAATTCTTCAATTCTATCCCAACGAAATTTAGATTTAATTTTAGATTTCAATCATTTCAGAATAACCATGATGTCCTGTGAGGCGGTACAGGTATATGCCTTCCGGTACCATTCGTGTTGACTATCACGTGTCAGAAAGCAGGAGGACAAGACTTGACTCTGTCATCCTCCTTCACTGTTTCCTCACACGTTTTATACACAACCACACTCACATCTGATCAATTATAGCAATTACCCTGCCTATCTAATTGTGTAAGTCCAGGTCACGTGTGACATGATCTCACGAGGAGGCCACATGGTTTGGAGTGAGAGGGAGGGGGTTGACAGTGACACTGTGACAGGGGGACTGACACCGCTGTCACCTGGCGTGTCCACATAGGGATGCTACAACTCCTTAAGGGAACCAGCTGTTGCTGGTGCATTGTGGGTCGTACAAACATGGAGGGATGTTCACATGGGGTCACATCCTCATTATGGAGTAATTAGAGAGAGTTAGATTGTAATTGTTGATGATTTCGTTCCTTTGTCTAAGAACAAAGAGCCTCATCCTTGTGCCAAAGGATTGAAGCTCATGTGTTTCTATATTACTTAAGCACCAAACCCACTGCTAGTTTTTTTTGCTCCTGCATTTCTGTGTACATTCATTCCTTTCTAGTCAGTCAAAGATGCGACGGTAACTTGCTGAAAGATTACTATAATGTAATGTGCAATTCGAATGAAAACCATTGGACTTGCTTATAGTTCCATTATCTACGTGTAATAACTTGCGTATTCACATACGCAATTCATGGAGCAATTTCTTTCATCCGTGGTGGGAATAATGTAATAATATCTCGATGATTCAAAGATGATTTAGTGGATTTTGAATCACATTTAGGGCGAAACCCGTACACTATTAATATTGCCAGAGACAGGAATCACTTGCAATAAGTTTATCTATCTACAGTAGCCTATCTTTGGTTTCATTCTTCCGGTGTAAGGTCATATGGGTGGGTCTGGTTTAGATATCTAGGAGGGAGCGAAGACTGCATAAAACCTAAGGAAGTGATCTCTTGCAATATGAAAACACATGTTGCTGGTTTGTGTGCCCGGCGGTTCCTGACAGGTCTGACCCAGGTTACTACCTCATCCTGTTCGCCACCAGGAGAGATAACACCCACCACCTTCAATTAAATGAAATGAATAAGAATATTATATGGAAACAGTAATATTGACAAACACTGAGACAGACATTATGAATTGAAGTCGCGTTTTGTGGCACAATACATATATTGCAAATCGTCCAGAGAGAGTGGGTGAGAGAGAGAGAGAGAGAGAGAGAGAGAGAGAGAGAGAGAGAAAATTATACCAAACAACCAAAAGAGATACAGCCATGTACATGCGCACATGTACCTCTCAATGTGGGTGGGAATATAGGTGGGGAATCAAGTGCATGCCATCAGTTTTACGACGAGCTGACATGAAAGCTAAGGGGTGTACAGGTGTGTGGAGTCAGCTTAATACCAGGTAGATACAACCTAGACCCCGCAGGTGAAAGCAGGTCGGAGCACCCTCCCCCAAACCAGCACCCCCCTCCACTATCAACCCAATCTCCCAACACCACTCTCTCACAACTCATTCCAACACTATGGATCCACAGCAACACGGTGGTACCAACATACATGTGTGCATGGTTTCAGGCTGGTCCCCTCTAACAGACCCCACACGCTTCAACCAGCAATGAATTCCATACTTTTCCCGCTTGGGAAGTTTGCCAAGTAGGTCAGGCTGACTAGCAGGCATACCACCCCTCTCTGCCACACTCTACCTACCATCAGCACATGGTTTAGGTCATGAATGCTACCAAACATGCAAACAATACAGGTATACAGTATACCAGGTTTCTGTACCAAGTGCCGTGCTCCTGTATACGTGGATGGGTGCTGTGGTACATCAATTTGCATACCGTCACACACTTGTAAACACATACTGGCAATCATTACCTCCTGGTAAAAAATGCTCAAATAGACCTCGATAGTTATTGTAGGGTATGGTACTATACTAGCTTCTCTAACGTCATGATCATGAGATATTTGATACTTTCTACAGCCAGGATATCATAATATATTATATAAAATATATGTAAAAAAGAACACTGTCCGTTTGTAATTTCCTTTGGGATAAATTCGAAATAATTTACATTCCAAAAATAGGTCCACTCTGATTGCTAGAAAAAATATTGAACGTTGAAAAAGAGAGTAGACAAAAATAAAACAAAAGTTGTCTTTTGAAATCATCATAATTGCATTTCCATGCAATAAGACTGACTGTCCTTTGGGATAAAAAGAGTTTCGCTTGTATCATCCATCAATTCTAAAACAAAAGGAGCCACTTAAGATCCGTCCTTGTCCGGGAGCAATGTATGACCTCGTTAGGAGTAACAGGAGCTGCTCGTTAGAGTTTGTCCCAGGCCGCTGAGCTGCTCACAGCAAAAAGACCACACTTGATTGGCTCAATCCGCTAAATGGCAAATTAGTCGTCGCCGGGTGTTTTGTGATGTAAAATGGCGAGGATAAGAAAGGCCCTCTCCCGCACATCCATTCTCCCTCCCTGCCGTCTTGCCGGAGACAATTACATGAGAAAAATAGAAAGGGAAATATGAGATATCGATAATTAGTATGAGGGACCCGGGTTGGGAAGGAGGGGATATGGTGGTGGGAGTAGGGAGGGGTGGTGAAAGTTTTGAAGGGGTGGGTGGATTGGAGATAGGGATTAATCCATCAACCATTAGGAGGAAAGCAAAGAAAATACCACCGGAATATGATCCATTTAGATCCTCGACAGATCTCGTGTTGATTTCCACCCTGGTAATCCATTATACTCCTTGTGAATAGATGTATGATTGGATAGGGATTGGGGTATGGACAGGGACACGTATACGCATATAGCACCAAAACCTGTTAGACTAGTACTCGACAAAGGTTGCCACGTAACAAGAAGGAACAAAGTAGTAGAAGTTGACAGATTCTTAAGAGATCTAATGATTTACTGATTTTCCTCAAATAAGAAGGAGAATATTCAAGGTGATCTTCATTTCCTTTCGCATTCTGCAAGGGAAGCCCTTGCAACTGCTGGCAGAAAGATAAGGTTAATTTCACAAAGAAGAAAGCATAATAACAACATAGAAATCCAAATAAAGTAAGTTAACAGATTCGTATCTGGTATATTCTTTGGATCGTTGTCTTGTTCAATCCTCCCTGGTCAATGCTACATCTATTTTGATGTTATAGTACATACATGTGATATTCCTTTCTATCACTACATGTATATACACATGCAATGTGGTTGTTTCAACACCCAACAAATGCATGTCGTAGTTGCTAGAATATTGAACCATTGAAGCTATGCCCTCTCCCCACCCACCTTCACCCGCACATATACATACAGCAAAGTTTGGCTGTGGGCCACATAATGGCTTCTGCTTGGCTAATGCTGGGGTCGGACTGCGGCATTGGGGTCACATCACAATGATCCCAACCTTCCCCCTCCCTCACCCCACCTCATCCCCCCTCCCCTTCCAAACATCCACCCCTGACAACAGCATTACTAGCCGGCCCTGGAGGGTTGGTCCTGTATACAAGCATACTTACCAGCAAGAATCCCTAAAACCAAGATCTTATTTGGATCTCATTTGGCTGCTCTCCCTCACCCCCTGTGTCCTCAAGCCAAGTTTTCCTCTCCTCTTGGTACCGGCACAAATTACTCCATTGCTGGGACAGTGTGGTCGCACCAGGATCAATTTTACCTCGTTTAGCTCTGGTATTGCGGGTCTAATGCATTTGTGCCCAGGTCACTTTGTGGTTATATATAAAAGTCCATCAAGTGGTACTTTTTGCTCACCCTAGATACAATGTGGTGCTCATTGATTGCCTGGTGGGTGTCGGCCTTTACAATGGACTCAAAGGATCAATATCCATCAAGCTAGGTGTAGGGTAGAGACTGATCAACAGGCCTCTAACATGTATTGAAGCTAAATTCCAAGCCTAAAACCAGCTTATAGGCCATGTTATCAGACTCAACGATCCTAATTGGTGGAATACAGGGTACATATATAATATATGTGTGTATATATATATATATATATATATATATATATATATATATATATATATATATATATATATATATATATATATAGTTTGCAGCAAAATAAAACTGTTCTAGAAACTATGGTTATATAATAATGGTATACGGTGCACATAGTCAGAATCAATTTCTATGCATTCTGCACTATTCGACCTCAACTCTTATTGCTGCAAATCTAGTAATCCAACTCCACACTCTACACGTCATCCGATATAGCACACATTCATAGCATTTATTACCGGTAAGCTAATTTCATTCATGATTAAATTTTATCAAGCATTTCAATTATGTTTTTCTTTCTCGCGAGGTAAAACTATGTTAGGCATGAATGACGACAGATCCAAACTTACCTCTTCCACTCACGCAGGCACAAAGACCACAGCTGGGCCATTCAACGCCCACCCCCATGATGTGGACATCCCACCCTACCTGGCGGTATACCCCCTCCATTAAATTTTCAACACGCAGCTCCAGGGCGGCCGTGTGAAAACTTGGTGGCCCTGTGCCCAGGAGGGACTCACAGGGGTGAGGGGTCACTCTGATGGAGACGTAGCACCATGTCGCCATGCTAGGCCCACCGGTCATTGGACATCCACTTTAATGGACGTCATGGTGACTCATGACGTAAAAATCAGGAAACGACGTCGCGACGTCATAACAAAAGTAACTTTATGAGAAGTTTTATATAGTGGGACACAAAGGGGGTTACAAGTCCTTTTGGGGTAGCGTTATTGCTTTCTGATCTCTCCATAGAATTTCGTTAGTTTACGGGGATTCCCTTTTTTTTTACGCTCGCGGCAACTCCCACTTTCCTAACATAATCTAGATTTTCCCCATCGAAAACTATTAGAAGAGTCCCTACAAATTTGTAAGCCAAAGAGTGACTTTGAACATAAAGTGCATCTCCTAGAATGAAGTGGCACTAATGCAAGCTCTATACATTTTGTGCCGTGGTGGTGGAATTTGAGTGTTTTCCTATAGGTATTACTAATAGATATAGGTCTACTCAGGACTAAGGATGGGATGCAGCAGGGTTGGGGGGGGGGTTGTGAGATTAAGGACTAACTACACTGGTACGTCCTAGTGGTTGGGGGACATACATAATGGTATGGGGGGGGGGTGAGTGGAGTGGGAAGGGGTGGCCATAATGGATGGCAGGGGGAAGGGGCAGCGCAAATTAAATAATTCATCTTAAAATGCGGTTACTATGAGAAAATGGAGGTATTCAATTTCTGGTGGTGACGATAAATTGGCATGATTGCATGGCGGGTAGGGGGAAGGAGGTAATGGATAGGGCCTGGATTGGGAGAGCTATTAGACGGGATTATTATTAATAATCGTCCACATAGGCCCTACCCATGGCCTCGCCAGTTTGTCGACATTCAAAATGGCCGACTTGGAGATGGATGGGCGGCCATAGATAACGTTATAGCCCACGACACATCACATGACTTGACATCATGTGAGTGACCACCACCATGTGTTGTGGGCCAGGTAAAAAATGAGTACATGAATGTAATAAGTGACCAGGTGAGCCAGACATGAGTGTTTTTACCACCAGACTGTTGTCAGTGTAAGCAAAAATGTACTAAATGTCCTTCAGCATAAATAATAATGAAAAACGTACACTCTAGACATCTCCCCAAACCGTATTTCAATCACGTTATATAGTACATGTTTTATAACAGAACTATGAAAAATCTCAGGTCATTTCTACCAATAATCGACAGTAATTAGTACTTAGTGAATTGTTTCCACAACGAATGAAGAAATTTATGTTGTGGAATATCTCAGTTATTTGTCTTTGATACTGAAAATGCAACAATGTCAGAAAAATATGTAGCTCCTTAAACTCCAAACATTCGAATAAGTTTCATGGTAAAACTAAATAGAACAAAATCAAATAGTTCTCCAAGTATTTTCCCACTAGTTTCCAACTCGTGGAAGAATTCTGAGTGATTCCAATATCACTTTTCTCTAAAAGCAGCATGCAATGCTTGATACAGAGATTTAGACGAATTTGGAGACACAAAAAATGTTGTGCGTGACTTAGAACTTTGCAAAAGTGGGGGAGCTGCCTTCATAACTAGAAAATAATAATCCTCTCGTGCTTTCAAGATTGCTATTTACCTCCAGGGCTGCATGGCTATTTAGTTCTTTCTAAACCAGTTTTATTCACTTCATGTTCTGGAGATCACATGCTTGCTGGTCAGAGCCAGTCCAGACCATGCAAAGTTAATGCTTAACCCATCTAAAACCCATTATTAACGTCTCCCTCCAGACCACCCAACTGGCTTCTCTCCAGCCATTTCTACTCTTTTAAATCAAACTATCGACTCACTCCTTCTTGTGATCAATACCATGACCAAGTGACGCCTAGTGGGCTCTGGCTGAACTAGAACACGGAGGCTGAGCACTGCGTGTTGTTGATTTCGTTTGGCGGTAGGTAACGTTATCTCCATGGCAACATCACCTGTTGCAGACGACAATTTGCCTATACTACTTACGGCCGTCTACCACTCCTCCCACTCCCCTGCTCACCCCTACTGCTCCTACACAGAGTCAGAATGGGCCCCATTAGTAGGAGGCCCCTTAATGGACCCATAACAATAACGATAATGGCCGTAACATTTACTGGAGGCGCGGCCAAAGCCATTCAGCAGGCACTCAATAAGGCTGACTGTAGTTTCTCCCGCTGCAACCAGGTGGCAGGACAGGCGACACGACACGGCGGCCCCCTGTCTATGGCCGTCCGAGGGAGACAAGGCGGAGGGTGAAGGCACTAAATTATGTCCACCACCCTTAATAACAATCAACATGGGATTTTAACACATTATCCAATATGAAATTCTTATAAGATCTTCCTGACTAAGTATGCCTTTATGTTAGCTTTAAGCACGTTGCAACATTTGACCCTATTCTCCTCCCAAGCCTGTCACAAGGGGTCTATTTGGCAGTATAAGATCACACGGAATGCTTACAAAATATGGTTGCCAATTGCACAACAACTTTTGCGTCATTTCTAATATATCATAGAAAGAATTAAACATCAGCGCCACAGGAGTGATCAAGTGTGCTAAATGAACTCCGTGTTCAATAAAAGTTAGCTGATTAAACATACCTTTAATGGTGCAATATTGAAATGTAAATGTCAATGTTATACTGGGAGGTTTCACAACTCATTTTATGATTCATGAATATTGCAAAACGACTACAACCCTGTGCTATTGATCAGAATACAATTCTAAACTACTCTAGTGGGGACCTCCTGGTAGTCAGTCCAGTGGGTGCGTAGTTTATCGATTTTGTATCTGCTATGCCATCGATTTTAAAAGGCACTTTTAGCAAAATCCATTCTCACAATGTTGCTATATGGCTACCTTCAGAAGTATAGATGTCAATGGGCTTTACAGGCACAGCAGTAGACTCACAGCGTTTGAAAAAAAAATATCCCAGTATGTCTTTTTGTGTAACCACTATCAGAATATAAATTTTGCATAATTTACATGGCAGACATAGACCTGTGTGATCGATCTGTACATTTTGATTGATTCGACATTGTTTATTTAAAACCTTTCAAACGTCAGCTGGCTTGTATAGCTGCGCTACTTGCCATTTTGTAAATTGTTTATTCACAGAGACATTGTAGACACATTTAGGACATTTCATATTTATAGAATCCACTCCTAAATACAAAACAGCAACATGCAGGTATGGAACTTCTTGATGTGTGCCATCAGTCACTGGGAGACAGTGCAGGGTCGATTGTCACAAATTTGGCAAAGATTCTGCTTCATTTTACATTATTTCGTGAGTCTACAATATTTCGTCATGGGAAAAGGCCTATACCAAGTACATTTACATGTGCATTTTGTAGTTCTTATTCGGTATTTACTCCCTGGGGTAACTGCCATTTTACACAAACCAAAACAATTCGAGCAAACTTCAATTTTTTTCTGCCCAATCTTGGTCAAACTCTTGAGAATCGATACATTTATGTGAAAGGCGAAACTAACATAGCGAATGGCGTGTAGAGGGGAAAGGGTAGATGAACTGAGTCGGAGGTGGCTAAGGGCCTATACATGTTTAGTTTACTGATGCACTCTGTGGTATAGGGTGGAGAGGTCAGGGTCATTGCAATACAAGGAAGCAGGCATGTATAAAAGGATCAAGCCTGTGTATATTTGAGAGAAGGTGAGAGGGTATGACTGACAGTGAGGGCAGGGTACAGGGGGGTGTAATGGAAGCTACATGTACAGGGAGTGTGAATGTGGCAGTGAGTAGGTGCAAAGTTGTGATCAGGGAATGGCAGAAAAGAAGGGGTGGAGAGGGTGAAACCTGAAGGAGGCCCAGGGACGGGGAGAGGGTAAGAAGAATATGTAGAGAAAAAAAACTTACAAGTTCAAGAGAAAGACGGGGGAAGGAAATAGGTGTAGGAACTGAAGGAGGCAGAGTGGGGGGGGTGCAGGAGGATGGGTCAGTGAATGAAGAAGTGGAGGTATAATGCTTAGGAAGGAATGAAGGGTACGGGGAAGGGATGTAGACCAAGCAGGTTAAAAGGCTAAGAATATCGATTGATCTGGCCATGGATGAGAAAAGGGTTTTGACGGCATTGTGGATGGGGTGAATGGAGGCAGGAGAGTGAAGTCTGGTAGTGCGTGTGTGTTTGGAGGGGGGGGGGTAGATGCTTGGTCTGATAGAGACGTGGCCGTCGCCGCCTTCTGACGCTGCACCCTGGAGGATGAGCCATCCACAGGAGGAGCTGCGCGCGCAGACTGATGGCTAATGTGCAGTCAGGCGTGACGCTCCGATAAGTGGCGCAGTGCGCCGCCATGCGGACGTAATGAACTGTATCTGGGCCACTGGAACGCCCAGCACCGTCAATGAACAACCCCCAAAGCCTGACTCTGGACACAAACTCCACTCTTGTCCCCCACCCATCACTCATTTCCGGTTCCTGTCCATATTGAGGATTTCTGGGAGGAGTGCTCTTCTTTAAAGGAGACTTGCATGGGCACGGTCTTTCCTCCTGTAGATCCGTTGGAATTTCCACCAGGGAGGCATTATGAAGTGATAAGAGTCGATTAATATCGAGGATCATCCATGATGGATTTTCCAAGTTTGATTAATGGCTGATTCCCTTCCATGCAGGCTGATTAATGCTTAATTCATTTACCCAATGCCAAATAAACACTACAACGGAACACTCCGGGAATGCAAGTAAATATTGTTTGACGCTACCAGAGTGTACGCAAGCATGTGCCGCGCTTGCATAATACAAATAACCTGAGTGATTAAGAGAGGAAACACAGGGGCTTTTGATGAAATTCCACGTCACTGTGCTTGTTCTACATTAAACAGCGAGTCATAGTACTTATGCCTCTCATACCAACGTCATACGTCAGTGAAGTGATTGATGACGTAGGCAGTGAGGTGGCATGTGACCACAATGGTATGAGCGCCGTAAAAGGCAGCACCTCTGAACGTCACGGTCATTTCTTCATAGCACCATGGTGCCTGCCAAGGGTAAGAATGACAAGTGCAAAAAGGAACACTTTGCATGGGAAAATGATGAGTGGTACTCATGTCTTGTCTCCGCACCTATAGGTTAGGCAGGGGCGTAGGAAAAGGGGGGGGGCAGGCCCTGGCCCCTGGCCCCCCAATAATGAGGGGGTTCCCTATATAAGCCTATATGAAAATATAGCAGCCCCCCCCCCCGAGACTCCTGGCCCCCCAATAAAAATTTGCTTCCTACGCCCCTGTTAGGTCCTAGTCTTTGACTACTTGTAAATTCCTCCCTTTGGCACTATGCAGAACCTTATAGAAAGGGCATACACAGGAAGCATTAGGTGAGTAGGGAGGTCAAGTGTTGTGTGTTATGTCCACAAAGGTTGGATAGTTGCTCGATTAGAAGGTAGCTTTCATAAAATAAGATAATAGAAAGAGTAAGATGAACCAAAGATCTAAAAGTACCAACAGTTTAAAATCTACTTGCATTACTAACCACATTGCATCTCAGCCCTGGCAAGGACAGACTGATGATACCGCCTTGGACAGATCATAAGTTTCTTGCAATATTCTTAGGTTATACGTTAGTTTGTCAATTCAAGAATCCCAACATATGTGTTATAGTTATAAAGCCCCAATTACATAGAGCAGCCGGATCTTACCTTATCGTGTAGGTAGGGTGATGTTCTTCAATAGGGACAGGGCCTGTAACAAATTGATATAAATATTTAGATAAAGGAGCGTATGAGCATTTGGAAAGGGAAGAAGATACCATGGAGGCGTAGGAAAAGGGGGGAGGGGCCAGGGGGGCCCGGCCCCCTCATCACAGAGGAGGTGCCCCCCCAAAATGTGTCAACTCCCATTATAAAATGTACAAGATTCCCACGGCTCACCTCTCAAATTGGACAAATGTGTCAGTAATATAGGAAAAATGGCAGCATTGTTTAAAGATAAGCCATCAAGGAATAACCTTTTATATAAATCCCATACAGAAATGCATCAACACCCGCACGCTCAAGCCGTTATTTCTTGGTGGCTGGGGTGGGGCCCCCCTGAAGAAAATTTTCTTCTTACACCTCTGCCATGTAGAAACGAGATAGGCAATCTAAAGAAACAATTTATCTCTATACTCAGGTGGCTGAAAACAACGAAGTGAATAACAAAGGAAAATGATCCAGGCACAAAACACCATAATACTTACAGCACAAACAAAGGTATTAGTGGTAGAGAATATCATGCTTAGGATCAGATACTTATTAGGAAAGCAGTAAACAATGCTAGCTCAAATACTTAGCAGAATTATAGGTGGGGACATTTCAGTGTCAGTATCGCGAATTGTAAGGGAGGAGAAAGAAGATGAACGGTATAGGAATTTAAATGGGCGTTGCTTGTTATATGACAATCATAATGGCCATAGGTATGGACCTAGCATATTGTATAAGGCAGGGGCGGATCCAGGATTTTTGAGAAAGGGGGGCGGCATAATTTTTTAGCATAGGACGGGTGGTATACCCATCACTACTGAAGTGCAGTGATTCTGTAAGCATAGCCAAGTGACTATGGTAGGGGGTCTGCCAAAAAAAAAAAGAATTTTAGAAGACATTTGGTGGATTTTTCTGTATTTCTAGACCCAAATTGAAAGGCTGCCATGGTCTCATTTATAACAAATTACAGATATTCAGCCAAGGAGTGAGGGCAAGATGAGACTCAGACTGAGGTGGGGGAATGCTGGGATAGGACTGGCATAATAGGCAGGATAAGACTTAGGAGGAGGAATGGTAGGACTGTTCATGGGGTTATGATAAGAATGGTGGCATGGGACTAAGACAAGGGCAGGATGAGACCTCTACAGGTGGAGGAAGGGTGGGAGTGATGATAAGTGTTGGATGTGACTGAGGTGGTGGGATAGAGGGACTGAGGTTCAACTATCTATGTTGTGCTTGGGGGTAAGGGCATGATGAGACTGTAATGGGGAAATGGTGAGACTGAGAGTGAGGTACTGGGGGCTGAAGGTAATGGCAGAATGATACTGAAATGGGAGGAAGAGTGTGACGTAACTGTGACTGGGGGTAGGGGCTACAAAGCAGGATAGGACTGAGGTGGATGAATGGTGGACTGGGGGTAAGGGCAGGAGAAGAAATGAATGACCTGCAACACCCTGGTGCCACCCTTACCCCCAGCATTCCACACCCATAGTCTCATCCTCATTTACCCCAGTCCCACAATTCCTCTACCTCAGTCTCATATCCTATCCTACGAATCACCAGAATCACCAAGAAGTGGGAGGCAGTAGATACATGTACACATTTCTTAAGAGCAATGGGGGACATTGGCACTTCTTAAAATCAACAAGGTCATATTGGATCCCCCATTTATCACCCTGATCTACCCTCAGCTTGACCTCCCATGTGAGCCCTTTACTCCCACCAGT
Source organism: Acholoe squamosa (assembly GCA_949317995.1). Taxonomy (NCBI): domain Eukaryota; kingdom Metazoa; phylum Annelida; class Polychaeta; order Phyllodocida; family Polynoidae; genus Acholoe; species Acholoe squamosa. Next base: position 36,242,714 of record OX439048.1, on the reverse strand, counting down.
TTTGTGGGACTTTGGGAGATGATTTAGTGATCTATTCTAATGGGGAAAGTTTAGAAATTCTTGATGTCAAAACATGCAATCTGGTGACTTCTGGTAATGATGTCATAACTTTGATTCTATAGGAATATTTGAGAAATTCTTTCGCTGTTGGAAAGACCAGCACACAAACATTCTGAGAAACATAATTATTTGTTGGAAAAAAGGGGGGCACATGCCCCCTGTGCCCCCTCTAAATCCGCCCCTGTAAGGTTACTAATAGTACTTAGTAGTGTAGGAAGTATGTACCTGCAGTATGTTAAGTGGGGAGGTTTTTGTCATTAGGTATAACAGGTAAAAGACAGCAACATAAAAGACTAATTTTATTTCTTTTAGTGAGTTAGGTGTTAGTAGACAAGAGTGCTACTACATGTGATGAGGATGGTTGCCATCTGTAGAAGCATCCACCACCATCCACCACCATCCACCACCATCCACCCCTACTCCCACCTGCCCACACCAGTACCTAAAAGCTCACCTGTGTAGGTGGCAGCAGCACTACATTGCATGTTACTTTAAGCAGCCCTTGATCAACTCAAAAACTACCCATTCTGATAATGGACTAAGAAGCCATCTAAAAGCTAGAGGCAAGTGCAAAAGTTTTCTCTCTTCTTTCGATTTGTACCAAAGTGCAGGGTAGTGTTTGGGAAACACCACAGAATCTGTGCTTTGACTAGCTTACATTACAAGCAAGCTCCTTTAAACTCTTTTTAATAAATAAATAAAGTGAGCAATGGGTGATGTCAGCTTTTGCTGAAAGCTGGTATTGGCTATTGCTCTTCTGGGAATGCTTTTCAGGTTGCCTTCATTCTCGCAAATTTAGATCGCATACTCTCGTTTACAAATGAAGTTAGCATATCACATTTGTACTAGTATTAGATCAATATCATGAGCTCTTCTGTCTGCGCATTTGACATGTTTATAATTATGTCTGATGCTCCTGATAGACTATAAGCTTTAAAACAATAACCATGATGCAATTAAAACTAGAACAAAACTTCTATTTTTCATAAAGGCCACATGTGAACTTTACTGATAGTTGGCAGATGATCATATTGGCCTAGAGTGTGGGTGGTCCAATGCCTCACCCACAATCTATACACCATCCATGTTGCCCCGAGCGAATCATAAATATTTGACCAGGCTGTATGAGACTAGCTAATGTAATGTACTCAATGCTATATTTTCTCCCTGTAGAGGTAGGGTATATGGGTATCCAAGGTTTCCATTGATGCAACCCACTATGCTTCATTGATACATCACTGAGAGTCCATCTCATAGGCAGAACTATGGCGTTGTGCCGCCATCCATGGTGAGGGACGCAAAGGTTTTATAACGAAATTGCCCAAAATATTCAAATTATGTTTTAGATTTTGGAAAACATTGGCATAACCATTTCAAGTGTGGATAGTTGAATTTTCAGAGAAATTGCATAAATACAACATGTTAGGTCTATTGTAGAAGCTAGGAGGATATTCATATTAAGACACACTGATGCATTAAGTGCTACCCCAGCTGAATACACTGCAGAAAGCAGCTCATGTATCAAGAAGATGATAATTTGTGTATGTAACATGAAAAGCATGATGGAGGCCATAACATACTGTAAGCAAATACCTAATTCTGAGACCAAACTCTACTGGCACAGATTAGTTCTATAATATGTCTAATGTCCGCGTCTACTTTGAAGCAAGCGATAAATACTCCTGAATATACATCATACAGGAAACTGCTTTTTATATGCCTGTGTCTCTTCTCTGAAGGGATGCAATAAAATAGTCAGTATGGATGGAGGCTTGCCAGGATTCCCTGGGCCAAGAGAGATGGGAAAGGGGAAAACTGTGTTCGAGGAAGGGGGCATTCACAAATGGCATCACACGTAAATTTAGCTCTCTGTGGAACTCCCTCCCCCTCGAAAACACACATGAACACACCTGTCACCATTTTATTTCCAATTATCTTATGTGAATCATGTATATGCTTGGTCACGTTTGTTATACCCAAACAGCCCCTCCAAACTCCCAGCTCAGTGACGTCATTTGCGGATGCTCTCAAAGCGGAAGAAGCAGTGGGAGGGGTGGGTAGGCAGGGTGGAGTTGAAAGGGCTACCTGCACTACACTCACCTGTCTATTGCAGGTCTAGTTCCTATGGGTACCAGCATGTGCTACTTTTTATTTTGCAGGGTTCACAGGTATTTCTAGTCTTTCACCCTTTAGTACTAATCATATCGATAATAGATATCAGATATCAGCAGTATTTTTTAGAGGGCATTGGACCACTTAATATTAACTTTACCTAACATTGTATTTCACCAGGAGGTTACTCCGCATGGCCTCTGCATGGCAATTCTGGTCCACTATCAATCAGTCCTGTCTGTGTAATCTATCATGTCTAGCACCAAAAATATCCTGCGCATGCAGATGAACCATATGATTCATATCCCTCCAAGTATCCAAGCGTCGAAGAAACTGAACATTATAATAGTAAGGTTGGATGTCCAATGATGCAATGTAAAAATTAACTGTTGAATCTACCAGGGATCCTTGTATCACTGAACCACCATATCATAAATAATTGTATTCTATTCCAGTCAACCAGTGTAGTTTTTAGAAGGAGTCCCAGGTGGCAATGCAGTGTTACAAGGAATCTCTGAAAATAATAACTGATCTCTGGCAACTTTGGGACAAGGGTAGCGCCGTTTTTTCGACAACATTTTTTTCACAGTATATTCACGATTGATAGCTAGAATCAATAACCAGAAATAGACATGTTTCAGTTTAATGTTTTACACATGTAGTTAGTGCACATACTATATTGCAGACCTTTGGTAAAAAGTGTAATATAACATTGTATTAAAGGGTCGATGTAGCATCATCCACACAACATAAGTGTCTGTATCCTGTCAGGCCTGGAATTTAGACTTCCGGGAGTCATCCCTAGAAGTTGACATTAACTGTCAAAATATCAAAACTATACTCCTGGGGGTCGCTTGGACGATTGCAAGCTGTTACCTAAGTATGCTCTCTATCTCCAGTCCTTGACATAATATTTCTTTTTGCTCCCTTAACTACTCCCTTATAGCAGAGGCCATGTGGAGTAACTTTGACACTCCAGTGACGTATGGGAATATAATTAAATTAGACTGAGGGAAAAAAGGGCCCCTGTTATTTGTATACACAAAGAATGCACATAATTCCAGTAGTTAACCTCAGTGGGCCAGCTGTGCCTCAAATTGCTAATATTTACATTGTGGTACTTCTGATTACATAGGTCAGTGTCCCGCCAGCGGCCCTGGGAGCATGCTGGTTTATATTTAATTTTCCATCAATCAAAGTCACTGCCATCAATCATTAGGATTTCGCGTGTGAAGCCAGGAAATAAGTGCTACTATGGCAGTGCATGGTGCCCCGTCTCCTGTTCCACGACATGGCGTTTGGCAACATTATGGCTAAACTGATGTGGATATTAGCATCATATAGGGTGAAGTTAATGGGCGCCTGAACAGGAGGAACATTTGGCAATATTGACACTGATTATTTGCATGATAGAGATGCATCACGGCTTTCAACATTGCACTCATGAATGGATTGAACTTAAATAGCAATGGAAAGATATATAAAGAGGATGGAGTGTGTATACATACTAGATATTCCCCTTTGCCTTGGTAGATGTGCTGTAGTGTTTCATGCCTATTTTGCATTACACAGGATAACTCAAGACCCATTTCATGTTCATATCTAAGCACTTATTAGTCATTATTTGAAAAATGTTAAATGCATTCGTGCTTATTAGTCATCGTCTAGCACTTGCAAACAGGGGGAAAAGGCACAGCACAAAAAGAGAGTGATTACTAGACAGTAAAACCAGGGAGCTCTGTAAAAAACAGACATATCATTTGTCCATAAAATCAATACTAATTGAAGAAACATAACTCAGGCCATCAAATCTCCATAAATCCAATCACATGCCATAAAATGACACTCTACCTAGCATAAAACCATATTCCCAATCTGCCTCATGGCAATGGTAGCAATATGAGGCTGGTGGCAGAAGAGCAGGTTGGACTCATTAGTGCTCATAGCATGTGTATATGTTGCATACTCTACAGTCTTACCTGCACCTGTTAACTATTAAAGCTGCACCCTCTGACCTTGCCCAGCCAACTACAACGGCGCATGCCCAGCCCTAGGGGGAGGGAATCGCCTGGGGGCATCAGTGCTTCCCCTAGTGGGCAGTTTGCATGATCCCTGCAGGTAGACTTCAAAATACAACCAACTTATTATTCCTGACCAGGGTCCAAAGGTTACCCACTTAGTTTGCATGCACAGACTTTCACCTGGAGTCTAGGTTGTGGATTTAGAATGTGTATGTTTGACTAGAGAGGATATAAACAAAATTTGTATTATCTCTGGGCCCTGTTTCTATACTTTTCAAAAATGAATGGCACCATCCATGCCCACTAATGCAAAGCTAAAAGTGCAGATGGAGCAAAAACTGCTTTCTGTTTCTTAACTTGAGTTCTACTCTCCTGCTCTATTGACGAGAGCTGGCTAGGACAACTTAAGAAACACTAATGCAATGGTGCCATCCACCTCTAGTGCACCCCTCACTGGTATATCCTTAGGGCCTTCCACCTATTCATTTGTGCCTTATATCTTATGTGTAATCAATTGAATTACATGGATTCTGTTTCTTTAGTAGGCTGTGGATGGCACCATTTGCATTAGTGTTTCTTAAGTTGCTCTCTCCAAAATAGATTAGTTTGAGTTCTATCTGAGCTCATTTTAGCCAACTGCCTAAACCCAAATAAATAAAGCAAGAAGTGCCACTGTTTCTAAACCTAAGAATGTAGCTCAAACTGAGTCCCATCTGCTCCATTGATGAAGGCAAAATTGTTGCTTTTCAAACAATTCTTCCGCCAACCCTTATAGGTGGTCAGGACAACTTTAAATAAGTGAAATACACATGAAAACTTGGATGATTCATTTGATGATAGATGACCTGAAATTCAAGGATTTTGATGGCACCATTGCATGAGTGTTTCTAAAGTTGTCCTATCCAGCTCTAGCCAATAGAGCATTAGAACAGAACTCAAGTTTAGAAACAGAAACATGTTTTTGCTGGGTCTGCACTATTAGCTTTGCATAAGTAAACATGGATGGTGCCATTCAGGTACACAATCAGGGCCATGATGGCAGCAAAGTTGGTTAGAAAACAACAACTTTACTTCCACCAATAGAACAGATGGGACTCAGTTTGAGTTCTATCCAAAAGTTTAGAAACAGTGGCACTTCTTGCTCTATTCATTTGGATCTAGGCCCTTGGCTAACACAGGCTCAGATTGAACTCGAACTGAGCTGTTTTGGATAGAGCAACTTAAGAAACACTAATGCAAATGGTGCCATCCAAACCAACTATTGAAACAGGGCCCTGAGGATATACACATAAAAAGGTTTCTATTCTCTCTGGTTTGACTGAAGTGTCCCATGAATCCAAAGTATTATACTACATCCTTATGTGAGAAAGGCGATTTACCACATATGCACCCAGTATATTATGACTGCATTGTCGAAATGGTTATAGAGTACAGCCACTGCTTGTGAAGCCATGTATACTGGACCAACAAGAACAAAACACAATTTAGCCTGATTGCATTCTTTTAAAGTCGGTTCTTTGCTGCAGTATTTTGAAGCCCTCAGCCACATATCATATCTCATTATCATAATTTAATGGCATTATACAATATCAACAGCTATAGGTGTACAGATATACTGCATGCAACAACAACAAAAAATAATGTAAGTGGAAGTCCAGACATATGAGACCTCCATTTGAGCAAACAAATAGCCCCATTCCTTGTCTTAAAAGACCTCCTCATAGGCAGTGTGTCGGCCGTGTGGCGCTTGCGTGGACAAGGCATAAATCACTGTAATTAAGTCTAATTGGAGTAACCGTTTCATTAGTGACGTTTTGCGGCACCCATTGTTGTAATCGGTGATCTCATTACACAGTATTTCCAGTCGGAAGGCACGAAATGATGTCGCAAAAGGCGCCCAGTCTTTGTCCCTGGCAGTTGGATGTCTTTTCGCCTCATGGACCTCCTTTGTCAAGCTTTTTTAAATCATATAGACTTATTACTGTGGCTTTGTGGAGAGGAAAAATTAAAAGCAACTTGATGTCAGAATTGGAGCTAACCATGTTAGAATTTCATCAGAGAAAAGCATTAGCAACATCAGGTTTACAAGCAGAAGGGGCATTAGAAGTCCCCTTACGCTATCCTTATCTATCTGTCTTTATCTTTAAATGCATTTCTCTTACTCATTAGATTTTTAGTAATCCATGAATAACAGAGCGGCCCTTTACCAAACCGAATTAAAAAAGATGTCACTTTGCCGCGATAAAAAAGGACAAAATAATACAAACCCTTCATTTTAAAAAAGGATCAGAAAATGGAAAAAGATGGAAAAGGGCCAAACAATATTAAAACAGTCCAATATTTCATAATTTGAAAAATATGCGCAGCTACCTGCTATAGCTTTAGAATATCAGAACAATATGGCTTTCTGTGTGTGTTGGGGAGGCATGCTTCTTAAGACTTAATCTAACTCACAGTCATCCACCCCAGCATCCTGACCAATGCAATGACCTCCATCATCTAATAACGTCAGTTCGGACGCTGATCCCACTATTAGTTGACCACTGGGGGCAGGGGGTAAATGCATATTCAATAGACTGACTGGACACGCCAAAGGACAGCTCATTGTCTTTGCTAGGCGCCTGGTGCTTTCCACTACATTACAGAACTAATCGGTCCTGACTCCATTAGTCCCAACATTTTATTAGTCATCAAATTTAGGCTGGTTTGGGGAGGATGGCAAAGGAGGGGTTAGTTAGGGGACCATGCCAGAAGTCTGCCACAGTCTGGCTCTTTTTTTTTCTCACTGGGTGGTCAATTATAGTAAAAAGACAAATACATCGTAATTAGAAATGAAAATTATGATGACACTGGGGTATAATTAAGCTGGTTCGTCGTTGGTGGCACGACATGCGATGTTTGGACGTCACAAGTGCCTTTCTTTTCATGAAGTGGATATCTAGGTAAAATACAGGATGGATAGATAGTTACTTTTAGTGGGTCCATGGAAGACAGCATAATTATAATTTCCCTACAATAAGAGACCCTATGAGATAAACATGTGCACAAAAAACCAACTTACAAAAGATCCGAGGTAGGGCAAATGAAAAGAGATAGGCAGTAAGAAGTCAAGGGGTAACGTGATGCTATAGATGTAAGACAAATTCCTACTTCTTTTGTCCCATCAGGTGTCCCATTCACGAAAAAAAATCTCTCTTTCTTTGCATAAATATCGGTAAATTTGAGCAACTTTTTAGTTGATTTATCATGAGAAGTCGTGTTACAATTTTATCTTCGAATATCGAAAGTAAACACCTTTTTAGTGATCCTGTAAGAGCTCAGGATATAACGTCTGACTTTTCCCTTGACGTCACTGGAACCTTTGATTGACAGCTGCCGCCACGCTTGGGTGCACTTGGGTTATGGATGGGCTTGGCTCCGCCCACAGTGGGCGTGGTTAGTGAAATTAGACTGAGGCCTTAGGTTCTGTACACAGGCTTCTGGGGTGCTGAGAGCCTGTGTGTGGTGGGAGGGTGGTGTAATGGGGCTCTCCACTTAATGGACTCTAGATAAAACACACCCTGAGTGCTGAGATGGCGTGAATAAATCATCACTATTTATTTGGTAGGCTACTATGAAGCCGACCGACTTGGAAGATCTAAAATATCACGACAGTTAGGGGGGTTCCAAGATCTCCAGTCAAGGCGAACTAAAATCATTTGTAAGATCCATGACTATTCGCCATATGATATGATACAGTTCAGGGATGAAAGTCACAGAGGACAAAAATCCCTGAAATGGTCCAATATTCGCCCAAAAACCTGGGGTTCTATATGAATGCATGGAGCCCTTGAACCACAAAATCCCTGAAACCAGGGAATTCCCTGAAGACTTTCATCCCTGTACAGTTGCTATATGCATGGATACAGGAGAATCAGTGAAAATGCTATGCACCTTAATGAACTGCACCATTATTTTATATATGAATTGTGTAGGCCATTAATATCAATCTGTTATGACTAAAGTGTAGTCGTCCCTGGTTAGAGCTATTTTGGCAATAAACTGCCTCCTATACATAGTAAACCAGTGATCAGCTGAGAGCCAGCTCATAATGGGGGCTAATAGGTGGGCACCGTCCGTGAGCATCAACAAAGTTGGCCTCCACAGCATAACCATGACCCCTCGTGCAACACAAGGCTTCGTTTCCATGGTTACAGGTCAGCCAGCCTCGCTGTGGCTTTGACCCGGAAGTGGATACGGCCAGATATGTCGGGGGCACGTCACTAATTTGTCTCGTTACGTCCTGACGACGTGGCCGTTGTCCTGTGGGCTCTGGACGACCAATTAGGAGGTCTGGTTTCGCTCCAGTGAGTAATGGGCTTCTCGGTTGTCATAGTTACACGTCATCTTAGTGACGTAGACATGATGGAGCTGCTCAGATTGAGTAGTTGGTTGTTTTTAGCTCAGACTAATATCTCTTCCAAGTATAGGTTAGGTACTGGGTGTTTGATGCTCTACTACGGTCATCTGCTTATCTTGGATCTATTAATTGAATCTTGACCACCTTATCTATGCCTGGCATATAGATAGATTGGGGCTTCTAGTACGTTGTTATTGTCAAAGCTACATTCAGTAACATGGTCAACTCTGTGTACCATCATGAGAAGCTTATGGCATATACTGACTTAACACACAACTATCGCCACCTATATGTCTGTATCGAGCCATAACTATTTCACAACATGTAATAATCAGTCTTATACTATAGTGAGGTATAATAATATGGTCATTCTTTTTTTCTCTCATTTAAACAATCAATAAACAGTCTATTTCAACTTAGATAAGACATATATAGGTTGCTTCTATCATCATATGTTCCTTAGCTGAAAGCTTTTGGAGGTATACATGCATATTTGGCACATGGTATCTCTCAGAAGAGGATGCTTACTTTTACCAGATACTCTGATTGAATCCTTGGGGATGTAGACCATTCAATGAATGATGGATCGTTTTTTTTCCATCTTCGCAGATTACATCCATATCTATCCCCTATCACTCTCTTTCTCTGTTAGAAACAGTAATATCTATGGGCAACCAGGATCATAATATAAGGGATATTATGTAGGCGCTCCTCTGTAATACATATACATTTGTAACATTTTCAGACTCCAAATGTATACTGGTAAGCTGCCCAAATAATGGCCCATGGGGTGTTATTTGCCTTTAGTGAACCTTATCAGTCTTATCTTAGTGTGGGCAGTTCACATATTTCACAAATACACAGTCCTATAAGAGTTCCAAGTATACAATTTCAACCGTACATAATTGTGATTATCATTAGTACTAGTATCTGAGAGATATCATGTGCCAATCATTAGAAAACAAAGAGACATTGCCGGGGAGCTAATGACACCTTTCGGCACCTTTCACAGTTATTCAAATGGGTATTTCGAAACCTCATTATATGGTCACATTTACAATACATGAAAGCACAGGATAGTGCAGTTAAAGATCTCTGAATTTCTTTTTCAATATTTTCATGAACGTCAGAGATACCGGTATAGTCAAAAGTCTCGACACCCTGGTCATGGGTACGGTGCGTTGTCGCCAATGGGAGTGGTCGGTCCGCAGTGGTCCAAGCCGTGAGTAGTATATGGAAAGTGTGCTACTACACAGGTTGCTCACCCTGGTCCTGTTCATAGTCAGCTTACAGGCACGCGAGAGCATCATATCTGCTCTCTCTCATCTTTCATATTTTTTTCCTGCATGTTGTTTAGACAGACTCACCGGGCCGATGTGATTAATCTGCGATTACATCCCTGCCTTTGATCATGACGGCATTAACCGAATCATCCCCGCAAAATCGCCGCAACCGTCGCACACTTGGGCTCACGCGGCAAACTCACAATTTAATTAAAACAAATACGCCGGCGGTAAATCCCCTTCAGTGAAAGCCCTATGTTTTTGTTGGCCACTTGAAAATTAACAAGGATAGGCGGAGATGGTATTTAGTTTAACCGGGCAAGCCCTGGGATAAGGGGATTAGCGTGTGGGCTGTTAATCATAAAGGGAGGTGGGGAAGGGAAGGTGGGATCTGGGAGTTGTGGGGGGGGGGGAGGGTATGGGACATTGGGGGGGGGAGGTTAGGGTAGGGAAGTAAGCAGAGGATACTTGGATCACCAGACACAATAAGCTCAACGGAGCGAGGCGCACATGCGTAGTACGCAGCGTTCAAATTAATTACCTCCAGGCTTCATGAATAAATCACTCTGTAGGGGGCGCCACCAGATCCGCTTTGGTGGGAACAGGGAATTCTGGGAAAGAGGGGTGGCAGAATATGTGTGAGTGTGAGTGGATGTGTAAGTGAAGGTGTCTACAAGTAAGGGTCTATCCATAAAGTATATCAGACCAGAGGTGTTGGGGGTGTTCAAGGTTGTTATACATGTCTATACCAAGGTAGCGGATTGTTCGATGGGCGCGGCCATTGCTGAAGCCCGTTACCAGCAGTTGCCACTGATAACAGTCATCAGATGGATACCATCTACCCCGAGAGGCCTGTAGTGGATGGTTAGGATCGTTTCATTGTTTGATGTGTATTCCCACTAAGTCGGTATAGTAAAGGTGTGACGAAGGTGTGTGTATGTGGGAGGGGCCGTGACATACTTTACGGATCCGCCCTAAGTGGGGATGAGGCCGGAAAATGTGGTTAGCACATTGGTTTTACAATTTCTCAAATGGAGAACAGTTTCTGTTTATGGTGTGCTAGCATGCCATTCTACATACCCTATAGCAGCTATCATAGTGAGTAGCAGACTTCCCTAACCCATCTTTAAAGGGATCTATGTCTTCCTTGTCTGTCCTCTCTGACAGGTATATTGTTACGTATGGCATACCCTCGTACGCTATGTCATGCAAATGGTTGAATATTTATTAGTATAATGTAATATTTACCTGTATGAAAGATGACGTATGGTGGTGGAACCTAGGGCTGTCTACCTTAATACACCCAGTGGCCACTGGCTCATCTACACATATATATGGATTTTGAGAGTGGGTTGGCTGATAGGTACCAGGGTAGCTGCTTGTTCATATGTGGGTAAGCAATAGTAAGAGATGACGCGAGGGGAAAATCCATACAGCCTCCTCAAGTCCCCATTGGCCAAACATACAGTACCTCGTTCCAGTAATTATAAGAGAATCAGGGGACTGCTTGGGAGAGCCTCGGGCAGAGACATGAGATCTAAGTGTGATAAAGCGCTGTGGTGGTATAGAGAGGCAGACTATACATAGACTCTCAAAACCCTTCATTTCTCCAGTGAGACACGTTTCGTCTTGTACACTTGTCACTTATTATAGGTGTACTCTCTCTTATTCAATACGAGTAGATTATACAATAAGCCATATCCTAATGGATATTGGTAAGGGCCAAACGAGAATCAACCTTTCATACTCACTTTAAGAGTAATTTAGTAAAGAGGGTTCACTATGCTTGTGAAGAGAGGCGTACATTTTAAGTTTCTGTGTCGTACATGAAGGCTATTCCACTACATGTACTTGTGCCAAGTTAGCACTTTGGCAATTACTTATTGAATGACATCCTTTGTCAATTCTATAAATATTGCAATCGTAATACATGTAGCTGCACGATTCAGCGTATCATGTCAAGTGACCAAAATAACAGATGTCACTTCATAATTCATATATCCAAAAGCTCTCAATATCCTGTATACTTAATATATAGATTATATGGTTTTGATAGAGGGCATGAAACAGCATCACTTTTGGTGTGGTCAGAGTTCTGTAAACTGCTCTGGAGGATGCTGGTGTAGGGTGAGGGTAGTGTCATGGCGCTCCGCGTGACTAAACCACATGACCCAGACAAGGATCTGCCCCCTCCAGGGTGAATCCCACCACCCTCCTGACCTTGGCCTACATTCCTCCAGTCCCCCATCACCCAGGAGGGCTGGATCAAGGGGTGGATCCAGTATCGATCTGTGTAAAAGGGATCGATGGTGGGGTTAGAGGGAGTCGGTCACTACCCATGTAGTAACCTGAATAGGCTGGTCAAGGGGCTTCAGTCATAACGACATTTGGGCCCATGTGGGACTGGCCACTGTGGACCACATAGGCTCAGTCCCTTCCCCTATACATAATACAACTGACAATGTTAGAGAACTGAATCAAACTTTCCTATTTTGAATAATAGCTGTGACAGTAATCCATTTAAGAGTTATTGATTGCATACAATTGGGTCATTTCATTTCTTTCCTCGTCCAGAGGGAAATGTCCCAATGTCCATAAGATTTACGGCGAAGGCATCAAGGCAATTCATTCACGTCTGATTTATTCTTATAGATTGTCTCTTTTTATAAACGTTCATTTGTAATGAAGTTATATATGGCTCCGAGGTGAAATATGATGCTCAATGCTGCTTGGCATTTCAATGTGATATCTCAAATGTCTCTATCAAATAAAATAGTATTCATTTGAAGAATAGCAGAGCACCACATGCCCTAAAAAGCCGTCCTGGCTTCCTTTGGCATTGGATTCCATGTGCAATATTTTACTGAACAACCCTAAATTTCCTTCTGACTTTGAAAGGGCCTTGGTTTGAGAAATGACGGGCCTTAATTTTGATAAAGTGGCATTTGGGAAGAAATGAAGGACATTGGTTCCATTGCCAAGATGATGGGCGTGTGGATTGGGGCTGAATTGAGGGGAGCAATACGACCAAACCATAGGGTGGTGCTCTATCCACCCACCCCACCAACCTGCCACACATACACTCTACCCCACCCTGCATATGGAGCCTGAATGATTCATACATGCCATGTTAACATGCTATTGTGGGGCGCCGTCCTCCTATACTTAGCCTTGTCCCACTTCCCAGTCCCCCCTCTACCCTTCTACCTGCCAGACCTGCTCCCACACGAAAGTCAATGTAATGCGTTGTCTCCAATTTGACGATCCCTTAGACGTGAAGCGAAGTGGTCTATTAACGTAATGCTTTCCAGATTTGGATCAATAAATTCAACAGAGGCAGAGTCAGGGAGAAAAAAAACTCTCCTCCCTTCCATTAATACCAATACTCTCACCGATGGATTTTTACCTGTTAGTTTTCTCCCTTCTAGTGATGAATTCACTAGTAATGCGACATGTTTGTATTAAGTATAGGACCCTTTTTTGATATCATATAAAAAACAGAAGCTTTATAGTGCAACGCCAATGTTTGCCAATGGACATTTTATGAACTGCCACGCCGCGTTGTTTATTTAATGGGTACCTTCCACGATCACTATAGCAGGCGAAATGAGTTATGATCAATGTCCGTCCAACAACGCCTGTGTACTTTTGTCCACCACCACCACTACCATCCAGCCTCGTTCTGGTCGGTTGTCAAGGCCACCACGCGCATGCTCACATGACGCAGACCTTGTTCACGTCACAATGACATTGCGCAGATGCAGTTCGTTTTGGGGCGTGTGCGCGCAAGGTACGCAGTAGGTTGCCGGCTTTGGAGATGTCTGGCAGGGGTGTAATGCAATCAGGGGTGCTCTGAAATAGTCGGGCCTGATTACTGTGACAGGTCTTTAGGAGATTAATGACTACCCACTGGCATACATGGCTGGGGATTGGGCGAGATCTGACTGCAGGGCTGAAGTGGGTACACTGGTGGATTACCTCCTACCGGGGTATTTCTCTTTTGCTAGGTCATCTTTAATAGCTATAGCAGACCATGGGTATATCATATGTCAGAAAAAGACAATCATCAAAGCCGAATAAGACTGACAAATCTACATTCTATCTGATCATATTTCTTCTGGAGCCCTATTATACTGTCTACTTTCCTTTTTTCTGTTTTCCTTTTTATCAGAGAAACTGTTACAAAGTAACTTCCATGGTCTTTGGAACAAAGTGTGTGAACAAGCCTAGTCAATAGTCTGAGTGCAGTGGACCGTATCCTTTATTTGCATCCCTGAACACGTTGATTGGGATGGGGTGTAGGAGTAGGCCTAAGTGGTCTAGGCGGGGGGTCTGTCTGAGGCCTAATGAGTGCATTATTCATCAGGAGTCCCCCACGATCCCTACCCCATCACAGGAGTTGTCTGGTCAGCCCGTCAAGATCCAGGGATCCACATGGATCCTGTAGGGATCTTAGATATAGATCCAAAGTAGTATGGATCCTAGGTGACTTATTGGGAGGTCTAGAGTATGGTGCAGCGAGGGCGGAACCATGCAGGAATTTGTCTAAAGAATGCATGCACCTTCACCACATACAAGTTTGCACCTGTATCTTAGTAGATCTGATATTTACCAAAACTCCCTCTCTCACTCTGTCCTACCTTCCTTCACTGCCTGTCCTGTCCTCCTCCTGTCTACCCTGCTCCATGTCCCTCCTCTCTCCTTTTGTGTCATATCCCTTTTAGGGACGAGTCATTTATTGCCAGCAGAGGGGGGGGGGGGGTGATGGATTTTGGCGGATCAGCAGATTTTTTTTTTTTTTTTTGCAAAATGATCCCCCACCTAAAAAAATCGGATACATGCATGGAATGGTACGTCATGATGGTATTTGAATTGCCCATATTTAGTTTTGCCCCCCCCCCCAGTATGAAGGTTTATTGAGTTTTGCCCCCCCACCAAGGGGCTCTTTTTCAAAATGACCCCCCCCCCCCATAACTAACAAGCCCCCCTACATAGCAATAAATGACTCGTCCCTTACGCTGCTCTACATGTATATTATTATTTTAGTCTCCACGTTTCATATGCGTATTTTTGATTGCTATCTGTCGTCGCATCCTCCGTGTTGCTCTTTTTTATCAGCTCTTTCACTGCATGTTCTGATAAGGTCTGAACGTTTTTTTCCCCTTCCCATTTTATATTCAGTCGCGCCACCACTTACCCCACAGTCGTACAGAAACTGTGCCGCCCTTGGACAATGAATCGAAATGCGTTCTTCTTTGTTGGAAAAATTCCGGAATATTATGAGTATAATGATCACGATGATGACTTTATTAGTGTAGTTGGAAGGCGTGTTCGTCAGTATTGCCATAACACCTCTCTTCTTCTATGGTGTAGAGTCTATACAATTTAGTGTTCAACAACCCAATCAGCAATGGCGCATTGGGCCATGCTTGTCCAAGCTTGGCCCAATATAAGCCGACATTGGCCCAATGTATCCTCGCTACCTGGGGACGTGCAGTGAGTTTTAATTGTAGAGGTAGTATATAAAAAGTGACCTAAAACACAGGGTATGTATTTATGAACACAATCTATTAATTGTCCATTTGTTTCCGCGCCTGCTCATTTTCTTCTCAATTAAATCAGTATATTGATATGTTATGCAATATCATTCTAAAAGTATACCCACAGAGGAAAACGCATAGTGGTGCGGAAGGGACCGGTGCTAACAGTGCGCATGCAGCGGCTGGTCGAGACCGGCCAGTTCTCGGCCAGTTGCTACTAGAAATGGGCAGTTGTGCCAGGCTGTTCAGTGGACCGAGCGATAGAATAATAATGTAGAGAGTTGGAGTGATGTATCAGTGGTTGGAAGAGACCATTTTTGTACTATATGCAGGTGGGGGAGGTAGTGGTGAGTTCAATAAGACCTTGATAGTCCGGCCATCCCTGTTGCAGACAAATTTTGGTCGGATCCTAAGACTGACGGCCTATTAAGGCATATTACAATAGATTCGTATAGGAATGTCCCAGCCAGAGCATGGCAGGGGACAGATTATCGAGCTCTCACTGTACTCGTCATCCCAGTGGCTGATGCCAATATATAGGGTTGACCTGGGTTGCATTATTGACCAATCAGATAAGTCCCTGTATTCACTGCAGAATTTTTTGGGTACATTATGTAATACCTGGTACCCATCATTCTGGTTGTTATCGGTGCTTATCTCGCCCAGTGCTGGATCAAGCAATGGCGGACCCACTAGGCCTCACTACTGAGCCCTATACGGCCGGGTGGTCCTCTGACACAATGTACCGCGGCCCGACCCACGCGTCCCACTTCGGGTCGCAGCAAGTGACGCTTGGGAAGGCGGCTGTCCCCAGGGCGGCGTAAAGCAGACACGGGGGACCTGCCGATAAGAGACACCCTGCCCCCTGCTGCCTGGCGGGCGCCCCGCGCCGGGTGGCCCGCCATGCTAGCGCCCAGGCGTCGGCCTGGGTCTGTCCCCCTGAACCCTAGCGCCAACCCCTGAAGCCGCAAACCCAAACTTCATTACCGTCCGACCCATGATGGCTATCGACAACCCCGACCAGCCTGCGGTATTAATTTGATTGTATGCATCGCCATCCCAACCCCCCCCCCCCACACACACACCCTCTCCTGTTCCGCCCACAACCAATTTACCCAGTGCGTTCCCAGGAGGCCGAAGGAAGCCCAATTGTTCCATTGGAACTCACAACCCCCTGTGGAGTGGGACTACTGCATAGTCATGCCACATGAAACATGGCAACGTTCCAGTGATCCTGGCCCATATCAATGACAGAGACTGATCTCATTTCTACTCCCCGATCCCTACCTCTTAAAAACTCTAGCGGACCTATACACTCCATAGGTGCTACAATATTTCAGTGATAAACTCTACCAAAACGCCTGCGTCGTCCTCTAACCCAAACCTGATGCAGCCCCGGTAACAGTTTGTGTACATACACGTGTGGTTGGGATATGGGGTATGAGTTATGAGGGTACATTTATGATACATAGCGGGGGTTGAAGAGGTTGAGTGGTGGGTATGTAAAGCTATGGCTGCCTCATTGGTCCACCCTACCTCCCCACACACGACCCACTCGCCTACTCCCCAGAGCTGGTAGGCTGGAAGAGGGGAGGGGGGTCTAGACCCTCCCGTCTGGCCTCCGTCGTCGTCGGGAGCCGTGATATATGGCTGACCAGTGACCCAGCCTGCGTTTACAGCCTCTCTATTGGCCATAGAGGCCCCGCGGGGTCGTTAGGAGGCCTATTATCCACTTACAGTTATTGTCTACGCCGACTGCCCAATTTGTTCCAACATGGCGCCGCCCGTAGAGGACCCCCCACCTCCTCCTGGTACGCATACCTATTCATAATTTCCACCAAGACCTCGTCCAGCTCACGTCTGGAGAAGACGTCTCTATCCGCCACCTACGACAACCCACTTCCTCCACCACCTCCTCCTTCCTCCAGGCTTCGAGCCCTGGAGGAAATATGGCCACCACGTCCCTAGGGAGGCGGAGGGGATCGGTAGGTCGGTGGTCGTGGGATAAAGGAGGGTCGGGTGCGTAGGCGAAAAAGTGAGTGAAAAATTGTCTTGGACGCCCGGCGATGCGCACGCCGCTTCCGGAAGTAGTAAGGGGTAGGTTTAGGGGTAACTAACGGCGCGCCACCTGGCGAGTTGACAGTTATGGGGCGGGAAGTGTCGGGACAATTACGAGGCCGTTTCCACCTGCCCCCGGAGAGGGCGCCACCACTTAATAACACCTTATTGGGCGCCGGGAGGAGGGAAGCCACTCGGGAAGCCACAGGACCAAGCCAATCAAACGGTCAGTTTGCGGTCGGTGGGGAGCGGCGGAGGAAGTGCACGGGGGGGGGGGTGGTACTTGTAGCTGTAGTGAAGGATGGGAATAGGGGCTGGCCCAGATTTCCCCATGTCAAGAATGCTTACATAGGGTACTTCCTTTGGTTCTGGCTGATTCTGTTGGCTTCTTAAAGGAAAGTTGTTTTTCTATACTTGAAGGTGTTTGATTGCCAAAGCATTCATAGTTCAGGTATCTGAATTACGTTGTACCCAATTCTATTTCATAGGGGTTCAGAATTATTGAATTCAATTTGAAATGAATTTAGTCACGGAAATGAAATGAATTTTAGTCACGGAAAAAAAGTGTGTGGTGTGTTCGAATTTCAAACTTCCTGCAATTTCCTAGAAGGAGCAGTAGCAACAAAATAATGAAATGTCACAATAGATAACCAGCAAGTCTATACCCAGGTCCTTATGCTATCACCATAATGAACCATGCTTCTGTTTGAATTTGTAAGCAACTACAGTGAATTCCTACTTTCTCTTTCAATTGGTAAATTTAGAAACAAGAATGCTGCATCCAAAAACACACGTGGATACCAGTGACCTGGTGAAAGTTTTAGGGGTGTTACATGTCTCGGAGCACTGCAAGCGAAGCGAAGCGGTCAAGGTAGGGGGGTTTGGGGGCATGCCCCCCCAAGAAAATTTTGAGGGTTTAGACTTGAAATGGTGCATTCTTATGCATTCTAACTGAACATATTAAGTCTCAGGTCTTGTAAAATTTAAGTGAGAAATCAGTTTTTATGTTAACAATTCTCGTCGGATACCATAAATCGGAAGTCATTTGCAAAGGGAAAAGCCAAAACCTGAAATAATTTCAATGATATATCGTTGGCATTTACCGCTTCCACATTTTTCTCGGTTCAAGTTCTGTCCCATTTGGCTGTATTTGCTGTGTCGACACACAATCCATTCTTCATATTCCCCTTTCTAGAAACTAAAAGCACACAATCCCAAAGGGCAAATGTCGGACCCCACCCCGGGACCTCCATGCAGATGGGACCACGTGAGGGTTGGTAAAAAGCCGCATCAAAGGTCAAATGTAGCCAAGCCGTTTCAATTTACAGCCAATAGAAGGCCAGAAATTCAAAACCAGGGGTGCACATAGTTTCAGCGCATACACGACACATGTCTTTTCTCTGGTTCGGTCATTAGTCATTTTGCATTGAAACATGGGCTCCACAGAAACCTCCCCTTTGAAGACATTTTAACCCTAACCTCACCTTCTATTTGTACCCTTCTCCCACAGAATACATATCATGACAGTAGATTAAGTTGCATTTTCTCCAATTTTCGTTCTACCAGTTTGTCTGTCAACCTCAGGTAGTTCTGTTCTATTTTGCCTCCATATGCAAATCCACATTAGGATATATGGTCTAGCACCAATATTGATTGGTCTACTCGGGTTGGGTAGTGTCGTATCAGTCTTTGGCCATCTGGGGGGAGTTAGGGCGGGGTCAGGGATGACAAGTTCACAGCAAGACCGCCAGAGCAGACCCCCTTCCGAGATACCAGGCTGCTGAGATACCCCACCACCCTGCACCTTCTGATATTAATACCAGACGTGGGATAAGTAGCCTGGGTATCAGTTGAGGCAGATAAGGACAAGGCTTTATGTAATGTGTCAGTAGACGGTGTTGCCTACACACGTTACAATGGCCCCAGCAGAGTCGACCCTGTCCTATTTGCCTGTAATAAGTTACACTAATTGACCGGGGGCACCCTGGGGAGGTCGGATAGGTTATTAATCGTGGATGGGTGGTACCCAAACGTCAACAGAGGAAGAGTCCAGGGAAGAGTGGCATCTTCAGTGGTCACATTGAGTACTGAAGGAAAGGACACGGCTTCCACCTTTTGAAACAGTCGGCTTTTCATTGTCTCGGAAATATTGACGATAGGTTGCTCTTTACAGTTGATCAACATTAAGAGGATGTTATCTAGGCTGGGATAATAATATCATGCGTCGTTAATTTGAGGAAACTAGAATAAATCTGCCATACCTGTGTACCTGTGTAATAGGAAAATAAGTTACCATGTAAGGGGGATGAACATGGAGTTTTTCTTTTTACTGATTTTCAATGTCAGAGTTCCATCTCATGTAAAAAGAAAACCTGCAGAGTACTATATACAGACACTTTCTTGCATGGAAAGACTTTCAAACCACTCTTTGAATCAAATGCGACCTGTGCCCCACTATATAAAAGTAGAGTGCTGTGATAATCAACGCTAGTTTTCAATGAAGCAGCAGGTGACGGCAAAGCAATATAACAACAATTTGTGGTTTTTAATGATCATCGTTTTGGAAAGAAGCCAAATAGGGGTAGAAGCATAGATACATCACAGAGGTTATATTCGGTGCGAATGAGCTGAAATATTGATCTATCACCTCATGAATACTCCTAAAATTACCCTTGTGTTTGCTCTAATTACCAACTTGAAGGCCAAACATTCCCTGTAGGGATGTAACGTTGGAGGCACATCAATCTTACTTGACACTTATGAATCGGTAAAACTTGGGCCAGGCCCTGTACAATTAATATAATCGTCAGCATTTTGGACCAAGAGTCGGGAACTTATTACTTTGAAGGTATCCAGGGGTGTTTAGATTGTGGTGTTATCTAGTAGTAGATCTTTGCTTCATTACTACATACATTTGTTATAATTTGACAGGTCTAGAGGCAATGGTCTAATTCATACTCCTGTTTACTATCCCAACTGTAGTATCTACAATTCTGTTGCATCTATATAGGCGATCAAACAAGCAGACTTAGGATTATCCCAAGATCAATTCCTACAAATGAATATGGAACAAGTATAATGCTCTGTAGATGACTTTGATAAGGTACATAACACTATTAAATCAAACCTACACCACCTTTACCATACTACCTGCAGAGGAGGTCACATTTTAACACAGCAAATATTTGTTGAAGGCCTCAAAGTAATTGTGGAGAGGTCAGATCTTCTATTCAAGCATACAACCTGCCCGCAGAGATGGTAACTAATATGGCCATATTGTGTGTACATAGTGGGGAGGGAGTAGCCAGTTGTTTTGAAACTTGAATGCCTGTCATTAGGACACCAGAAAAAAAGACCTGTAGGTATTGTTAGGGTGATGGATCAGCTTGGCGAGACTAACGATTTACCTGTCTACACTCGTCCGCGTCTTCTTCGTGGTCATACAGGAAACATACGGTCCACTCCCACAAATTTGGCCAACATTTATACCTAACTCATTAGGATTAAGTTTTTTTAGGGACAGGGGGTAAATAGTGTTCCCTACTTTGTCCATGGGGATATATGGTTGCACAGACCAGTTGATCCGTAAAGCTGTACGCCAAAGTATTTCTTCCTGAAAAAGACCTTTTCCTAGACTAATGAGAATCAAATATGAGGAGGAGTTGGGATACTAGCCAAAATGTGTCAATATACTAAAGCTTCTTCTGTATTATATGAAATGCTCTGTAACAGCATACCCGGTAGATCGGATTGCTGAAGTGTAAATTTTATGTGGATTACATTGACCTTCTTGTGAGTGTAAGAAGGTAAAAGAATTGGTCTGAACCGTGGTAAATATGAGTTTGAGTGTAGAATTGGGGTATTTTGGAAAGTATGCAGCATTCTGCCACCAGCTGTACGTCAGTATCCTCCAGCTTTGTTAACAGGCTTTGACCCAAAGTATGCAGGTAAAATGACTGCTACCTACTTTGGAAAATTCCCCATAGTTTCCAGGTACTTATTAGTATAGCAGATAGAGAAGGTATGTCCCCATCGCTATTTGTATGTGCAGGTAGAGTTAAATTAGTACTGTCAGCAAGATGCACAAACCACCTCTAATGACCAACCTAATCATCCCAAGGGTCACCCTATGTTTGCCTACTAAAACACCCCTCCACTGACCCTACCTGAAGACTTCTGACCGCCACCAAAGGCTACAAGTATCAGTTGTACGTTCTGATCGCTCAACGTCAAAGTGGAGCTCTCTGGACAAGGAGGCGGCAAAGTAATCAAACACTTCTCCTGTTTGTGCCTCCAGAATTGGAGAGTCCTGCCCCTTTACCTGTCAGCGGATGACCATAGGTATACAGGCACTGTTGGGCGCTAGGGGTGGCTAACTACAGGCTTGGAAACAATTAAATATCGATGCATCAGGCAGAGGGGCGGTAGCTGTGGGCAGGTAAGAAGTATAGGGCTCGGGCTTGGGGGGAGAAAACCACGACCGATAAGGTACACAGACACCAGGAAAATAAAAAGGGGAGATCAGAGTTCCCACAAAGGTGTAATTCATTATCAGGGAATGGCCTCCAGGGTCCCTGTGGTTAATCCACCACCCCTCATGTACCATACCTGTAGGCAGCAACCTAAATGTATCCATCCTATTATGCGCTATGGGGTTGAGGTGGATTTAGGGGCAGGCTTCAGGACCGATCGATCATGTAACTACGACTAGCCAGATGGTGCTGTTACGCTGCTCAGGTTCCAGTTATATGAAACATTTCTCAATTTTACTCCCTTCTGAAGTACTGTTTTAACAGGAAGCCCCAAGTTAGATATTCTTAAAAAAAAGAAGAAAGATCAACTCTCCTGAGGGTGTTACCGTATGAGTGGGGGGAGAGGGGGTTCTTTCAACGGATTGAGAAGAGGTGATTGTAATATTTGTTTTGAGACTGTTGTTTGCTTTACTTACTGTGTACCTATGGGCTTGGAGGATAAAATCCTCAAAATATCCACAAGGACACAAACAACGTATTTGGACTTCGGATGGCACTATAAATCAAAAGGCCACAGTACAAAATGCCAGCAAAACTACACTGTCCTGTCAATTGTTGCAAATTGAACATTTTGTCGTCATATCTATATATAAATATATGTGCATTGGACAGTTTTAAGGCATTGAATGACTATATTTTACTATTCATGATTCTTTGTGGTACAACAAAACTTCATAATGCCACACTGACATATTCAGCAATTAAAACCCCTATTTTCAATTGCACGAAGGCATACATGAAAGTGTACTCAATCATCTGTCACGATCTGAATTATCTTCCTTTATATTGGTTTGTATGACCAATGAGACTTTCCTAAATGCTTCCTATCTCTATAGTCATGGCTAGGTGCCACAGTGGTTTTGGTGCATCAGTCAGAAAGATTAGTAATGACATACCCTCATCCTCACTGCATACACTTATACTCACACAATACCATGCAAATCCATCATTTATGAGAAGCTTTCATAGGCATTCGACCAAACTGTCAAAAATATCAACATCATGATCAAACACAATTTACCATCATCACCCCCTGCCCCTATTTCATGGACTCATATGACTGAATTGACTCATGTTTGTGCAGTATAAAATTCAAGCATGCTCCTTCTGCATATTACTAAATTCTGATGTATACAATAGTCAGCGACAGGCAATCATCAGCCGCAATGGTAAATAGATTGAAAAAGAATGGCTATAATGATAAGGTACTATTTCATACTAAATTTGGACTAGCCCACACAATGGTTCATTAATATTCAGATGGGTATCCAAATGGATCTTGGTGGGCTGGATGCATAATAAATATTTGATTTTGTAATGATAGGCATATAATGCTAAATGGCCTTAGTGGTGCATATTGGTATACATAGGGTGATCACATTGCCTTCAGTTCAGCAAGTGAACTTACATTCAAGTATCATACAATTTGAAAATATTACCACAACATTTTACAGTTTTAGATATGCAGAAACTAACCATAAGTGAACAATATCCTTTTGCAGGTTTGGTCAATTTATTGAATCCTTTTTAAAAATTAAATACCTTAATTGTAAAATTCCCCATAGTTTGCATCAGTCAGAAAGGTTAGTAATGTTAGCAAATCCACCATTTATGAGAAGCTTTCATAGGCATTCAACCAAACTGTCAAAAATATCAACATCATGATCAAACACATTTACCATCATCACCCCCCCCCCGCCCCTATTTCATGGACTCATATGACTGAATCAACTCATGTTTGTGCAGTATAAAATTCAAGCATGCTTCTTTTGCATATTACTAAATTCTGATGTATACAATAGTCAGCGACAGGCAATCATCAGCCGCAATGGTAAATAGATTGAAAAAGAATGGCTATAATGATAAGGTACTATTCCATACTAAATTTGGACTAGCCCACACAATGGTTCATTAATATTCAGATGGGTATCCAAATGGATCTTGGTGGGCTGGATGCATATTAAATATTTGATTTTGTCATGATAGGCATATAATGCTAAATGGCCTTAGTGGTGCATATTGGTATACATAGGGGGATCACATTGCCTTCAGTTCAGCAAGTGAACTTACATTCAAGTATCATACCATTTGAAAATATTACCACGACATTTTACAGTTTTAGATATGCAGAAACTAACCATAAGTGAACAATATCCTTTTGCAGGTTTGGTCAATTTATTGAATCCTTTTTAAAAATTAAATACCTTAATTGTGTTTTTTTCCCAATCATTTAAATATCTACCTAATGTCTCGACATTTGTCGTGTGAATTATCCATCCCAAAACAAAAACTAGAAAACAGTAATATACACAATGACATGTACATAGCATAACATACATAGAGGAATACTTGTATGTCTAGATACAAAGCTGTATGTGGGTTTACACACAGTGCCCTCATTGTATACATGTTCTAGGCTGTCATTGCCTCAGGTAGGGGTAGCGAATGATAAACCAATAACCTGAAGATAATTGAATAACCTGAGAGTACTCCCAGTTAACGGTCCTATATTATACATGACAAATGATGCCTTGTGTCTAGAGTCTAGTGTGAGATTATGTGTGTATGTGGTAGTGTAAGATATAGATTCTTAATTGTTCATCGTAATTATTGTCTGATCTTGTTCCGATGAAAATGATGTTGGTCCCACAGGGATTTAAGAACACCCCCTCCTCGTTAAAGATATATAAAGAAAAGAAATCAATGAAGCATACAAGCTGATGCTATTCCGAGGTAGCAGGTTGTCCCATGGGCGCGGCCATTGCTGGAGCTTGTTACCAGCGAGTTCTACTGATAAGACCTATCAGATGGGTACCAGTTGGCCCCCGAAGGACCGCAGTGACTAGATTGGAGCTCTCTCATTGGCTAAAAATTAAACCTGCTAAGTCCGTATAGTAAACGAGCCTCTTCCAAAAGATACAAAGTACATGTACATGCACAGTAGGCCTACTATGCCATTCATGTCGGAGCTCCGATGCTATTGCGAATCCAGAGCTCGTTGTACAATGTGCATGGTAGATTAAGATAGGGCAGACTTCAGACTCTATAGACACATGGGACATTTCAGATAACGGGACAATGTTTTCTGACATCCAATCTCATATCAAATGCATGTTCTTTATTAATTACAATATGCGTGTGGGGTGTGAGGATGGTAACAGAACTCTCCAGTGTCTGCTCTTTCCACCAGGGGAAGGGTGGGATAGAACTGATAACTAACCCCCCTTCCCACAGACACACATACACCAGGGTGAGTAATGACAAGTCAGTCCCCACCATCTGATAAGCAGACGAGCATGCAACGCGCTCGTTGCTCAAACCACAGACAATGACCAATCAGGGAACCACATTGTTCCTGCTTAGAGGACAGAGCAACTGGAGGCTGGGATGGAAGGTAGAGGGGAAGTAGCAATCTTCAATAGCCTCAGTGTGTACTGAATGACTTCATTTCCATTTAGAAAGTCAATCCATTATGGAACACCTACAGCACTCTGGATTGGTACAAAGTTCCATTGAAATCAGCAAGTGCAACAACAGAGGCTGGTGGTCCACAGCTATATCATTTATATAAGTACAGGTAGCAGGGCAAGTGGAAAATGGCAGACTCAATGAGAGTTTCCTCCATACCATACCCTCATGTTCCTGCTTTGAGAGCATTAAATTGTATACCCATTAACCTGAGAACCCAAACAACAATCATTCAATCACTAAATTGATCAAAATCAATGTACCACAGCAGGCAGATTTGTTCATTTAGCAGCATGCAGTTCACTTGCATCTGTTGAGGGCATTTCTTCAATGCTGCTGATTAAAATGATCGAGAAATGCCCTCCTAATACTCCTGCTTCATGTCACACCATATATACAAAATAAAGTACTAAACATGTGACAGCTTCTCTGTGTACCTGACTCCCTCTTTCCACTCTCAATTCCTTTCTCCACATTTTGTCCAGGACCATGGGCTGGAAGCACTGAGCACAGACAGGTGTGGAGGCGGGTAGAGGACTGGTCTCTGAGGTCAGAGTTCAATGTCAGGTAGTCAGAGGAGGTCGGCCGCTTGTAACCGTCAACACGTCCCAGCCGGCCCCTTATTGGGCGTATGGTGGGATAGGACGACCATGAACCAGCCAAGGTTTAAACAAGATCCCTATCTCTAAGCTACCTACTATCTCTCCACAGGTCTCATATATTTTCACCCAAATGAAAAAAGTGCCCTGCTCAGTTACTTGGTTATAGTATGGGAGGGGTGAATGATATGCATGCTCTTAAATTGATTAGAGCCCCGACCAAAGGCCAGCTGCTAATGTTATGGTTCAGGAAGTCAAGCACTAAAGCATCATCAGGTACAGTTAACTTAATTGTAATAGATTCCCCCTACCAGTCCAAATCTATAATCTACCTGAGACATGCAAGGCTTTGAATTGGAGCTCTGGGTTTGTCTATCACTTGATCCTAGTCATAGATTTAAAGTCATGGAGACCCAGGTGAGAAAAAAACAAACAAATAAAAATCGGATTATAGTAATAGGAGTGGGTGGAAGTCAGCTGACCTGGTCATGTGACCACTGTCACGTGGGAAGTGGTCACGGTCACCGCCCCCTGTGCTGAGTAGTACCGGGTCCATTCGCCAGGGGCAGTACCCTACTCCATAAGCACTTTATTATTTTCACACCAAGGACGGATGGTATTTATTCAGGGGGCATGCACCCCCTGGGCGCGGTCATTGTAGCTACTAGTTGGCGGGTCAAGGTGTCAGGATTATTCATTACAAACGCAGACACCGGCACCGTTACACCCTGCGCCACCTAGCGGGCCCCGCCCCCATTCATATGTTAATTATTGTATCGTCACCTTCGGCCGCTGCCGGGATCTCAAACGGGGCATGGGAAACACAGAGATTCCTCTCGAGATTTTGGGGACGGCGTCAAAAATCGATCGCTGGATGGTTAGGGAGGCGTCGGACGACAGGGGTGGGGGAGGAGTGCAGGGCACAGTGGTCATAGGTCATGTGACTTGTGTAGACGCTGTGACCTGCGCACAGCTGACCATGGTGACCGGATACAGTAGCATCGACAGTGGCGCCCCCTCTAGTACCAGACTCAACGACAGACTCTATAGTACCCTTTAACCTCAATCCCCCTCCCCTGTGGGACCACTCCCTTTTCCAATCCTCTTCTAACCCACCGGCCTTCCTTTGATCCCCTGGTTCCTTAGTCGGCCTCTAGGAGGCGCCTCGTGCAAGATCTCGGCGGGGCGCGAGATCAGACGAGATCTGACGAGAACACCTTTTGATCCTGGCAGTCCATGAATGGTTCACGTGGCTTCCGGTTCCGGCGTCTCCCTCACACAGTGGGGATCAGGAGGTGGGACGTCCAGATGGACGTGGGAGGGGCAGGTAAGGGGAGGGGTCGTGGGAGGATAGAGGGATGGCGTGGAAGGGGCTGGAACCGGGGGATCACCATATCCCTTGTATCGGACAGAGGCCTTTGTACCAATATACACCAACGCGTACAAGGATCCAGGAAAGGACAAAGCAAATAAATTATTATACAATGTTGTAAAAACAAAGATAGCAACAAGCATGTATGTGAATCATATCATACAAACTACAGAACGAGGAAATATTGCGCCTTATACACAACATGTCCATGTTTTCCCTTCATGCTATTCCATTTACAAAGATATATGAACCTAGAATTCATAACCTATCATAATCTATCACCCCGCATGATTAGAGTAGCTGATATATTATTCTTATCTATGAACACTAATGTATGTCCCCATATAATACATAAAATAGGTGAGGGAGACTTGCAAGGTATACTGTCACCTGAAGCCATGCACTGCATGTACATCGTACTTACACTTATAACTGATGCATAACCCTTGTTCAAAACACATGTTTCATATACGTGTAGAACGCATGTACATACCAAGAATTGCTATGCAGGCCTATTGTGATACTTCGGACCAAAATAAAAGCGGCCTAGTCAGGTCAAATCGCTTCCCCTAAATTCTCCTCCAGGCCATCCGATGTCCCTAACCTCCAGTGTAGGTCATGCAGGTTGACCTCCTGGGCTGACCCTAACGTTTTAGGTCACAAATCCGGCCTGCCTTGGTGACTCGGCAACTGGGCCATGTCAGACATGTAGAATCATGACTAGCAACAACATGGTCTCTATAACATGTGACAATTGGAGGGACGGGATGGGGTGGGATTGGGTGGGAGGAGTAATAGGCAGAGAAGGGGACAAGTCAACATGACCCGGCTAAAACTGTGGGGCACCAGTACCCAATTACTGCACAAGACTTGATCCGCCAGGATCCAATGACAAGGGATCCACATGTGACCCATGCATGCAGTAGTACCCGGAGTAGTACCACGTACAATACCATTCCATACTCGCTGTTGAGTGGTCATAGAGGGAAATATAGATATGGTCTGTAAATGGGAATTAAAACAAGAGGCCCACCTACTGGCACTGTCTATGTGTTTAAATACTCCCGCAGGAGTGATAAAATGGGGTTTTGTGCGTGTGTCTACTTCAAACAACGAGCAAGAGGGAGAGAAAATGTTTGAAAAACAAGATAAAAAGAGATAAAAACGAAGAGAGATAAAAAAGCAGTCCAAATGCTCCTCCATTCTGCAGTAGCTACATCTACACTACCATGAATGGTCGCATTTTCCGTGACGGGGGCCGACATGAGGAATGACAGGTAGCATAGAAAACATGATGGATGATGTTTTAGAGGGAGGAGAAGGCAATGGGGGAATTCTTCACGTTCTATAGCTAAACATAAACAGTGTCCTGTAGAATCATGTAATCATAACTGTGGCTGGCACTGGGACCTACCATGACGTAGCCATTATCATGACGTCATTGTACGTCAATACGTAATATCTGATGACATCATTGTTGGAGGATGCATACAGGTACAAGTATTAAAGGTATATAAGGGGATGTGCCATCTGGTGGGTTGTTTCAGCTTCTAAATTGATATCAGTTTCACAGGATGATGTCGATAACAGCACAGCAAAGTGTAATTGAATAAGCCCTTTCAGTTTCCAAGGGGCGGACATGCACCTTGTCCCATAGATGAACTTGGATAAGATGAAAATACACTAATAGACTTGACAGAGACCCGTATGCCAACCTTAGACCTCCAACAAGACTCATTGGAATACTTTCCAACTATTTTGAAATCAACTTATACATATGGAAATCAACTTATACAGATGGTATACATAGTTCCCCGCATAGTTCTCAGGCAGTCTGATCTGTATTAATAGTGGTCATTTCTAGTTGATGATATCTTGATGACTCAGTTCCCCTATGTACTAGATAGTTGACATACAAGTGGCGAACACTCTAATTTCAAATCACTACGAAAAAAAAATGCAATTGGCTGCCAAGACCAGAAAATTACAATTCAACTTTCCTTTTCCCGAGGCCACTTCGCCAAGATAGCAGCTCTATGGTTGGCTGCGTCCTTTGAGACTTCATTCTAAAGGGGTTGGAGAAAATTTCCCTATACCATCCTCCCTTTCATTGGCCATGAAGATCAGCAGCAGATTTGGATCTATGGCGCGGCGTTTTGCCTTTGATCTCAGGACGGGTGTGAAGGCACGCCGCACTGAATCTTCGTCCAGGGAGGCGTTTCTTAATAACACCCCTTCGGCTTTGATTTCCTTTTCTACTTCCACAAGAACACACCCCTGGATGCTGTGTTATGTATTTATTGGAAGATCTCTTGGGGCTGTTTGTTTAAAATGCCAGCAGTTTGAGAAAATGCCTTAAATGGGTTCTCAGTTAGGTTAAGTTGTAAGGGCCTCCAGAGACCTCTTTAGTTAATATAGAGCAGAGAAATCACCAATTTATCCATTCTCATACAAACCTAGTAAATTGACTACTTCTATAGTACTAAAACCCAGACTACAAAGCTCATTCCTACTAATCCTCCACCACAGTCCATTACTGTAGAGGAGGTCAATGACCCCCCTCTGTGTGCCTCATTACTTAGTTATTCACCCGTAATTATGGGAATGAGGTCCAGGCCCATTTGTTCATAAATCGAAGATCATTTGGAAAGGCGGCTCGCCCCGCACCACTGGGGAATAGCCCCACTGCTCCATGCCTACCCCAACCACTACTCCCCGATTTAACCGTAAACCCAGGACAAAAAGGCTGAGGTCAGTCGGCCTTCTTGATGCAATTGAACAGAGGATGCATGGGGCAACTGCGTTTTAGATTCTTTTTTTTTAAAGAAGGGCGTATAAGCGTATTGGGACCGATCAAATATCTCTCAGCCATAAGGCACAAGAGTACACCTAAGTGTTATTTAAGCTTTAGTAATTGTAGCAACCATCTACATAATTGACTAAATTCTGATGCATGATGATTGCATGGATATGTCTGAGAGGTCGCTACTTCCCCCACTTATAAAATGTCCATTTACGAAATAGAAAATACAGAAATAGACCTCGAGGGAAGTGATCACGAATACAATTTACCGACGGGTAATAGCTTTATTTGCTTTTCAATTTATGTGAGGGTAAAAAGGTTAATTCTGACTGAAACGAGTTTTTTCCAGTATGATGGGGGAATGGAGGAGTAGAAAAGGGGGAAGCCAAACCAGCTAATAGAGTTCTGTGTGTCAGGGCGAGTAGAGGTCAGAGGGCAAACCCACAGAGTTTACCCCCTCCCCCATTCACCCAACCCCCACCCACCACGCAGGAAAAGCCCCCAGTGACCACTCTGGATCCCCTATTTGGATCCAGATGGATAAATCCAGATCTGGATGAGCATGTGGAATGGACAGTTACGTAAATTTTATAATTGCTTCATCAAAGGAGCGTTCATATCAATTACATCTTATAGGGATCTCATGAATATCTATCAAAGAAAGCAAATAAAATGAGTGCCGATCAATATTAATCATACAAATTTTGATTGATGCAGTGTTCTATGCACTCTGAGTAAAATCCAAGTTGTAATCCGTTGACCCTTGAAGTACATGTATTGGAAATACATTAGGAATGTGAAGTTATTCAATTCTCTTAGTCTTATAAAGGTGAACGAGTCCATGAATCACCCATCTTACCACACCATATGGTCTCAAATTCCCACTTGATTCATATTTCACGTGCTTAACTTCCTTGTTTATTACCTTAATAAAGTGTTTCTTTTGACAACTATAACTGTCTCACGCGTCTGCCATTTATACAACCTAAATCTCACTCAGTGCTAAAGACATTGAACCAGGGCAAATGCCTTGAGCATTGACAACTGATAGAATGGTTTAGGCGTGGACAATGGGAAGGTCACCTTCCTCCAGGGTATGATCTCTCTAGTCTAAGGTGGTCCCCAATAGGGGGTGGCAGGGCTTGTTGGGCCCATGGTTGTGTCATGTTACATTCCCTTCATAGGACATGCACACCAGACGTGATCCTGGCAACACTCTTGGTTTGGCCAATACATATCAATCTAAGAGATTTGACAATTTTATTACTCTTCCCTCGAGGCGCTATGCATACCTGGATTTATTGACATTGAAATATAATATACACAGTGGTGGCAATAAGGTGTTACACATACAGCCGACCGACATAGTTGTTTACGAGGATTAGGACTTGAAGCCATTAAACCATTTTCAGAGCTGAATTCAATTAACGATCAGCTATCATCAAACTCCAAATTCCATGATGCTTTTCAAACCAACAGTACTTCATGGTCAAATTTGATCGGTTCTTGAAAGTTTGAAATAAATTATTTTTTCATGGTATTTTCACTGTGAAAAGTTGACAAACTCTATACATGTAATCGCTATAGAGTGTATCCAATTCAACTCCATTGACTTATGAAAACTAGGTATGTATAATGCTTACCTTGGTTAATATAGAGTTTGGTAGTACATGTACATACATTTTGTACATCATCTTAGTAAAACGTGACCATAGCCATAAACAATGAAGGACAGGTAATGGATACTCACCTGTGTGGGTCATCTGAAGGTCAAGTACAACGTTCGCCAGTCACCTAAAACAAAGGAACACCGATGTAAAAATAAATCACTCTTTCCCCCAGGCCTCACTGCTTTTAATGTATCACCAATGTTTTTGAAGCCTATGGGCATGAGTCTTTAAAGCCTATGGGCACGAGGTTTTGACCAGTAGTTTAGTTTGGGTAGTATTTTACATGAGCAGTACCCTAGGGGAGTTTAAAGCTCAATATGTAGCTCACAGGCACTATGGAGGTGCTCATGGTGAGCAGGGAAAAGGTTATTATGACAGTAATAAACTATTCAGGTGAACTCTCAGTACCCAAGTGCATGGTGAATGGACAGAATACTGATCATGACAACAAATAATATCATTGTACAACACAACTCACGCAAGACCAGTTAGCCCCACCCATCCTCCTCTTAACCCTTCTAGCGCTGTAGAATGTCTCCAGATTCATTTCCTCTAGTCCTCATGATTCACCAAAGCATTCTAATTTCTACTAGCCAGCACTACATTTAGATCCTTGGTTATCATGCATCAATCGATAGGTGGGAATGATGTGTGAATATAGTAGTGGTGAGTTATTTGCCAGGGCTGCATTAATTCACCATTCGGCACTTAAATGGATGAACATACCCAGGAGAGCTATCTGAGGCAGCACTATCAGCCACAATATCCCACCCACTAACTCCTACTCTCCATCCACTCTGCTCAACAATCACATTTTTTATCATCTCTTTTGTTTTACTGCCCATTGTTTTACTTCACATTTTCCCCCATGGTGGTAGTGCTATATCCTCACTAACCACGCTCGCCAAAAAGCCTTCCGTCATTTTGCCGTGGTCATTAGGCCGCTGATGAGACAATAGGAACCTGCCAGGCTAATTATCCAGTAATTATTAGACTAATATTGAGTCTGGATATTGATGT
This sequence comes from Acholoe squamosa, assembly GCA_949317995.1. Classification (NCBI taxonomy): domain Eukaryota; kingdom Metazoa; phylum Annelida; class Polychaeta; order Phyllodocida; family Polynoidae; genus Acholoe; species Acholoe squamosa. The sequence goes on along the minus strand of OX439048.1, from coordinate 36,209,777 downwards.
TTTCACATCACGTAACCAAGAGGCAGTGCCTAACAGGCCAGGCTAGGCTACAGCATAGAGGCTGATAAGCTTCTCTAGAAAGGGTGGACGTAACTACAGGAACACTAATTCAAGGCACCGCTGAAATGACTTGATGTTGCGTGTGTGCTTTTGATAGAATAAAAAGCCCACGCCATGCTTGCGTAAAAAGCATAATATTTTAGAAAGACACACGCTCGTGCTATTTTACGTCATGTATTCAAGAGAAACACAGAAAAGAGGAATACAACTTAAGGTTGGACAGAATCCATTGATGATCCACATCAAATATATTATAAGGACTCAGATTAAATTTACGTTTGCACCTTCAAAATCTTCAGGAATATTTCAACTCCTCTTTCACGCTATATAATAAGCTAAAATTGCCTCATTGTCATGATAATACTGCAGATAACTAAAACGTGCTCTGATTGGATGTAAAACGTGTTATTTATTTGGAAAATAATCTTTTGACGTCAAGAATGATTCGATCAAGAGACACAATGCACTGTACTCCGATGGACTGACAAAGCTATCGGGACTAACATTTGAGTGTGGTATGTACAAATGTACATACCACACTCTGTAGCATAGATGTTGTAGTTGCAACAGAAAATACACATTGGTTCAGACGCCATTGCTCTGATAAGTTTGCTACTACAGTTAGGATGATGCTAGAGGGGCAATGTATGAGAGAACGACTCGTTGGCAGCAGTAAATCTTACAGGTATGGACGGAGAGAAACACATCAGCTGCTCAGCAAGTATCTCTTGCTGTCGGGGCATAATGATGACATGCCAATATGACCAGGAGAGCTGCTCTCCCAAGCGAAGAGCTGTTCTCTACCAACAGCTACCAACCTCTCCACAGGCAAACACACCCATATCTGGACGACCCCACCTTGTCAAGTAGCAGAGAGAGTAGAGAGGTATATATTTTTCTCCCACGGACAGGAACAGACAGGCAGGGTGGGCGCAGCATGCACTTCCGACGTTGGGACTTAGTAGCGTTGATCACTACGCATGCGTGTTATCAGGTGAGATGATGGATCAGCAAGATGGACAACTGATACAACTCTCCCTCCCACCCACCCCACTCACCCCCACCCACATCAGCCCCTATCGGGGATGGCAGCAGCAGCAATAGGACCAAGATAGGCCGCCACCCGACGCTGGTATTTCACCAACTTCCATCACGTGATAAATGACGCTGCGAGATCCGATCGCCATTACAACTGGAAATCCCCAGAAACGCAGCGTTCTGCTGAAACGCTATTCCAGCAAGGCTCACTGGAGGTTGAAAATGGGGGACGGAGGGTGTTTCCAGAGTGGGAGGGTGATAATACACTTAACAGTCCTTACATGTATACGCCCAATGCCCCATACATGATGTCAACCACATTCTCCCTGATTCCCCTGCGCGGCAAATGGTACAACTCGCCAATTCATGTTGCACTGTAAAAGGTTAATGTATACATACAACAAAATTTCGCTGTGATCGTACAGTTGAAGTTGCTGTAGTCTAAAATACAGCAAGAGGAGAAGTTACTGTACCTTCACAGCAAGTCAGTTTCTGTAGACCTACAGCAAAATCTACTGGAACCATAGCTGCCAGCAACTTTTGCTCTAGATGTACAGCACTTACTATTTACAATGTGGGTCCTCCAAGCCTTTTAATTCTACAAAATCACGAAACATTCTAAAATCAGTGGACACCAGTGAAAGAAACCAGATAATTTTTAGTGTAGGGCCTACCAATACACTCAACGTAAGTTTCATATTTAACCCACTCCATCCCTAGAAGACTGTGTAAAACTGGGCTGGGCTTCCCCTGGGGAGATCCTGCTGCTGTCGGCATGACAACGCTGATGGAGTCAGTCAGCGTGACACGCGGCTTCTACGGACCTGGGAAACGCCGGGAAATGACTTCTAGGGAAAGCTGTGCCAAGGGCGGACCTTAACGACCGTCTGGTAGGGGTGGGTGAGTTATGGTTGGGGGAAAATGCTGGGGGGGGGGCGCTCAGCTAATAACCCAGACTGCCAGTCAATCTGGGTAACCTGATCGTGATATATAATGTATTATGAAAACACATGTACAGAGGATATGTATGAGGTTCCGTTCTGTTCAGTAGTGTCACGTACTTGGAGTAGCACTTTTCTGTGGAGATTTATAATTACAGAGCTCTGAAAATTGAAATGATAATATTCCAGTACCATATTGTTGATAGTATGATGTATTACACAGATTTTATTCAACAATTCGTGTATATGACACACAGACCATTCTGTTGGTTTGGCATACAGGCATTAATGTTAGCATCAGGCCAATGTTCAATCTATACATGGCAAGTCTGAATTATTCATGAATAGAAATCAAGGACGTAAGTGTAATGTAGGCTTAAGGAGTGTTAAACTAATTCTTAAAAAGTAACTGATCCGTACAGTATTGCTGTGCATAGCAAGTCTGAATTATTTATGAAAAGAAAATGAATAAAGATAAATAGAAAATATAAAGGCTGGACAAAAAGCCATGAAAAACAAGCATCAAAAACATAAAGAAAACTGCAATGTTGACAGAAAAGTAAACCCAATGATCTCCATCACGTTGATTGCCAGAAGGGTGTGCCATACTAAGACGCAATAAAATCAGATGATGCAGACCCCAGACTAGAGCTGCCTAGGTAAGAGCTCCCGTGAATCCAATACATATGCACTGTAGGGTCTAGTGGGAGAATATGACATCTGATAGCCACTAATTTTAGCCTTCACTTATGACAGGGCCTTGGGGCAGGAATTCCAGGCAGGGCTGGTCTCCCGGCGCCTGGCCGCGACATGCCCCTGAGAAGGGCGGTTACTTTGTGAAGGCCCCCCGAGGGGAGACTGTGATGATGGTGGTTGAGGTGGTTGGAGAGGAAGGGGAGGGGGTAGAGGACTTGTAACACGTCTCGATCCATCCTACTCCAGTTACATACGAGAGTTTTTATGACGTGACGTCCATGACGTAGATTTACTACATGACGTCATGCATGATGGCCTTGCAAACGTAGCCAAGCTTTATATCTACATCGCTGGGTTATAAGAGGGGGTCGCGAGTAGAATGTCGCGGAGGTAGGGTTGGCATGGGTATTGAGAACAAGGGGGTGGGTTGGATAGAGGGGAGGTGGGATAAGGTTAACGGGTTTGACAGGTCTCCCTAGGTGTGTATATCGTCTGAAATAGACACAGCTTCAGTAAATCTATCTCCACAAATCCCTCGCATAACCCACTCCATGCCCTTCGAAAATTCTCCAAGTAGCATCCATCTAGGAAATACTCAAAGCAAACATCCAATGAATCAGATTGATTATGAATTCAATCTCAGACCGTCCAAGCTGAACCTTAATCAATTCTCTTTAGAATTCCATTTCCAGTCTCCGACCCTCATCCAAAAAGCGGGACCACTCTCCTTTATTAATAATATCTAAGTCATTGGCCATGTTCACAAAAGGATTAATTGTGCTTGCCCTGAGCTCTTGGCTCCTGTAGCTCACTGTAGCTGCTAGTGCCAGGGCCAGCTGATCGGAGGCGCGACGGGCGCAGATCTGGTCGTGTGATCATAACCATGGCCACATCGATCATGACGCAGCCTCAGGCACAATAACATCTTTGTTTCGCATACCCCACTGCCTCCTACCCCTACCCGCCACTGGATCGATCGAGCCACGATCCATTTATGAAATAAGATCTCGCCCGTCCCTCCATCACTACTCGGCAAGGCTATTCGCGACCTGAGCATTCCCTACCCCCTTCCAGTCCCTATTCCAGCTCTCAGTAGTTGCCCGGTGTACAACCACTATCTGTGTAACCGACCACTATGTCAAGTACTACACATAGAGGCTGACCATCCAAACACTTTCTGTATAAAATTGTACGCTATCTGCAGTAGCAATCCACCGCCTACCCGTGTAAATGAACCGTATCTGTAGAAACTTTTCCATTGATATGTTAAGTCACAGAAACAATTTTGATTCAATTAAGGTGAGGGGGATCTAATGTGTTTTACAACTGATGTTGGCTGTTTGACACAATGAATTATACATATAGCGTTACTTTTACACAGATATCGGTTGGATGGTTTACCTCTAACTGTGGTATCACAGAGTGTGGCTCTTTATACAGATAGCACTTGTACACCCCCCCCCCCTCCCTGACATACACACCCGCACTGCCCACTTCTCCCCTTAGAGCATGGAAATTGGAGGGCAAATGGCTGAGCACTCCAGTTCTGCAAGCTGAGGCAGCGGGGGGTTGAACGGCCATCATGATGTGGGGAAGTTGAAATGGAGAAAGGAGAAAGTGATTTGTGAACCCAGAAATCTAACTGAGAACCCTTGCATTTGCTTTTGATACATAGCTAAATGTAGCGGGAATATACATTGTAATAAGTGTATGCAGTGAGTTCGGTTTTATCTTCCTACATGCCTAGAGGCCATTTAGAAATATCGTAAGTTATCCTCATTAAGGCTGTTTTCGAGGATTGCCAATTACTCTATACAAATAAACATTAAAAATCCTGTTTAGAGATGCTGGTGTGAGCCAAGGCAATAATGGTTTTAGTATGTTTTAGCAGGTCATATAGTGCCACTGTTCAGATTAAAAGGCCTGTATCTATATGATCACCGTATATAGTCTCTTTGTATTTAGTCATTTGGTCATTGTCCACTATTCAGTGTTGGACAGGGGTACATGAGGGGGGGGGGTATAGACGGTCTGGATGAGATAGGATGGCTGTGGACATAGAGATAGGGATAGCCACTTTCGATGGATTGATACAGACGAATAGTATAGAGATACCAGTGAATCCCTAGGTGTGTGCTCCTGTCGATAACCGCATTCCACCCCATAAAACACACGCGGATGCTGGAATGATACATGGAGATGGACGAGGCCAAGGGTAGAGTACAAACCATGTAAATGCAGATAAGTACTGTACAGGAGCCCGATCTATATATTTTTAAAAGAGAAAAAATGGGAGATAACAATAAATGTCATAAAATCCATACTCGTTTCCAAGATTGGGATTTACTGGAAACGGTCATGAAGGCATACTACTGTGGAATCAATTTTGAGCCATGCATCATCTGTGGAAGTATTTGGATCAGTCAATTGCATTTCACGCCCTGCCCAGCTTCAAAATCAAAGTAAACGATGAAAAGGCGAGTTATTTACAGTGCAGTACATATTTTCGTGAGAAGTGTGAAAACAATGCAGTGTTTTAGATATCGCCCCTTAACCAGGAATGTCAAAAACATAAATGAATGAATAAAATTTAGTGGATAAATAAAAAAGAAACAAGTTAAGTAGTTGAGGGTTTGTAAGGTAACACACTCAATAGGTAGTGGGTGAGGTGATGGAGTGGAGCAGTGAGAGTAGAATAATCAGTGACAGGGTATGGATATGCACTCACAGGAGGAAGCCAGGGAGGCAGCAGGGGGTATACATAGAGAGTACTAGCCTCCAGGTATGCACACACCCTCCCAACCCTTGAGGATTGACGAGGCTCATGTGCTGACGTGCTGGCCACGTGTTTTGGCGCCTACCTGTGCAGGGCTCCTACTGGCAGGGGTGAAAGGTCAAGGGGAGTTCAGGTAGGGCGCGGCCAAATGGGCGCCGACACACATTAAGGGGATCCGAATCAATTAGTGTAATTAAAAGGTTCACTGATCACTTGACGGACGTGATCAACACCCCCTGCCTAAAACTTAATGCACTGGAGTCAAAATGGCCCCTCCCTGACTGGGGTTGGCTGGGGACGGCAGTTTGTAAAGGGGTGTATGGGGAATGGGCTCTTATGGGAATGGTCGCATTGGGAGGTGGCGTATAAGTGTAATGGATTGAATGATGATGGAGCATATTTAGACCTGCTCAAATCAGCTCATACCGTTGGATACTGTCGCTTTATAGCACTGTGAGACTAAGGACAAATTGCTCATAATATAGAGGAAATGGGGTGACAAAGGTAGCTAAAGGTAGGGATGAGCAGTGCAAAATGTAATAGCGTACGTTAACATGTGTTCTAAATGGTGAAAATGAATATGAATATGGTAGTACATAAATTGCCAAAATCAGATTAGGAAAAGGGAAGAAACTGGAAGAGAATTCAAAGGTATCACACACGTGTGCCTTTACCTTTTATATGGATATATGTATACGGTTATATGGTTATATGTATACCAAAGTTGATACATACAGTCATGATGTCGAACATTTTGTTGCCACTGATGTGTATTGCTGCTGAATAATTTCATGGAGTAAGTAGGGATATGTATGCAGTCTATGTAGGGTGTCCCCTAAACAAACAGACAAACTATAAAAAGCAGTAACAATTCATCATAGAAGTCATCTGTCTCTGCCATCCTGTATTTGCACACCTGTTTCATGGCTGGTTGCCACGGTCACACTGAAGGCCGTGGTGTGGCGGCTACTGGAAGGACTAGCAGGTGCCAGAGTATACCAGGCCAGGGTACTCCATAGTCAGAGGTTCCCATGGAGCATGGCCCCAAAATGTAGCCTGGCTTTTTATACAAGAGGTCAGTGCGTAGGTCACAGACGCCATCCTATAAGTCTCCACCGGAAACCAGCCCGCGCGGCCAGGCTCCAGTGCCCTTACATAGAGGCGATACAGGGAGGGTGCTTTCAGGCCCAGCTTTTAGGCCTTCCAGACTCTGCCTTTCCAGCTCATTACCTTTAGATTGGGACATGGCCTGGCACAATAGCCCCATGACCTAATTGACTTTGCAGCGCCCCATCTACCCGACCCTCACTGGCCAAAAGACCAGTGGTCCCCAGTAGTAGGATACTTGGTGGGCAGGGAGCATAGCTTGCCACGATAGTGAGATGACTTCAATCTGCACCCATTCAACTCTGTGGCATTTCTGAAGAGGTCCCAGTCAGGACCCATTGACAGACAGAACCAATGCCTGAGAGTATTAAAAAGGAAGAGCCTGAGAGAATAACAGAGATCAATTGATGAAAGCCAAAAAGAAAAATCAAAAGAAGAAGTGGAACAGATATCAATTGCGAAAGGCAAAAAAGAATGGCAGAAGAATGGGAGATGAAAAATAAGTCCTTTTTGTTGTGGTGTGAATCTGCTGGAGTGTGGTGTCGTGAATGGATGGACTGGAGGTTTGTCCAGTCATGAGGGTGTGATGATGACAGGAGCTTCTGTCATCAGGAGAGAGAAGAGTCTCGGGTTAAAAACGCACAGGAGTGATTCCCGACGCGCCGCTCCACATTAAGGATCAAAGGGCGTGGCGCGGCCATAATAAGGATCCAGCCAGGAGGATCCAATTTGTAACGTGGCCCGCCTCATCAGCGTTATCCTGGTGGGTCTTCATCAACAGTCGCTGCCTGTGTTACCCCCCTTCCTACCCCCCACCCTTTGTCTCTATTCCCCTCTTCCACATTGGCAAGAGCGCTATGCCATTGCTTGATCTAGGAAATAGGGAATTATATGATTGGTCTAAACCCTATCCCGCGAGAGCCACTACTCTGTCTTTGTCTGTCTGTCTGTCTCTGTCTCTGTATGTCTGTCTCGGTCCCCCCCCCCCTCTGTCCCTCTCTCCATCTCTATGCCTCCCTCTGTCTCTGTCGGTCTGTCTATCTATCTACCTCTCTGTCTCTGTCAATCTGTCTCTGTCCCTCCGTCTCTCTCTTTCTCAATCTCTCTGCCTCTGCCTGTCTCTGTCTGTCTGTCACTCTGTTGACCTCTCTGTCTCTGTCTGTCTGTCCAACTATTCTTTGGACAGCAGTTAGTGTTGTGGAGTTTTCTTCCTTATACCTTTACCCCTGTACTATCAAACCTCCCCTCAACATACTACACCATGCAGTGTGTACATGATGATTATAGAGTTCTGATACTAAGCCTTGAATCTCCCCCTCCCTGCCATGATGAATGGATCACTACTCCATAGCTTTAATATGGATCCAACAGCTGTTATGGTGTTAAGAGTGCACTCAGTGAGCCTTGTAAATGTTCAAGTGGTAGTCGACCCCTGCATTGAGAATGCACCGATCTGTTAACATATCGCCCAAGCGCCCTTTTGTACAGAGACAAAAAAATGGACATCCATCCATTACTAGTCTACATCTCAATATCTACTCTACTGCTAACACTCTTTCCTGTACTCATCATGTTCATGATTGAGAGGTCAGTGGCATCTGACTTCTTGATTTTGTGTCCTGGGTTTTGTTTTCTCTTGCTATTTGCCTGTATACTCAAATCCATCCATATTGTCTCCCATTTCTTTTATATTATACTCCACCTGGCTTTGCACCCCATTGTTCCTACTGTAGGTTTATTTCCACATTCTACAGTATGGTAGCCAGCAGGAGGTTTTAAGAATTAGGTAAGATCTGGCAGGAGATTTTGTGAATTGGGTCAGCTCTGTGAGGAGGTTTTGTGAACTAGGCCAAGCGTAGCAGGAGGTTTTATGAATTGGGTCATTTTTGAAGGGCAGTTGAAATTCTTGAGAAAATGCTGCCCCATATGGGATTCGTACCCATGCACCAGACAGTGCTGGGATCTAAAGTCCAATATGCTAACCATTACACCATGAGTCCTCAGCTGATAATGTAGGTGTTAGCACATCTATTGAAGGGCAATATGTTACTACTATGACTGAATGATAGACTATAGATAAACAAGGTAATTTCACTTGGAAGGTTTGACTAGTCAAGGTAGTGTAGTGGTTAAGGCCTGGGACTACAAATCTAGACCACACAGGTTCAAACCCCTCTTGTGATTTTATTTTTATTCTAAGGTTGGCCATTGTCATTTTTGCAACAGATTCTGAAAATAATGTATCACATGTATGATGAATATCCCCTGAATGCCAAAAATATAAAAGGGGCTTCAGGGAGGCCCTTTACAGAGACCCCTTTTACCTTGTATGTGTATGTTAAAAACGTTTTCCCCTTGCAGTCTTGAACCCGCATTCTGAGATTCAAAGTCATACATGCTAACCATTATACTATCGAGATAGCTGGTGGTTGTAGCATGGAACACCATATATTTTTCATAGCCTTGTATCACACCCAGTGTAGTAGATTCGAATCCTCTTCTAGGTCTCTACAGTTTATGCCAAAATATGCTTATATTTATGGTTTCACTGTTCCATGAACTTCTGTGGATGGAGTATAAGTCAGAAAACCTCCTTAGAGCTGGAGGTTTTGCCATATGATTGGCATATGGCAAAACCTCCAGCTCTGCGGAGGTTTTCCATTACAAATGCAAGGTATCGTGTGTTTCTTTGTCACATAGAAATGCTTGGCCATTTTTTTATGATCATTTTTAATATCTATATTCTTTTAATTTCAGAGGTGTAACTTAACATATATATATATATATATATATATATATATATATATATATATATATATATATATATATACACACATTTTCTTGTTTGTATTAAACTATAGCCCGCCCCTCAACTTAAAACGTGGGGTATTTCCACACACTCACCACTGCCCATTGGCAAGCAACTACACTCCAACAAAGCAATTCCCAGGCTTTTACAATAGCTAGAGCCTCAGTACAACTCTACAAAGTTTCACGTTCCAGCGCCACACCAACAACACTAACGGCTGGGGCCTGGGGGAGGCAACCATTGCAAGGTGTACAGTGGGAAAGGATTGGCGCCGGGCTGCCTCCCTGCCCTTCCTCCCTTCTCTCTCTTTCTCTCTCTCCCTCTGTTTCCGACTTTTGGCTGTGACACCTTCACAGGTGTGAATGAGTGTGGAGTGATGAATCGGCGGGGGTCCCGTACGCCCATCGATCATTAGCCGGGCATCACTGGAGGCGACATACCGACCCCCAAAAGCCTCCTGTTGCACCTTTGAGAGAGCACACCTCAGGCATACCCCTTCTATACCACCAGCAGTCCGAACTCTATCCTACCTGACTATGACTAGCCACAGGTGATGAGCTTGTTCCGACCCGCCAGGACCTCTGCTATCTTAAAATACACTACATTGAAAATAAAACTTCACCCACCGTAGGGTGCAGTGTACTACAGTATTTTCCAACTTTTTCTACTTCAAAGAGTAAACATATACCTGGTCGGGGAGATTGTTTGAAAAGTAGCCGCCATTTTTGTGTGTGGGGTACATAGGTGGGCCTGTTCAGAGTCACTAACAACAAGACACGATTAATTATGGCTAGATGAATGGGCTCAAAGTGGGACCCCCCGTCCAGCAACATGGACACACCTACCAACAACGCTCATTTACTTGGGCCACTTTGTAGTATACTCTCCTTCTGCATGCTAAGGGAATAGAGCCATTCCTGTATGGAGGTGGCCATCTTGAAATCAGTTATGTAACTGACCCCCGATGGCCATCTTGGCTCTGGCAGAGGATTGTGGGTAATCTCTTATCTTCCCCTCTGCCCACAGAAAACAATTGGAATTGATAAGACTGATAAGCTGCCCCTACCTCTATCTTAATCAACTTAAGTAGCTGTCCATTGTTTTAGGTGTGAATGGAGGGGATTAGCCTGATAGGGAGACAATGGTTTGGTTTTACTCAGCCAGTTCCCCTTAGAAAACTTCTAAAGTTTTTGTTTTTGTTTTCTGTTTTTGAAGTACTAAGTCTAAATAAAGCTTATATTGTTTAAGTGTAAAGTATTTGCTACCCAAAGGTATATATTTTTAGAATATATTTTTATATAGACAATTAGGAAGGGCCAACCAAAGTAAACTGTACAAAGAGGCCAACTGCTAATCTAGCCCCCGACTACATGAGCCACCTAGCTAATTTGTTTGGTACTAGCAATGGCTCTGCTCCCTATATAGCGCTACATTTTCCTTGAAAGTCCCGTGAGGAAAATATGACAATTTCATCTACGATTGGAGGTATTTCATTGAAATTTTGCCACGAGATAAAGCCAAATAATAACCAATAGGAAATGCAAGAAAAGTATTACACGTACCGTGATATCCTTAGATAATGTCAGTCACATGGTACACTTGTGTAATTGGCTTAATTTAGACGACTCATATATTATTATGCTTTGTTCTATGGGATTCTTGTGTCAGTAGATGATATAATTAGCTCTTCCGATGTACGGAATTGATACATGTATCTCTATCTTGGCATACATATCAAAGTCATTGCATGATGTGTGCCACTCATGGGGATGATGAATTGTTCTAGTGGTGCGATATCATACATCAAAAAGTGGCAAATTATAAAAAAAAAAACAAAAAAAAAACAGTGTACTGATGGGTGTCCTACATTTTAATGTGCTACAAACACTGCTTCTGCTAATGGGAGGCGAGGTTCCATTAAGGTGGGTGTCATGTGCTGTGTTTATCATTATATATAGATGGTTGACGTCAGACATGTTTAGTATACAGACACATGTGATGTACTCTTTGTGGACCCTGTGGTAAATTATGGCAAGTTCACACTTCATGCTGGCTGAAAAACTTCCCTGATAGGATTAAAGGCTAGGCTGACAAGTCTAGGTTTCAGCTTCAGCCATCATCCCAGGCCACAAGGGTAGGGAGGTAGCTCCTAGCACAGACCATGCCAAGTCGCCCTGAACCTTCAGCAATAATAAGTACCACACTCACCATTTATCATTGCTTCCTTAGGTATTTTTTCCACCTGTATGTTCATTTCAATGGTCTGCCTCCTGGCTCACATTGCCCACAGGTGCCTCTGCCAGGGGTGAAAGGTTGGAACCTGGGAGGTCATTTACTGGTGATCTTTCATGATAGCCCAGGCTGATGAGTTACACAAGTGAAGCGAGAGGAAAACCAGACACACACTAAGTGATAAAAAAACCCAATAAGAAATACACTGAAAACAGTGATCCTGATTGTAGACTCATGTGGAAAATGGGCGGAAAACTAGTCTTAACCACATGCTCAGTGTAGTCCCCTCTAGAAGAATAGACAGGGTGTGACAGTCATCAAAGTCCCCGGTCTCCCCTGTGCTTACACAACCCACCCAATCCACATGGCTACTTTGAATATATGCATTATTCCTAGGTAAACAAACCCACTCTACACATAGCTGAAGTCTACAGGGCTGAGTCATTAATTGTCCTATAATTGCCCCAATGCTGACTTTTACCTTCTTGAGTGTAAATTGTAGTTAGTATGGCAGTGGCTGGTGAGCTGTTGGCAGTCATTCCCTATATGTATTGTCAGATAGCTACACCATGAGTAGAAATTCCATGAGTATTTAACATATCCAAAATAAGACACTGTAAGAGCTATACAAAGCTGATACTAATACATTTTCTAACTTTATTCTGAAAATGAGGAAGTTATATGATGAGCTTAAAAAATAGGCCTTATGAGCCTATTTATCAAGTGTATATGAAATGCAAGAGGGTGAGATATTGTCATCTTACCCAACACATGCCCAGAGGGCAATGTAGTTAATTGGATTGTTTGCCTGAAGTGGACTATACAGAACAAATCATTAAGTGTGCCATATCACCTAGCTCAGTGTAAGAGTGCTATGATCAGATGTTGGATACCTAGGAATAACGCATATTCAAAGTAGCCATGTGGATTGGTTGCGTTGTGTAAGCACAGGGGAGAGGGGGGACTTTGCTGACTGTCACACCCTGTCTATTCTACTAGAGGGGACTACACTGAGCATGTGGTTGAGACTAGTTTTCCACCCGTGGATGTATTGGACTACTTACTGGAAAGGCCACAAAGTCAACCTTTTGGTAATTGTGGTTGGGGCTTTTGGATTACTATTGTGGATTCTTATAATTCTGATGATATTGCTTTTTATATTTTCCCCCTTGGGATTGGGGTTTCTTCAATTTTTTATCAGTTTTTGCTGCTGTATCTTTGATCTAAATCCGAAGGGTTTGCTTGGAAATGTATTATTATTAGTCCGACCGTGATGACCCAGTATCCCTATACACTCCTCTTAGTCAATTACAGCTTGATATGGAACTAAACCTCCGGAGACAACCTCCACATCTCCTCAACAGACACACACTCTCCTATATATAGACGATCATGGGAGGCTGGGATGGTCCCTTGAGGCCTGGAGGACATAAGGTATATAACCAGTCCCAGATGCCTCCTCTTACCATCCTCCAGTGTGCTCAGTTAACCAGGCCTTACCCTATATCCATCCGCTTTGTCAGCCTACCTACACCCACACCTCAGCTGACACCTGGATACGGTCAGCTAAAAAAACCCTCCCCTCATCCTGTAATCAACTGGATGGCGCGTGGCACGGATGGCCTGCTCCAGGGTGTAGGTATTGATGGTGGATAGGAGGGTGAATCAGGACCTGCCTCTACTGGAGAAGTAGGGCAGGAGGAGGGAGGGGTGATAAGGATGATGGGGCAGGGCTCTGAGTGATTGCTGTTCTGATGGATTCTGAATTGTGGTAGTTTTCTTGAAGGGGCATTGTAAACGCACAGCAATGCCATTACCCAAAGTGATATCTGAAAACTATTTTAATTTGATGTTTCTTCCCGTGGCACATATGAATTCGCAAAGGCCCTTATGCCAGGGTCGGGCTGGGTAGAGCCTATCAATGATTTTCACAGAGTGCTACACGAATTGTTTTCTTTTTTACATTAACTAGATGTCTATTATGCTTGTAATTTTCCACTTCTAGTAAAAGTACTCCCTTTCTTAGCTCAATAATCTACGATGTAGTTGGATACAATATTGAAGAGAATACAACGTAGAAATGCTATGTAAATAGAGCGGACCTTTTCCTAGAATACAATCGAAAATAAATGCACAGCAGCCCCTCCCCCTCCCAGCTTTCTGTAAAGCACCCAGCCCAGCGAAAGCAATTCGTTAATGCCAGGAATGATCGGGTATCATGGATTGCACCCTACCTACGGCACCCTACCTACACTAAAAACCATCTTGAGTGGACGGAGAGCGTGGGTATAAAGCAAAGAGGCTGGGTGGCCTGGACGTAGGACAGGGCCAGTTCCTCCAGTACCCTGGCACATTGGAGGAGGGGGACCCCACCATGGAGGTGGACCTGTAATCTGATAGAAGGTTGCAATGGACGGCCGTCCTGCAGTAATGGTGCGCCCTACTCACCTTTGTGGCGACATAATGGCAAATTTGGCCACGCTTTTAAAAGCACGACGGAAAGAGACGTGATTGATTTATCCGCCTCAGGCCCCAATCTCTACTCAGAACCAACCCTGTCCCCCTGTATCCCCCTACTCCACATTTCCACCCTTCCTCCATACCCCCACACAACCTCTCCCTCCGACATTTCCCCTCTCCTCCCCAGGCATCCACATCCAACCCCCACACCCAGCTTCCAGACTAAAATGCCTCTCCAGGTCCTTTCCTTCAACCTAACCGCAAGATTTTCCGACTTTCCGACCGGACCGCTTTTCTCTGATCGACGGCTCGTTTTTATATCAACTGTAGCCCCACAATGTCATTTTTTTTGGAAGAAAATGAAGAAACCCATCAAGAAGAAATAAAGAAATTGGGGCGCTGATGAGCAATCAAAGGGCTTCACCTGAAATCCATCATCCTATCTTAGGAGGTGGTCAGACAAACAGATGGGTGGTCGCACAAAAGACGGGATACTTTTTCCCACCCTCCTCAAGCTTCCAACTTTTGTTTATGATAGATTGGTGGAGATTCTGTGAATCAGTCGGTTCTGAAAAACCTGGAAACTGCCGCTTCATCATGGCTTCAGAGGGGGACAAAGCCTGTGAGGCAGCGAAGAATGGAACTGATGCATCATCTTCAAATTACTTTGGAAGTGGAACTGAAATTTGAGGAAATGTTGGAAGGGCAGACCATCTGCCTGGTGAGGAGTGTTTTTGGGGGGTTGGGGTGTGGGTTGTTTATGGTCGACGCGTGCCATAATGGCATAGCAGTGCCACATCACGCTGTGGGAAGCCGTATTGTGACTACCACTCTTGTATGATGTATGGCACACGAGCCTGGCAAGCACGTGTTACACTCACACTACTTAGAGACAGACAAAGAAACATTTTATCAAGACCCAATAGTATCCACTCAATGCCATATAGCACCAATTCAAAATACCCTAGAGAGGAAAACCGTTTTAATTTCCCCACATGTGAGAACATGCTTATCAAATTTCCTACATGTAGCTCTCAGCTGAGAAATACAATTACCAAACAAGTATGATATACCAACTGTAAACATTATAGTTGGACTGTAATAAACATCTACCATGATTATTAAATGTATAATCCTCTGTTAACTAAATCAAAAAGTCAGTGTTTTGTCTCAAAACATTTTTATTTAAAATGAGAAAAAAAATCATAAAATACACATTTGCCTATACTAATCTCGTTACACGATCTGGCGTGTCTTATACGGACATTATAGACAGGGTTCAACACAGTTTGTAGGTTTGTTTTTATACCTATTAATATTATTGCAGGATAGTCAAGTGGGAAAGAAGCCATTGTGGATTTACCTTCATTTTATCATATTTTTTTCAATAACATATTTTGATATTTTCTAGTCCAAACCATATTTCCCACTTGATATAGCATTTGTGTGTGGAGGATGGTGAGAGGCGTGCCTCTATGATCAGTCATGCATGACTAGCCACGGCACCATGCCTCTACACATTGGTCATTTCAGCGAGTTGCCATGGCAACCAAATGCCACCCTTGCTCATACCCGGTCATCAGAACTACACAGAGCCACTTTGTATTCTCAGCACATTTCACCAAAGCTCAATATGATAATAATATAAATACTTTGAAAAAATATTACTTTCTCATTCTCTCTTTTTTTGACATTTTCCTTTCTGTTTTCATCACAAGACCAGCTCACATTTCACAGGCATTTAGCAACCATGTGTACCCTGGTTACCGAGACATTGAGATGAAAATCCCACGTTTTTGTTTCAAATTTCCATTGATTTCTAGCACACAGATCTATCAAACCCTGCTACATAAACAATTTATTACACACTCCATACAGACGAAGGGCAATTTACAGCAAAGAGGTTTGCTAGTGTTAAGGGTGCTCATCTAGGATCAAATACACGTGGGAATATGGGGAAGAGATATTCTCAAACACTACAGATTTTCACTCATACTCTGAAATATAACATATCCAAGTACACCTGATTCATTTCGACTAAGTGAAAGTTCTGTGACCGGGTACAAAGCCTTTTTTCTATTGTTTCAATCTGAAAATAGAGAGCAGTTCTTTTGGAGGAAAACCTTTGCCAGTCTCATATAGAAATACTCAGTAATAAAATGCAGAATAATTACTCTCTTCTACTACTCATCTTGCTTCACGCACACCAATTGATACATCTGTCTGTTATAGACATAATTAAGTTATATTAAATGCCATCAGAAAATGTTTACAACCACGATGGAAAATGTACACATTCTCTAAACTGTAAACAGCAAACAACTGAGAAAAGTTAAAAGAACACTTGTCATTATTCATAGCTGAAGGTATACATATACATCGTTTCTTTAGTATATTTATGTCCTTTACCCTACATTGTCTCAGCACTTTTATTTACCCTCGACATAGATGTGGTGGAGAAACATAAGAGATTTTTTTTTGTTGTGATGGAGGTTTAAGAATTTTGAGCAATAGTAGCAAACAAGTCAATTGCACCTTTCAAATTCTCTTATAAATAAAGTGATTTGAATATTTCAATAATAAAATCAAATGATATTATTATTAATGATGACAACCTCTTGGCAGTATGATGTCCTTGTATAAAAAGGATACTTCGGTCTTCAATAATCATATTTATCATTATCTTCTCAGGCACCTCAGAGGTTCAATGTATTGTCTTCCTAGACACACAGGCATAGATCCCTCCACTCCCAGTTGAACATTAAATCTCCCCCATAAATAATTCCTTGCAATAATACAGGCCATATTAAGCGAATAAGTATACAGCTAAATTTTGTACAACGTATATTGTACCTGTCTAAGTGGACCAACTTTAAATTCGAAATTTAAACTCAGCTACAAAATGTGCACAAGAAAACTCAGAATTAACTCTGCGTCTACAACAACAATGTATGATAGATGCTAGTATGTTGTCCTTCACAATATTCATATTGCTTTAATAGATTTCCTCTATCATAGTATGCTATGAAACTGGTGCACATAGACTATCCGATATTTTCTTTTCTATTGAATAAGTTATAATACATGTATATACTAAAATGGGCCTCTTTTACAATCATCCTACAGAAAAATAGTCGTCGAAGATAACAGAGGCAGAAATTACACCTAACAGAGCTCACGACACGAAGTTGAGGAAATATCTTGAAGCTGTTTTTTTTTTTTATTAATTTGTTAATATCATTATGTGGTGATTTGTATCATTATGTGGTGATTTGTATCATTCAACAGAAAATATATTTGAAATTACTACAGCACAACCTTCAATACTACTGAGACCTAAACACTGTGCAATACCGATGATAATGTAAAATGAATGATTTGAGACCAGTCCAAAATCACCAATTGCAGATGCGATCAATCTGGCTTCTAGGCATATAATTCCCAAGAAGCCTAAGTCTGGATTTCCCATTCAGAGGGTCGAAGGTCAATATAGGTGTGCTTTCCCAGGAGTGATAAGGCAATGGTGTATGATGCATGATATTGGCGTCAGGTATTTCCTATCCATTTCATTCATCTCAAAAGAGACGACCTAGTCAATCAGATAAATAGGTATTATAATATTGTCTCTAACCCTAAGAGGCGGGACGATCAGATTCAGAGAGAGTCATAGAGGCCAGCAAACTTCTTCAGCTTCCTACATACACATGTAACCTGACTATGAGAGAAGAAGAGTGCAGTTTCAGTGATTCCCACTTAGTATCTCTATAGAAACCATATAGATATACACTGGACGTATAGTTTGTAGTCTTAAGAGTTGAGAGTCCTCACAAGCTTATTTTAAGCTTGGTGGGCAGGAAGGTATAGGATGAGCTCTGAGAGAGTGTGGTGTGCATAGAGAAGGCCTCCTCCAGGGTCATCCACACGAGGCAGTCAGGATGAAAAGTCAGAACTTGGACATGGAGACAAGCTGCTCCAGTGCCTGTCAGGAGGAAATCTGCTCGAAGTATATCCACAGTTAGTAGGACCCTCCAGCACGTGTGTCTGGTATAGACACACTGGAGGATGGCAGCTGACAATGAGGCTTAAGCTTAAGGAAGCTCCATCAACTACTTGCTCACTCATCAGGAGTA
This sequence comes from Acholoe squamosa, assembly GCA_949317995.1. Classification (NCBI taxonomy): domain Eukaryota; kingdom Metazoa; phylum Annelida; class Polychaeta; order Phyllodocida; family Polynoidae; genus Acholoe; species Acholoe squamosa. The sequence goes on along the minus strand of OX439048.1, from coordinate 36,191,528 downwards.
GCTTGACCACCATTACTGAAAATGGTCAATATGAGGATAGCAGTAGACTTGGATAGCCAAGGTTTTGTCCATTATACATTTATACACATTCAATTTCATTGTTTCATTTGCACCCCCTTCTACCTCTAGCTTACTATCACGAAGGAATAACCTTCAAAATGCTCCCTTTTATTTTACACACGTCTGTACAGAGGGAGAGAGGGATGCCCGTGGTTCACTACTTAAACTGCCTTTTAATTATTAAGGTCGATGTGTGGGGTGTGAAACATCATTGAGTGCTGGAGGATCCTATACTGTACATGCATATAGTCATCACTATTATCATAGAGGCATCTCAATCGCCACACGTTGAGAATGGGCTCAGGCCTTTTCTTATATATATATTTTCACATGGCCCGACCACCCATTGCGGGTACCTGTGTACTATATATCTATAGATAAGAGCGTCCCTGATGCACTGGCAATGCCTCATGTTCATCACATGTGATCCGACATGTCATCATGTTCTGGAGATAGGGAAGTTAGCCCAGGAGGGCCGTCGTGATCGGGGGACATCGAACCAAGATCGCCACTGTCTCTGTGACTGTCTGATAGTCTGACTTTGGTGTTCGGAAGTTTGTGGTCTTTCTTCCATTTCATACGCCTGTTCTGGAACCAAATCTTTATTTGGCGTTCTGTCAGACACAGGCTGTGTGCAATCTCAATTCGGCGTCGCCTTGTCAGGTAACGGTTGAAGTGGAACTCCTTCTCTAACTCCAGAATCTGGTGACGGGTATAGGCAGTGCGCGTCCTCTTGGAGTCTCCTCCATAGTTTTGGTTTGCTGAAAAAAAAGAAGGGAAAATTAAGTTTAAAAAGATGAAATGAATAATCAGAAATTGCATTGACAGTGATTAAAGCCAGGGTAAAAGTTAATCGTTTCTGTTCCACTTTTTAAGTGGTCAATACATCAGCTGAGCCCTGAGTCAGACAATTGATATGGGTGAATATTTTAAAACTATCGGAGGGTGGGGTAGGTGGGGTGTTTCATTCTATCTAACATCATCCTTCAGATCAAGGATGTTGACTATTAGGCAATGATTCAACCCACATCCCTGCAGGCATGCGATTGTGTAATTTTGATATAGCCATGGGCGGTTCAGATGTTATAGATATTGTTGCACTGGTGTGCTGGGCGGCTTATCAGATTAAGATATCATATTCAATTAAAATCAGAGAAAATTTGTTCAATTTTATCGGTGCACTTATGATTCATATTCCCCCTGCCGTCATTGTGAGTCATTACTTGGAGTGGATGAGCATTTCCCTCTACGAGTGGTTGTCAATAAAGGCCCTTTCTCCCCAGAGTAATACATGATGCATGAGGGATATAAAAACAGCATTCTCACAGCTTTATATTGGATTAAAAAGTGGGAACTATTGCCTCCAATCCAATGTGTGTGGAGGAGCGTGAGATGGCTAGGCGTATGGTTTATCACACACATAACTTACATAGATATACAGCTGCTTAATGTGACAGCTTAAGCAACCACAATAGGCATCATATTTAATACACTATCTAGTGTTATTGGATATAATATATAACAGTGTCCAAGGTAAGGGACTTAAAGGTAGACCAAGAAGACACAATTCAAACCACAAATATTATCCAGTAGAGAGGATAACTCGGACAGACATGGAGAGAGAGTGATTTGGGAGTAGAGAGGTTGGGGAGGGGGGGGGGCAGATGATTAGGGATCTGGCCTGGGATGGCCTATGAACTAGACTAAACGAAGAAAGTTTGACCGAGAGCAGTGAGTTGGCACGGGGCTGGTTGTCAGGTTGAGTTTTCAAAGGCCCTGGTCTATCTGCTTCTCCTCGGCTGCCTCGATATGGTGGGACACCATGATTGATTGGGTCATCAGCCTCCCACTACTACTACACCATCTGGGGGAATGGGGATGGGGATGTATGTGGGGGAGGAGGGGGGCTATATAGCCCCCAGTATAGGGCCTCCAGATATGTGACAGTCTATACTATACTATAACACGTATACCACACAGGGATACATGCACAATGTTTGCTCACTTCCATACTCAGAGTCCCACCACCAGCATGGATGTTATTTAGCTTCATTAGTTGGATACCGAGAGAAAAAAAAGGTTCTCTGGTGGTGGTTAGAGGGGAAAAATTACCATAATCATCAGAGCAGCTGCAGTTCTTTTTATGTTTATCTGGACTACCAGGATCTGCTCATCGGTTCTGTGGCAAAAGGCATTTGTGGTGTTCATGTTAAAGTAGAGATTTAGGAATGAAAATTACAATTTTTCGGACAATTCAATTTGGAATTTTTCAGTTTTTTAACTTTTAATTCTAATGCCTTTGAATGTTTTACTTTTGAGAATTCTTTGGGGAAAAAATCTAGTTGTTGCATTAGGCATAGAAAACAAACTCTGGTATGTCACAAGGAACCATGATGCGAATAATGGAAACATTAATACAAAGTGGGAAAATGGTGGATGACTACAAAGTAGGTCACTAATGCCATGTGTGTTCTCGGCTATAGACTACCATCCATCCCTGACACACAACACAAGTGGAATGAACTCAGTTTTAATTAGGGGCATGGAACTTTGAGTGGTGCCTGGAGGCAGAAATAATAAAAGTATTTGCTACCAATCCACTTTCAGCCATCATGCATTCCGAATTTAGTCGATCCATCAAATAGGCACCAATCACTGATAACTCGGCGGTCGGCTGTGGGAGGATGACTATAATTTGTCATTTGCATCATACAATCAGACTCTGTCGTCAGCAGAGGCAATTTTCTCATTTGGGTGTGTGGGGTTTGGGGCTCTGTGCAGGGTAATACCCTGGTGTAGCTATAATTGATATGGTTGTTGGATGGATAGCGGAGTAAACAAATATGCGCGTGCGTGCATATTGATGAGAAGGAGGGTAGGGCCACAGGAAAAGGCACAGTGGCAGGCACATTGACCTCTAGCCACTGGTAACACTACCAAGTCCTACCCAGACCTGTTTGTGGTTACTATGGGAACAGGGAGAAGGCCAGTTGTCTGTCTGTGGGAACGGGAGGAAACAGCTGATGGGGTGCAGAGGGGTAAAGGTTACCCTGGTCACCAGATGCTGGGGTAGGAGGAGCTGTGGCGCTCGACGCCCAGGATGGAACAAAAAAGCCACATGGCTGTAGCCTTGCAAGTTGCAGTCTTCAGGCCGTTCAGCTTTTGTCTGGGGCTGCCACAACCCCACTAGACTCCTCCACCACAACCCTGACCTCTCCCCACTAGCACCCAGCCTCCAGGATTACCTCCAATTCTCTCAGATTAAACAGTGGGATTAACAGTGAATTGACGCCCACAACTTCTCCCACCCCAACCCCCTCTGTATCCAGCACCACTGCGGCCACCACACCACCACTCCATCCCACTACTCACTACTTCATTGCTGACAGCCAGCGCTCCATGCGGCGTTTCCGACAACTACACTCCCAATCTTTACTCACTGGAGAAGGAGTCGACTGAGAGTCATTTACAAGGGTGATGATACATTGTTGGGATACGGGGCTGAGAAAAAAGTACAACCTCACTACAATTCCACTTAGGGCATCACGGTCCCTAACCCTTGGCCAATGGGCGACGTGTGCTAACAACCCTAAGACAAATGACTCCTTTTTATCTGCTCGACAACCACCATACACAATCCCCTTTTAAGTTGGTGAAGACAAACGTAATTGTATGTCTCCTTCTGTTTTTTAAGGACTTTTGACTTAGTGGGTCTATTGGTTAGTATAGAAGCAATGTATGTTGTGAAACAGTGGGAGGGGGAAAAAGTCGTAAACAGTATTGCAGTGTCAATGACACAGCAATCAATCAGACTCAGCAGGAACTGCGGAAATCACACAATACCAAGGGGAACCTGACGAAACCTGAATCAAGCCTCTCCTGAGAACACACCCATGAATAATATATGCCAAGCTATCTTATCAAAGTCTCATGAAAGGGGAGGTTGGATGAATAGACATGCCTTCTGGCTACTGTATGGAAAGGTCCCTGGGTAGAACGGTTTGGGAAAGAATGGGTGCGGCCTCTGCAGCCGTATGGGCGGCAGGGGAGGCCGATCGTCCCGGGACGTTGGAACCAAGGGGGCAAAGGAGGACAACTTGCCCAAAAGTTTTTGGTGGGCAAAAAAGTGCAGTTATAAGTAAATATACGTTAAATGGTATATAGGCGTAAGGAGTTTCAGACTAAATGTCATTGAAAATATTTATCCTGAATATGATATCTACTTGGTGTTATAAATATGCAAATTCCAAGATATTAAAGCTATGATTCAGCAACCTCGATTTAATTCAGAAAAGATATAGATAACAGATTTAGATTAAGGCCTCACAGTTATTTCAGGCCAGGAAATGTTCAGATATGATTTGACTGGAAGCGGAAACTGACTGCCTAGGTAGGCTTACTGCATATGAAGGTTGGGAAATAAAGTTTGGAACGGCAGCAGAATCGTGGTAATGGGTCATAATCGACAACCACCCTAAGGTGGTAAAAGGTGTGTGGTTGGCGCTAGTAATAGACATAGCAGTAAGAAGTAAAGGGAGCAGTCAACAAGATAACATTTATTGGCCCATTTGGGACTGATTTATGACAGCGAGACCCTAATGTATTCACGCCGTCGCTACCTTCCGCCATGCCCTCGTGCTCCAACCAGACGTTTGTTTACACTCTATTCCCTCGCTGCTCCTGGCCAGAATACACCGAACCCAAAATGATAACTTACATGTAGGCATCAGTAGACACCTTTGCTATGATTTTGAGAGTCTTTGGAAAGATTTCCCGAAGGTTTATGGCCTAGAGAGCAGGTTTTGGCTGAGGGTGTCTGCCACGACCCGACGCGGTCGCGAGGAGCGGACGCGGACGCGATGGTAGTGACAGCAGTGGTAGGTGGAGGAAAAGTTGATGAAAACAAACAAGAGGCTTTACTTACTTGAGGAACCCAGGTGTACTCTCTTCATCCACGGGTAAATGATGGGCGGGGATCCACTGTTACTGTTGGGGTTGGCATTGATGTCTCTACTACTGTTGTTGTTGACTGAGGTGTTGGTGAGATGTGGGCTTTGACTGTGATTGTGGGAGTTGTTGTTGACTGTAGGCGCCTGTTGTTGTTGTGTACAATGTGCCATGGTAGAAGGTGGGGTGTTGGCCTGATGACAGTTCGCCGGATGTCCAGGAGAAGCCACATCGTTTTCCCTAGTATGTGGAGAACTTTGTGGTAGAGCTTGGCCTTGTGCGTTTACAGCGTTGATGGCATCGCTCGCTGCCAACGACAGTCCATTGGCGGTGGAGCACCCATAGGCCGGGTTGCCCGGAAAACTCTCCTGGCTGTATCGGCGGTGCTCGGGCCCTCCCGAGGCCGCGTAGCCGTAGTTCTGCGCCGTCCGTCGGTAAAAATCCTCGGCATGTGTGTTGGGGATGTAGTTATTGTGCGAATATTCCTCATTCGGAGGGAATTTTGGCTCCACATAGGGGCTGGAGTTCATCAAAAACGAACTCATGGTCATTAATTTTGGCTGAATTGGTTGGAAATAATTTTTCTCGCTACTTGTCGTCTTTGAGTTGGATAGTCCCTCCCTATATGTACGCATTTACATATCACATGGTCTGCGTCGTCCAATCAGCGACGAGCTGCCTGACCCACGACCCGAATCGTGGTTTGACAGTTGAGGAGCACTGCTAAAGCCAGAGTGAGGCCCGTGACTGTGTTGACGTTGGCGAAGTGCGCCTCCCCGCGACTTTAATGGCAATCTAATCGCAGTCCAGGTCAACCCGCCGCCGCGTTATGGCTGGGGAACATATTCGTCCGCGCTTATGAGGATAAATCGAGCAGGGCTCGGCAAATTATTAATTCATGCGCGGCGGCAGTGGTGGCGGCGAAAAAGTATCGATCGACGTAGGCGGCCGCCACACGAGGGCGCACTGGGGCCGTCCAATGCGGCTTTGGGTCGGGACTGCAACTTTTAGACTTGATTAAAAGTGAATTTGTTGGCGCTGCTGATGGCTAGAGTAGGTTGTGTAGGTGTGGCGCGGCCAGTCACGGGTATAAGGCTTTAGACCCTATGATGGTGCGGGCCAGGTGAACCTTCCTCCTGTAGGTGTGTAGGCGTGAAGTAATGGCTACACCACCAGGATCGTGGTGGTGCGGGTGCTGGGAGGTGGTCCCGGGGAGGTGGTGGTGGTAGAAGTGGTGCTAGTGGAAGTGGTGCTGATGATGGTTGTGATGAGCTGGTGGGCTCAGAGCCAGGCTCAGCTGTTGTTACCCCAACCACTAGAGAGAGGATAAAAACACCCTCTGGCTACTTTTTTCTCCTCACTCTCTCTATGAAAGCGACGACCCGTCGTGTCTCTTGCCACTCCTGCTGGCTACTGCTTTGGTCGACGGCCACGGCAACTTTGCATTTGAATCATCCGAGACTAGGGAGCATGGGGAGTGAGTGGCGGGAGGGGGTTGGAAGCATGGGAAGTGGAATTTGACAGGGGGTTGTGGGCAGGGTGGAAAACAAGGGACCAGGGTGGTGGGTGTGGTTGGTGGGTGTGGAGGGGGTGGGACATTGATGAGTATGGGGTAGAAGAGTAGGAAGAGCACGGATGGGGTTATGGGGGCACAGGGATGAGCAGCAGCATGCAAATATGAATCCGTATGTGGAGGGTTGGGGGTGCAGTAGACGTGACATTTGGAGGCCTTCATGGTTGGGGGGGGGGCAGAGGAGTTCACTTTTGGGGACAGCAATTGGCTGGTTGGTGCACGGGACAAATATAAGGTGACCACTCAGAGAGGGAGTTCAGAAAGTTCCCAGAATTAGAGAATTAATGAGTGCAAGAGTATGTTTGAGGGTCGTCAGGTTTAGTGCAAAGTTACACGTACAGCATACTATGGGGTTATGAGAAGAGACTAGTAAAACTATATTGATCCTCTATACTTGCTTCATTCCCACAGTCCAGGTAGCTGGCCCCAATGGTGAGAGAAGTAGATAAATCAATGCAGTTATACAGGGGCTCCCTGTCTATTTATCGGCCAATCGATTGCCCTTGACCAAGGGTCATTTTCCTCGGGCTTGCACCGTGCCTCGCCCACCCTTCAGTGGGATGGTGGGAGGGGCCGAAGGTGCCTCCCCCTCCCCTAAGAACCCTGCTACCCTACCGCGCGTGCCCGACATCCCCATCACCACCCACCCCCACCTACCCATCATCCCGGATGACGAAAACCCACCTGGCACCCCCTAACAAACTTCAGACAACTTTTAACACCTTGCCCAATCCTTACTTTTTTTCCATGCACGTGAATCAGGAGGGGTGACTCCAAAATCGTTAGCCGCACCCAAGTTTACAGCCCTCGGAGATTGAGACAGAGGGGGTGGTCTTTTTTTACTTGCGTCTGCCGGAGGGGTTTCACTTTCCAGGGTTGAAGCCATGTGGCGGTAACTCAGTCCAGGGGGTGAGCCCTCCCCAAATGTCTGGGTCAGCAGAATTTATGAGCAGGAGGAAGGAGGATATGACTAGACAGGGTTGCATAATAACGGGCCATCCCGGAACGCGCCGTGTCATTTTTATCGGCCACTGATTGAACCTTATCTAACCGCTCCTATCCGAGCCTCAACTGGAGAGCCCATAAAATAAAACGGAGTGGCAGTTGCCGGCGACAGGGCCGCCGCCCTAGACATGCGAATGTAATAATGTGGGGGCAATAAATTAGGGTCCTGGTGGAAGAGGGTGTGGAAGAAGCACCTTACATGGTACTATTCAGGTTGGTTGTTATTGTTGTAGGGGTAGCTCAGATTTAGCCGTTATTGTGTAGTCTCCATGAGTAGCTGATACCACAAAAAGACACATCAGGCTCCCCAAAATGGTTGTTTATTAGGCCCCGAAGCTACTGCCGCGAGCCCGCCACGCGCAGGTGTGTGTCGTATTACTTTTTACAAACTTTTTCTCCTTTTTATTGGCCCTTTTCCTGTCGGGAATCAAGTTTAATTTTCACTAGATTCATTTAAATTCATGAAAACGTTTTTCGCCATGATTGCCTTCTGTCCATTCGAATATTTGAAAGGGGAGCGGGAGGAAACTGGAAAGAGCGAGTATTCATTTTCAGGAAATCCTGCATTTCTTTATTTTGGTTGAAATTGGTCTTTAAGTTATTGCACTATATATATGAAAGTCTGGTATCACACGCAGATAACTGCAATGAATCAAATACTGTCACAAGATATAAAGGATAGGTGACTGTATAAGGTGTTGCTAATAAGGTGTTGCTAAGTTATCCCTGCCCACTGATTGGAAATTAAAAAAGAATATATTAAAAAAAAAGACACATCAGGCCCATCAGGCTTGGACTGGGATGACTCGTTCCACGTTTTGGAATTCGGCGCCATACGTTATTATTCTATTAAATGAAACTAAACCTACCAGAACAAAACTGAATATGATCCTATATAACTAACTTTGCTTTGATCTAATCCTGTTAGCTGCATAGTCCATGCAAATAATAATTGGCAGCCTGTACATGTATACATGTAGTACACCAGCGCAGTCATCTTTCAGAAACTATTCATAGCCCATACATTGTTCCCACTCCACAGTGTGCAGTGTCTTATTCGTTTCCTGTTCTCAGAAATGGTATTTTATTAGAATATTTTATTATATTCTGGGAGTGTTTTTTTTTTCATTTCTATGTCAAAGTAACTTTCACTTTCTACATATATACCAGCTTTAATAAGTAGGAACGTTTAGAGTACATGACATTGGAAGCATAATTGGATGGATTACTTCAGCTTATATCAATATTCTAACTGTCAGCATTTATGAACACTAGAGTAATCTCATTCAGGTGTACAGTAACCACATATGTAAATTTGCCAACATTAACGATGTACAAACAACACTACCCTATGCTTCTCTAAAACCTTGTTCTAAGCTTGCATGTACAAACTATATGATGGTAGACACTATATTATATGTCCTTATACCACGATTTCGGGACTTCCGGTGGGTTTATATGCAGTTTAGCCGTGCATTATTCTGCATATACCACCCTTGTGCATTTTTGAAATTTTTGGTATATACTTTTTCCGGGTCAAGTTGGACTTAGAATATTTTTGGAGACGCTGGCGGACATAGAAATTTAGTCTCGCCATTGTTTCAATGTGAAAAATCGTCCCAACTCGTATGAGGATTGAACCCCGGCCGCAGTGGTGGTAGGCGAAGACCTTAGCCATAGCGCCACACTGAACGGTGATGAAATCCAATGCGAAAATAAATAAATTCTAACCTTAGGTCCTAGTGGTATTTTTCCATTCAGTTTTCGTATTGATTCCAAGCTTGTCATGTTATAATATTAAAATCCCAAGAAGTTTTCGATCCATAGACAAGGAATGCGTGCTAATTTTCTCCATTTTCTTCGATATAAATAAGAATCCAATGATTTTTCTATCGTAAGCGAGTCGCGGCCCGGTTAGCTCTGTGCGAAGCCATTGTTTTTGTTCCTTGCTGGGAGAGGTACCGCTGTGTATACAGTCACTTTTCGTAATGAATCCAGCCATGACACGTCTTCAAAATAAAACATACATATCCTTAGATAGTCTAGATCATCCCTCCATACGTATTATGTCCAATATATTCAAAATAAAGGAGAATCCATTGATTTTCCCAACGTACACGAGTCGCGGTCCGGCCATTCCCACCCGCCTCCTTGTCCGGCGAAAGTGTGTCAGTGGCCCGGATGTAGATATAGGTCAACTGCTCGTTGTACAAGAAAGACGCCGAAAATTTCGGACCCGTTTGGAAAATCAATGGATTCTTATTTATTTTGAATATATCTGACATATCAAGCATGGAGTACTCATCTAGGATGTCTAAGGATATGTATGTTTTAATTTGAAAACTTGTCATGGTTGGATTCGATACGAAAAGTGAGTGTGAACACGGCGGTACCCCTCCCGGCAACGAACCAAAACAATGGCTTCGCGCAGAGCGGCCACGGGCCGTGTCGCTAGCACTTACAAAATGTCTTCGCCTGGCTATATTCTTTGGATTTCAGGTAAGAAATTGATACAAAATGGAGGAAATGGTGGTATAAACCTATTAGGTGATGCATATCGGGGCCCCACGGGCTGTATATGCTGTATATACCCTCGCCGCTCCGCGGCTCAGGTATATACAGCATATACAGCCCTAGGGCCCCAATATGCATCATCTATTAGCTTAATAACCTGGAGGTGCACACAATATAGCCTCCAGCGTATTATACACTAAACTGACTACTGGGCTGTGAGATAGGTGAGCTCTGGGTTAAATCAGGACAGATTGATGGAAGAACACAACGCTCCTGTGGAGAGACGGCCGACCCAACGCCCGTCAGAGGGTCACCAGCCAGCTAAGTTTTAAACTCAAGTAGTCCCCTCCTGTTGAGAAGCCACTCACAACACTGCATGTTTTTGTTCTGATTCGGGTTTTGTGTCTCTGTGCTACCCTGTTGTTCCGGGTTTGCTTGGATACATTTTAATTGCAAATTCGTTTCAATATGGTAGGCATGGAGTCAGCAACTGCTGCAAATGTGACCAGGATTTTTTTATTGTTTTTGAATTTTGGGAGAAACGAAAACCAATGATAGACCTCCAATAAGCTGTCATATTTAATTTTATCGGGTGCAAATAGTGATAGGGTTAACTGTATATGTCATAATATTTGGTAAAGAATGTGTATTTTACAGGAAAACTTGATTTGATAATATAGGTCAATGCTAATAAAATGGCGCTATGGTTCGAGTACCAGGCTTATTTGACAAGGACTTCAAGCATTTGAAAAGGGGTTGAAATAAATTCAGTTTTCACCAAAAGATACAAAATAGCATGAATCACCTTTTGACGTTTACAACCAGTGTGTGTTAGAGGCAAACTAGACAATTTCGTCATTTCAAAGAAGGTTTTATGTCATGCTATAGTCTGTTGGCACTTTGACCTATATAGTTTCGCCAGCGACAGTTTTAACTCTTTATTCACAGCCTCCGCTCATCACCTGTACATATACATCTACTTCAATAGCAATTAACACCTCCCTTTCTAACAAGAAAAAGGAAAGTTCGTTTAGAAACAAAACTATAGCTGATGACGTGAACGCTGCCTGGCGCGCTTCTCTCTGCGCATGCTCATAGCCTCGCAGTCGGCGCAGCTTCCGGTGAGAGTTGTGAGCGATATTAGGGAAACTTGTCTCACGCACAGCGCCGCCTGGAGCTCGTCTATGGTGGCAGTGACTGGGACGAGGGTCTGGTAACCGTGTCACGCTACCTCTTTTCATCTCAGCTATTTTTCTACCCATGCCTCCCCTCTTTGGAGGCTTTGATAGCTCGGCTTTCCTACAATTACTGCCAGGGTTCGTCCCGGTTTGTGCAAACATAGCATTCTGGTCGCTGAACGAACCCCCCCTCTTATTTTTCCCAAGCACAGGCAGGGGGGGGGGGCTGCTGATACTATTGCAGATGTGTCTTGAAAGGGTATTTTTCTCTTGTAGATTGCATCGCAAAATACAAACACACCCTCCTCAAAGGCTCCATGTAACAGTTCTTTTTTTCAGACTGAAAAACTATCTTTCTCCATCTATATACACACATACTACAATGTAAAATATACTACTATATACACTTTGGATATGGCAACATAATATTATGCGTCATACTGTGCGCTGGATATTTTTTTTATTCAGTACGGCATTGCATTGATTTATTGTCACATGTTAGCTTCGTGTAGCTAATTTGTATACAGTTACTTGTATCTTATGAAACAAATTGTTGCAAATATGGTGTTAAGTCCTGTGTCACCAGACTTTGATACCCCCTTTGATATCATCGTGTTTTGCCTGACATGTCCTGTCTGGAAATAGTTGATCTTATTGAGACCTTGCACTGGAAATACTCTCTACAAAGACTGAACAGATGAAAGATGAGTAAATTATCTTAAATCTGTATAATAGATTTTTTTTATGAACTCTGGTCATCTCTTACACATGTCAAGTCGCGTTAGAGGTGTCTGCAATTATAATTGGATACTTTTCAAGTTGAGCAGAGGAAAACTACTATGAACAATGAACTCATCAAAGGTCAGAGAGGTCAGCCAGGCTCTTTTTTCCCTCCAAAAATGCCTGGAGCAGTTTTGAAACGTTAAACCTTTAACACCTTCCCCTTGAGTGAAATACTATGATATAACGAGAATGGGGGCTTTCAGTGGTTAGTGGGGAATGGGAAATAACGAAATGGGCCTCTCTGAGGTTGTTTGGCACGTCATGTTGTCTGTAATCTGGAGGTGGTGGGCTGTACTTTACACAGCATGCTGCCGAATACCTGAGTACGACGTGGACGAGGGGAGACGAGGCTGTTGTTGAACGTTGGCTGAGCTTCCCGCATTCGACGCTAGGGGTCATGAACCCTGCCAATGATCTGCAGTGCGCCTGCGCGAACTGACGTCACTGACAAGATACAGACGTAGCGTCTGCTGTTGGATCGTGTTTATTTTGACGTTTCATCTGCCTCTAAATGTACTGTCGACTAGGATTAGGATGAAGCACTGTAGAAATAAGCTTTGGTCAATGTAGTAGCATATTTATGTTAAAGAGAGACCAGTGGTTGTTTTGTTTTCGTTTGTTGCAAGCCCAAGTACGACGTCTAGATCAACCAAAGCCTTTGTCCTTTCAAAAGAAGCCCATAGTTATGATCCTATTCCGAGGTAGCAGGTTGTCCCATGGGCGCGGCCATTGCTGGAACTCGTTACCAGCGAGTTCTAATGATAAGACCTATCAGATGGGTACCAGTTGGCCCCCGAGAGGACCACAGTAAATAGTTGGGATTATCTCATCGGCTAATAATTAATCCTGCTAAGTCCATATAGGCTAACAGGGGTGTATCAATTTGGTGCGATTTCATTTCGAAAAATCATCTGCTTGGTAACGTAGATAAGGCCCGGATATCAAAGAACTGTCTGTTTCCTGTGTTGATAGAAACAAGAAATAAGATGCCATGTAGAGTACAAATACACTGTGTAATAATATCACAAAGAAGGAAAAGAGGATCATCCATTCCTATACTTCGGCATTGGCCACTTCGTTGCAAACTCGATTCCTCCATTTTTAATCTTCTTTACACGCCCCCTGCTTGACCCAAAAGTGACCTTGACCTTGGCACAACCCTGGAGAAGACTCACTCTCCAACAAAACAGCTCTGTACCCCTGGTCACAGTAGCCACCCCTAAAGGTACATCTCACCTGTCACCCTGGCCCCTGGGTTATGGATAGACTGTCTTGCGAACCACTGACCCTACTGGAGGACCTCCAGGATCCCCCACCTCTCCTGTACCCTTTCTCCTGCTCTGTTCAGGCTAAGGGGGGCATAGCCAGGTCCATGGGGCCTAAGGCTATTTTCTACTTTCCTGGCTGAGGTCTTCTCATGGTGGGCTCCTCCAGGGGGGGGGGGGCGCTAATTTCTCACGGGGTGTGACAAGGAAAGGGGCAGGAAGACGGATCGTGGGATGGGATGGGCAATAGGAACCTCACCCTTGTAAGAAACAGGGGTAGGGGGTCCTGATGGCCCCACACCTCAAATGTATAGAAGAAGGCTGCAAGATAAGTCAGCCTGACAGCGATCACTAATCACTGTCCTGGCCCCTTTAAACATGGGCTTTGGTATTATTGTGATGATTTAGATACCCCTGTATTTCGGTTTAAAAATAGTGTGATGCTATTACCTACAGGCTACACAGAGAATGATATCAAAACACAAACGCATTACTAAGACATGAAACTGTTGGACTGGGCTTTCTTTTATGTGAGATTCAAAGTAAAAAAGCAAATCTTTTGACCCTTATTACAGGAGCATCCTAGAACAAGCATATGTTACATTCTTCATCCATGTCATTACTACATGTACTGTATTTGGGGGGAGCTACCTTAAAAAGACCAGAGACAATGACGGATAATGAAATGAGATCCTAGAAAGAAAAAATAAAATGGATAAATCATCGTGTCTTTGGGAACTTTAGATCACCAAACGTTATACGCAGAAGGTTTATCTGCCGGTATTAATCAATTTACTCTAGAAATATAAACTTTAATCTAAAATTCCCAATACTTAATACAGTTTCCCACATATTAATGCAATGCAATTGTGCCGAACGTGCTCCTCTCAGACCTTGCACACCATACAATCGAAAGCTGGTATGTCTCTTCATGTTATCATAAATCCTCGCTTATAAGACACCCCTTGTATGTAAGACCATAGAGTAGTCTCCATGGTAAGACGTACAATGAGTTTATGCCAGACACATAAGGCAAACCTGAGGCCAGACTTTGGACACTTAGATACATTTAGTCCGATCTATATAAGGGCATTTGCACATTAGGCTATGGAGGCCGCCATTAGACCCCGACTGCACTATGACTAACACCTTCAGCCCCCGTCTCCGCAGTAAATGCCAGGGATGCTTCCCATTGGTCAATAATACAATAGCCATGTGCCGTATAATAGTGTAAATGCCTCACAGATAAGACATCCCCTGAATTGAGGAACAGCAACTACAGCCATCAACTGCATTCTTAAAGCGATGATTCTCTTCTCTCTGTATCTAGTAAATCTTATCACGCTGTTTCCAATTAAGCTGAACGTCGATACTTTATACTTAAAACTATATATGGTTTTCTGTTGATTCTATATTTGTAGATTTCATTTCTTCACATTTATTGTTTGTATAAAGAATCGTTTGACTACTGAGGTATTTGTACAGTTTGATTTGCCTTGGGATGGATAAAACTTTCTCAAACACAGTTTCGCATTGAAAAGGTGAATTTATTTATCTTAGCAGGATTTCCGAAAATGAAAAGTTTGTGGATTCACTCTCAAAAAGAAAAAAAAATTATTTCTTTTGGGTTTCATACATTGGTATAAAAAGTCACCTACTTCACTCACGGCCACAATAGTTTAGGTCGATCTAAGGGGATTAAAAATGATAACGACATAAAAAGAAAAAGAAAACTACAGAAAAAATACTATAAAGGTTCAAGCCCCTGCTGCACCCTATACAGACATTCTTTCAACCCAAGGCACGTCTTATAATAAATACGTGAGGTATTGCCACAGGTAAAACTTGTATTTCTAAAAATAAGGGGGAGGAAATCTATGAACTAACAAGTGTATATTGTATGGCATTAGAGAGAAAATATGTTTCTCACACAACTAAGGTTTCACAATACTCTATCAGAAATAGTGCACCATTAAAAGATTCATTGTTGCTCAAACATATGACATTTGAGAAACTTAAGTTTTACGGTATTCTAAATGCCTCATATTCATGTCAGACTATAATTGCTATTAAAGGTGTAATATCTAATCATATATGCACGCATTATTGCTCATCTTAATATCGTCAATATCATGTTTTAGTCAAGAAATAGTCCAAGGGAGTTATAATTTTTTAACAACATTGGGGGGGGGGTTTTTAGAGGGGGGGTCAGAATTTTTTTACCCCTTGACCGGGGGTCACAATTTTTTCAACCCCTCTGATGAGGGGGTCAAAATAATTTCACGTGTTTTCAGTGGAAAACCCCGCGCGTTACTAAAGGTTAAAAGGGCACAGTCGCGCGTGATTTTCGGCCCTTATGGGAGGGGGGTCGAAAGTTTTTTCATGTGTCCTCGCGCAAACCCACCAGCCCCCCTGTTGTTAAAAAATGATCACTCCCTAATGATATGAAATAAGGCCAAGTACTACAGGCGCCAAGTGGCCATTTTGTGAACTATAGAGCTAAAATCTTGTTGACAGAAATCAGGCAGTTTTAAGCTAATTTTAAACATTATTAATCAAAAGGTAGCTTTGAATAGGCAATGTCTTCTTTCACTGAAGTATTCAAGCATTTTTCTACAGACAGGAAATCCACCCCCTCCAGATGCAGCCCATATGATTTTACATGACCATTTTAACTGTTACACTTAATACAGTTTCCCACATATTAATGCAATGCAATTGTGCCGAACGTGCTCCTCTCAGACCTTGCACACCATACAATCGAAAGCTGGTATGTCTCTTCATGTTATCATAAATCCTCGCTTATAAGACACCCCTTGTATGTAAGACCATAGAGTAGTCTCCATGGTAAGACGTACAATGAGTTTATGCCAGACACATAAGGCAAACCTGAGGCCAGACTTTGGACACTTAGATACATTTAGTCCGATCTTATAATAGTGTAAATGCCTCACAGATAAGACATCCACTGAATTGAGGAACAGCAACTACAGCCATCAACTGCATTCTTAAAGCGATGATTCTCTTCTCTCTGTATCTAGTAAATCTTATCACGCTGTTTCCAATTAAGCTGAACGTCGATACTTTATACTTAAAACTATATATGGTTTTCTGTTGATTCTATATTTGTAGATTTCATTTCTTCACATTTATTGTTTGTATAAAGAATCGTTTGACTACTGAGGTATTTGTACAGTTTGATTTGCCTTGGGATGGATAAAACTTTCTCAAACACAGTTTCGAATTGAAAAGGTGAATTTATTTATCTTAGCAGGATTTCCGAAAATGAAAAGTTTGTGGATTCGCTCTCAAAAAGAAAAAAAATTTATTTCTTTTGGGTTTCATACATTGGTATAAAAAGTCACCTACTTCACTCACGGCCACAATAGTTTAGGTCGATCTAAGTGGATTGAAAATGATAACTACAAAAAAAATACTATAAAGGTTCAAGCCCCTGCTGCACCCTTAAAGACATTCTTTCAACCCAGGGCACGTCTTATAATAAATACGCGTGAGGTATTGCCACAGGTAAAACTTGTATTTCTAAAAATAAGGGGCAGGAAATCTATAAACTAACAAGTGTATATTGTATGGCATTAGAGAGAAAATATGTTTCTCACACAACTATGGTTTTACAATACTCTATCAGAAATAGTGCACCATTAAAAGATTCATTGTTGCTCAAACATATGACATTTGAGAAACTTAAGTTTTACGGTATTC
Organism: Acholoe squamosa; assembly: GCA_949317995.1. Classification (NCBI taxonomy): domain Eukaryota; kingdom Metazoa; phylum Annelida; class Polychaeta; order Phyllodocida; family Polynoidae; genus Acholoe; species Acholoe squamosa. Next base: position 36,174,480 of record OX439048.1, on the reverse strand, counting down.
TAAATGCCTCATATTCATGTCAGACTATAATTGCTATTAAAGGTGTGGTGGGTTTTTAGAGGGGGGGTCAGAATTTTTTTACCCCTTGACCGGGGGTCACAATTTTTTCAACCCCTCTGATGAGGGGGTCAAAATAATTTCACGTGTTTTCAGTGGAAAACCCCGTGTGTTACTAAAGGTTAAAAGGGCACATTCGCGCGTGATTTTCGGCCCTTATGGGGGGGGGGGTTGAAAGTTTTTTCATGCGTCCTCGCGCAAACCCACATGTTTAAAATTTGCCCTGTCCAAACCAGCCCCCCTGTTGTTAAAATATGATCACTCCCTAATGATATTAAATAAGGCCAAGTACTACAGGCGCCAAGTGGCCATTTTGTGAACTATAGAGCTAAAATCTTGTTGACAGAAATCAGGCAGTTTTAAGCTAATTTTAAACATTATTAATCAAAAGGTAGCCTTGAATAGGCAATGTCTTCTTTCACTGAAGTATTCAAGCATTTTTCTACAGACAGGAAATCCACCCCCTCCAGATGCAGCCCATATGATTTTACATGATCATTTTAACTGTTACACTTATCTTTAGTTTTGTTTTTGTTTTTTCTTGCCTACTATCTCGACAGAAATCACTGATTTTTAGGTGCTCGAACATCGGAACCCATAGTGAAGCCATCTTCATGCTTTGGTAAGCCCTGAGAAAACTATCACTGGGGCCCTAACTTTTATTTCATATTTCGATTACAAATGGTACAAAGGACTTGTAGACCAAGTTTAAAGAATATTCATCGTAAATTGATTTTTGAGACACCTGTAGCACTTGGCCTTGAAAAAAGAAAGAAGCAATCCATCTGCATCCAAGGACCCCACACTATATTTGAAATACTCGAGAGCAGTGGCCAACTGCCTTTGTCCATGGACCAATTTATACATACTGTCATCTACTGTTGAATTTGGCCTAACACTTTTAAATATTCCATACCCCCTCCTGGGCAGTGTCCACTCATCGGGGTGCAATCAGGATGCAAGCTAACCCAGCCTTAACCCCCTCCAGTCCCTAGACAGCTGAGATCCCCCATCTAGATAGTCAACCCTCCCTGGACTGGAAATGCAAACGAAGTCCGGGTCAAAAAGTCACAGATGGTATCTTGGCTTTGTCCAGAAGGATTACATAATTCAATCAGCACTTGAGAACTGAAATCAAAACCAGATTAGTGTGGGTCTGCAGTGGAGGGACAGCTCAAGTGGAGAGGGGAGGTGGGTGTCGGCAAGTGGGAGGGGGCAGGATGGGTGTCTGGGATACAAGTGGGGGGCTTTACCAGACTTGGGGAACGTCGTGCGATAGGGGTCCAAACCCTTCATTGAATATTCATAAGATGCAATGGGTGCATGGACAGGGGGGTTCTGGCCTAACGACCTTTTGAATCGCTTGAGTCCTGGTATTATTTTCGTTGATTGCCGTTTTGTGGAACTCTCCCCCTTTTCCCACACTTCTCAACCCTCCCCAAATTCCTCTTAAGTCCAGCGATTGGCATGGGATGGACACGCCCACGAAAAATCCCAACCCAAAACACCTGTCACATGAAAAGGGAAATCCCATCAATTGTTTAATCCCCTTCTCCTGTCGTCCAAGAGAAGACATTCTAGCGGCGCCGATAGAGACGACTCCAGTTTCTATTGATTCGTCCAGCAACCCCTGCGAACATCACTATCCCATCCCAATGCCTTTCAGCAGTGGCGCCTCTCGCGGGAAACAGGCGAACTATATCCTATGCGACTCCATCGGCGAAAGGCGGAACTAAAATCCAGGTCTCAGCCCAGTATTAGCAGCACAAGGAAAACAGAGAGAAGAGGGAAACTTTGTGGCCAATCCACTACCAATAGACACGGTATGATTTCCACTCTTGCTCCTCTAAAAAAAAATACCCTTCATATACTCCAGACATTTCACAGCTGAGCTGGCGCCATACTTTGCTTCTGAACGATTCTCAAATTACACTACCCCCTTCAAGTACAGACCATCAGCATGTCACTGTCAGACCTGCAGTCAGTGCCGCTAGTGTAACATGTGTGCTCAGTTGACGATCAAGTGGGAAGTTTTTCCCTTTTCTATATGTTAGCCAACACCCGAATCCCACACCATATTCACTACCCTGCTAGAGATAGCGGGCCTAGTTAGCATAATGATAGCAGTAATAATCTCCCTTCACCTGCCACTTGGTTGGCAACATGATATTGCTGTCAAGTCCTACACACAATAACTAGTTGTAATTACGGAACACGTTCTGCTCCCTCAGACAAGCTACTGACAGGCCGATCTTATCGTCCAGAGACATCTACAATTATCATTCTTACAGGACTTTCATACAAAGCCAGCATAACCTCTATCTACTCCTCTTGTATCGGCCATGTTCATTTTAGAGGAGCTTTATAGGTAATGGGGTTTCTTTGTGTGCTAACACCCATAGTCCACTAGGCCTCTGTCACAAAAATATATATAGGAAATGTATGGCTCAATCATGCGACAGAGGCCAAGTGGACTATCAACATAAGACCCATAGTCCACTTGGCTTTTCGGCGGCGAATGAGCCATACATTTCCTATGTAAATTGCATAGGAAATGCATGGCTCATTCGCCGCCGAAAAGCCAAGTGGACTATGGGTCTGAGGTCATAACTTACTTTAAATGGGTGCAGTAAGATTTCAGTTATCATATACGCAGGTGTTATCTAAATACCTGTGATTTATTCCCTTTATCCCCTGATAGCATAGGGGATGAGGGGGCATCTATAGGGTAGTAGGGTTGGTTCAACATAGCACCCATGAACATGGCATAGGCCGATTGTAGTGGGGCACGCGCTAGAGACATAAAATCCTAATTTCGTTGTTAATTTTATGGGGGTTTCATCACCGGGCGTGTATTTAATGTTGCCCCTGTGCTTAGACATTATGGGTGTAGCAAAACGTCGGCGGGGCGGCGGGTAAATGGTTATTCTCGTTTCAAGACACTATCAGCAGTCTCTGGGGTACGCCGAGGTACGCCGAGGCCCAGGTTGGCTTGGGCCGAGATCGAACTTTCATGTGATGACGAGGCTAGATTAAAAGTAATTTCAGCGTAGGCACTATCTTGCACGCGTCTCTCGGACGGCACTCGAGTCTTTGATTAAATTCTGATTAAATCATTAGATACCGGCCCAGAAGGGGTCGCTCCCATGAGGCCCTACCTCCGCCCGTGATGCATTGCGGCTACGCCATCCTCTTCCCGGCATGCTTTGCTGTTCCAGCTTCGGTGTCAAGGCATGCCAGAGCGACATAACGAACTGGGCTTTGATTATCATGCAAATATGTATTTCTCGTGCATTCCCATTAAATGGTGTTATTTGGAAAATGGCAAGTTAAATATTTAGACGAGTAATACAGACACAGCTGGGTTAATAGGGATCCAATTGGCAATGGCTGACAAGTGGAATTGGTTCTGGAATAGGCCGGCTTGGTAGCTTCATTTGCAGGAGAATGCGTCTCTGTTTTCTTATGATTACAACCAATGCCCGTCCCCCCCCCACTTTCATGCCGGTGAAGTATTTGTTAACTTCGTGGTTCTACCGGAACTAATTCATCATTTACTTCAAACCTCAACTTTTTTAAATGGAGGGACAGAGGGGAGACAGAGGGTTTGTTTTGTTTTTCTTAGTTAGAAGTTTAGCTCATTATTAGTTTCCAGTGTTTCCATTTCCTCGGTTACACTAAAAAGCCGTACCTCATTAACTTTTTTTCCCTTTTTTTCTCAGTTTTCTTTAAATTAGATTGGGCTGAGCTAATTGGAGTATTTTAAGGGACGTCTACAAACCATGTTTGATGTAATTCAGGAGAAAATAAACTGAAGGCTATCAAGAATTAAAATAGGTTGACGGCCTTCAGTTTATTTTCTCGAGTGTTACATCAACCATGGTCTGTACAGTTCCTAATAAGTTTCTATTCCAATAAATTTTCTTACTTACCCAAATATTATAAGTTACATGGTGTATATCAGGCCTCGTGTGTGTTCATTCGCTAACCCAAGAAGAAAACTCGAACAAAGTGATTCAGATTTAAATCTCAAAATGCAAATTGAAGTTTCTAGATTGGTGGGCTCCTACACGTGTCAGAGGGGGGAAAAAATGAAAATATCAATTCTTAACTGCACTACTAGTATATAATGTTGAACGTTCAACCCGCGTTCAACATACATGTACACAAAATGACCCTATGTACATTCAAAAAGTGAGCTTCAGATTGCCAAACAAAGTATACATTTATAAACGAAATCTAGTCTATTTCTCAAAGGAAGTGAATCTCACTTAAAGATGGGTCATGTATGTTAGAGTAACATTCTATACCTCTGGCAACATTCTATATAGCATCTCAAAACAAACACAGAGAACTAGTAGTATACAGATGCACCCTCCTCTACTCTACTGGCCTCATTCTTGTCCCAGCTGGGCTTCTGTTGGCCCCTTCAGCAAGTGCTGGGATGGTAAGGAGGAGGGGAGGCCCGGGGGGCTACTCTACCATGGTTTGGATATCCACTGCAGCACAAGTCTGTGGAGCTGTAGCTATCGATCACCATGGGACTCGAAAAGCAGGGGCTGTCAGGTGTATCTTGAAAGGGGTTGTTGGTGTCGTTATGACTGGAAATGGGGGCTGTTGGTACAATTCTGGCTGAAAATAGGGGCTGTCAACTTTCACAACCTTTAAGAGGGTAGGCTGTAAGGCGGCACCTGTTACTTACTTTGAAGCCACCAGTGCCTCCCCCGGGAGGGGAGGGGTGAAGGGGGAGGTGGATAGGAGCCCACTATGTGATGTTATTTATGGACTTGACCCGGTTATGGGGTAGAGGCCGACCAAGAGGGGTGTAGCAAGGAGGATATGGTGTGTGGAGAAGATACCGGGGCATTGAGGGAGCAGCGGAGGTCATTTGAGAACCCACAGTGGCTTCCACTAGGCATCAGTAGACCACAGTACGAAGTGGTGGCTTACAGTCTACCCGACCATCTCCACACTAGGTCGATAATCCAATAGATAACTCTAATCACAGTCGTGGATTTATGGAGACGCAGGCAACCCTCTAAATCCAAGGTTCTTGAGAGGCCGGACGCATTCATTAATACCTGAATTCTCCAGTGCGTGCGCTGCAAATAATCAGAATGGCTTCAACTAGCATGCCATTGTTTACATTGAATTTCCTTCATGCTTTCTTCTATCAAAATCTCCAAATCTAGAAATGAACAATCGACATTGTAAAACCAGTCATGACATAAAACCTCTCTTAGATTTATTGGCGTGGTTCCGTTTCCCGGTGAGGTTTTATTGCCAATATCCACACCCCAGTCGGTAGGACGGGGAGGAAGCCACTGGTCCCACCATTAATAAGCCTGAGTACTGCGCTGCCCCAGTGGTGGGGTATGGGTGGTGGTTGGTGGCGGGGGTAGTGCTAGGCTCCGTGTCTTGGCGGTCAGGTTTATTGCCTATTTCACACCCATCTAGCAATACTTAATGCTTGGTTGCACATCAGATACCAGGAGGGAAACCATTGGGGACGGGCGTCCCACTTTGTAGGTCACTCCTCATGTTCACCATGGCAACATATTGAAGCTTGATGTACACGTCTATTTTAAAGCAGTTGTCATGTACATTTAAAATTGAATTGTACCAGACACTAACTTTTCATCTCTTATCTTTTATACTTTTCTAAAAATGTATTAATTTAAACTTAAGAGAGTCAGGTCAATAAAAAGCACTTTAAAAGCAGAGATTGAAAATTCAATGTCATTATAGGAAAGTCAGAAATAATAGATTGCTGTCATCAGCAGGATATAGGGCACTGAATTTGATATTGAATTTCGTGGGACTTAATATAGGTGTTTTTTTTTTGCGGTCGTGTCTGAGAAGAAAGATTTCCAGTTATAAAATTGCGATATTCCTTTAACATAATGTCTTGTACTGAAGATTATGATTTTGCACGATGTATGTGCACCTTGCATACATATTATTCGTCATGGAAAAGAAATACAATGCTTCAATGTCCTATATCCTGCTGATGGCAGAAATTTATCATTTCTGATTTTCCAATAATGATAATGAATCGTCAACCTCTGCTTTTAAAGTGCTTTTTATCCTGCTTTTTATCCAATTGAAGAGTTTGGTTCCAAAACGCAATAAACGCCATTTTGAAAAAAAGATGCCAATATTTCAAAAGCCTACAGATGAGACATACTTGAATGTAATACAAAAACTATTTTCTTAAAGAAATATATTTTTCAACTGTCCAGGTTTTGTTCAGTGAAGATTTTGTCATGATAGCACTATAATTGACTTCAGGGGAGCACTACAGAAATGGGTATATGCTGAAAATCTGGAATGGATTTATTGCGTTTTGGAACCAAACTCTTCAATTGTAGCAACATGGTCACTTTTTTTCAGAGTTTTTTTAAAGCCTAAAATTCCTTGATGTGTGCACCACCTGAGAATTTACATAATTTATAAGAAACACATTCTTAACAAGTCAAGAACACATCATCTCGAACAGTATTCTGCGGTGAAAACTTCATATCATTTCTTGCGAGCTCACATGTTCATTAAGAAGGGGGGTACCAAGTCTATCTAAGCATTAGATCTACAGTCTCTCATACCGAGATGCATATCGATATCACGAATAAGGCTTCTCTACAGCTCTGTATAATTTCCTCAGTGAATCGTTCCAGTTGTGGTCTTTGTAGGAGGTACATATATGGGCTTGTTTTGACCTTACACTTTCTGAGGGTCAAACCTCTCCCTATACTGTTGACTGGTACTACAGTATCCACTTCCCAGTCCATCGTACCTCACGTAAATCATAGACCTGTGTCTCTCTACACGCATAGTAATGACAAGCATGACCATGATCAATCTTTTCCACACAGCCACCATTTTCAGGCACAGCAGTGTGTCTGATGGTGTTCCTCTTGCTTTTATCTCTAATTCCGATGACCATACCTTCACCCCATCTTACAGTGACGGTCAATCTCAATCACCGAGAACTCTATATTTCATGAACCATTTTTGCATTACTGAAGGGTGTCTTCTGGCAAGAGGTAGTGGTTTTAGGAGCTGGTATGTTACGTGTAAACAGTAGTTTTACTTGATTAAGCGGTATCTTACTACAAGTCATCTACATAGTGTTGCGTCGATCTCGTATCATCGGTAATGGCCTCTAGCATGCGACTGAAGAATAGAACACTTTGAAAGAACTATTATGATATATGTCCCTTGCCATATATATGTGCCGCCATAGCAAATACATATCATGGACAGTTAATCCTGAGACAGATTGGTTCTTTTTGTTTATCAACTTATTTTTCTACGAAAATGGGTGGTCAATTTAAAAAGAAAAACAAAAACAAAACACCCCAAAAATGGACATGTTAACAAAATATGGCTAGCATATGCCTTGATGTGTCTTCATGTCCATGAGGAAGAAAGCCTGGATTATGATCGACTTAAGGGATTATTGAGGCAGGGCTCTGACCCATACACTAATCATGCAGAGATGGAGGGCAATGGTGGACCGGAGGAAAGGGGTGGATGATGCACCCTCCAGGCACACCGTGGAGACGGCTCATATGAGCCTGCCACCATCACTCGTTTAATGACCTCCCTCACCCAAGATCAAAGCTTCAGTCATAGTTTGTGCCCAAGGCTTTGTATATAATAAATATCGGGTAGCCTATATATTATAATAGGCTTACAGAGAATTATAATGTTGATTATCGTTAAATTCCCTAAAAATTAAAAACTTTACAAGTTCTTTTCTTTTTTTTTCTATAGAGCCATTATACTCGCGGGTGCATACTCATTTGAGCACTGATGGGCTTTTATCAATCAATAAAAAGGCTCAAGCAACATACCTGCCATTTAACCGTGTAAGTAAATATTGTATGGAGATCTATGTCAGCTCACCTAGATATACCTGTTCTACACGTAAGGTGAAGTCAGCATTAACTGAGCCTTTGTCACATGAGGTAGGCAGGTGTACGTTGTACAACTAGGCCAATCATGCTACCTTCAGCGCACACATCGAAAGCTCACCTGTGTGGGAAAAGTGAACTCCTCCTTTCACATACCGATAATGTGTGCACAATCTAGATTTTGATCAGGCCAAAACAAAAGTTTCCGGCCTACCTACCTACCTTTTCATAATTCTTTCATTGTTTTCATATTTTTAAACACGTACTTAGATAATATAGACCCATATATTTCTGGAAAGAAACATTGATTCCCAAAATATTCAGTAGAAACTTTACACCTCCAGCTTACTTGCGTGCTCTGAAACTTTCTCTTCACAGATCCACAGAACAAAAAGTCTCTATAGTTCACCGACTGTGGGTGCATAGAAGGGAAGTATCTACATTTGTAGATTCAGCAAGGTTGGTTGGCACACCTCTATTGGCTTACAGCCAGGGAAGTGTCCAACCCTCAGACGCTTCTGTTTTATTATGTTGTCAGGATAGGAGCCATAGCACAGAGGTAACCTCTACTCCACACCACCTCCTCTCCCTGCATCACCTCCAACCTACAAAACATGCCAATCTTCTCTCCTCCCCGCAAACAAAAACATCCCTGTGCTTGGTTACGTGATTGACAGATTAATTACTAGCTCCGTTGGAGACACGGGGTTGGGGAGACAGGTATATCAGGATGGGAGCATGTGGGAAGATTGGTGGTAGGGGGTAGGGGAGGGGGAGAGATGGGGGATGCCAATGGAGGAAAAATGCATTTGACTCACAAGGCTGTTAGCAAAAAATGGTCTGAATTGGATGGTCTTAGTAACTTAGTTTGAGCAAAAACTAGTCTACGTGTGAATACTCAGCATTGGATTTTATAGGCGCGAAGGCAATGAAGGACAATGGTATTATATTTGCATATGTATCTCATCACGGAAACGAAGAATAAGATTCATTTGTAACACTGATATTCATCGTTGCAAGCCTCAGCTGATGCTAGAAAGTGGGTCAGGTTCATATCACTAATCGTAAATTTTAATTCATTCCCTATGTTTAATATATGCACCGTAATGAGCTTTTAATCTCCTACCAGTGGGTACACGCTCTATCGATGTTTCAAGAGATAAGCGAAAGAGATAAACGAAATCAGGCCTTGCACTGTATACAACCATATGGCGAGGACGTCATTCATATTTTGCAGAGAAGCCTTGAGATGAAGCCAACAGTGACGTTATATATATATATATATATATATATATATATATATATATATATATATATATATATATATATATATATATATATATATATTCTGCCTCTTATAGCAGTTTTATGATGTGCAATGCACTGGGACGGCTAGCTTCACTGTTGGCAACGTTAAAGGACCTGCTTATCTCCTCATTTTCCGACTCTACGGTCTATGCCATCCACCCCCTCCCTAGCCTTGGTCCGCCTGCCCAGTCCGATAATGCAATCAGCTCGGACCCACAGCCGACATGACGGCATGCCAATATGACACATCCATCTGCTTTTTGGTTCTCCATGGGCGCTATCTCAGGAGGGAAGAGGGAGGGTGGGGTGGGGTGATACCCCGAGCGGCGTGGCTAGCAGCTGGCGGCAAGGGAGGTGAGGAGCAGGCGAAGCCAGAGCAGAATTCAAAGGAGACTATCGACCCGCGTCACTTCTATATTCACCCCTGAAGCTATTTACAACTAGGTTTGTTTCTATACAGACCCCACAAAATACTCCCTAAACAGTTACTAACAAGCTGCAGCAGTTTCTATAGAGAAAATTGCTTCTTTCCGTAAGTAAACACTGAAGCCATATGTACGGCCGTAGGAAGCCATTACTGAAGCCACTACCGTGTCCCTCATTACCAGATCCTCTCAAGGCTGAAATCTGCACGCAACTGTACATTGACTCCACCCTTATCCCCCCCACCCCCTTTCCATTTTCTTCTATCACCCCCACCCCCTCACCAGCACTCCTGTGCCCTACTGTACCTCTGAGCTAATGGCTAGGTGGGATCTCAGGTTCTTACTGAAGGGAGCTGTGCCAAACGCCTCCACTCTTGCACCACCTGAACCCAGACCCTCCGGCCATACTAATTATACCAAGCCTTTACGATGTTCAGCCGTAGGAGAAACTAGATCCAACGGTGTAGGTGTAGCTAATGAAGTGTTTGGGAGAACTTTCATCATTCCACGTTGCACATGTCACCCTTGGCATGAGGATTTTGGGGGAGAATGTATGATTTAATAATTGAATGTGTATATAAACGAATATCAATAATTATAGGCCTAACCAGGTGCTCACCAAACCTGGCTGTTTTTTTTCTGAGACTTCAGTAAAACAGGGCCAACCTTATGTTGATAGTCCACTTTGCCTCTGTCCCGCGATTGGGCCATACGTTTCCTATACAAATTTCTGCGACAGAGGCCTAGTGGACTATGGGTGTTAGATTTTTTACAGGAATATCGTTGTTCAAAACAGGATGAAATTGTGTGTGGTGTCAAAAAGAATAGTACTCGTCCAAATCTTTTCCTTATTTTCATAAGTGTGCCAATTATCAAAGATATAGAGAAATATCAGGGTTAAAACTTAAAACATGATGGGTTTTTTTCTCGATAGCCCAGTAACCATCCAAGTTCATAGATCCTGAAATAAATGGGGATATTTTCTTATGTACCGTAATCTCCCGCGTATAAGGCGCAGCCCACATATAAGGCGCACCTAGAGTTTTGGAAAATTCTCAAAAAAATGAAAATTCATAACTTTGGTTCTACTGAATGAATTTTCAAAATTCAAAGACCTATGTGTTACTTGGGCCCCATGGACCCCCTGGACCCCCATGTATATCCTAATATGGCTAAGGGGGCATGTAACATATCAAAAGAAAGGTCTTGGAGTCCCCCTAGTGGATGCAATGAGAACTAAAACCCCACGTATAAGACGCGCCTTATACGCGGGAGATTACGGTAATATAATTATCACAGGAATTTAGAACTTGATTCAAGCGTTCAATTCAAAATAATATATTACTACTACAATATTATTGTCACTGGGAATATTTCTCCTTGAATGTTTGTTTCCATTGGCATTTTGGATATCTAGATACATTGAATTCAATCTATAAACATGCTGCTGGGCTCACGTTGCATGACACTACCCTATGCCTAAGCCTGATCTGCTTAGACCAAAAGGCACATAGTATACATCATTATACATATGTAAGGTTACTGGGGGTAGACCCTGGACGGTATACAGTCAGCCCTCACTTCCTCGACCCTTTGATTCCTCAGAACCCTCATTACCTCAGACAGAAAATCTGGAACTACCTCTATATGTTCTATTATATTTGGACTTAACTCCTCAGATAATTTGCTTCCTAAGACATTTTTCCTTGCATTTTCAATATATGAGGAAGCAAGGGCTGACTGTACGTGGTATGTCTGGTCGACAGCTGAGGTATGTATGGGCGGAGGTCACTCAGGTGAGGGGTAAACAAGCGGAGAGCCTGTTGACGGGTGTACAGCGAGTGAGTAGGGCCCCCTCCTGGCACGAGTTAGTACCACTCCTCCAGGGTGTAACAGATAGGGGGTAGCTTCATGGCACACATCTCCATGGCATACATACAAGGAGGAAAGAACTGTGTTGTGCCATGGGTTCGGGAGTAGTGAGTTTCTTTTGGACCTGAAATAGAGCGTTTGTTCTGAAGGAGAGGGGCTGGGGAGCTGGATCATGTATGTGGGTCACGTCCTACAGACAGAGATGGTGGGTGGGATCCACTGAAAGGGATCATAAATGATCCACACCCGGCAAGATTGGCTTACAAGGTGCCAACACCGCGCGCCGCCCATAATGACCGTGTTTCCACAAGGCCATCCCCACCTTATCAATACTCCTAACGCCTCCAGAGGGGGTAGGGATCCACCTCCAGGGTGTTTGGATCCCACAGGCACTACAGACCGCTCAATTTGGGATCCAGAATAAACTCTAATGGCACTATTCTCAACCCCCAAACCCCCCTTTCCCAACCCTCCCTGGATCCCAAATCGACAGAGACATCAAGGAGTTGGCTAGGGTGGGTGGTAGAAGACTGCCAATGCAATACAAACCCCTATCGTGAGGATAATCAAAGAAACGCAGGTACATATAGCCCCAAATGGATGACGCCCGCAACCCTCAAAGCAGAATGATTTCCTTTCGTGTTGAGGGACATTAGGGCTCACCCGAGCCAACCCCGAAGTGTTTCAGAAGAGATCGCTTCGCACGTCGCCGCACGTAAAATGCTGGAGATTTCATGCGCGTGCGGCCACCTTCGTGTTATCACAATTTGGCGGTTGAGATTGGGGTGTGGAGAGGGGGTGGTGAGAGAATGAGAAGTGTTGAGGGATGTTGGAGGCGTGCCTCCTTCCATCTGACACACACCTATTTTCTGTATGACCTACAGGTACCCTTCTGCCCTGGAGGGCTGAGGGTAGTGGGATGAAGTCACAGGGTGGTCTTATAAAAACTGCATGTCCCTCATTTCCCTCGCTAATTATTCTTGTGCCTCACCTTTTTTTTCTGACACATTCAAATTGAAGAGGGGTGGAGTCAGGGTTATGCGAATTGGGGGACATGTAGTTGACCTGGGCAGTCACGCGAGGTCGGGGTGTGGGGCTGATGCATATGACAAGTCAGGTCGGCTTAAAGTCGTCTTGCATCATGGAGGGCAGGGGTGGGCCGGCCTGGGGGTTACTGGGCAGGTCCTAGGGGTGGAACCTCTGCCCTATGCCCCTCCCTCACCTTCAAGGCAAAATAGTAATCCCAGGCTTCACTCCAAAGCTTTACAGTTTACTCACCCTCCCCTTTATAGAACAAGAAATAACACACCCTCTGAACGTGATCTGAAATTAAATGCCCACTAATCACAGAGGATGTATGTATACTGACAACCACAAGCCATATACATAATCCCCGGCTGCTAGTATGGCAGGGGAGGAGCGAGGAAGCGGGTAAAATGAGATGCCATATTTTCTAGTTCTGATAATTTCAGCTAGGGGGCGCGTCGAGCAGGGGCGGCCATTTTGCGCAGTTCGAGACACTCGCATGAATCAACGCCACTGATTCCGCTAATTATGCCAGCGCGCGGTGATCGATTTTACTCAATTAATATCGCCGACTTGTCATGCGACCAGCCCATCCGTCTTCCCAGTTTGACGCACTTGTCCGCTCGCTTTTCCCGCGCGCGGCAAAATAATTGGTTTTCGCAATGTCATCTGCTGGACGCTGGGAGAGATGGAAGACGCGCGCCCTGCGCGGGGTTCACTGCGGAGACACTGTAGGACCCTGCCGGAAGAACTCTGTGTCCTGCCCGCCCGCCGATAGAGATGAATGCTTCAACAGGACACAACACATCCATCAGAAGCTCCCCTACTCCCTCACAACAGCCGCGATGAACTGTCAATGCTTCCAATCGACCCCCCCTGTTTTTCTTTGGAGATCAAAGCAAATACATAGGCAGGGACTGAGCTTTTACAATTTACAAGAACGAGCGTTCTCTTCATTTTCCCTCAACTGATAAAAAGATGAAACTTTTTTTTCCCCAGCTACGCGTTCTCATTGTTGCAAAGAAGTATGGCGTCCTGAGTAGCACAATACGCAGTAGTTTAAACTTCGCAGGTGGGCGGATTTGCATTGAAAAGTATTTATCATACGAACCTACACCCTGAAGGCATTGCCTGTTGATCTAGGAAATTATTTATGCAAAACGCCTTTGGGTCGTATTAATCAGTTAAAACCATTGAAACTCCAAGTAAGCTTAATACACACACACACACACACACACACACACACACACACACACAAAAAAAAAAAAAAAGAGACCAAATCAATGCCATGAAAGCATAGCGTTTACCTTGCTCAATGTATACACTGTATCGAAAGGGTGATAATACAGTTATTGAATACGTGTTGACCCCAGCTATCCCAGTGTCAATATTTAGAACGCTCAAGGCTATTTGTTTCATTATTGAAGTGCAAAGTCTACTAGGCATGCTAAATATTTCACGCACATATAGAATTGTTAAGCATACAGTGTATGAAATCACTGATTCCATCCAAACAAAGCGGCATGGGTGAATTATGGTGTCCATGTGAATGGTTTTCATACAGTGTGATCTATTGGATATCGAACGCATCCTATTTAACATCCATATATAAATAACCAGATGCCTTTCTGACTTGAATCCTCCTCTTGCATGTGCCATGGAAGATAGACCATGGGTTTGGAGTATGATGGAAGCCATGGTACCACCTCTCAGACAGATCTAGAGGTGGATGAGTCGATAGTCTATCAATGTTTGATATGATGGTGTGGATAACATCCAAAGCAACCACTGGTGGCTGTTTAATTTCACCACCTCTTTATACATAGAGAAACACTATTTTAAAGATTTGCAAAAGTGTTGATCATAATATGTATAATTAGAACATCATCATTTCCTTCAATGTATAGATTTGCTGGTGTATATACAAATTTTACATTGTATATAGTGTCTGCATGGATATTACCAGGTGAGTTATATTGAAACTGGAAGTGTTTGGGCTGTAGCCCTGCATCCCTGCTGATAGTGATGGCATAGCACCATTCCCCTCTCTCAGCTGCCCTAAGTGGAGAAATTCAATAAAAGCTCTCATATCATCCAGCCGAATAAAACGCAGCAGCAGCCCACGCTGCAGTCCCTGTAGATTGGGAAGGGGGTTGGGGAGGTTGTTGGCCACCCAGCGAAATTCCACAAAGTGGTTGGCAGGAGCCGCGAGTAGCTAGTGCAGGGATGGAGAGAAAGGGTTGAGATAGAATGGAGGTAGGAGGGGGTTGGCAAAAAGCCCCATTCGGCTCCATTCGCCACACTTACAGCAACGCCAACGTCCGAAATGCATCTGGAAATTGAATCTAGACGGGGGAAAATTGAATAATGTCCCTCTTATTACTGCAGTGGATGAAAGCGCCAGGGCGCCGTTCCACCGGCCTTTAGCCCCCCTCCACCCACCACCCACACTGGGCTGGGCGCCATTCGTTGCTGTCAGCCAGGGACACGATTTTCTCCATTGGCAAATTAGGGTCCCACAAAGTAACCTCCATAATAACAGGACCTTGAGGCACAGGGCAATGGATCCGCGCTCAGGCAATGAGTTAATTGAGGGAGAATTATGGACATGGGCCACTCACCTTTGAGCCACTCGTGGCCTTGACGAAAAGGGGGTGGGTATGGTAGTTTCTGAGGAGTTTGTTGCCATGGTGGCTGTTCACGGCCATACCACCTCCATTTTCGTTATCATACGACCAATTGCTGCTACACACGTTTGAGTGGGTGGAAGTACGCATCAAACCACTGCAAAAGAAAAGAAAAAAAATCCAGTTTTCAACATATCGCCTGTGGTTGAACATATTTAGAGGAATAGATCATATTATTTATTAAGCTAGATGTGTAAATCCACAAGGGGCTTTGGTATGGACGCCATAGGTAAACATTGAGTTGAGTTATAGGCAAATGGGAGAGGTATTGAAGACTCAGTGTGTAGCTAACAAAAAGTAGGTAGCGTACATCAGCCATCCTGGGAAGGTTGGTTCTGGTATGAATGGCACTATAACACGCACACTGACATGTCCCTTTTAGTGTAAGCCATACAGATGCGTATCTTACTTTAGGGACTTTGGTATACGTTGCTTAAAATAGGAAGTAGGTTACGTGATTGTCCGAGAAAAAATGGCATGCCAGCAAGATGAATATTCAACTCAATATTGAGGGTTCAAAAGTGTGAGAGACAACGAGGAAAAATCTCTATTCATTCGAATCAAGCTTGAATCACACGCTATTTTTTTTTCTACAAAATCATTGAAATTCCTTTCCAAGTTTCAAGAGTCCCCTTAAAGATTTATTAATATCTGCCTTCAAAGCAACCAGTACATTAATGAAGGAAATGCCGACTCTCAAAGCTTTCGATCTCTTACAGATGCAGCTCATCTGAAGTGCTCTGATTTCAAAATATGTAGTGTGCATGTCAAAGTAAATGCTAGATACCCGGTAGTAAGTTTTAAACTAACGAAATCACTGCAAAATATGCATAAACATTGACAATTTTGATGTCTATAGCCCAGAGGAAAATCAACACATAATGCTATCATGGGACAAATATAATCTTGAGACCATTATTCCAAGAATTTGTCAGATTTTACAGACCAAGAGAAATTCACCCTTCAGTGAGAGTAAGCACAGTCTATAGTATAACCATGACATTTGGGACTTCCCATTCATACTACTGGATCAAAACAAACGCATCCTCAGCTACTGTCCTGAACGACGACACTATGAGTTATGTCCCAGTCATGTAGGCTAGATAAACATTGGCCTATAACGGCGTTTTTATTCACCGCCGGCCATGGCCTAATCTGTTCGTAACTGTGAAGTGGGCGATAAAAGGACCATTATAGGCGGGTCGGCGGGCGGTGGCAATCTGTTAGCCTCCTCGCGGCCATTGCAGTCATTACTCAGAAAACTAGCCCCCTCCTCGTCCCTACTCCTTCTCCCTGGCCTTGCCCAGCTCGTCCCCAATGCACAGGAGGAGACCCCCTCCAGGCCTAGAGGCTGGAGGTGACGGCCACCTGGAGGAGGTGATTTACTAATGTAAAAAAAAAAAACAGCCACTACCACCATCGATATCATAACCACAGAGCTGTTTGGTTATATAAGTGCCCTCTACGGCAGTAAGATCGACATTGCTTACTATAGTATCCTAACCCCTGGATATTATAAACCTCGATCTCCGCCTTATGGTGCAATATATTCGCCTGATGAAAATTACCTTTTTTTGTCGATTCTTCTTATCATATTGTTTCGGTTACCATCAACAGATGGTTTACAAAACTTCTAGAGAAATCAGCCCCTTCATTTTGGCTAGACGTGCGCATCACGCTCACGGCCCATCCATACCTTACACTATCAAGCTCTCGACCTTCAACTGGAGTTCCAAACTTCGCCAACATGTTTTATATACTACTCACATCTCAACTCCACAACAATGCAAAAGTTTGCACACATGCATATACACACTCCCTACAATCCACACACCATACTCCCACCCTCCCACCCACTGCAGCATCATCAATAATGAACAGGTGCATTTCCAGCCCTACTCATCTCATACAGCTAGCTCCAAAATCAAATTCAGAAATGAGACCAGGGGAGTAATTACATTTTACTCATCCCCACTGCCGGCCCTGCCTTCATGAGCGACGAAATCCCCAGATTGCAATATGATGGATGTACCAAGACACGGGCCTATTTGTGTTAGAGGGAGGCGTCGGAGGAATTCACACCAGCGCTGCTTTTCTGGCGGCTTCATGAATTTGAAATAGATTGGTAATTAAATTTCCCCTCGTTCAATGAACTCTTTGCATACTATTATCAGTATTCTAATTGAGTTGCTCTTCTCCATCCCTCCAACCGAGGGAGCTGCTCCGTCGCTGGTGACTGCTCAGTTAGAGTCCTTATGCTTTTCTTAAGGCAACATTCTTTTTACTCATTCAGAGACTGGTGAATCAAATCAGAAGGCATGATGGAAGGTGATAAATCCTGATGAACTTCGCATTGTCATCGTCTTGCAGAGGCTGGTTTGTTTCTGAGTTATTTCATATTTTATGCTGCTTTAATTTCAACTTCTGAATCTTTAATTTCTACGTTTCTTCCAAGGTAGTGAACAAAGAGTATGAATCGGTCTTATAAGAACTCTTCTTTTTGTGATTTTAATTGGAAAGTTTTTTTTCTTCACTGTCATTCGTATAGGGCAACAGCAACAAGGTGGCATTAATGAAGAAACGCAATGTTATAGACTAGTCCCCTGTTAAATCATTTCTCTTATTTCTTTTTTTTTCCAACCCAGTTTTATTTACTAAACCACACCATAGGCATTGATCAAAGATAGAATCATTTGTCAAATCATAGAATGGTCAGCTACAAGAAAAAGACATCATTTTAAGAAAAATGATTTAGGCACACCAAACCATACATATTTGTAAATCATTTGTATCCAAATGAGGTGAAATTATATTGCTTGCCTTTCAAAATACCCAAACCCACATAGAGCATACCCCATAGTTCACCTGTTCTTATTATATAAAATGAAATACAGTGCAAATTATATACCAGTGCGCTAAAAATCGTCCTCACACAATGCATATAGTGAAGGTGATACTATAAGTATAATGAACAGATATAATAAAGAGACAAAACAGCCACATGAGGGTCCATTCTACGTGTGAAAGGGACGTCTGGTAGTGGTTGAGAAGGCATTCATTATAGTTGATAGTCGGTGTCTCTGGGAAGGAAATTGTGAGGGTAGGTGAGAGTGTCTTTGGGAGGAGGAGCAAGGAGGGTTGCTACTGATGGTGGTGTCCATCATTGTTGCATGGGGGCGTCGTCGCCTGACCCCTACCTGATGAAGTGGCAGAGGGTTGGCGGCGCCTACGGGCGGTGTGAAAATTAACACGCTGGAGGACTGGAGGTGTGGGCACCAGGCCCTAATGTATGTCATTATCTCCCTACAGCCTGGCCACTAGGGCGATCCTGATCACAGCCCATCTCCTGCACGCACTCCCAGCCACGTCACAGTCAGGGGGAAAAGCGAGAAGAGGGGGTCGACTGTACACGTCCAGGGCTGTAGTACCCCCCCCCCAACACACACACACACATACACACTTGTCTTGGATATGTCTGGGGGATAGATACAGGTTCCCTCCGTGCTGTTGCCAAATGAGTGTGCTCCAGCCCACAAGCTACAAGTACTTTATTCCATAGTCATTATTCCATGGGAAAGTGGATATGATCAATTCACCGTATGATATATAGTTGTCCTATGTTGACCAGACTACTGTCGTGACTAAAACATATGTAGTGCTTGATTTAAATAACAATTTGGAATTAAACAAGAGCGAAAATTATCAAGCCAAGCCATACACATCTCACCAGAGTCGGTATGGGGGGGGGGCAATATTCGAAAGTTTTCCTACCTTTTAATTTATAACCATACCATGATGTAAAATCCTGGTGCCCCCCCCCAAAAAAAAAAAAAGAAGTCGAGAACCTCCTTATAATTGTTTTATTTTAGTTATTCTATTAATAAAAGGCCACAATCGCACATGGCTCAGTGCCAGTTGTGAGGCCCTCTTCTGCGAGCCAAATATAAAGATCATTACAATCTGGTCGGCCGCTAGAACCAAATAAGTTCGATAATGAAACTCAGTTACAAGCTAGAGTTTGGAATGCTTTCCCATACAGACAAATCTCATAATGACCTCGTCCACTGGAGAAATTGGCGTGACTGATGGTGTAATGACCTCATCCGCAGTGTATTGTCTTTAGTTCCTGGTCCGTGTTGCTGTCCCCAGTCTTGCATTGGTTCTGGTGTTCCGTAATGCTTATTGTCTCCCCCATTAATTATAGTGATTTATACAGTATAGTAGACATTCTTTTTGATTTTCTAATGTATAATATGCACGTTTGTATATATATATTTAATTCTACAGCGTTCATCTCATTTTGTATCTTCATCTACTTCATCATAAAAACGTGTACCAGAATTGATTGAAACAAGGGAAAAGTAAGGTATCATCCCATTTATTGGCATAATTATACCACACGTATGTAACCTGTGATTTTTCAATAAAATTATTTTCAAACCTAAAAAGAAATAATATATACATGTGTTTGCAGACTTGTACGAAATAAGGCAATCAACGCTAATGGTAATGTAATTGCTCAGGGAAATATGACTCTGAACATTGCAGGGCTTATCAGTCGGAGTGTATGAGTGTATGAGTAGTGCCGGGTGGCTGCCTCCCTCTGGTGGGAGGAGGGGCTCCATGCATGACCTGCGCGCATGCTCTGTGCGTCCCAGGTGAGAGAGACGCTGGCTTCCCGAGGCGCCCTCTAGTGTCAACATCCAGATGTGGGTCACTGAACGACTGTCGTCTGCCCAGACTCCACCGGGACGTGCCACAAATGACGCCAAATTGTTCAAGTCTCTAGAGGTTGAGCATCTGGAGCGAAACGAAATGCAACTCCACTACTTTTTGCCCCCGATTAATCAACTTTGATGAAATGGAGTTTAATTTAATCGTGGTTTTGTCTAGATCTCTGCGTTAGAATGTGAGGGATATTGAGAGATAAAGAATGATTGCCTGAGGTTTTATTGTAACTGGTGACAGCTGAGAGGTTTTTAGGTTTTAGTTCGCGGAAATTCCACCAGGTAGCAGTACTCAGACTGACTTTCGGTCGTGACGTCAGCGCCGACGGCTGCCGTCGAGGGCACGTTTCCTACTTTTCCTGTCGGGCTTTTTGGCAGGGAGTTGAGGGAGCTGGGGGACCCCCTACCCCTGCCCCCTCTCATCATTCGTGCTGCGTCCACAAGTTGTCATGACAATAACGTCGCCCCCGCACCCTAGTGATGGAGTGCGCATGCGCGATTCAAGACAGAGGTTCCGTTCTGCTGCACAGAAAATCCGCTAGGGACGCCAACCTCCTTTTTTTCTCCCTGAGTCATCATCAAAATGGCGGGTCCCTCCGCACAGTGGCGGGGACACGGTGCAGAGGGACACCCGGGGACGGACACATGGGGGAGGGAGGAAAGAGGGAGGAGGGAGAGGTAGAAGTGACAGTGTGGCATCAGGGGAATCCGATCCGGCAGCAGCCATTGTTATTGAGCGTTGTCATGGTGACACAGCGACACCGGCCATCCGGTGTGTCAGGAAGAGTTTTCCTTTCAGCGGAATTGGGCACCGGGGCAGGCTGTCAGGGCCAACAGAGAAGTGTATTAATGTCACCTGGATCCATTTCCGGCCCAGACTCACACTCATTCCCAGAAATGATTCGATCTGCTGCTCCCAATTCCCGGTAGCAGGTGTCGCGATGCTTTTATGCAAGTTTTAAGATATTTCTTTTTGAGCCTTCGTTACACCCGAATCTTTTCTCATGCTGCTAACTTCATCAATTCACGAATCTCCTCAAAGGATGCTTCCCGGGGATGCTTCACAGGTCTATACCAGAGTACATCTAAAGATCGATTTCTAAATTATCACTAGTTCGATAGAAACCTCTATAGGCCTACCCATTGTAAACACTCCTTTTCAGTCAAACTTAACCGTTGCCATTGGTATGTGTGAAGAAAATTGACCTATTTGCAGCATCAAATGTTCTAATGTGAAGCAAAAAAAATCACAATCTTATTCATCGTTGAGGGGAAAGAAGCGAGAATGAAAAAACGCCTTCAAACCATCCCCTCACCTTTCAGCTGTTTTGTGGCACTCCCATTACCTATTCAAAACCCCAGTAGACCTGCGGGGTTGGGAATGGGATGTCAAAAGAGTCAATGTCTAAATAAAGACCCTGCTGAGATGGCCACAGGGAAGATGATGGTAAGTAAGGTATAGACAGTGCCTCCCACCTGAAGGAAACCCCCATTTCTATACACCTACAAAATCACCTCTCTCCTCTCCAGCCTGACGTTGGAGGCAGGGGGGGGGGGGGTTAGGCTGCTGGCAGTTGAAATGCAGCAACCCAACCATAACGGGTTAAAATCGGCCATTATTTGTGCCAGTCAAGATAACAGCCATGTATGGCGGATGTAGGTCATACCCTTACCCCACACCCATTCATGACTATTCAACGTGGGTCGCAGAAAAGGAGGGGGTTATTTTCTAGCGAAATTGGAAAACCTGACGGGGTTCCTCTCGTGAAATTATCTTTGCTGAACCCAGGGTCATGTAATTGGTCAAGAAGAAAATTAGATTCTGGCCAAGACCCTCATTTCCCCGTTCAGATAAGTGTGACATTGGGCTGTCTCCACGATAAGGTTCCTTTTTTTTCTTTTCGGCCCTGCTGACAATTACATGTTGAATTGTAGGACAGGAAAGGCTAACACCGACAATGAAATATTTGTTCAACTGTAGTCTTAGATTTAGGCATATAAGTTATATTGGTTATTAACAAGGGGGTGGGGGCCACGCCCTTTTTAGATTTGTACTTAGACTGGGGCTAGGACAGAATATTTACCAGCCAAAGTGCTTTGCAATGTTGAAATAAATGTACCATGAAGACCTATTTCGTTTAAAAACAACCACATAACCTATCCCCTCTGTTATGTTACAGCAGAACTCTAGTGGTGCCCTTTATGCATGACCCTGGCGTTTACCCAAGGTGCACTGGGTGGCTGGCTAGTGGGGGATGCTAGCAAACGAAAATATTGCCATAACGTTGGATAAAGCCCGGTATTGTGGCACCAGGGGTCTCAGAGGGCTGGACGGTTCGCTTTACAAGGCCATGCTACATAAACCTGAAGTGCGCATGACGAGTTCGCTGACTTCCGGCTGTGCCGATCGGCGTCTCTGAGGGCTACATTACGCCGCGCGCACCCTCTGATGTCTGGACGTATAATTAATATCAAGGGTTGGAACAGGAAGAAGGGTGGGTTTGGGTTTAGGGAGTCATATATAGTAGGCGTGTGATGGGGACGGACAGTGGGTCTGACCAAAAGTTTCATAAAATCCAATATAGCTAGGGAAACAATATATACATTATCTGGTGTGTATATGACTCACGTACCCCCACTATGTGAAAATACATTGTGTAAGTTGATTCCCCCCCCAAAAAAAAAAAAAAAACACAAAAAAAATAAATAGATAAGGATTGCTACCAGATTTTCTAATAAAAGTTACCTGCTATATTGTAGTGTAAGGGGTTACCACACCCCCTATACACATATACATCATGATATTGTTAAATGAGTATTGAAAAGTTCATATACAGTATTAAATGAATTCAGTACAATCACTGATATCATATTCCAAGGGGATACCATTTCTGTATATAAAAGATTCTTTCCATACACAATGCAGAAATGCCCCCTGGCTGAATACTACAGATGTCAGCAGAATTGTTCTGCATAGCCAGCTTCCTTCTTTACCCAATTATTCTCAGGAATTGTTAAGTTCAAGTAGGTGTGAGTAAACAGGGCCACCCGAAGTGCCCATGAATCATCCCAATTATAGAAGCAACTGCCAGAGGGTGATAATTCGAGTAGTAATTGCAATTCTTTCCTTTTTCTGCAAAGTGCCTATAATCATAATGGCTATTTTCGTCAGTGTTATATGTGTACAGGCCACTTCCTTTAAGTATCAACTGTGTAGCCAAAATGTCTTTGTTGTCATACATGCTTATGAAGCATTTTGCTTTTCACCCCATTGCAGCATATATAAAAATTTTCTTTTGTCGGATCATACGACTCATTGGACTCAACATACTGCAATAAGCCTTATGCTGCAGTATCATAGGCAAATCTCTGAATTAAATAATTAAGCTTGCCATCATGATTCTATTTTGTATACCATATGTCTCATTTTCCTCTGGATGAATACTACTCAAATTCAAATCAATAGCTTTGAACACCCCTCCTTCTTATTTGTATTTTTCCCCACGGGTTGATGATCTGAAAATATAAAGTAGACAAGACGGAGTTTTTAGATCCGAAATTCTTTGTTTTCTTCTTTTTATTTTTATATGGGCTGCCTTCCAAACTGCTTGCTACTTACTTCAACGGCCAATGAACGACTGAATACACTAAAGAATTAGCAAAATATTTCTCAAAATACAGAAGAAGAAAATGCTTGGGTCGACCCTGTTTTGCCAAGCCTTTGCTAGGATGGGGTTGTACCCTGAAACACATTTCATAGGGCCTTAATTTCCACTCAGTCAGTCAGTATAAGGAAATACTACATTGAAATGTCTTCAGCATAATGCCGTTGATAGGAAGAGCAGTGTAATACCTTCAACATAGTGTACATCTATGCAGTGTTTCCCTCCATATCCACTGTGCCTTTAGAGTGGGTGTGCATTGGAAGCAGGTCAGCTGCAGTCCATGGAAATCCCACCAGCTGGCGCCTCGGGCGTTCCAATGGAGCGACGGGTGTTTCAAGTGGACTCTTGGGTTTTCTCTGTCTCTACTGACAGTAGCCATTGGGGACTGTGTTCAAAAGTGAAGAGTACACAAGCCCGATACAAGCACTGCCTATATATTGAACTCTGTTCAACTGTACAAAACAGTTACACTACTGTGCGTTGTTCAAAACAATAGATTTCCCATCCACTGACTGAAAAGAGGTTCACAATGCCAAAACAGTTCTAATTGACAAACGGTGGTTATAAGCCATGTGTGGTAGAGCAATCTGTTGATACACTTAACCTTTGTGACAAAATAGTTTCTTGATAATTAATAATTACCAACATTTCACACTTTACAGGTTAAAGTTACTGTGGCACTTATAAAAACACTGTTGTAGACCACAAACTATATTATGCACCACAAAAGTAGAATGTCAACAAGAAGAAATTTTCTTTTCTTTTCTGCAATGCTTTGGACATGCACACATATTGTTATGTATACTTCAGAAACCTGTAGAATTATGGTAAGCTAATGAATTGATGTACTAGCTTCTTCATATCCAGGTAGAAGTGATTAATTCGTTGTTGGCAAACGTCTGAGCCCCAATATGAATGGCAATATAACTGGTCTAACTGCCAATTGGTAGCCTGACAACTAAAGGTCAACCATACCATGCATGAAGAACATGCTGTACCACCCCTATCTGCAAAACCTCCTTATTTGATGTTATTTCTCTCCAGGTGTCTGGGGATCGTAGGGTTTGTCTAGGGTTCACAAGCAACCCACATACAGAACCCCATTTTGTGAATCATGTATTGCTTGAGATCGTGTACCTTGGTGAGGGAAGCAAACGAATCCCAGGTTGGTTATGCTTTGTTATGCTTCTTTGTCCAGTGGGACGGTTTGGTATAAGGGGCATGTCTCATGTGTACATGAACCTGAACCCAAAACCCAGGAGTAGGTATACTAAATCAGGATTCACAATTGAGTCATGAGAGGAGTCGTCAAACTTCCATCCAGTGCAGACTCCTTAAAGGTTTATGATGTGTCTTTCTAATACCCTACACTGTCTCAGCCCTTTCCATGAAATAATCCCTATAATGGATTTATGTAATGAAATATAAACAATGAAATATACCCACTGCTTCATCACTTGACATAATACAAAAATCACCATAAATAGCAAGACATGGATGCAACAAATGCATACAAGATCAAGTGTAGTAACCCAATATACAACTACACTGTATACGTGTAATAATCCATAGGGGTCTAAAAGAAATTGCCTTTGATCACGAATCAAATCCTTAAGTATGATGTATTACGTTAAAGCGAGTCTTAGTCTTTTTGCATCCCATTGAAAAGAAGATGGTTAATTCTCTATATGCATCTTCATTCTCACAAGACAGGTTCATAATTATCTAGAACAAACCATATTGTGGTGGTGGTGGCGAACCAACGTGATATGTAATATCTATCTTATTATCACTCCTTGTTGGACCCGGTCGGGAATTGCAGATTTCAAATTAAAAGGAATGAGCGGCAGGTTCAATTATACCCCACCCCTACCCCTCTCCCTTCTCCTCCTGGATCCCAGTTTCCTCCAGCGTCTGACCCCTGGAGCAGAACCACTTTCTTGCTGTGCTTCAATTTGCCTTGCAAAACTACAGAATATGCTTCCACCAAGGGATAGTGGAGGGGTGGGTGGGGTAGGGGTTTGGACAGCTGGGGGTAGGAATGGTGTAGCAGGGGGTATGAGGTAATGGTTGGGATGGGGTGGGGTAGCAGACGGTGGAGCTGCAGGAGCAGGAGGAGATTTGATCAGCTTTAAGCCGACCAGTGGAGGCGACTGCCTCAGAAGCAAGGCTGTCGATAATACAATGAGCACGGCGACTGGATCCAATATGCAGAAGGTAGTCGACTGTGGGGAAATTAAATTATAGGCCTTCCTGGCCCTGCAGCACGCACACATACGGCCAGGGGGTAGGGTGGGGAGGGGAGGGAGGTTTTGACAGGTCCATAGATGGATGTGGGCCTTGTGTCTTTGCATGGGGATATGGCCGAGTTATATTCCAGGAGATGGAAGTGTGAGTGGAATGAAGTTATATCGGGATGCCTATAGCGACCGTGGGTTTAAGTGTGTGGGATGAAGTCTCAGATTTATGAACCTTATGTGTGAAGTAAATAGACCGAGCACTGTTCTACAAGTGTGCAATACCATATAGACATGCACCTGAATTCAGGTTAAATGAGAAAAGGAAGAAAGATACCATATACGCTTGAAAATAAATTCATCTTCTAATGATTTCACAAGCAGGAATCACTTTGACAATCAGTTAATTGGGAAATGTTTTGTTGAGTTTGTGTACCATTAATTAAGTACTGTTATTCGTCTAAAAAAGAAACGTAATTCTAAATGAGAATTCGATAGCTTCCCCTCTGACATTTCCAAATCCTGTGCCCCGTTCAATTAAACTGAGTTTTTTTTATCACCAGCACTGTTTCTTGTATACGCCTTTATTTAAATCTGGTGGGATACGGTATTCCGGATGTAGGTCAGGCAATTAAAGATTGTAGACAAACTTTATGGCCTGTTTTATAGCTTGCCAAATGATGACGTCGTATTTAAGATAGAGGGAAAGGCATTGTTGTCGATGACTCCTTCCCTATTTAGCCCCATATACCCATTCCAAGCCGCCCACTCAAATAACCAAAATCAGTTCCGCCCTAGCGGGGGTCTCTGGAACTACCAGGACGCCAAGACTGAAGGATTGATGGCCAAAACAAAGCAGGATTAGGTCGAGTTGACATGAGCCAAATTGGGCAGGGGGTCCCTTCTCCGCCAAGGCGTGTGAAAAAAGCGGCTCTCTCTGCATTATACTTTTATTAACTTGTGATCGTGGGCTAAGCCGCGGCCTCCGCCTCTTCATTATTCATCCTCCTGCGTCTGCACAACGTTGGGCTCTCTCCAGGGGCGGCCATGGAGGGGTGGGGGGAGTGAACGAAAGGGTGCTGCTGGAGGGACAGCCAATTTGCCGTTAGGTCCCTCATGGGTAAAAGCTGGCAGGCCCCAGGGAGTGCAGGGCCCTGGAGGTGACAAAGAAAGGGCCAAGAAAGTGACCAACAATTCTGCCATAATATAACCTCCCTGGTGGTGAGAGAACCCCTGGTGGGAAGCACTG
This sequence comes from Acholoe squamosa, assembly GCA_949317995.1. Lineage (NCBI taxonomy): Eukaryota > Metazoa > Annelida > Polychaeta > Phyllodocida > Polynoidae > Acholoe > Acholoe squamosa. The sequence goes on along the minus strand of OX439048.1, from coordinate 36,147,311 downwards.
ATACTATAACGACACCATTGCTCCTGCGTCCAAATGCGCACGCGCGGTGTCCTTTGAACTCTGATCACCATAGCAACAGGCGCTAGCTCGTCAGACGCTGGTGGAGTGGTGATAGGAGGGGGTAGGGCCTTGATTAGGGTTAATTAGTGGCACAAGGAGGCTCTGCTATGTGATATGCGTGCTCAGAGGGAGCCATACTACAGATCAGGTAGCCATAATACGACCATGGTCCGCGACCAGTCGTCTTTAATGCCCCGCCCCACTCCAGGGGGTGAGGCACGCGACAGGCACCAGGCAGTGGTAAATAATTATAGGGTTATAAGGGTGGGGGGGGGGGGTGATTGCACAGGTGTAGGTGAAATCGTTTGATGTTTCGTTGGATGAGGGAGCGAAGATGAGAAGTCTAACTGTTTAAGCTCTAATTGAAGAGCAGCTCTGTTCAAACGCTCAAAGGTAAATTTACACGACCCAAAGCCATGATGTCGTTCACATGTCTATCTTTGCTCATGAAAGTGCAATGTCAAGAGGACAGGGATGTAAGGCTTTCGAGTATAAAGTACCGCCATGTCTTGTTCCAAAGAGGCTACTGTGTATATCTCTCCCTTCTCGAACTAAGAAGGGTTGTGGGGTCAAATCAAAGTAGGGATGGCGTATACACAGTCCTCCTGGATCGGTCAACGGCGGACACTTGAGTATGCAAGGAATGCTATAGCACAAGGATAAAGGTATGTTGAGAGGTGTAGGTCATAAAACATGGTTATACGTGAGTGGTTTACTCCCGGGGTTTACTGGTAGGTCCATGGAGTATGTATACGGGACAGAGCCATTGCTAGTACCAAACAAATTACCTAGGTGGCTCATATTATAGTCGGGGGCTAGATCAGCAGTTGGCTTCTTTGTACAGTTTACTTTGGTTGGCCCTTCCTAATAGTCTATATGAAGCTATATTCTAGAAGTCTATACCTTTGGATAGCAAATGCTTTAAACTTAAACAATATAAGCTTTATATAGACTTAGGGAGCGTTTATTATTTATGGCAGGGGGGTGAGCATTTCAAGGGGGGGGCAGCTCATTTTGGGACATTTGCGAGGGGGAGGCACTTTATTTTAGGGTATTTATGTGGGGAGGCACTTCATTTTTGGATATTCATGTAGGGGGGGGGGCGCTTCATTTTAGGACATTCGTGCCAGGGGATATTTTATTCTAGGGCACTGGTATTTGTCATATGCCCGATTTTTTTCTTATTTTCGAGCAAAGTCGGCTTCTAAATCATTTTCTCCCAAAGTCTCCCCTGGCGTATGACCAAGTTTTATTGCTTTAAATTATAGAGTTGTTCACTGAAGTCCTCTCGGGGACCAACTGGTACCCATCTGGTAGGTCTTATCTGTAGAACTTGCTGGTAACAAGCTCCAGCAATGGCCACGCCCATGGGATAACCTGATGGGATAACCTGCTACATCGGAATAGGTTAAAAGGAAGCATTAGCATACGCTTTTTGGCTCTTCAGGTGTGGGTCAAAAACATTTTGACCCCTTGAGCGGGGGGGGGGGGCAGAATTTTTTTAGTATGTCCGATGAAATAGAATATAGGGGGACTTACAATGGCATCCATTGGGGCAACAATCAATGTTTGTAAGTGGTACCACCATTCGTACTTTAAATACAAGAGAAATTAAAATCTAAAAGTTTTCTTAGAGGGCACATGTAATCCAGGCTGAGTAAAACCAAGCCATTGTCTCCCTATCAGCCAGGCTAATCCCCTCCATTCACACCTAAAACAATGGACAGGTACTTAAGGTGATTAAGATAGAGGCAAGGGCAGCTTATCAGTCTTATCAATTCCTATTTCTGTGGGTGGAGGGGAAGATATGAGATTATCCACAATCCTCTGCCAGATCCAAAATGGCTGTCTGGGGGGCAGTTACATAAGTAAATTCAAGATGGCCACCTCCATACAGGAATGGCTCTGTTCCCTATAGGATTCAATACATCGGATGGGATTGAATTTGATTTACTTATATTGCCCACAGATACATTTATTAGACATACGCGAAGAGCACTCCAATCAAACAAAAAAAAATACTACAAGTGAAAGCACTCGGCACTTGAACGAACTCCGAATGAAAAAAAAAGAGAATAGAAAGCAAACAAGAATGAGCATTTCACTCCGACTACTGGTCATAAGTTCAAAATTTGTGAAAGAGGACAGCTGTTATATTTGTTTACTTTCCATCGGAAAATTTCATTGAAATACGTTCAGCACTTCATCCACAGCTACTTGTTGAAATGTTCAGCTTCTGTGCAGCGTTATGATACCTCTCGGCATTCTCATAGCAAACGGACTATCATTAAACTCAGATTTACATTTGAGCCAATCGATTCTATCAGACTATGATGGATGATGCTTGCAATAAAGTGACTGCTGGAAGTAGCTGTATATAGTCGACAGATAATCAAAAGGGCACTCCAGCTACTCCCTCCACTCTTACAACATAGACACAGTGCAGTCCATTACTCACTCACCCCAAGCCCTCAAAAACCTGGCAATCTTTCGTTCTGTCATGTAAAGACGAGGTCTCTTTTAAAAGCTGTTCCTATCGGGGAGACAGGGGGCGGAGGAGCGTTGCATATAAATGATACAACTATGAGCGTAAGATGTGGGAACTGTTCGTCTCACTGGGACTTGAGCTGCTCCATAACCCATTCCATGAGTAGCCCCCCACCCCTCTACCATCCCCACGAGCTCACGGCTAGATAAGCCACTGCGCCCATCCCTAACCCTTATCTCCGTCCGGGCCTCCCGCCCATGGGCCCGTCGCGATGGGAGGGATCGATAGCGTTACCATGGCAACAAACCTGCGCGCCTGTGTAAGGGGTGCTGGAGGGTCAGTCGGGCACAGGAGTTGGCCCATAGCCAAGCTTAGATCCACACCCCCTGACCTCCCCATTGAAGTATGGACTACAAGAGTGTGAGAGGGAGGGGCTGGAAGGAGCATTTGAAAGAAGTATAATGGATCGAAGCCACCCCACCTCCACCTTAACCCCCACCCCCTATGCTATACCACCCTCTTCCGGATCCGCTCCCTTCTTATCTCAATCCAGGCGACATAGTGGGGATGGTGGAGGAATATGAAAGAGGGTAGAATATTCAAGAGACAGCTCCCACCGCTATCGTGCACTGGGTATAACACGATTTGATATTTAAATGAAGGCCATAAAATGGGGATGAACAGAAGGGAACAATCACATTTGTGTCTCTAGAATAAACAACAGTGTGAAGTCTGTTTTTGTCTAGTCAGGAGGCTCTTCCATAAGGTAAAGCAGTGTGTTTTATTAAGAATACCTTTCATTTTTACATATAAGATAATGGATTCTTAGAAGAGTAATGAATTCTCGGTTATAGAAGAATGTATGACAAAAAGGGGGGGGGGGGCTTATTTTAGTCCAGTATGATTTTCTATAAAATTTGCATGACATAGAACCAGCTGTATGAGGACAACTGCTTCCCATCATTAACATTCAACATCTACATTAAATGCATGGGGGGATAACAGCAGCAAAAACATGATCTATACAGTTTTTGTCTCTGTGGCACAGATCCCTGCCTCTCATACTCACACAGAAAGGCCACATCCATCTCCTATATGTGAAGTCCTATAACACAGGGCCTAATGGAGAGATAATAGCTTACGTTTTATACTGTATGAAGGGTAGGACTATAGGGAGAGTGCTTGTGAACCTCCCAGCAGCGAATATGAGAGTGTAATTGTGTAGGGCCGCCGAGGAACCAATACACGCAGCCTGAACCAAATTGTTTTTTTGTTATACTACTATGGGTCGGTCGTAGTGCTAGCAGCAGGGCCCGCCTGGCCCCTTGTGTCCCGCCGGCCGCGACAAGGGGGATCCCGGCAGCGCCGGACGGGCCGAGCCCTGTCTCCGATGATGGATGACGCCTAATGGAAACGTGGGGCGCGCCAAATCCACCGGTTTTAAGAACATGTCGAAATTACAGGCGGTCTGGGGGTTAGGGTGGGTTTGGCAGAAGAGTGGAGAAGGGAGGTGAGGGGGTTATTCTCTCTCCGCCTTTTGCAGAGGGCCTCAGAGAAGTTTTTTTCTTACTATTTTTCTTTCTGAGGACGCCGCCTGTCTAACAGTGTGGAGGTATGGGCGCTCCAGGCTAACGGATGGGATCAGCACAGGAGGGATAGGCCCCCTCCCGCCCCTGGGTCCACCTGGAGGCTCTAATTATAGCATTCCATTATTCAACAGCTTATTTCTAGCATTATCCGCCTAAATCGCCTGGCCACCCGGGGACGCCTGCGACCCTCACATCGTATATAAACATCAGGCGAGGACCACACCCTCTCGCTGCCGTCTTGAGCGATCGCCCTGTTTGGTGGTCACTTCAAAGAAGGCCCGGCAGTGCACTAATCACCCCTCAGCAGATCCATCATGGGCCATTCTCCGCTCGCCGTGTTTACATCCATTAAAGTTTTACAAGCGAATTCCCGCCAAGACAGTCAGTGCGAATGTCGTCTGCTTTAGCTTGAGGTCGTTTTTGCGCAGGAACATTGCGCGGCGCTGATTAAACTGCCGTAAAAGAAGACGGATTGTAGTGGTTTCTCTCTCCTCTTAACCCTCAGTCCATTCTCTCCTACCCCTCCTACCCCAAAGTACGTCGTTTTACAAGCAGATACGTCAACGGAGGACGACATATTCGCTTTACTACTGGTAGTATCCCACAATGAAGACAAAGCAATTGTCTATTGTCTCCTTCTTCGCTACTGACTCCACTTTTCAGCAACACACACCCCAAGCCCCGTATTTTTATTCATCGTTCAGGTTTGCATCCTGTAGGGGCTCTACTAGACTGGCGGCAGTCCCTGAGCTCTCCTCTCAACGTCACCCCCCATGCCTCTCCCCCTCTGGCTGCTGTGCTCAGCATAGATTCACTAGAAATTGATTCACTAGAAATGTTTTTCATTTTCATTTTCCCACCTTATTTCAATTCTATCATATCAAAATCTTGAGCAAGTCTAGGGCTCTACCCTCACAGCTTCCCATTGTGTAGTACACTAATCCTCCCATACACACACTTTACCAACAGGGGGTGTCTCTCTTTTTTAAGGGTCGCCTCCCTAAAAGAGAGAAGCAGACGACAAATTTCTCTGTCCCGCTAGTTTTCGTTTGATTTATGTGGCTTCCTGTGCCTCTCTCTCTGTGCGGCTGGCTGCGCTTACGCAGCCGCCCCGCGGCGACGAGTGGAACTACTGACCTCTGACCCCAAGATGGCTGCCACAGACGCCGTAATGGCGGAGGAAGGCCGATAAAGGGAGGCACTTGTAGACACGTTATTCGTGAGCTGACCACTAACTCACGCCATGGGTAGAGTTCTGATTAATGTAGGCTAGGCACGAAGCTATGAATCTACTACTGACTGGGTGATGATGTCTACATTTCGTTACCTTCATATTCACTGTTTGATTATCCCGATCATTATGTGGGGGGGGGGGGAGAAGAAGAAAAGAAAGAAGGCTATGGCTTATCTGCATTGTTGTCAGCACATACTAGTAATTTTAGCCTACCGATCAAAAATCTTTTCAGGTTGATTTAATGAGCTGTATTTGAATAATTGCCATAATTCCAAAAAGTAGATTGTTTTACCTCAGAAGCCGATTCAGAAGCAAGTGAAATGGCCTTTTTCTTTTCAAAGAGAAGCTCCCTGAAAAGATGTCCATTTTCTATGACTCGTTGAAGTATTGATAGCAAGGGTATGTTGACAGTTGTTGAGTTCCCTTTAATAGTATGCGTATGCTTATGTCATTCATTTTGACATAGTTTGGACAAAAAAATTATGCATATGAATTACAAAACCATTCCTTTCGTAAAAAGGATACATGTCTCACAAAGTTTCAAAGAATGTTGGCGATTTTACATTTAAAGGGTGCCTTTTGGACTAAAGAAATCAATTGGAAGGGGGTGGATTTAATATCAGAGAAACATTAGATTAGACTGGGACTGCGTGCAGGGTATGTCTCAGATCTGAATGGTTATACCTATTTTTTGTTTTGGATTTGAAGCCTTGCTTTAGCCAGCCTCTAGGGATGGACTTTGATTAGATGACCCATGTTTGCCTCATGTCCATTGTCTATTTGCTGCAAACTTGTAACAGAAAAAAAGACACAAGAAACAACATAACACATCAACAACAACAAAAATACGTTGCAAACAAACATTACTTATTTTCCATTTCACCACAAGGATGCACACAAGATCCAACTTGGATTCATATCTTCAAACTGTGATGAGAGCTGTTCGACAAAGGAGAATTCTCGGGGAGAATTATTAATGCCCAGAAAATTGACCAGTACCACCCCTGATGTTATCAAACCGGCGTGTCTGGAGGTCAGTGTACCCTGACTCATTACAATATCACAGCTGCGATGCATATCTAATGACGTCATCTCTCCTGGTGACCTGGTCACCCCTGACCAGCCCCCCCCCCTCCTTCCCAGCTCTCACCCTTTCCTCCTGTACCCCATCCCCTCTTTGCAGCAACACCTAACGCCCCATCCATGCAAAGATCCGATTACAACAAATCAGGTTTACCCAGGCGAGTTTCATCTCTCTCGTGTAGAATTTCTTATCAAAGGTGCCTTGGCATGCAGATGAATTTGCATCGATTAATTCGATTTTGTCACCTAATCGACCGGGCGCGAAGCCAAGGTGAGAATTAGCGTCGGCACCCATAGTGCAAGGGGTCCCAATTATCGGCGGGCATGAGTGATAATGGCGAGCTTTAAATTAATTTTTCGCCGCGCCTTGGGAATAAATCTCACGTGGCGAGGCATATGTCATATCGTCAGCAAAGTGGTTATAAGTTATTTACAATGTGGGTCGGTGGGGGCGGTCGACATTGAAGGGAATGAAAGGGGGACTAAAAGGGTGTGGACCCTTAGACGAATGGGTTTGTTAGGATTGGGTCTGGGTTCAATAAAGAACAAAGGCATTCCTGTGTTTTCTATACTGAGTGTGCTTCTCCAAGTTACAGCTAGTCATGTGTAGTTCTCTACCCTCCCCCCTCGCACCATTCTCATACCACTCACATCACTTCCTTTACTCATACCCCAACTATTGTCCCTGCACGTGCGTCACCCCCTCTAGCGGCAAACCCACGCACTGCTTCCTCAGGCGATCCGTCGTCACACACGACGTCTACGTCACCGTCCACGTCATTGTGCGACGCAGCCGCGTCCGGTCGCGTGTTAAGTGCGACCAGCCGCGGTGCGACACCAGTGGAGGCGGGTGTCTGTCGTAATAAGACTCAGGCCTTAGAGGATGACACAAAAATATGATCTAAAGTGACGGATGTGCCGGTGTGCGCGGCGTGCGGGGTGGGTTTGCGCCCTGGAGAACTGTCTTAAAGTTGCCCCTGAGTTGATGGATCCTCCTGGCGGTGGAGGGTTCCCTGCGCCCCTCTTCATTCAGTCGCGGCTCCGTTTTCCTCGACTCCGCCAAATCATCCTTCACCATCAATTAAAACGAAACAAAGAATACGCCTTAAGTTTCATTTACTTCCAATTCACGGTGAAATTGTCGCTGGCCCTTTGTGATCTGAGCTGCAGTGCTCAGAGGGACAGGCAGAGAGAAGAGTAAAAAGAGAAGGGGTGGGGGATGGAGAGGAGGGGTGTGGACAAGCAGTTCCATCTTCCCAGGCTTTGAACTAAGGAGACACAAACAAAGTGGGCCGACCGCCGGGTATATAAAGGTAGACGATTGATGGACTCTCATGTACAAAGTGCGTTGAGCTGTTTTTTTACTCACATAGAAATGGTTTTAACAAACATTCAAAGCAGGCGCCGCACATACACACATTCTCGACTGACGGAAAGTTTCCTCCCTCTTTTTGTACAGTAGAGGAGGACTTGAATGTGCTCCATTGACAAGCTCTCTGTTGCTCCAACTTCCATTTGTGTCCTACCTAGTTATTAGGGGCCTTCAAAAGGTGTCATTTCATACAATTTCCTCAGCATGGAGACTCGCTGTCCCTTCATCATTGGGGTACAGAGGAGGTTGGACTGAGCCCGGGGACTAAGTTGTTTTCAGTTACAAAAATCAGACATATACATGTTAACACCTCTTTCATTTAGTATGATTAAAGTTAGAGCTCAATTCATCAAAGAAATAGATTGAATAGTTGACACTTGATATGTTGATTATGGAAGGTGTTTTGTGTCATTACAGAATATCCATGTATCTCGAAATGCAGAACAGAACTATGTAATACTAACCCGACAATACTAATGTACCGGTAATTGCTGCGGAGGTTTGATCACCACTTAATCGAATTCACAGGAAATAATAGCAGTAATCTTTCTCTTCAGTGTGGGGTTGAGTGAAACGTGGAAGGGAATCCTATTGAAGGGTCGACTCTGTTTTTTTTTTATAATTTTGTTAATAGAAAATTAAATTTGAATGCCTGAAAACCGGTATTTGTTACATGACATTACTCCACAATCGACTGTCAGGAGTTTACTATCAGATTTTTCTAAGCTCGCTCTGAGAGAACAGATGTAAATACATGTATATATCATCGAGAATTCCAACAGTTGATTCTGAAAACACAAACTTTAAACATCACCTAAAGGGGAAAAAAATCTGCCTGTTGTAACTCTCTATAAGGGATTCAATGTTTAATTTCATAATTCATATAATTCGTTAAGTTTTTAATTATGAGGCACCATTTGGTAGTGGGAGGAGTTAGGATTGGCTAGGGGTGTTTATAGGGGTTAGATCTCAAACCTCTCAGCTGGCACCTTCCCAACGCCAATTACCATGGGTCACGTGACATTGCCCCACCCCCTTTTCCACCCAGTCCCTCTCCCTGGACATAAATCTCCCGGTGACTTCTATCAGGGAGCATTTATCTCCACCAAATAGGCAAATAAGTGTTCCAGTGTCGATGGTCATCTGGTCTCACACGCCTGGCATGTCAACTTATGAATTTCGCGATCAGCCCCAAGGAAAGTACACACATTAAGGTGAAGAACGTCCGCCCCCTACAATTCATTAAGGGCATCAACGAGATGATTCAATTGGACAAATCTCCATGTGACAAGCAGTGGGTAGGATGTATGGGTTATAGTTGTCAAGTGCCATGCAAGTTTGGTCATTGTTTGCTAAGACCAGGGCATGTCCAGAGCAATATTGATGGAAGTCATATTGGAAATGCACAACATTTTCGGGGTGAGCCTCTCATCGATTTCCATAAATCCTCCTCCTGTTAACATAACATTTACAACGAAAAAGATACAACTAAGAATAATAAAGCTAGATTTATACAAAGTTATCAACAATCGTTTTTCCAACTTCCATTTGAGAATATCTTATTACAATCAACTGCTGTGATTGGAATAATTTCGATTCAAGTTGGACATCTCCCCCCCCCCCCAACAGCACTGTTTGCTTTGTATTCCTGCTGGGGTGGTGGGGTGGTGACGCGATTTCCTGCTGATTCATTTTCAGAGTTCTCTTGCGGGCCTTTCATTGTAAACCCCCAACGTCCGGGTCTGTGGGAAAACTAACCCAAGTCTGGTGGTCATACCCTGGGGGTACACCTCCTGCCACTGCCCCATACTCCTTACTGACACCCTCCCCCCCCCCATCTCAGTCCTCCCACCCCTAATTTTATGCAAACAATGTACAGTCTGGCCTGAGCCCTTTTTTATCCGACCCCAGCTGTGTGGGACAGTCAGTGTCCTGTTGCTGAGATCTCCTGGGTTTTAGGAGCTCTACGCTTCCACTCCCCCCTCCTGTATACCCCCTACACCCGCACCCTGGTACTGGTCCTCCCAGTATTAGGAATTCGGGACATAAGCACTAGCTGGGTCTGTGGGGTCTGGGGGCCGAGTCCCTGGAGGTTTTTCTCGCTACTGTTGGGTCAGTGTTGGCCCCCTGTGACCAAGTCTGATAACAGCGACCCATATGTCCAGGACGTCGGCCTTGAACGTGGTGGGAAAGCTGACCAGTTCAACCTCCTATAGCCCCCTCCCCCATACAAACACACCCCTTCTTACCCTCTCCATCCCTCTCTCAGAATAATTCCACCCACCACACACCCTCGCTATCCCTCTTTGCATGCCAAAATCCGCCCCCACAGTCACTAGGGTAATCCAGACTCACCCCTCCAACACTCCTGCATGGAATCAGTGCCGTCCCTCCGGCTTTTCTCCCAAAGTCCAGCACAATCTGGAATTAAAGTGGAATAATCTCCCACCTTAAGCTCAGGATTGCCAACGCCAGAGGGGAGGGGCACCAAATCCACCATATCAGATAATTCCCCATCTGAATCCCTCCATCAGTGAGAAAACATCCATACTACACAGATCATTTAACTTCAGATGAGGGATGTGTATTTGTTTGTGAATTAGTAGGGGGTGAGTTGTCATACGAGTTAGTTTGGGGTCGGATGGGAGAAGAGAGGGTGGGATGGAAGCTTTCAGACTAGGGAACAGCGGTGGGAACAGGGCATCAGAATGCAAGGTCAGCTTTCTGTGGAAGCAGCCTTACACACAGACAACGACATGCAATACCCAATAGAAATATGGCCGGTCACAATATTATCTGGCCGTCCCTGCATGAAAGGTGGGATCATAATGACAAGAGGAGGGAGCGGAGGTGGAGGAAGGCATCTTTTGAGGTAGTGTCACTCAGTCAGTCCCCATCGCTTATCTCTCACCAATGGGCTCTGGTTCATGGTTGACAGATGTCGGACAGAGTGAATACGATTCATCTGGCGTCATTGTTCAACTTCTGAATGTGACCATTCACAAGGCCCGCCAATGAGAATCCAATAGCTGCCCCAATCGCTATCAAAAACACGGGGGACCCTCGGTAAGGCCGATAGGGGCAAATTTTAAATTGGCCAGGCTAGGGGGAGAATTGGGGGTGGCTCGACAGAAGGGTTTGTGGTGAGCTGGAGGGTTGAAGGCATTTGATGTTTGCAGGTCCCATCGCCATTTGAAGCGAAGAGCACACGTGGCCTTTATCAGTATCCAGGACTTTGAATATCTCTGCTCTCCCAGCAGTAGTATTACTACCCCCTAACCCCCTGTGGATCCCCCACCACCCTCCCACTCACCAACACAGCATTTGTGGTTTGATCCCTGCCGTTTGCCAAAACAAAGTCTCACAAGTTGGATCCTGCTGCAGTGATGGATGGATCCCTGGCCTGGGCCGCCTGCCTCCTGCCTATCTGCTGGAGGAAGGCCGCATCATCTGATTCATCCCTCTATCTCAACTGTCATCTCTCCCCCGGACGGACCCTGTACAGATGGCAGCTGATACCCCCCCCCGAATGTTTATAAAACTATCCCAAAGCCTACATCTCCCTCCCCAAACAGCCGATCTTCAGTTGGCCCCAACCCTAGAGGCATTTGGTGAGGTTTGAACAGATGTATGAACATGTCCACATACCGGGACAAGACTCAAGAGGCATGCAGTTTAAAATCTCTGCTCAAACTACCTATCGAGCAATGAATAATTAAGATGACCTATCTCTGTATAGACCAGCAATTACATCTATCATATATGTGACCCACTTCTCCGTCCCCACTGTTCATTAGATATGTATATCGTTGTAATACAATATAGCGTCCCTTGAGAATAGCAGTAGCTTGGTATAATCTATATATGGCACACTCACAGAGCAGCCCAGCTGCTTGCCAATGTTTACAGTTGGCTTCGCTCAGTGGTGCCAAGTGGCTTCCCGCCGCACGCGGCCGGACGCGCAAGTGGAGGCGCCCCCAACTGAGAAACGAGCGAAACGAAATTCCCCTCCTCTCTTCAATCAAACACTAAAAACATGCACTAGAAGGAAAATATGGTATTATACTATCTCATAGTAATCCATATGGGTATTTTTATGCTCAAGAAATGCGACTTCTGTGGAAACTAAAAACTGCCCTTCTGGATCTGAATTCTACTTTTATCAAATCCTATCAACACTGTTTTTTAACATTGATATCCTAGTACATATATAAACTGCTTAAGGCTTGTAAGAGCAGAGTCTTTCATAGATGTTGTTAGACATCTGCATCTTAATCTATATCTTTTGTCGGTTAGATTGCCAGTTGTAATCAGAAACGTGTAATAAACTCTAGCATTCCCATAAGTTGCCTTCCTCGACTACCGTAAAAGGAGCTTTTGTCGTTTGACACCAGGTGGCAGGCCAGTCGACCGAACGCCTGGTGACCATTTCTGGCAAAAGTCTTTAGTTCAGCCTTCCGCCGTGCGTGGCGGGAGCGTCTAGACACCATTTATGAGCTACAAACTCGAGGTTCCAATCTATATCCTTTCCAAGCTGAAGCTCTTTTTTTCCATTCTTATTTCCAGCATGAGCAAAAGAATGTGCCAGCAGACGACTTTTCTCTCGGGACTGCGGAGGAGTTAATAAGAAGCGGCCAGACTTGAGAAGCAGACGACAGGAAGCGGCCACAACAGAAGTAATTGTGTGCTAAGTTTAGAAGTCCATTAGCCTAACGACCAGTGGGCAGTGGTGCAAAACTAGGACCCATTACTGCCCCACTCATTGACCAGTTGACCACAGCATAATTGGCACATACCAACTGGGACTGGACAATACAGGTGTTCTTCTGTATCAGTCTTAAAACTTTTATCTAAGATTGGACTGGTTTAGTTTACAGGACGTGTCAGTAACATTTAAGTAAATAAACGGAATAGGTTATTTCAAAAGTAAGACGCATTTGATTTACTGTCGCAATAGAAGATTACGATTTTCTTGACAATCACATGTACAATTAAAAAGTTTGAATAGTGTATTAACCTTATTTTCGTTTTAATGAACTAGACTTCATAACTTTAGTTGAAGTTAGTTAGCTGCTTTTGGCGCACACTTCCATTTTCCTTTTACACTACAATTTAGCGTTAAGTATTTTGATTTTTGTGAACAGAGAGTTATTTAAATGGAATTTATGCAGTTTAGCTGTTGTCGTTGTATCATCATAGATTATTATAAAGCAGTAATCCTTATTCCCTAAAAGAATCAATCATTTGCTGAACAAATGCTCGTACATCCATGCCCGTACATCCACATTAACCTTATCTAGATTTTGGGTAAGTATTTCCACTACATTGTATAATGTTGACTTAATGTTAGTGTGTTTTCTTTGGCAATACCCAGATAGGCACCCAAAGAACAGTTGCATGCAGAGGACAGGAAACCCCAAACAACCCAAGTCAGTCCAAGGGCTCAGTCTCCCTGAAGTAAACATGTACCTCCACACCACCTCATTATACTCTAGGACGAACGTAGAGAAAGAATGCAACTTCTATTCACCTCAACATATTTTCATTAATAGACACATAAAAAGAAATTAAGAACTGGTAGGGACCGATTTGTTTCATCAACTTGTGAAATGTGCAAGTGAATATTTCGATTCACTTACAAAGTCAGAACTTACAAACTTACAAAGTGAGAAATCGGAATGTAATTTTCTCTTCATTTCAATACACCCAGTAAGTTTCCGATAACATGTTCCAAAATGTTGAGGTAGGTAGGTCGGATTTCTTTCTTTTAACTGGGCCATATTTGGGCCAGAATATTGAATGGTTATCACTAATAACCATCACAGATATTCTATTTCTATTATACCATTGAAAACGCAGCAAGCTTGAATAATAACCTGGGGATTATTTACTTGGAATCAAGGAAAGTCTCAAAATATGAAAAATAAATATGAAATCAATGTGAAAAAAATTATTAAAATTCTCTTCAAACATTCTGAGGTCGGCCCTGTTTGGCTAAGGTAGGTCGGCTGACCGGAAACTTCTTTTTATTTAGCCCTATGGCACCTTTAATAGTATTATTATTGTAGCTATGTGTCAGGACCAACCTCACGAAGCTTTACACCCATGGCTATTACTTAAGTTAACCATCAAATGCAATTTCAAATCTCCAAGGTTCAACAATGAGCAGAGAAAGTTTCGTATGAACAGGATTACTCGAACTCTTTAGCATTGGAAATCTTATTTATTGATATTAAAATTGTATGTACTACCATAAAATATCTCTCTTTCTTATCTGTATATCCATTATCATGATTATAATAAATAAATGACTATATAGAGGCAATTCTTGTGTTCCTAGTCCCCAGGGGTGAAAGAATGAGAAAAACTATGTTATCATCTAAAGACAGGATACCTAGAATATACATCATGAAAAATAGTAGCTCCTAGTGTGACGAGACAAACAGAAAGTTGAGGTGAAACTTGGACGAGGACAGACGAGTGTCGCTCACTACACCATCCCCTGAAGATACGAATTTGTAGTTTGTATGAATCACAAATTCGGATCTACAGGGTTACCATAGCGGCGAATGTTTTTACACAACCAGCACACCATAAAAGCCAGCAGCGACATGCAGTGGGCGGAGATGGAACTTGGCCAGCGGTTAAATGTGACAAAAATAAAGCATGCTTGTGGAGTGTTAACGAGAATAAGGAGAGGTATTATATCAAATCTTTCCACTATAAGAGAGAACTGTTCTATTGTTATAATGGTACTAGAAGTGAATAAAAGCAAAGGTCAAACGTGCACCCACATGTTAGTTTAGAACAGGTGAGTTCTATCTCTATTTTTTTCTTTCTTTTACCATACAAACTCTTGAGTTCTGTCAATAGCCATATAACATCAAAAGCTTAGTCAGTAAGAATGCAAATGTCTCTACTGGTTATTTACATGAAATATCAAAAGCAGAAAGGCAGGATAGATAATAAATAGTATAAATACAGAAGTTAATCGCTGCTAAGTATATGAAAATGGTGGCTAGAACAACGAGTATGCCAGTACGATGATTAAAGCAATGGAAAACCTTATGAACGATTTTCACAATATCATGGTGAATGTAACATGTGTGATGGTTATAATAAAAGGCAACAGATTAATAATGCAAATATGGATTCATACGTCTATAATTTTTTTTTATCAAATGTTACAGTGACTGGGAAAATGGGTTTTAATTGTCCATGCCCAGAACCCCAGCAAAAAAAAATATTGAAACTGGGGAGAAGGAAATGTACATGATGTGTTTGCATTTTGTCTCATATCTCAGCAAGTAATCACCCCATCCATAAATATAAAACTGTCTCAGAAAGCTGAAATGATCTGCCCTCAGAATTATGGGATGGCATTGACCAGACAGAAGATTTCTACTCATCTCAAGCACTTTAAAAGTCAACCACACTAATGGTAGCTAAATATTCTGTACTTCTCCTATTAGCTTCACATATATGTTGAACTATATCTTGTGAGCCCTTCCTATTGACATGGGAGTGGGTGGAGATTGAAACTAATTGCTAGTCCTTACAGTCTATTAGGTCTGTTTATTTTTGGAGGGGGGGCCTCAAAACATGCTTAAGTACAGGGAATGTGAGTGGCGAGTGTAGTGAATAGGATTGTACTAAAATAAAGTCGCATATCAACGAGCAACAAAAGTCATTTCAGCAGGAGAAAAAAAATCTACCTCATGTTTAGGTTGTTACCCCATACATAAGCTATTTATTGCCCTATGATAAAAGTTCTACCAGTTTTATGAAGCTAAGACAGTCTGCTTTCAGAATAGAATGTACCTTGAAATTGATTTTTTTTTTACCCATAAGACCCGTATTCCCAGTCATGGTCATAAATATTTGCTATTTGGCTATACAATGTACATTGTATTGCCAATACGATTGGCTAAAAGGTCAATTTAGCACACTTAACTGGCATAATTCATTTGAAATTGAGGTCAATAAAAGGAAGGCAGATACAGGACACCTAAAAACTAGTACAACTCTATAGCAAGCGTTGGTTTCAATCTAAAGGTTTGACCTCTACATGTTCAAACACAACCCGCAGGTCCCTTCTGTACATTGATTAATCATCCTCTCAGTTGGGGCAAAGTTGGCATTTGGCACTGTCATACATTACAATTTGAATAACTCTACAGGCACAATTGATCTACTGTAAAATGAATGATAGGTCAATGTGTTTACATATGAAATTGAGTGTTGTGCACACATATAAAAAAATAAAAAAAATAACTGGCTAATTTGTGTGAATTGAACATCAGTGAACATTTCTGTGAAGTATAACAAATGCTATTTGAGCGCCAATGGGAGTGGATATCCTTTTTTTGGGCGACCTAGTGACCCCACTAAGTGTTATCATCAATAACATAACCAGTGGTGCAGAAAGAGCATGCACTTCGTCAGTGCTATTCTAACATCAACACTGTCAGTGCTTCAGCCAGGCGTCGCCACGGGGCGCCACTAGCAGCTCATTTTCATAAAACAAAATGGCGGCTGTGTGGGCGATATTTCAGGTCATGGCGCAGTTGGGGGTCCCCATGTGCCAGTGCCATAGTGACCCAGTTCTCCATGAGAATTCCACGCCCACCCTGATGGTAGCAGGACGGCCCATCTGTGGACCCAAATGTGGAGCAAAATATATGGGTTTCTAGCAAGGTTTCTGGGTGAATAAGAGAACGCCTCTCTCACATTTTCAAAGAATATTCTTTGAAGTTTTATGATGGACAAGCACTATAACAACCTTCACATTTTTTTCAGATATTCCATACTGTATAGCTAAACAGAGTATTAGCAGTGTTATTCTCCAACTGTACGTTGGCGTTTGCTGCTTCTGTGCTATGCACATCCTAGATATCCTGACTTTCAAGACTTCTCCAGTGATATCCCTTCCTTTTTATCCCTTGCTCTCACATAGACACACCACTTTCTTGTTTCACATACCGGTAATTAGCATTAGTAAGTCCATAAATCCATACAAATACAGCAGCAGAATAAATCCGTTTTCGACACAGCAATTCCAACCAGGGGTACACTCTCTGTGGTAGGCTCTACCCTTGTAAAGTTCTACGGTGTTGTGTAGGACCCTTCCTCTCCGGCTGTGGGACGAGGCACCGACTGAGAAGCTGTACTTTGTGTGGAGCCGATTTTGTAATGCCTAAGATAACAGGCTAACAGCCTGGCATGGCCATGCCCAGGCCATAACGACTCTCACCCACTGACCTCCGACAAGGTCGTCACGTTCATCATTCCGAGCCTGCAGTCTAATGGCAAGAACTGCACTCGTTCACCCGTAGAAATGAATGGGTGCGGCCCCGAGGACACCATAATACTGTCACAGTGTGAACATTGAGGGTTAGATTATGCCAGGGCTGCATGGGAATAGGATTTTGGGGGTGCAAGGTCAGGGTCGGGTAGAATGTAGAGAGAGAGAGAGGGTGGGGCACTAAGTGATTGAATTGAATCAGGGTGCTGTCAAATGTTTGTGAATGTTAAGTTATGAAAATGAAAGTTTGTTGTGGGTTGGAAAGTAATACATGCGACGAATTCATATGTGCGTGCTTTGTTTATGACTTGCTTTCCAGCATAAATTCAAATAACCCAAAGTAGAAATACATAATTGCAAGAACAGGAAAATGTCATCAAAGCATGCAGCATGCACTATCCATAACCATAATTTTAGCTCACATTATTGTGCATTTTTGGCCACTTGTATTGAATTGAATGATGGCTAGCTAAACAGAGGCACACCTATTTTAATTTGCACTGTATGGTATCATTTATATATAAAAAGAAATACATTTAGAGGGTCCAAGCATCAAGTATAAAGTATGCAGTAAATTTAAACAATACATGAACGATTTTTAACAACCTTTTGATTCCAATGAACCAAATTATACCCTTTATAAATGGCTCATTTAGATACATGTATACCAAATAGCAATGTCTATTACTCCAAACGGTCTCTCTTTGGACTCGACTTTGGACCCCAGATCAATTTAACAGCCTGGAATCTTGGAAAATGATAGTATTGAAAACTAACTAACTACAAACTCATAAACAGAAAACCCTATACTTTTGACTACCTAAACATGTTTAGGTGGACAAAATACACATGTAATGATCTACTACGAAATCCGTAGATATCTGGCCAGTGGTTCAAAAGTTGTAGGGTCCAAAGAATCCTGGCTTTTATGCATAGATCAGGAAGGGACACAAAGTACTCAGGTTAGAGTAAAGTTCACGAATCAATTTCACAATCACAACTTGGGGCTAAATGCCAAAAGAAACACTGATCTCTCAATCTAAATCAAGTACATGTAAACATAATTAGCTATGTATCTTGACTTATTTCAAAAGGATACATACTTATAGAATTGATTTACGTGATTTTTTTTTTATGTATCAATTTCGTGGCTGGCAAAGGATGCCTTTTCA
Organism: Acholoe squamosa; assembly: GCA_949317995.1. NCBI lineage: Eukaryota > Metazoa > Annelida > Polychaeta > Phyllodocida > Polynoidae > Acholoe > Acholoe squamosa. The sequence goes on along the minus strand of OX439048.1, from coordinate 36,129,009 downwards.
TTGAATGATGTGGGAAGGGTGCATATGCAAATGACTTTCAATTCAAATGATATATCGGGTAGAAATTTAATAAGATAAAGATCTCTTATCAGGAGCTGACCGACTGTCATCAGATCTCTGCCACTATCGATGTATATCAGATACTGAACATTCCAATTGCCCTGCTTCCTTTCATACCCTCAGCCAAATCAATAAACATGTCATCACTGAGGACGTCATGAATGTGCAACAAAATTGAACCTCAGTAATTTGGCGAATTCAAATAGAATACTGTTTACAGAGTAGACTGACTGAGATATCTCCAGCTTCAACTGCCTGGGTGGAAAATTATTGACTGACGGAATTTGAAAATTGAATTATAGCACGGGAAACTTAGCTGATGCTCAAATCCAGAGCCTTAATACCTAAATTAAGCTCACCTTTAATGTGAGGGGCTAGGCGTGAAGCCTAATAGGCTGAAGGCGCCTGTGGTGGCCTACTGCCTAGAAACACCGCCACACGGGGAATACAGGAACTACAATGGACACCCACCGTGCGCCACCTGGGATTTATGGTACCTTTGGTTGATGAGAGAGCCGCGTGGGGGCGCGCGCGACGATCACTACTCACCAGAATGGCCATCTTATATTTCAAATTTAGAGGGGATTAGCGTCCTTTGGAACCTTACTCCTCTTCCCGACACAGCGGAATGCTTAATTACATTATGGACACTTCTTAGGACTATGATCGACCATTGACCATTAGATTTAATATTAGTCGGTAGAGTAATTAGCATTCTTGTGGTATGCAAATGCGCGACTTCATTGTGGAGTGGATTTGAGTTCTACAATTGAATGTCTAAGTCCTCTAGTCTCCATGGTTCTAGTTTCCACATTACCAAAGAAAATACAAATTACGCTGGTACTTTTGATGTCGGTTCAAAGAGTCCACTCATAGGATACTAGTAGCACTATGCCAACAATGCAACGTGACCCACATAAGTTCAATGAAATCACCTCCAACCACATTTTAAAAATGTACAAAAATTTATTCAGTACAACCATCAAGGTCGTGTTCAACACGTTCTGTAATACAGATTAGTTATACGGGTCCCCTCACACTGTATGTTCACACCACTTGACACCACCTACTCTACTTCACCTACACCTTTCCCACAAAATAAGTGCCATAAAACCAATATATGTGATGATGAAAAACTTAGTATCAGTTCAACCATCAAGTCATAAGCACAGGGCCTCAGAACTGAAGTGGGGAAAGGATAATAAAATTTATCAGAATAGAATCCTGTGGGAGTCTGGACAGGGTGGGACAGGGTGGAAGGTAAAATGAAACTTTTATTATAGTTCTATATTTGGATCAAAATGTGGCCTCAGGCCATAGCTTCGACGTTTACAATGCAAAGTTCCTGCTTTATCCTAAAGGTTAAAACTGATTTCTTTAAGACCAGCTGAAGCCCCTGAACACATCTACATTTCAAACAGTCCTCATGTTGGCATATATAATGCAGCTTTGAGGTGAATTTTGCCCTGTAAATTGGCGTATGTCTTCCCGTAGGATATTATTGATAATGGTTAGTAGTAGTCTATTGTTATATCAGAAGTAATATGTAAGACCACGTATATATAGACAAGACTTTTTGTGACATGAGAAATATATCAATACCCATAGCATTGCATAGCTATACTATCCTTTAAATGACAATTGCTCATTTAACTGCAAAATCGATCCCGTTACTAGTGCATTATTCTTCTAGCATGTACAAAAGCCTTAGTGGTCTATACAATGTAGCCAGCTGAGGACAGGTGTCACTCATGTCCTATAACATTATACTTCAGTTGTCTTGAAATCAGATTTTTCGGTGCTTTGAAGATATTCAAAAGTAGAAACGTATACTTTAATGCTTCAGATGTTCCAGAGAGCATTTCATAACAATTCTAATTGCCAGTATCGAAAAATACTTTACCTGACGCCCATAGTGTACAATGGATTCTTTGTCCTATACACAGCTAGTGTATATATCCAAAAGCACTGTTGCTGGTATATACGATATAGAGTTATCAACCACAACTCCCACTGCCCACGCTCATCAATCATCTACAGCTGTGAATGACAGACAGTAAACAGGTCCAGAACCGCATGGCCACCTACCCCACAGGCCAGAGAGGAGACTGTATGTTGCACAAGTTGTACAAAACTTGGCATTGTTTAGGGAGGTGAATGGATAAAAGAAGATGCTGTGTACACATAATGGCGTTCATAATTATGATAGAGGTAATTGTACAGTATGTTAGAAGTCAATATTCCCTGAAAATGATACTTTATGGGTTGTTTATGCTGAGGAGGTTGAGATAAACTTGGAACCCATAATTGAGTTTGCCCCTATATCAGAGAAATATGTGCCGAGGTGAGGGAAAACATGCCTCCTGAGCAGTCAGAAACCTCCCCAGCCAGGAGGGTGATGTGGGAATGGGCAGTGGGGCTCTAAACATATGGGCCATAGAAAATAAGAGAGAAATTTCTCAAAATCACAAAATCATTGAAAGATTAGATGGAAAATGAACAGAATAATCAAAAATAAATCATGAATTTTTAAACCTTAGGATATGTAGAAAAAATACAGCCAATTGAGTAAAAGAAATAACTCCTTTATGAAAAATAGAGAGATTTGTAAACCATCGGCCAGAAGTAGGAGGCCTCAATTGGACCCTTCCCAGCAAATCTGAGTGAAGATGAGTCATGTTGAGTGATGATGTGTGATAACTTTTGTGTGATAACGAACTGTGTTGTCTTGTGTCATACTGAGTCAACTCTCACTCAGCTTGACAAACCATCACTTACTTCAATAATGGTGGTAGGAAAGGTTGGGTGAATGTTCGTCAGCATGTCTCAATACTGGTCAAGTCTCACTGAGGTTGACGAACAAGCACTCACTTTGATACAGATGGTAGGGGAGACTGTGTGAGCATGCGTCTGCAAGTGTCTAAACTTGTCAACTTTCACTCAGTTTGACAAACAATCACTCACTGTAATAAAGATGGTAGGGGAGACTGGGTCAGCATGCATCAACAAGTATCTACAGATGTCAACTCTCACTCAACTTGACGAACAATCACTCACTTCAATGAAGATGTGGGGGAAGATTGGGTAAGCATATGCCAACATGTGCCAATAGTCGCCCACTCTCACACAGCTTGACAAACAATCACTCACTTCCATAAAGATGTGAGGGACGACTTAGTGAACAATTGTCAGCATGCATCAATAATTGCTAGCTCTCACTCAGCATGACTCAAATTCACAATGAGAGACTATGGAATCTGTACAAATTCTAACTGCTTGTACTTTACAGAATGGGCCAATTGATTGAATGTCAATATGATAGATTATGTTGCATATAGCCGTTTTCTTTCTTACATGATATGAAATATACATAAATCAGGAACATAATGATACTGAAGAATATGGAATTCGGTGCATATATAAGACAAAAAAGATGATTTGTTTTGTCAATGGGACTTAGCACTGAGTTGGACTTATCTGCATTTTACATGTGATCTATGCATCTGTTGGGCCTGGTTTAGCAGAATATAAAAAGTTTGATGTCTAGTGATCAGCTAGGTCACATATGATTAGGGGAAATAGATAGGACTTCTTAATATGATGGTAAAAATGGTCTGTATTGAGTGATAAAAGGGGTAGATGTTGTATCCAATATGGGTATAACAGACTCTGTCAGCATGCATCAACCTGTGTCAACTTCTGTCAACTCTCACTCATTATGACACAACTTCACGCAAGGTGACACACTACATAGTATTCTGTGTTCTGATTGGTCCATTTTAAATTTCCCTCCCTTTCTTTGTTCTCCTCCTGAGTTCAAACAGACAAGTAGAGACAGCCAAGGAGGACAGATGTGCTGGTAGGTGGTCACACAGTTCTAGATTAATTTGTTCTTCAAATCCCAGTTGATAGGTATTTCTACAGTAATATATTGTTATTACTGATTATGTCTGAACATGCCTTACTGTTAATTCCAAGATTTAATGGCAATACCCCAAGATAGTAGTAGATTTAGAACTATGAGTAAAGCCTATGGAAATTTAGGGGATTCAGATTCCTAAGTTATAAGTTCTGGTATCTGGGGACTAAGTGAATGACCATTCATTGTCAATATGGGTGGGACTGGGGTGGTCTTGATTTAGACTGTTTCTGTTTTGTGTTTATGATTATTTGTTTTGATTTGAACAGGTATTCCCAGGAAAACTACAAGGAATCATCTACCAACACCACAACCATCCATTTCCAAGGAGAAAAACATGATCTTGTGAGGAAAGATATCTTCACATGGAAACAGGATAATCAGATGAATTGATGTTCACAATAAAGCCAAAAATAAAAATCCACAATCCCCCCCCCATTCCTAGCCCCCCACAAGCAAAAATTGGTCAGTGCGTCATCATGCGTGATACTGCGTCATAACCCACGCGTCATTATGTGTCATACTATGTCATAACCCAGGTGTCATTGTGCGTCATACTGCGTCATAACCCATGCGTCATTGTATGTGAAGATGAGTCATAATGCATGCGTCAGTCTATGTGAAGCTGAGTCAGCCCTGGCAATGGTTGACGCAAATAAAATTTCCAGGAGTGCACTGCATGAAGGCTCACACACTTTGACTCAACTTCACGAAGATTTGCTGGGTTATCTTATCTCTTATCCCTGATGTTCTCAAAACTTCTCCCGACTGACCACTGACTGTGAGGGGAAATGTTTTTCTTTAAGGTTTAAGTCATGGGCTTTAAAATGAGATATCTTGAGCGCAAATATACCCAGTTGTTTTGCTGTAATTGCTTGTCAAACCTATCACTCTTGCCTATGGACAGGGTCCATTCCCTTGGGTTCATGCAAGCAACAAGAAAGCACGATTACTTTCTTTACCTTGGACAGGAAGGTAGAGAAAAGTTCATTATATTGCTTGGATCACATGTCCCATGGGTTGATCGATCTGATAGCTTGCTATAAATATCTCTAGTATTAGATGACAGCTATTTCTATTCACAGCTTCTTGGTTCTGCGGATGTAATTTACATGTCTTTGTAATACATGTAGATGCTCCTGACGCAGCAATGAATACTAGTACAACTAACACCCCACCAACTTTTAGCAATACACCTATATGTAAAACACTTAAGCAAAAAAGGATCAGGTACCATGCTTCTGCATGACAGACTTAAAAAAAACTTGTTTACTTTACATCACTTTGATCTGACTGTGGCAACTTGCAGGACAATGTAAGGTGAGTAAATCGATCATGATAGGATCTTTTATACCGATCTGGCCAATCTTTGGTGATTCCCAATTGGAATTCCTTCTTTAGGTAATTCCCAAAAATAGGGAGTGATTGAAAACAAGATGTTGAAACTTGCCTCCGTGACTTTGACACCCCACTCTCCCCTATTCGTTTAGAGGCTTTCTTTTCAGAGGGCATGAATCTAATTGTAAGTTGGCAAACGTGGTCGTTAATGATAATAAAATATCTTGACTCACTATGGAGGCGAAATATAGCCCATGACATTTAGAGGTCGACAAAACAAGCTTACTATATAGGTCAGTTTAGTTAGTATGTATAAGCTTTTTCAACTCGTTTGTTTTATATAGTTTATATACCATAAACGTATACAGACATCCACTGCTGAAAGCAGTGCCCTCAATTTTGGAGATTGCCCTAGGGGGTAGTCATAAATTGTCAATTGGGGGGGGGGGGGGTCGGACCTCTCTCAAGCGGTAAGGCGTGAGTAAAAATGATTGACCTCTTTTTAAGGGTGTGCAAAATGTTGCCCCCTATACGCAAAAATAAAGGGGGAGGGGGGCAGAATAAAATGGTGCGCTACTTCAGTTTAAAAAGGAAGAGGTGATTTTTTTACCGATCTCAAGTGTAGGAGTACACTCATCTCATAGTCATGAGGAAAGAAAGAACTCATTCTGGATACACCTCTGCAGCATCATTAAATATTTCACCCTTCGGATCTCCCCCTGTGTAGTGGGGACCTTCATAATGAGGGCTTGAAGGAGCAGAATAACTTCATTGGGAGTCAATGAAGGAGGAATTCTCCTTCCATTCTAACAGAGGGCATACCAGATTAATAAAAGACGACAAACTTTGGGTGTCCATATACGCCCATCTGGACCTATATGCTTTTCTTTTGTCATGAGATTCCCCCTTAGGGAACCACGTCTGAGCTATCAAAGGCAGTGGTTAGTCTGACCTCGCCTATGGGACCAGGCAAATAAAAGAACACATGCTATCCATCGCAAAGAGTAGGGGAATGAAGCCCTGGTAGCGGTTTTCCCCATCAACCCTTCTCATAGATTTGATCCTTATTCTCATAGATTCGGATATCCATAGATGCGATCACTGCTGTGTCAGGCAAGTGGCATATAAATACCTGTCTAGCTGTTTGGACAAGCTGTCTAGCTGTTTGGACAAGCAGCTTTTAAATACTTGTCCCATCAGAAAAGAAAGGACTTAATGTTGGAGAACCACAGTAACTCTCCTAACTTTTAAGTACTATTAGCAGAGGCAAAATCAACCAAACCAAACCAAACCCTTTGGATCACTATACTAATTACTTACATTGTACTATTTATGACATTTTATCTCAAAAACTCTGTTTGTACCTATAGGGTAAAGATAAAAGTTAATCTGCATCAACATGAAATGAATTGTCACCCAATAGCCCCACCCCTATAGCCATCCTTAGGCCCCAACCTATGTTGTCTATTTCATAGGCTTTATAAAGGTTGCGATAATAAAGGATGCCAGAATTAAGTGGTATCCCAAAAACCCAGTAGCATTTAGTGCTACAGATACTTATCTTGATGCAGTATACATGGCAGCTGCATGTTTTGAATGATAATATCAGGAGAATATATGCTACATTATAGTACACTTACATGTACTTTCATATTTCTTTCTTTTTTTTATATTCATGCATATTTATTATACCAGAATTACCATAATAATTGTCAGAAAACTGGTGGAAAATGATAATGCTATGGCAAATGCACTAAAGAAGGCTATTGGTGAAATGCATTCTAAGAAAAATGTTCAGTACATAAAAACCCTACCGATCGCCTTTAGTGCAATTGGAACTTCCTATTTCTAGTATCAATCTATAAATTAATTTAATTGGTAAATGTCAATGTGTAACAAGTCTACACACGGCATTGTATGAGCTGATATATGTGGACAAGGTAGTGTTAATAAGACATCCTCAATCCCCCACATCTGCTTACTAATTGTAACCCCTATAGAGATGCATTGAATATAGAACAAGTCCCTAATCCACCCCATCAACGAGATAAACACATTCCAGGGTCCCTAAATCACTGCCAGGGATCTAAAAGTGATTCCCATAGATTGTGTTTTCCCAAGGAAGGCAATAATTTGAATAAATGTCTCGGCATCACCTGTGACACTAAAATGGTATTGTTATGGAAATATAGACACATTTTCTTTATATGATGAGAGGTGAGTTGAGGGGAGTTGATCGATGAATACTGTTTCTTCTAGAATTTAATTCTGGGGAACAATACTTCACTGGTCCGGGCCTGGGTATTTCTTTTCCTCTGATGTAATCAGTGCAATTCATCTTATATGTTCTTTCTTGGAGTGGCTTCTCCCCTAGCCTGATTAACAGATAAAAAGGGAAAGGGAGAGAGGTTTTGTTTCAAGCTACTCCAAGATAATGAGGTTTCGATTAGAAGGGCCCCTCATCCATCCAAGCAAGTCGACCTCTGTGTCTTAATCAGTCATTTGGGAAGGGGGATGGATTGATGGAAGAGCTTCGAACCACATCCACATCATCACTGCACATACATATCTATTGGGAAATAAAGGATGTGTTTCTTTTGTCCTCTAGCATAGGGGGGGTGGCTGGCATACGTTCTCATTGGTTTGATACGCTCGTTCGCTTCTGAAGTCTCATACAGAATCATTAGGATGATTCGGGTAATCAGCACCCAATGGTCAGCACTGTCAAACTAAAACCATGAACAAAACCTTCGCCATACAACGATTAAATATCAGTATCATGTATTGCTAGTCTCTATCACTATACAGGCTATAGCTCTACTGATTCCTGGCCACACTGGTTTATTTGTATACCAACAGTCATATCGAAAACAGTTGACTGTACAGCTAAATATATAATATGCAATGGTGGACCTCTTAGTCTGCCTTTGAAAAAGTTATGCAAACTGAAATGGTCCTTTTAGTTCTAAGATTGGCCGCGTGATTTAGGAGCGGCGCCACCATCGCCTTATGTCGCATCACTTCCTCTCTACCCTAGATGGTGGCGCTGCTAACTGCAGTGAGCTGGCAATGTGCTATCGTACTGATTGTGGGGGGGGGGGCATTTATTTCATAGAGAAGCATTTAAGATATCGTGAAAGAATAATCATGAGTTTGCTATTCAGTATTTATATTCTCTATCTTCTTCTAACAGTATACAACCTTAGAGAAAATACCCATCCGGATGTAAATGTACATCTCATTTGTATTATTTATAAGCACAAAGCATATGTATGAAAAAGGTCAACTTGATTAGATCTGGATTTTACAATGTAAAGGATACATATGCTATTGTGCAACGTCAAACAAAAACAGCCCACCGATCATTAATTCAGAAAATGCCAACAAACTAGCAAAAAATATAACTCCATATAAAGAAAGCCCACATGATATAAAGGAAGCTGACTTTTAAAAACTGTGACACAGTCACAACTAGAGAGAATACCTGTCCACACCCATGGCAGCTCAGTTACTATTTTGCCACTGGAACGCTAGGTTTTCAATCCAATCTGCACGACCCTGCCTGAAACGGTTCGATTCTTGGTCAGATCGCTAGGCGTGAGGTTATCAGGTAGGAGTCGTGGGAGATTGGAGCGTCGGCATGCGAGCCTGTCCAAACCATTCAGGGCGGCACGATCAAAGTGTGTGCACTAAAAGGGATCCTGTCAGGGCCTGACAGGCTCGGGGAGAGAGAGGAGAAGATGGAGGGAGGAAAGAAGGCGGGGTAGGGGATGGGGGATGGGAACTCACTTTAGGGAGGTAAAAGAGCATGGTGGGTATAGGGGGATCGGTGGATAGTGTGGAGATGGGAGGGTGGGTGCGTGAGAGTGGGGGGAGCTGGTGAGCTAATTTAAAGAACCATAGTCATAGTGCCTGTGGTGGGTAGGCAGAAGACCTGTGGGTGGCAGGGTGTGGCATGCAATTTAACCAAGAAAGAGGGCCGATTTTCAATCAATAAACACTATTGGTGTGGCAAGGGTGTGGTTCAGGCATATATAAATGAAGTCTGTCTAGGAGCAGCCATTGTTAACTTTAGATCTGGGTGTAGCTCTTATTGCTTTCATAAAGGTGTGTTCTCGCCCTTAATTAAAGTTGCCATATCCGCTAAAAAGCCAGATTTGAAAATTTGTGGAAACATGTCTTAAAAGTTTGTCAATGTTTTAGCATTCCTTTATTATTCCCATCACTGACTATCCAAGATGAAGTGTCTAATTGCAACACAATCCACCTCACTGGGAGGGGGGGGGGCTCGGTATTGCTGCTGAACTGGGAACCACCTGCTGGCTAGTCTGACAAGCTTTCAGTACTGTTCAATACACATTGTGTTTTCTAGGCTGGAAACCTACCCCTGAATTCCGCTCCCGCTTCTCTCCCACTACATATGGGGCAGGTGGAAGCCTTGGCCAACTTGTTGGAAACTGTTGGATGTGCATGAGTGAGCACACTCTCCCAGCAGATGTTATCACTGATAGGTTATCTGAGTATGTGGTGGGGAGTGTGAAATGAGACTGAGACAGACAGAGTGCAGAATAAACATCCACTAATCACCCCCAATTAAGGGATTAGGATAAGAATCTCTTTGATATAACAAAATTATATTTCTGTAACCCCCCCTCTCCTTGTCTGTGACATGGCCTTGACACAGCAGGAAGTAAGGGGAGAGGGGGTGGGGATGGGGCCCTATGCCTGCGGTAGTTATACAGACCGCAGATGCCCAGCGTATGTGTTTTCAGGACTGCCCAGCCATGTAGAGCACAGAGGTTGTCTGAATAGGCAATCAAAATACCTGATTTAGGCCATGTAATATTAAACTTGGAGTACAGACTTTTCACCTACATCTTTAGTCGGCCCCCATCACACAACCAGTATAATCCTTTTTACATTTTCCTTCTGGGTGTAATTTTTTGGGGGCATATGATCATTAGCCAATTATACCACCAGCAGAGGCAAAAAGAAATAAATGAAAAGGCCTAAAATCTCGCAGCTGGGTCAGTAATCCAAGTTATTAGAATAAAACGGCTTTAACAGGATAGGGATAAAATATACAGGTCAAAGACCTGTATTCCTTGTTTTGGAGCAGTAATATTTCATATAGTGATTAGATACTTTAAATTATGGTTTAGAATGTTGGGACTGATCCATAAAGCTATCTAGCTGTGGTCGCACCCCCCCCCATCCGGTGTGACATACTTTATGGGAAACCCCTTGCTCAGATGATCATCAATGAGAAACTCCAAATATAATATTGTGGACATGCTCACTTTAATGTAATGCCAGTAGGGTTTCGGAGGCTTTGGGTGGAAGAAGTTCTTGGCTTTTAGTTTTGCATATGAACTTCATTGAAGATTTTGCAAAATATTTCCTGAGTATGTTTGTGTCTTCTGTTTGTGCTACATGTATAATATTATCTTTGTGCCTGAGATCAAGGGATTCGAAACCATGCGCAGTGTTCCGTTCCAAACTATAAACCCTGATATTTAAACCACTCAGCCGGAAAGTAAGCTTTTGAATTGTGTAGTAATGACAGGGGTAATGACTTGGTAAGGACATCCTGAATATACTAGGATTATTCTCAGATCATATTTCAGCCGACTCTTTATGGTTATGTGTGATGCCGTGCAGATGCCAGATGAGGAAGGCAGGTGAGGGGCATCCTAAAGACATAATGGTAATTCATTATGTAATGCTAATAATGCATATACATGTATGTTGTAAGATACAATGTCAGGTATGTTCTTTGCATAGTTCTTGCCCTATTGAAATCTTATCTTATCCTAAAAGGTAGAAAGACTTAGATATACATAAATAATACATTAATTATCTTGTCGCAATAATATGACCAATATAATGCGAAGGATTATCAAAAAGAAAGGGAGAATGTGCTATTTCAGCTTTTGACATAGTTTTACATGTAATACAGACATACATTTACATTAAATTCTACAGTCCATGTTTTCAGTGTTATGATCCAGTGTAGAGATGAGCCTGGTGCGTGGGGTGACAGGCCAGTGGAAGGTGGGTGTCCCTGTGCCTGCACTCCCCGTGGTACAGGTACACAACCTGCGTTCTCTGCCTTTGAAAAGTAACTCATTTCCACAGACGTTTATATGCTTAAAAGGAACAATTTTCACAGACTGAAGATATACGGGAGAATTGTCCCATTTTAGCATACAGTATGATGACTGTCGGCCAAACAGAGGGAGAACCCCTGTGCTAGAGAATATAATCGTAATTTCCAATTCCAATGGGTCAGCCATCTCTATTCTCTAAAACTGCGAAATTAATTTTTGGGAAAGCTTTTTGTTTATTCCAGGGACGTTTTAATTGAGTGAAAAATTGCCCATTTTCCTTCTTTCTGGAACGCAGGTCGTGTGCCTGTGCCATGGAAAGTGCAGGGAGCGGGTCGAGTGTGTTCATGAGTAGCCTGAGTGGGTGGGTGGGTGGGAGTGGGTGGTGGGTTAGTGGAAAGGGGTGGGGGCACACATGCCTCTGGAGATTCTACAGGGAATATCTTGGTATGTGGAGGAGCTGGTTGAGATCCAGACCGGGACGTGGAGGAGGGTGAAGGGTTGACACGCCGTGCAAAACGAGCCTTGGCGGTAACCCTGGAGGGGGCATCATCCGAACCGAAATAGCAGGCGGCAGGAGCGGCCACAGGCAGCCCCCGACTGGGCCTTACCCCCTGCCTCATCCGTCATTGCCATGGCAACAGAAAGGGTCTCCTGGCAGTGATGGATGGAGAGTCATCCCGGCTCACCCTCAAATCCCCGAGTTTACCCCCAGCCCAACCCCCCTCGCTACCACAAACCCTCCCACCACTTTTGCCATAGTGATCACATAGTAGCTATAGTATGGGGGTGGAGGGGACTGCTTATTCCTCTATTTAAGTCCCATGAAGCGTTGGAGCAAAGTTGAATCTGGCCAGCAGTCCAAAGATACTCGCGTCATATACCCTTTTCTCGTTTTGCTGGTCTCTACGTTGGGCAATTATAACTTTGTCGCTAGCTTTCCAGTCACTAGCGTATCCATGGAGGACCCCCTCCCCCATCTCTACGACCTCCCTCCCTCCCTCTCTCTTCACACACACACATACTGCAATACCCCCTCCCTCCTCCTTCCAACCCTCCCTGGCTAGACCCCTCTGGAAGCTTTACCCAGTAGGCATGCTGTCCGCCAGCCTCTGGTATTGCGTCTCCGGATCAATACAAGGGGTGTTATTGATAATTGACACGGCTAGGGGGGGGGGGGGGTAGCAGTTACAGCATGTCCCTCCTGTACCCATTGCAAAGTGCTCCCATCCTCCATCCGCCATCTTGAACCACCCACTCCACGGATGCGTTGGTGGTGGCGGCGGCCTCATTCTAATGTGCCTACTCCTTCTACTCCTCCATGACGACGTAGAAGCCACAGCGCCGCCACCCGCACCGCTTCTACTCAGAATCCGAATAAATACCGCTATCGTCGTCGACGCGCCGTCCTTACCTCTTTTCTTCGTAGGCCCCATGTTCGTACAAACAGCAGCTGACCGTTGGCCGTCACACGTCCTCCTCTGCTGACGGGGCCCAGACGAGTGCCGCCGGCCCGACCGCTTGCCTTTTTCTCGCAGTCTGCCGGTCGCGACGCGGAAAAATGGCCGAATCGCAAATGATATATGAACGTGCATCAATCTCTCGTCTTCCTTCGCTCCTCCCCGCCGCTGTTACCGCCGGGGAGCGAGCAGAACGGCTCCCGTAAGGGTCGTGTTTGTGCCTGTCGTTGTCGGTAACAGAAGAGGAAGGTGTTTTTATAAGTGTTCGGTGGTGTTTATTATGTCGATGTTTCCATGCTCAATTCGCTCGTTTTCTGTCCGCCCGTCTGGCCCCGCGTCCGGTCAGATCGCCGCACGGATCCCGTCCTCCAGACTACCCTCCCGAGTAGAGCCACCGGGAAACCGATAACAACTGGGGCTAGAACGTATATATCATCCTGACCTCCCACTTACTGGAGGAAGGAGAGAATGGGTGTTGGGGGTGCATATTGTACAGGGCTCCACAAGCTAGAGAATGAGGGCAGGAGCTTTGTTTATTTTCGTTCTTGTTCTACTGACCCCGTAGCCCTGATCGTTGGGGGATGGGCAATTATACAAACTGATGTAGTTTAGATTCCATCCAGCGTAACGGAACACTAAGAAAAAAACATAAAAAATACAGTTCACTCCATTGCCTATAATGTAGATACCCCCCATTCTAGCGAACACAGTAATTACAGACACTGTTTTATGATGCTCCCGCCCATCAGGTTCGTTAGATTGTATCCTAATTTAACCACAGTTTATTGCATGATGATACATATACGACAAGGGTCGTTGCTGCCCTTCTGTTTTTTTTTCAACCCTTTCATTCTATACTGGTTTATGGCGGACGACAGACAATCTCCCTCTTTAAGAATTGGTTCCCATTATTCGTGCAACTAGTTTTAAGACGACATCGTCAAGACACTCTGAAACCTATCTATATAAGCTTGTATTTAGCAATATATCAATCGATTTCACGCAGGACTGGAACGGAAAAAGAGGCATTTACATGTTTTTCTCTTACATAGTGTGCTCGTTTCAAATCGTCGTATACAAAAAGAAATATGGTCACTTATCAAACTGAAAATCCCTTATAGTATACGGGACATATTCCTTTGGACAATATATAGCAACAGGCGCACAACGGTCAGTGGAAACTTGTAAGGCCAAAGGTGTATTTCTCTTGAAATGGGTGCCTATTACTATAGATCACACAAAGTTAATACATTCGGTTGCGACCTGCGTCAGAACCCCTGAGACCGACTTGGGGGTGACGGTCTCCCCCGGGCGCCTCCGAACCTGCCCCGTTACAGTGATAAGCCTCAGTCGGTCTCCTCCCATGAGAACTCCGACCTAAACTAGCCCCACAGTGACACCCCCAGATACGGCTATCTAACCCTTGCCTCCTGAATATTTTTCATTTAGATGGGACTGAAGGCCCCTAGACAACAAACCAGCAATGGGATTACAAAGAAACATGTATACATGATGCTTTCGTAGTGACATATCTTGTGTTATTTACATGGCCCCTATGCACTTTTCCTGACTTATATTTCAAACCAAGGCAAGGGCGGAATAATTAATTTCTCCTGAACAAATAGAAGTCTGACGAAAAAATTTGATGGGTTGAGAATGATGGTTAATTTGGACCAACATCCCCATGCGTTCGATCATGAACTAAATACGCAAGAAAATGATGAATTCGATTGAAAAAGAAAAACAGACCCCAATCCGTCAGGAGAGCCAGAGTCCCTGACAAAGCCAACCTTATAGAATATAGACAGTGGTGTCAGCCCTATTCATACTAATCCGTTATAAAGACAACGCACCCCAACCTCTCCAATTACCACACAGGTGCCACCCTTTCAATCCTTCTTTCTCATTTTCCCATGGCCTGAGCCTAGCTGTTTTTGTTAGGATCCATTGTTCATCAGTTCACTCCCTGGCGCCAGAAACGCCACAGCGCTGGATATCATAGACTGTCGGTGAAAATCGTGCACTCCCTTGCTTGACGCCCGGGCTTGACGGCACTATTTCCATACATAAACACAAAATCAGAATGCGGAAAATATAAGTCTGCTGCGCGCGATCTGTGACCACTCAAGATCTAACAGACACAACTAAATGACTTGCCAACCTCTAATCTAATGTATGATTTCGATAACAGTATGACAAGATGTTATATTCCCGGTTAGCGAGATCCTTAGCGGGCCGACCCCTGCTTGAGCTGGTACCTTGAGAGATAAGGACTGATAACAGCCATCATAATGGGGACTAGCTGTTATGCAATGCATCCTAAAAGGTCTGCACTGAATGAAGGGACTTTTCTGATTGATCAATAAAATATATCGCACATGGTCGGAATACAAATGGGATTTTCAACTAAGAATGCGAATTTATAGATTAAAATAACAGAATCATATTTATATTTGATATTAAATGAGTCAATTGTGTCATTGTTTTTGCATCCTAAGTGCAGTGATATTTAGCGAATGCTACATGTGTTCTTCTAATGAATTGAATTCAGATATTAAAGGAATCACAAACTATGAGCTTTCACATCAATCTAACACCGATATTGAGAAGTCAACATGATTTATAATATTCTCGACAGTTCTTAGTTATGTTGGTGCTGAACTGGACCTTAAATAATTTTAATGGAAATGAGAACGACCTGGAACGTGGGGCACACACAATTCCGAAGAATCAAGATAAACAAATATTTTACAGAGTTTTTTCTTATTAGACCCAGATCTTCACCAAGTGATGAACAAGAGGAAGTAAGAAAAAACAACATTATCTGGTTATATCCCCACACATGTATTCCGTCTTCTGTATCTGTGGAGAGGTTCTAGGCAAAGGAACGTTTACAAATTACGTCATCTAATGTGATATATTTTTCAACATCCCGCCACTAATTTTTTTTTTCATTCAACGTAACTACAAAGTCCATGTAATATGGCCAGGAAAGCACTAACAGTGCACCCTAACTCTTTATATCGGTGACGTCATTTGTAAATGTCCTTATAAGAAACAGACAAGCATTCCAGGAATCCACAAATAAACCCCTTCGTGCGAAGGAGGAGGCAAAGGAGGAGCAGAATGTAAACAAACCTCTTTCATATGACCTAGATACGGAAATAAAGGACGAGCTGGTGGAGGCAGAGCTCGGTGAGTGACTCATGGTTACTACTGGGGAGCTGCTCTCATGTTGTGGGGTGGGTTGATACAGGATCAGTGTAGCTGAAGATGAATGTCCTTTGCTAGTGTATTTTTAGCTACCAAATGCACTGGAAGCAGCTCAGTTTCATATCTTGAGTCTGATGCTGAACAAACCTTAGAGAAAACCATGCTGATCCAAATACGACTTGAGTTAAATATAGTGGCTGGAATGATTTTTCTATTGGGTTGCTCGGTACTGTAACAGTAGCAAGTTTCAGTAGCTCATTCGACCAAAATAAATCGAAATCCGAAGCAGGCAGTCCCAATGGAGGCATATGGGTATTGACGTCTGTGTTTTGATCTAATGACTTTGCCCCGCGGTCTCTGCTACTCAAAATAGACGCTGATGAGGTAGATAGAGTGACTGACCCAGATGTGGTACAGCTTTTTATGGTGGCCTGCGGCCCTAACGTACTGGGGCATTCTTGTTTGGCAATTGCTGGGCTAGTTTAAAATGCTTGTGGTGGTGCATTCATGCATTGCTGTTTTTTATTTCAGAAATCCATTTCAAATCTTTGGAATAGGAAAATCGTACAGCGTGAATTGATAACAAATAAGCTAAAAGTCGATGTAAATTTGATCATATGATACTAAGGTGGATTTGCACGAAATACAATCTGACATTTATATCAGATTGAAGCTGAATATGATAGTAAAGTGCATTTGTACGAAAAAACAATCATTTACATCAGATGTCTTATATAAATTCTTACGAGAATCACTTACCCTTTGTTCCTTTCATCTAACCTTTTCTGTGTTTCTCGATAGACATCCCGTCAAGTAGGTGTTATGTCTTAGAGGAGATCAGAAATCTAGCATCAACCTACAACTGACATTTGTGAGTATGAACTCGTATTTAATTACCACACCTTTCACCTTCTCTTCTCACACTTCAGGATCTTCGTTCATACTGTGTTTCAGAGACATTGTCTGGTTTGATAATCAGCCAATGAAATGACACCCAACTATTCACTGCGGTCCTCTCGGGGGGCAGTGGTACCCATCAGATAGCTGTCATCAGTGATAAGAGCTGGGAACCAGCTTCAGCAATGGCGGCGCCCATAGAACAATCCGCTACCTCGGTTATGAATGGACATTCCTGTTTTCTCTCAGTTTTCCTTTACCCCTTTGATTCAGTATTTATCGTCTTCAGAATTTACACTTTTAATTTAGAAATCTTATATACAATATATGCAATATTTTTAGAGGATGCTGGCATTTCTCTGTAAAGAGGCGGATATGGATGAAATGACGGGGCCTTGTCAAATGTCTGCATTCCACTGGGGCAGGTTATCTCTCTTATCTCAATAGATATCTACTCCAACCCCACGACTGACACAGGCGCCGCTGACGCGCCACAGATCAGGAGAGGGAATTCATTTGGCGTCAGTTCGTCGTTCGCTTACTAATGGAAACTAAAGTAGCAGGGGGCTTTGTGGTGATGTTGTAGGAGGCTGTTGGAAGTGTTAGGTTCATGGATCTGTGAATTTAATTAAGCGAAAATAGGCTATTTATCACCCCCTTGAGGAAAATAAGGAAACGTTTAGATATAATAAATCGAAAATATGATTTTGACATGTATTATGATTGATTTTTCTCCAACTGACTCAAGGACGAATTATTTAGAATTATTGAAGAGAGAAAAATTCAAGAGAAATAATTTTTAACCGTCACCATTGGAAACGTCCATATCACAACACTTTATAAAACCGGGTTCGCAAATACAACATGTGTATATACGAGGTTGCTGACCACTCCAGTATATCTTTCTTTTCATGTCTCAATGGAGGTGACATGAATACAGTATCAAACGATTCATGGTACCAGCCGCTCTCAGAAAGCCTTTGGGAATACCACCATCTGGAGGAATAGTATTTGTAAACCGTGGAGGAAAGAGGGGCTTTATCGATCTGGCCTGTCCCTGGTGGGAGGCAGTGAGTGGGGGATATGAGAGAAGGCCTGTTTTTGGGTCGGGGAGAAGGCCGAGATGAGGGGAGCCTCTCCCGGCCTGTGTCAGGGGGCCGGCCCGGTGCAGAACGCTCCATCCCCCGGCCTCCCTCTGACAACCATTCAGTTCCCCACATAAATCAAAGCAGCTGCAAAAATATAGCGTTTGTGTCTCTCACTCTCCAGACCCTTCCAATATAGTCTTACGCCATGACTACTGGTTGCCATCTCATCCAACGATACTAGGAATATCACGACGCTTTTTTCTTTTTTTTTTATTCATATCTGTATGGCTAATTCAATCCGGGAATTCGATATCTAGGGAAACTGGGAAGTCTATGTGAATACAGGGGGAGGGGAACGCAAGGTGTAGGGGTGCTCATGTGGTGCTTTAGTATGGGTTTCCTAGTGTGAATGGAGGATCCTTTTTGTGGGGATCCTGTTGATGCCTTCTAAGTCCAAGGATGACGTAGAGTGAACAAGAGGTAAAGAAAATCTATGAAGAAAACTGTGGGGAAGGGAGTGAAAAAAAAAGATGAGAAAAAATCCACTGGAGGAGATGAAATTGGGGATGGTGCAGAGCAGGGGCAAAGCAGACGACACTCAAAGTCCCTTGTCAGTGGGCCTCATGGAGGTAGCCTGTGATGCATCAAACATGAGCGTGGTCAGGCTATCTAACAGGTTTTGTCTGCTTTAACATTCTGACAGGAGACTGGAGAGCAGTGAGGGGAGCCCCTAGAGACACTAAAGGCCACAGGCGATGAGAGGAGCGAACGACAAAAAGGGAGAAACAAATACATGCCCACTAGAAGAAATAAACAATACACAGAGTGATTGCAATATTCCATGCACGATGGACCTCACGTATTAGACACTGTATGGGCTCCCAGCACGGAAGCACAAACACACACAAAACCCCAATGGAACAAACCGCCAACAAAGAGAGAAATTAAACGATGTGCCAAGCCAATGTAGAGGAGTCGAGGTCCTAAATTATGCAATATGATCCCAGAGTTGGTGTTATGAAAAAGCAGTGATGTAATTCATTTTAATTTGCCAGCCAATTCAAACGATAGGGAATTATTCGTGGGTCGGCCATTAAATATGGATCACGGGGAATTAAACCAATTGGAGACTTGTGATACTTGTTTAACAGTTTCATGAAAATGAGGAGGCTGTTCAGCTCACTCATTTATTTCAGGGACATCCTAAACAAAATACACTGAATTGTTTATGTCCAATAGCCTGTGCATTCCTTCCATTGAAAGCCACTTTAATGCAATCCGATGGATACATGGAATGGGATATTACAGAAACCATTGATACTGGATAGAATTCTCTGGCCATACTCTGTCAGAGTGGAGATTATAGGGTTACCTGCAGTGCTCACCCCTGTACAGGTACATGTGCCTTCAGCATGAAAATAAATCGTTCCCGTTTTAGTATAAAATAGTAGAGACGGTATGGAATCTAGTTTGGAAAGAGGGGACGAGGGATTCAGTGGAGGAGGGCTCTCGGCAGTCATTCACCTCTTATCTGAAAAGAGGTCTTTCCTCCTATTTTCGCCCCCTTTGTGATGGACCTCGGAGTGGGGCTTGTTGGTCCTTTCTGACCCCTGAAACTGGGATGAAAGGCCGGAGATTGAGATCACGCGCATGCGCTGTGTGACCTGTCCTCTAATGGACGCAGCAGGGACGCTAGCTCTTCAGGTCTCACAATAGTGTTTTGGGCATCTTTTGAATACTACCCTCAACGCTGATGGAAGGATACTGTGTGGGCTATGGGACATGGCAATGGGTTTGGGGACGAGGGACATGGAGATCCATATCAAAGGCGTGGGAAGTTCTGTACAGGATTCGTGCTTGGACACAGAAAGCCGGGGACAAGCAGATGGATTTATGCTGACGTATAACCACGGGGAAAGATGATTGGTATTGAAATAGAAAAAAAGGGGGAAATGTAAATAGAAAAAAAGAGAACTATTATGAGAAACAGAGACAAGATAATTCTAAGGGTTCAATGCTTGAACATTGTATGGTCAATGACACAATATTATGGGCATGTTCAACATAAATAATGCATCTGTAGTTGGTTTTAGTAAACTAGGTCACAGTCTCTTAGACTTTTTTAGCTCTCTTTTCAGTTCTGAGTTTCTGAAGGAATTTCAAAAAGTATTTGTGGCGAAAATTCCCATTCTGAATGATGGGGTGGTTTCCATGGCAACTAGAAAATGCCATATATGCCAATTTCATATTCCTATGGCATTCCAAAAATAGAACGTTTTCAGTGGAAATGGAGTAATTCTAAGCATACCACTGGATTCCCCATAAAAAATTGGTATATATGTCATCTTTTGACATAATATTTTTTAGTGTTTTATCGATATACTGCCCCCTGGTGGCCAAAGCCAGTATGACTAAGTAAGGCTTGAGATTAGGACGGGGGGGGGGGGGGTCCGACCTACCTACCTCAACTTTTTTTGACCATGTTACCGGACACAATGTTTTTGGGCCTAGGCTCAGTGGAATTGCTGGTCATTTGCCAGCCCTGGTATGCCCCTAGGACATAGCTTCGCCCAGATGTGTCCATATACCGGGTACATGTACATTTATTTGGATAGTTGCAGTACCGAAGAAGGGTGTAGAGCCTTTATGCATGGATTGGGATGGCTCTAGAGGAGATATTTGAGGTGTCAGTGGGGATCTCAGCTGTAGAGTCCCAAAGGACCTCCTTGTATGCATGCTCTTTTGACGATGCTAGGCGCATTTGAATTTCTGAGCTGTGCATGAATATTTGGGAAGAGGAGTCACTGTGTGAGTTCCTGTGGAGGAGGGTGGTGGTGACAAAATATGGGTAGAGTGAAAGGGGGAGGGGATTTTCTCTGACAGGGAGATATCAGACACTGACGATAAGGTTTGAATGCTAGTTATCAATGTTGGCCAATTCTGAGTTCCACATAATCCCAAAGGCTGAGCTGCATGTGGGTGCATGCATGCATGTATAGATGGAGGTCAAGCTAGGGGTGGAGAGGAGGATAGTTTCATGGATCAGCAATACTAGGAGTGAGTGAGTGAGTGAGTAATAGATGTTTAACGCCATTTCGACAGCTAAGGTCATATCCATGGCGAGAACTACATTACACAATTTCACAGAGGAATGTGTCGGTGCCTGCACATATGTGCACCACACACATCCGAGGGGATAAAAAAGAGGAGATACAGACCCTTTTAAGTGGGCTAGGGAAGCCCGAGCAATACTAGGAGAAGACTCACTGAAGAGGGGCCTGCTAGAGGTAACATCGCTTGAGAGGGTGTGAAGGTGGGTGGGGCTGTGTCGACAGGAGGATCCAGACTGTCAGCCGTCAGCGATGGGCACTAAGCTTGCCGTCAACCCCTCCTGGCTGCATCTCCACCACAGGCCAACCGAAGATCACAACAAACCAGACCCAAGCTTTGCCAGTCACTGAGTGGCAGGGAGGCGTGAGGGGGGGGGGGTGAGGCTGATGGTCTAGACCACTAAATTCGACATGGTCACATGATCATTACTTAAATCGACATGTGGCATGGACCCTAATGACATGAGACAGACATTTATCGACATGACGTATAGGCCCGTTCTTAGATTCGACATGGGACATGAGAGGTTCTTATATGTGAAACATGGGGCATTAAGTGACATGTAACATGAGCATTTTCTTAAAATCGACATGTGACATCGGGACCCCTATCCATGGCCTCATGGTGGTGAGAATCGGTGGGGGTGGAGCTCTGCATGAGCGGCAAATACAAAACACTGTGCTTGGCTTCCACAGAGCGCTGCAGTGTCATGGCTTCAGCCTCTGTGTTGCCATCTCCTTATGAATATTCATGAGTATTGATTTTCTCCCATGCGCTCAGCTTCCCTTGTTTTTGCCTCTGGCTTGTGTTCGTTCATTCTGAAAGCCCCACATATCGACCAACCTTGTACAAAATACGTGTGGACTAAGCAAAAAAGTGACACACACATTGTCAGGTCATTTTCACGTTTTTAACATCTCAATTACTGCCTGCTTAGGCTCTACTCACAGTTCGCTGCCATTCTTATGACTGGGCTAATGAGAATACTCTGAAATTTGTAGTTAAGGTTAACAGTGGTTTTGAACAGTAACTTTTGTTCTAAGCAAAATTTTAAGCTGACCTGCAATTTCTTTTAAGCTCTTGCACCCCCCCCCAATCACCACCAACAAAAGTGTTTACACACATATATCCCATAAAGTTTTATTTCCACATACATAATCAAGTGAAAAATCTTCAACATCTACCCATATTCTGCATTGCATCTGAATGCTACAGGATTGACAAAATAGCACCCATGTTGTTATCATATATGATATGTGAAACTTGTCAGGGAATGATTGTCCGCATTGAATGAGCGGAGGTCTGAGGAATGCTTTATCCTATTAAACTTTTAGAGGCCTGGACTTTGAGAGCATTAGCAAAAATAGCAACTAAGGCCACGCCAAATTAAAAGATTGGTCTATAGATTTCCCGCATGTTATCTTAACAAATTCAAATTTTATTTTTATTTGAAAAATAACATGTCCATGGATTCCGCCCGCTTCATTTTCTGGACAATCTAATTTTCTTTTCATAGGAACGAGTAATTAGGGTACAGAAACAGCAGACCACTCATTGGATAGGTACATTTGCACAGATCTCACAAATACTGATCCCCATGCTACATGTCAATCTTAAATTCGTAAAAGGCATGCCCCCCCCCCACTCCCACAAAAAAAAAAAATCCCGCCCCTATCTTTCAAGTGGAAAATCCATAGACATGGAAATATTTAGGTCTGGCCTAATCTAGCATTGATATTGATTCCAAGTCACTCAATATGTGGCCTATAATAAAGTCTGTGGATAAAATTGTTAATGAATATAATGTTATGATAAGCATTTCTTGATTTCAAGCATGACTTGGTGAGACTAGGGTATGTTAAAATAAAATAAAATAAAAGCTCACGATATATACAGAGGAGTGAGTGTGTGAGTAATAGATGTTTAACGCCATTTCGACAGCTAAGGTCATATTCATGGCGAGAACTACATTACACAATATATACAGAGGAAGACGACTCAAGAATTATGAAATTCGTCAATACTGGTACTTCATGGAAACAATAGAATTACAGCCTTTGGAACAAACTATTTTATTCACAATAATCATTAATTTATATCCTTTAGGGCCTGAAAGGTTATAAATGATGTGCATTTTCTGCAAATAATTCCAGAAAAATCTTTCTATAAGTATCGTCATTTAATTCTAGATGGGCCGTCACTATTTATGAATCGCCCTGCTGATGTTGGAAGATGTTATTGGTCCCACCACAATCAAATGCATTCCCAAGGCCATGCTTTTCTATTTCAGTGAATCACTTTTCATTTTCAAGATCAAACTTGCTAAGGTGGCACCATAGACTGGCTGCAGTCCCCCCACTTTACTGCACGTGTATATGTGTAGTGTATAGGGATAGTGGAGGGGGGGGGGGTATATTGAGTTCACTCTCATTGACTCATGGGTTTTCCTGATATCATGTCATGATCACTAAAACATTATGATTATGAGAGACTTAAGCAAGTCTAGTGGCAACATTGTTTGTGTATGTATCTAGACAGCACGAACCTTACAAAACTGCATTGGAATTAAAGAAAAAAACACCTTAGTGGGCTAAATTGCATCAATGGGGGAAAGGTGTAGACCTTGGCAACGAAATGATGACAGTTATTGGATTACCCCTCGACATCTGGAATGGCATTGCTCACAAGGGTAAGTTGTCGCCTCACTGCAAATACGTTGCAATTGACATTAAATTGGCAAAATTGATTTTTCTTCTGTTTTTTTTTTTTTATTTATTTCTATTGACCCTAATCTAGCTAGAATGAAAGTATTTATGAATATCTATCAATGTATGATATATACATACATAATTATGTGCCTACAGGCCCCAGGCTACAGATCCTAGTGCAATATTATTGTATCAACTTGGTACTGTAGCAATTGGAACACATCGTTTTACCGCCCCCCCCCCCCCTGCAAAACTTGAAAACTGCAGATTCAACCTTATTGCACAAAGGCTAAGAAATGTTCTCTCAAATCTAATCATCGATTTATTTAGTAGGTGCACCTATTGTTTCATGAATGTATTTTTATCATGTGGACCAAGTACTCCCATCCCTGCTACTTGAGGGGGTTGCTATAGCAATAGCATAGCAGCTAGCAAAAGGAAGGTGTTCTACTTGATGGGTCACGGTTACTGGTTAGTGCTTTCGCAACATTTCTCATGTCATTTCATTCGTGGCACAAATCTAGACAGTGCAAATTTGATACAATATGCGTGTGTTATCTGTTGAACCATCTTGAAAGATTAAGGGAGTAGGTATCATTGATCTGCATATCTATGCTAAGTAGACTCACATATGGCCTAAATATTGACAGATTCCTCTGTTATGTACAGTAGTTAAAGGTATTTTAACTCAATTGACCGTATTTTCCTAATATGTAGATGGAGTGTTTAGTCCTGAAACATTAACGACAGAATATATCCGAAAAAGATTACCATTTCAACAAACATATTAATGATACCACACATGTACATATGTATATCACACACTAAATGGCCTGTGGGCATGCTAATACAATATGAATGAAAAATATTCAAATTCTCAACATTCAATATGCATGACAAGCTATAATATGTATTTCGTAAATATAATTTAATCATAAACTTCATTATTTTAAATTGTGTCAGTTATTTAATGTACCTCATATATATGAACATAAATGTATAAAAAAATCTATATATGTCATCAACAGTTTTGAAGTACAAACATGTTCTTTTTGACTGTCTTTTACTTCTGATATCAACGACTCATCCAGTATGATGAAATGAATGGGTCATTAGGATTCAGTGATTGGGGATGACTATTTCGATCCCCTCCTGTCTGTGCCTTGTAGTAGGTGTGGATGGATCTGATCCACCAAGCTCAACGTGACACCGACCAGTTTTTATCACATCATTAAGAACCCCCCACCCCCAACCCCACCACTTATTCTACCACCAGCGCCTTCCCAATACACATAATCTCCCTTTTCTTACATTCGGCAAATCGCTCGATTTTTAGTCTGTTATACTAGGGGTAGACAAAAGAAACAATGATTCTCATGTGAAAAGCCTGAAGGGGTAAAATAAAAGAAACAAAAAGATAAGTAGATCAATTACAAGAAGTCAAACAACAAGGCAAGTAAAGGGATGTTGCTGTATCCCGCCTCCTCTGACATGCCTTCCAGCCAGCTACTCCATACCCCCACCCTCTGCCTCCACCCCGACCGTGTAGAAGGAAGCCTGTTGATCGTGGATCAATATCCCCTGTTCCTCCAGTGCTGATCTGGAGATGCCCAGAGGACACAGTTGGCACAACCAGTGCCTGTAGATATTGTAAGCCTCCTCCAGTAGACTTAACAGGATGGAGGGCGGGGTGGGGGTGATCAAAGGTTGAACAAGGTCTGGAGGAAGGAGACATGTCTGCCTACGGGGGTAAAGTGACAGCGGCCATGTTGGAAGTTGGCAGCAAACAATGTAAACACACCCTTGTCACACTGTCACCTCCAGCGCCTGACACCACCTTGATTGAAGCTTTAATCCTCCTAAGTCAGTCAAATTTAACTAAACCAATTGTGAAATGAAATGCAGTCAATATTGGGTATGACATTAGTGTCAAATATTGTGCTTATATTTTTGTCACTAATGCCTGGTGACCCTGCATGCTTATTTGCCTTCAGAATTGTGTTCCTCCCCTACGACACAACGTAGCCTTTGTTATCGATAAGGACCTGTCATGTTGTGGGTGACATGGCCATTCTACAGGTGGTGGTTTCTTAGATAAGATACACCAGTACACTATGTTCTAATTATTTTTGCTATAATTTTGGCCCCTTGTCGTTGATATTGTTATTGTTATCGCTTACACAGGAGATAACCCTGTTGTCGACAGACCCTCCACACGACCATATCAACCCCACACGCGCACACTCAGATAACAAACTTAACACCTCCACCCACCCACTACCCTAAACAACACCCAGTTTCACCGTCACCACAGACAACACCCTAATCACAGAGTAAAACCACACCTACCTTCCGTATAAGGCTTCCTCCAGGTTCCTCCATGGTATTTGAGGGCTTCCACTGGTGCCAGGGTTCGGGAGTAGGTGTCCGGCGGGTCTGTGCATGTCCGTGGGGGCCGGTACTCAGGCGGGCCATGACTCTGCCGTCGTCACCGCCCACCCTCCCCTCCTCCCTCCTCCTCCCTCTCACTCCAGCACCTTTCGACCACCGCAGACGCTGCATGTATCGGCCAGTCCTCCATTATTTTTTCCATGCGCTCGTACGCCCTGGAGTAAAGGAGCGACGACGCGGGAGGTGAGGATGGGGGAGGAGGAGGGAGGAGGAGGGGGGGGGGAAGAGGCAGGCTGACTGGCACTACTTCCAGCGCTGGTGGTGCTGCTACTGCTGCAGCACTCCCAAAGTACCATGGCAACCAGCAAACGAATGGCAACTACCCCTATTACCGCCCACCGGTAACAACAAACTTTCCCAGCAACGATTCCTGTTGTAGAGAGAGTGGTACTCCTTCCTTTTGCTGTGTTGTTGTTGTTGTTGTTGTTGTTGTTGTTGTTGTTGTTGTTATTATTGTCACCACCAGAGGTCCACGTAGACGTCTTCCTTTTCCTGTTCCTGTGCCTTGTATGCCCTGGAGGAGACATGGATAAAGAAGTCTTCTCTCCATATCCTGACTGTCACACACTGACCCGCCCCTACATATCGGCCCACAGAGGCAGCACCGAATTGGTCCGAGGAGAGGGGGTGAAGCGCCGCAATTATTTTATGATTTACAGGGCTATAACACCGGGCCCGAGTCCTCATCTTTTTTCCGCCTGCACTTTTTAGGTCACGTGACCGCGCTCGCCCAATCATGGCGCTACTTTCGAAACCATAAAACTCAATCAATGCTAGGGGTCACGGCTGTTTGTGTGAGTGTGTTTCTCCCTCTTACTGGAGAGAGTCTACCCTGTTGGTTATTTTCCTCCATTATCATTCTGTTTACACGCAGTCGTAGAGGGGTGTTTTTAAGTCCTAGGTCCCAGTTGTTAAATCCATGGTGACTGTGTAGACTGAAGCAGCCTCTGACGATCTTGCTACCCCTGTTTGGAGGTGAGGGTAGACTGGGGTTGAGGTTGAGGTCGGGTGTACTCGATGCCCGCTGCGTTATGGTCACTTTACATGGCAATTAATCAAACCTACCCCCATACCCGTCCCACCCACCTTCCACAATCCCACTACCCCTTCTGTATCCACATCTGTTTTTCCTCCCTCCCTCAGCCCCTATGAACCCTTATCACACCCTCATATCCTCCAGATTAACTAATTCTAAGTTTTACATTTGCTAGAACTGTTCAGTTGAATCCTGATCCGCCATGTTGATATGCTTAGATCAATATAGTGTAAGGTAATTAAGACTGAGTACACAGGTCAGTGTGCGTGACCTCAGCGGGCTCCGGTCAGCACCTCCTCAGCCTTATACACTGCAGTATGTGATATGTGGATGGTAAACACTGCTTACAAAGTCGATTGGTGTAGTTAGTCGGCATCCCTAGAGAGGGCGCTGATTAGCGCCCCCACGCAGCTCCAGCCCCTTGTCAGGTAACTCCCCGTAGCTGATGACCCTCCTGGCGGCAGGGAACACAGGAGCAAGTGGTGATTAAAAAGCGCGCCAAAAGTGAGCTCGAGCTGACGACACTTGCCCGAGACAATCCCAGCCTGTTGTACGCATGGGACGGTTCCTCTCTCAGTGGACACACAGCCCCAATTGTTCTGAACGGTCTACAGATCAAAGTGCTGTATCACTTATGGGGTGGGTGGTGACTGTCACTGGAGACAACTCAGTCAGTGTACTCCAGTCGTAGATCTATAATGATGATAAACCATGTATTGCTGAATGTCAATTGTGCTAAGAAGTCAAAGAATGGAGAATGCGAGAATTCGATGTGAGCTCTACGTTCCGCTGCTGTGCTATGATCGGCACAGTACGCTCTCCACCAGCAAGATGGTGGGGCGGCCGCGCGGCGGGACGAGGTAAGACCGGCTCAGAAAGATGTATATGCAATTAAAGCTGAGTGAATGGGCCTAGCTGGTCGGTGACTGGTCGCCGGGGACCATAAAGCAGCCCCATGAAGTTGGCGTGCATCGCGTGGCCATAGGCCGCCGCAGGCTGCACGATTACCGGCGGGCCGGGCGGCCGAGTTATGACCGCTGAAAATTTAATCAGCCCCGCCAGACCCCGAGACAAGAAGCGCTAAATCCTGTTTGCCCCGACGTTTAGGACGCGGGCGAATGGGCCAGCAAAAAGTTTATGCGAACATAGCCCCTTCCCCGGCTTGAGTAGCATGGAAGGGCCAGAAGGGACGGAGGGGGGGGGGGGGGCAGGGGCAGTCGGCAAGAGAGGCCAGGGACAATTTGTGAACGGCCACTGTAGCAGGGGGCCATGAGGGGATGACCCTGTCGAAAGTGCTACTGGTCGAGGTCAGCGAGCACGCGCAGCTGATTTGATGATCCCACAGAGGTGGCCTCCGACGTGAGGGGGTGTTGTGTTTAGGAGAGAGTGAATGAGGGCTGTAGGGGGTGGTGCTAGTTGATGGTTGTGGTAACCATGGTAACGGGTTGCTTTACAGGGGTTACAATCTCCAGGGTGATTAAGTGTAGAGATTAGCTCTCATTACGAGACGTGTGGAGGTGGGAAGGACCATACTCAGGCAGTTTATGTTCGGATTTTATTGGTTATTAGGAACGCTGTGAGAACATAACGTATTTATGGAATGGATATGACTTTTTGTACTAGATTCTCTCTAATTCCTTCCATAAAAACAATAATAACCATATCTCATTCCTGCTCGTACTATATAATTGATTCTCTACTTCACGTTTCACACTGATTATCATAAAAGGTCCTCAACACTGCTACACTGGACACGAGATAGCTTTCTATCATTTTATATGCATGAAACAACAGAGATGTGTTTCAGGTTACCAGTAAAAAGGTCAAGGGCTAACAATAAGGTTTGTTTTCACATAATTGTATTAAAGTTTTCTTTTTCTCACCTAGGAAATAAAAGTACCAAGTTCTTACGAAATAGATAGTGGGTCACCGTATCGACGCATGCACCACAGGTTGAGGGAAGCAAAACATTTTCCTTGGCCTTATCAGCAAGAGCTCCTCTACATGGCACTGGACAACGCCTACATTCACTCCTTCCTAACACCCACTTTTTTCTACCTGCCTCCGGGCACGCCCTGGAGAAAAGGAAGGTACACCAGGGCGTGGTTTGTGCAGGAGGCTGAGGGTGGGTTACAAAATAGACGTGTTAACACCTCATTCATCCGGTCCCCACCTCTGACCCCCTCAGATCCATCCTGGCCACAGGTAACTTAATCAATTTCACATCGCCCACAATAGACCGCGACTGGGTGGCATGCGTCAGGCTCGCTTAGGCCCAGGCCGACAAGTTGCTGGAGACAGGCCTTTGGGGGCCTTTGTTACTTCAGGTCAGGCAGGGCTTTTTCTGTGCAGATTCCTTTGATGGATGGCTTCCTAAGAAGGGTGATTGTCTGCAAGAGAGTTTGTAGGGCTTTTGTGCTAGAGGCGGTGACTGAACTAGACGTGTTGATGGCCTCCTGCAGTATAGGGAACAGAGCCATTCCTGTATGGAGGTGGCCATCTTGAAATTAGTTATGTAACTGCCCCCCCCCCGACAGTATCTTGGATCTGGCAGAGGATTGTGGGTAATCTCTTATCTTCCCCTCCACCTACAGAAAACAATGGGAATTGATAAGACTGATAAGCTGTCCCTGCCTCTATCTTAATCACCTGAAGTACCTGTCCATTGTTTTAGGTGTGAATGGAGGGGATTAGCCTGATAGGGAGACAATGGCATGGTTTCACTGAGCCTGGATTATATGTGCCCTCTAAGAAAACTTTTAAAGTTTAATTTCTCTTGTATTTGAAGTACTAAGTCTATATAAAGCTAATTTTGTTTAAGTTTAAAGTATTTGCTATCCAAAGGTATAGATCTTTAGAATATAACTTCATATAGACTATTAGGAAGGGCCAACCTAAGTAAACTGTACAAAGAGGCCAACTGCTCATCTAGCCCCTGACTACATGAGCCACCTAGGAAATTTGTTTGGTACTAGCAATGGCTCTGTCCCATATACCGACTTAGCTGGTTCAATTATCAACCAATGAAATAACACCAACTATTCACTGCGGTCCCCTCAAGGGGGAGTGGTACCCATCAGATAGCTGCTATCAGTTATAAGAGCTGGGAACCAGCTTCAGCAATGGCGGCGCCCATTGTACAATCCGCTACCTCGGTATATACAGCACCTCCCCCTGTCTCTCCTCCAGGGCGTGGTCTATGATTACTGCTATAAACAGAGTCATATACCTGGAGGACAAGGGTGGGTCTTATTAGACATTCATTGAACGTAACAGCATAATCATATTTCACAGTCTCCCATCAACATCATTTAAGAAGTTATGATGTATATCCTCCCCACTGGTTCACGTGTGTTCGTTAGACTGACATGGGGTTCCCTTCAAAACATGCATGTGTACTCTTCAAGACTTGTATGTATTTGTACATGCACTCTCAGAATGTATTTAAACGAGTATATGTTTGTTAATGTGAACTATGATAAATTTAATGTATGTTATACTACCTAGGATGTTATACTAAGCTAAAAGACGCCTGTGTATGGACTTAGGATATCTATCTACACTGTGGAAAAAAGTGGTTATAGGGAGTTTAGGTACGTAGCTAAAAATTTTCTTGCCTAATCTTTTAACACAGTTTACAAACCTAAACATGACATTAGGTCTAACAAGACTCATAATGTGATTAGTCCCTGTGCTTAGAAATCCTATGTGTTTAGGCCTGTTTTTAGGGTTGTAAAGTATTTAGTATGTTCATGTTTAGGTTTGTCCGTGTACTTAGATATGACATGCTTAGACGATGTTTCAAAAAGTCTCATAGTACTGTGACTGATCTCTGTGCATAGAAACCCCATGTGCTTTTAGGGTTGTAAAGTGTTAATTTGATTTGTCTATGTATTTAGTTATGACATGCTTAGATAATGGATTCGGTAGATCATCTCAATTATTCTACTATAATCTAGAGCATGTGATACTCTCAAGGAATACATGTATCATCAAATTCATTATCTACCAATTGACAGGGAGTTAATCGATGTAGAGCACAACAGATTGACTGAATCAACTGCGTTATCTATTCATCGACTACAGAGTAAAGGTCCCTGCACTTGCTCACCAGCACAAACATTATCTGTGACAGGATCTGCGAAAAGGGCCCTTAGTGCAGGGTGCATTAAGGTCCCTATTCCCAGTACATGTCACATCTGCGTTATGAACATACAGGATTATGGTTGCCTTTTTAGACCATAGACATTTTCTACTTATATTTCAATAAGTATCCGCGTTTTTGCATAAAAAGGGGTGCTTCTATTTTTGCAAATGATCCACGGCTTTCATATATCATATTTTGAGCGCTTACAAAGTGGATTACAGTTCATAAACAATAAAAGTCTGCAATTTAGAAAAGAAAAAAACCGGTAATTTTTGGGGCAAAATATGAATAATTTTGCAGGAAAAGGGATATTTTTCAAATTAAAATCCACCAAAAAGAGGATGTTATTGAAAACCATAATGTAGATAGTGGCCCATTTGTATATGAAATGTGAGGACTAGGATGTCTGTCTATGGAGAGCATTGCTCATTGATCCAAATATATGCTCTGAATGACCAATCCAACATGTTGAATTATTATATTGATGAAATTTCTCAATCATGATTTACACCTGATTTTTAGCACATGGTTCTAGATGAGAAGAGTGCACATGTATAACTCTTTTTAGAAAGTTAATTTGAGCACAAAACTGCCACCTAGTGCGTTTTTCATATTTCGACATATACATGTACATGTTTACTTTGATATATACATGTGAATGTCTCGACCACCTGAAAATCAGACTGGTTCAAGCTATGCATCTAAATGTGTTTACTATAGGCGTTTAGGTATTTAAAATAAAGGAATCTAAATCTTAAAAAGACTAGCTCCTATTTACAGTGTAGCTTGCTCCCTAGCTACCCCTGTTCCTCTTTGGTTTCCCTGTCTACCTTTGTCTCCAACTCTGCCTGTCTGCATGTTCCTCTGTCCCTCTGTCCGCCCCCCCCCTCTCTTCTATGTGTGCCTCTGTCTCTCGTCCTCTCTTTGGACCCCAGAATTTGCTCAAAAACAGGGGGTGCACCGCCTCCTTTTGTAGCACGCCCCCTCCTTTTTCAAATCCTGGATCCGCCACTGTTACTCCCACCACCTAGGCTGACCATTGATGTCAAGCTGTAATGGGAAAGTTTGGCCTTCATGGCCCTGTCATCCTTGCAAGAACTAGTCTAAGTGGCTGGCTCATTGGCTGCCAAGGGGAATTACTCTTGTACTAATTATGGTGATGCTGAAAGTGGAGGGCCAACTTTACCAGTGTAAGGCACTATATGAAATGGTAAAGGTTAATGTCCTCCTCGACATAATAGGCCCATGAAATTGATTTTTGTTTTCTCTATATACCTGTACTTCTACAAGTGCCGGGTATTTGAATAAGTGTCGGTCTATAATAAATGCCAGGATAATGGAGTATTGGAAATTAGAATTTCCCTAAAATTTAAGCCTAGAATAAGTGCCGGTCTTGAATAAGGGTCAGGGTAAAAGCTGGTTGAAATCAATGAGCGCCCCAGCGCTTATATAGGCCAATTAGGTATTGATCAATAGTAGTCTTTTTCCCCAAATGCCATATCAATTTTGGAGACATCAATGGTAGCAGTCTTATATAATTTCTACTATGAAGATTTGATTTTACTCTAATCGGGACCCTCTAATCTACTCATCCTCTCTACTTGATTTGCCTATCAAAAGAGTCCAAAATGTAATGGGTATATCAGATATACCAACTTACGTTTCGCGCTCGTTTGTAAATTTGAGTATTCCTGTGTCACTCGTTGCCAAATATCCATACCTTACCATTACCTCATTACTGTAAAGGCTGCCATAGTCACGGGTGGATCCAGAAGGGGTGCTCTAGGGGGGGGGCACAGCCAAGAAAATTTGGTCTAGGGGGGCACAAGTGGGTTTTCGAGTCATGTTTCCTATAGTTAAAGAGTCATAGCCTGGCCCAATTTCAGGGCGTCTGGGGGGGGGGCACGTGCCCCCTAGCCCCCCCCCCCCTGGATCCGCCCCTGATATTGGCTATGTTGCTCCAAACTGTTGACAATAAGTCTGCAGCAAAATGACACATGACACATTTTGTGCGGACAAGACCAGGTTTGAGTTGACAGCAGACAAAAGTTTTCGAACATGTTTTGATAACTGCAGACAAGTGCCCAATCAGCAATGGAGCATTGGGCCATGCTTGGCCCAATATAAGCCGACATTGGCCCCATGTATCCTTGCTACCTGGGTGGAGACTGCTGCAGACACATGTCTTATATGTCAGATAGGAATGCTGCCGACATGACAATTTGTATGGATGGTCTTGTCTGTTGTAATCTGCTGAAATAAGACACTGTGCATCATATGCTTTATTGGTAAAATTCCTGCTGGAACATAGGGTATCAAGCCTTCAGCTACATAATTTTAATTATGAACACCTCCTATAAGGGGTTTATTCAGAGGATAAGTATTCAGGACGAGTTGGTTTCCTGCTTTGATAACTAGGCAACATTTAGTCATAAATACACATACCCCGGTACATTGGACATTAATCAACGCCCTAAACTCTGACAAAAATGACCAACAATTGTTAGGCATCCAAGGACAATTAAGTCATCCATCACCTGAGAGCTGCTCAGTGATGGTGGGAGTCTTTAATGAGTCACTGAGGATGAGCAAGACAGCGTATTTAAAGCCCTATGACAAGGGAAATGCACCTTTCATGATTGATGGTGATTATTCCAGAAGGAGATGAGAGGAGATGAAAATACATGTGCCTGCATTTTGTATTGGGTGAATGTCACCTAAATTAACTTGGTTATCTTTAAGTTAGACGTGGCGATTGAATAGGCGTGTTATCTGATGAACGTTTTACTAGGATGAGATAAAGGAACCGAAAAGGTTTTACTCAAAGAAGAAAGAATAATTTGCACATTTTATCCGTTGTCCAGATGTCTTTTCTTCACGACCAGAAAATGATTTTTAACATGAAACAGTTACGAAATGCCTGTTAATTTGATAGGAAATGCATGAAGATATAATCTAGAATCTGAGCTCCCTTCCTATATTTGAAAGAAATACGACAACTTACCTCTGACATACTTCTTATCACAATTTGGAAGAACACACACCTAGATTAGATATAAGAACGTTGTCATATCAAAATGAAGACAACTGTAGTCCTTTTCAACAAGTACCATGATTTATAAAGACATAAGAACAAGTGAGCGTGGATAATCCATCATGAAGGCTGCATTCTTTCATGCAGTTTCCTTTTCCAACCCACTTTTATAGACATCATGGCGCCACCTGGAAAAGGTGCCATTGTTGCAGCAGTGTAGTCCTTTGAAATCCAATAGGTAGGCCCAAGACTGGTCTCAGAGCATATGCCCCACCAGCGAACACCACCAAAACAGAACGACCTCATACCCCCAGCCCAGGCGACTTTGCAAACCACTGCATCGTCGCCTTAGTGTAAGAAGGTATGTAGACCTAAGTAGCTTTGGGCCGCTCACAAAAAGGCATCCGCAACAGAAACAGTAAATGGTAAACTGTACTGTATCCATGAACAGCTCCCTGTGCATGTTTCAAAGACTCCAAGCCTTTTGAGCACAATCGAGCAGATCTAAAATAGTTCCAAATATTGGTGAGCAGCCCATGCAGGTTCAGATTAAGGCTGAATACGCAGGGTGATTACAGGTATCAGGAAGGCACAGGTGGTTCTTCAGACTACACATCAACCCCAGGATAGTAATCTTCGACCATGCTCTAGAGTTGGCAAGTTCTCTACTTCAAAAGATTTACGTTCGAACCAGCCACAAACAAGGACTTGTCTAGAATGAGCGGGGGTTGCAAATGGGCCCTTCTGAGATCACCATATAAATTATTGCAGAATATCATAATAAAACCGAGGTTTATTCAGGAAGCACAGCTCGTTACACCATCTACTGCATCACATTCTGAAGAAAAAGTGCTTCCCTTTACGCCAAGACATTTTTGTATAAATCATCCCCAGTCGGAAACTGATTTCACGGGGGATGCCCCATTTCATAATGCAGATATTTCATTAACCTTGGAATATTATAGAAGGAGGCAGACTATCAATAAACACATTCAGTCTTATGTATCCAAACAGCCCCACTGAGATTCATCTTTTCAGTAATACATATGTAATAACAGTGGTTGGATGGTAATCACAGTGCATATGAAATATGTAGTTTATATTGGCCCCAAGTGGGGCTGGAGCTGGTTCTGGCGGCATGCATTGATAATGACTGATAAGATAAAGTCGAGTTTGTTCCTGAAACACGTGCCTGAAAGACACAGCTAAATTAAAAATGGTGGACCCATCTGGTATGGGTCTAGACCCCTATATCATATTGGATCATCAGCCTGATACAACTTTCAAGTTGCTGTATACCGAGGTTGCAGTTTTCTTAGTAGGGGGCACCATTGCTTGAGCTGTTACCTTGCAAGATAAGCATTGGTAACAGACAGCACTAAATGAAAGGAATTACCTGATTGGTCAATAATGCATCCTGCTAGGTCGGTATATATCTTTTCTAATATGTTATAATTATTATCAAAATTAATGTGTTCTATATGTGCGAGTGAATCACGGACTTGGATTAAATGAGCAGGTATGGAAGACTGCTAGGTTGTACACCACATTCTGGTTCACCTCAAAATGAGTTTCAGTCCCATGTATTGTCACCAATATTCATAGTGGTACTGTTTGAAATGTACTAATAACCATCTATGTTTTATGCTTGTAACTACAATAAAATATCTATCTCCTATCTTTCAACACCCATACTTGCAGGTTCAAGAGCTGGATGTCTCCTGACTCTCAACATCCAAGTCCCCATCACTACCGTTGTTACCTCCAGACCAACTGCCTACAGATACTGCAGGAGGCCAGATCACGTCTACAGGGACATACAGGCCAACACTCCCGGATCGGCCGGGAGACTCCCGGATTTTGACAATTTTTTATGGTTTCTCCTGGATTGAATTTTCCCCCTTAAATCTACCGGATTTTCACACTTCTCCCGGATTTTGACAGGTTTATGCACTTAAACATGTTTAAAATCTCCCAGATTTTTATATGCTTTGGCCTTTTAAGCCGAGAAAGGCATTCAAAAGGTACCAAAATACTTGATTTTGTATCTTAATTTTTCCCACTAAAGGCAGTAAAGCACCAGACACTGCTCAATATAGTTTGTATATAGGGTCTTTGGCAAAAGTTATTACAAATATGTGGAGGTCTCCCAGTTTTGTCCCCCAACTGAGACCTGTTGAGGTCTAGCACAGCCGGTCAGGTGGGATGGGGTGGGAGGTTAGGTATGACAATTAGGTGGGGAAGGGGGGGGGGGGCTTCAAGACGCAGCAGTGGCAGCGAGTCTGTACATGTGGGTAGGAGAAAGCATGCCAAAACATAGCCCCATATCATACAGCAACGAAAGACAGGAGTCTCATCCAGCACGACGTGCAGTCAGTCAGCCTGTTGAAAGCTTTTCTTTGTATGAGCAATAAACATGAGCACTGATGTGAAGGCAAGGAAGCAGAGCAGCTCTCCGATGGGGGTTGAGCTGTGGATGGATTGATGGGGATCTAGCGTTAGCTTGGTATATTTCCATTGATACAATGTAATAAAATGTTATCTTAAGCATGAAATACAAACTAGGCCCTTACCAATGACAAAACAGCAAATCAGTATGCCTGATGCGAACAAATCAGCTACATGTATACTCAAGGTACTCAAATGACACACCCACCCCTCATGTTTTATTGTTTTGTATAAGAACAGTACAGGGAGGAAAGACAAGATAATTAACAAACCATCAGATTTTGGTTTTATATGCGCTGGAGTAAAGTACAAAATGCTTGGCAAAGCTAAAGAGGTCAACTTCAGACACATGTCACCTGAAACCCCCATCTATTACAGTTATCAGACTAAAATGTCAACCACATCAGGCTGCCATACACAGCTGTTGCGTGGGACCAGCCAGTACAGAAGACCTCTAGGCATTGTACATTCCCTTCTATACTCTAACCGCCGTTTATTTTGAGCTGAGACCGTTTATGCCATAAACCAATCCAACTGGACGTTGTGTATCGAAGTGGGAGTGTTTTATGGCCCTTGTTCTTTGCAGACTTCTCTGTAGGCGACAGACCTTGACCTCTGCTGGTGTGAGGGTGCCACTATCGGGGGTCATGACCCCACGGTGCACACCTGACGGACACAAAACTGCAACAACTTCATATTGCAGCTATGGAGGGCATAGAGCACCTGTAGGTTTGGTGAGTGTGCTGGTGGTGGCATGAGTGCTGTGAGGATATTGTGGGATATTTATAAATACCTGTCTGTCACACACCAAAACCAACCCACATATAGCTTATGAGATACAATGAAGGTTCTCCCAACTATACGACACTTGAATTGATTTCAGGGCTGCATTGATTTGCATAATACTATAATAGTCATACAGTAGAAGTAAATTATGCGCCATGATTTGATAATAGTTGGCAAAGCTGATTTATTAGTGCTGGTAAGGCAAAAAAAAATATATATTGTAAGTTTCCGGTAACATAGTCCAAAAAGTTGAGGTAGGTAGGTCGGGTATTTCTTTTTGATTTTTGATTTTTTTACTGAACCATACTTTGGCCCATATATTGAATTGTTTGTCATTGTATATATTTCACATATATTGAATTAGAAATAGTTGAAACAGCAAGTGACAACACTGTAAGTGTTTCCTATATAAATGAGGCGCATCACATGTATGGTCATGTCTATATAGAATGTATTGAAACACAATTGAACTTTGTGTTTAATTAGCAAATCAGTGAGATATGGTCACCTTACACTATATACACCTAAGGTCAAGGTCAGCACATTTCATTGTTATCATGGCGTCAGTGGTTAGCTGTTTGCTTCGTCACGGGTGGTTAGTTGCAGGCAGACATTGTGCACAGGTGTTCAGGTACATGCACCATCAGAGGCAACTGCTGTAACTACATTTGTATTTGATCTTCATCAACGTATACGGCATATGGCTATTGTATTATTGACCAATGGGAAGCATCCCTGGCATTTACTGCGGAGACGGGGGCTGAAGGTGTTAGTCATAGTGCAGTCGGGGTCTAATGGCGGCCTCCATAGCCTAATGTGCTAATGCCCTATACACTGTTACATAGACTTTCAATACTTAACTGCATTCTACGTATGCATCCCTAAATAGTGAAATTACTTGTGTTTAGCTACAGAGTAGGCACCTTTTAAAACAATTACCTTGAATTTCTTGATCACAAACGAGTAAAACATAGTCACATTACCCTACAGCCGTCCTAGGCAGGCTAAATGAATGGGACCCGACCAGGAGCTTAATTCAAAACATCCTGGGATCCCAACCCCAGCGATCTTAGCCAGCAAATTGTCATGACTCCTCGTCAACCTGTGTGAAGTGGCTCAC
This sequence comes from Acholoe squamosa, assembly GCA_949317995.1. Classification (NCBI taxonomy): domain Eukaryota; kingdom Metazoa; phylum Annelida; class Polychaeta; order Phyllodocida; family Polynoidae; genus Acholoe; species Acholoe squamosa. The sequence goes on along the minus strand of OX439048.1, from coordinate 36,090,086 downwards.
ACATGTCGCTAGATGGAACACGACGTCGCTATAGCACAAGATCACCAGGAATAGCAATGGTGGTGATCACATGGCCTCACCTCAGATGGCGAGGATGGTGATCACTCAGACTCACCAGGGATGGCGATGCGGGTGATCACTCACCTCGCTAGATGAAACATGCACCTCGTCATAGCACATGTTCACCAGGGATGGCGAGGATCATGATCACTCATCCTCACCAGGGATGGCGACATGAGTGATCACTCACTTCGCTAGATGAGACGCACACCATGTCATAATGCACATTCACCACGGTTGGCGAGGATCTTGATGACTCACACTCACCAGGGATGGCAAGGTGGTTGATCACTCACCTCGCTAGATGAAACGCACACCACTTCATAGTGCAGGTTCACCATGGATGGCGAGAGTGGTGATCACTCAGACTCACCAGTGATGGCGACGCTGGTGATCACTCACCTTGTTAGATGAAAAGCTTATGATCATCGACATTGGTAATCATGCAGCCTCACATCTGCCAGATCAAAGTATGTTTTGCCAGAGAAGGTTATTGCCATATGTATCTTCCCTCTAACCACAGACAAGGTGTTCATGTTGATATTTCCCTTTGTATTTTTCCTGTAACCAGAGAAAAGGTGTTTATGGATAGTTGCTTTCATTTTAGAGATACCTCTATCTAAATTCAATTGATATTCTCTCTATATAATCCTGTTTGATTCAACTCTGAAGTATTACATGGAAATCAGTGTGAAACAAAGCACATTTGATACGTATGGGACTTATACTTCATGCTCACACTTCCTAGATAGGCTACATGTTGAACAGTGGTGCTGTCTCAACAACTTTGGCAATGGTGGTGATAAGTTGCCACTGTGAGTGAGAGTGAGTGACAGATGATGCAATCCTCAGAGAGCATTGACTTGGAGTGACATGAATTCATGTATTGAGTGAGACCAATGTTGGCAATGGTGGTGATAAGTCACCATTTTGAGAGAAGATTAACTAGGAGTGATACAAACTCACGCAGTGAGTGAGAGCCATGTGGCAATGCAGGTGAAAAGTTGCCATTCTAATTGAGAGTTGACAAACAGTGGCACATATTGACAGAGTGAGTGAGATCCATGTTGGCGATGGTGGTGATAAGCTGCCATTCTGAGTGAGAGTTGACTGGGAATGGCACATAATCATGCAGGGAGTGAGATCCATATTAGCGATGTTGGTGATAAGTCACCATTCTGAGTGAGATCTGACTGGGAGTGGCACATAATCACACAATGAGTCAGATCCATGTTGGAGATGGTTGGGATAAGCCGCCATTCTGACTGAGAGTTGACAGGCAGTGGCACATACTCACGCAGTGAGTTAGATCCATGTTGGCGATGGTGGTGATAAGTCACCATGCTTTGTGAGGGATGACAAGGGGTGGCACATACTCACGCAGTGAGTGAGATCATGTTGGCAACTGTTGTGATAAATCACCATGCCATGTGAGACTGACACACAGTGGCGAAAGATGACGCAGTGAGTTATCACTCAGAAAGGAGTCACCATTGATGACCAATCATGGCGACAGATAACGACAATTTGCTGGGTAGTGTAGGCACATATAAGACCTAGCTGGTCTACCCTATGTAATGCAGTGGTTGCAGGCCTGTCCAGAATAGCTAGTCCTGGGATCACTTCACTATTTCATTTCCACCACTAAGATCACTGCGATCTTAGTGAAAGAAATGCATAGTGCTTTCACCTGAGTACAAGAACACTTACAGGGAACACTCCTGATCGAAAGAGTGAATAGCCTGCTGCATACATAAAGAGGGGAGGGAGGATGTTTGCTGAGTGTCCTTGAGGGCTCTTAGGGCAACTCATCGTTAAGTGCACTGTAAGGCAATTCTTCCCTTCTCTCTCTTTGTCCTGGGGGGAGGGCACAATGCTTCTAATAGGCAAGCATTAATCATACATTCATTGGAACAACTCTTGAATACTGTATGGGGGTCACCTGCACCCTGTGCTCTTTTGTTAGCCCATATGGGGACGGGTAACGATGGTATAAGCACTCTTGTGAAGAAGAGTGACTCCACAGCTATTCCTTTATTTTGGGACTCTTACCCCTGTGCCTAGTCAGTTCTTCTTTGAATAGTGTAGGAGGGCTGAGGCTAAGATCGATGCGATCTTAGTACTGGCTAGGATATGTGAACCCAGTCAACTCTTAAGATCGCTTAATAGGATAAGGCTGATTTATTCCTAAGATCGCTGGGGTCGTGATCCCAGGATGTTTTGAATTAAGGTCCAGGACGTCCTACAATCACCTCTGGGTTAATGCAGTACATTGGTTTGTTTGCCCGCATGGCATACAGATACTTACCTATTTGACTCTGACAGGTGCTTCAAGTGCATACCAAAGGACAAGACTTAGTACCCCAGGCTCACATGCAGCCACTACATTAACTCTTTCATAAACTGTGTCTGGATTCCCTGCACTCAACATATAAAACTACATCTACCCTACAAAGGGGAAATGAGGATTTGGTGTCATAATTTTCATCAGTGGTCCAACATGGAGGAACAGCCCCAGTGGCAATCAGCCGATCTAATTTAGCATATTTTCATAGAGGCCTGAAACCGGTCCCTAACCCTCCAGGCTGGCCCACGAGCCTTGTCTCTTATTACATTAAGCTGTCAGGGACGACCATAGCCACTGAGGTATGGGTATGGAGAGGTGGTGGGATGCTTAGAAAGAGTCCCATTAGTGGGGTTGACCTTGGGATCTGACCTCTGGACCGTGGAGGAGAAGGAGGACTCTGTAGGGATCCTCCTGATGTTGATCATCATACTGATCACATGTAGTAGGCTCTCCACACCACCCACATTACACATCCATATGTCATCACAAGCACATAAACAACCTTCCCTGATACATTTTTGTGTACATGTAGCGTGAATAGATAATGCATGGGCATGGACGTCTTCACATCGGCAAGTACCAGATATCCCTCTCAATGAACTGTATCTGAAGTCCTAGGGTCGGTAGGTCGGATTTTTTTTTGCAAAGCTCAGCCTTGTCCCCTTAAATCGGAGGAGTCTTCATCCTGTCCAATATAGGCATGGTATATAGCAAAAAAAAAACACCCCCTGTTGATGAATGATGACCACTCCCTAAATGCCTTGGATTATCCATCTTTATACCACAGCCTAATTTGATACTGACTCTGACAACTAGTACATTTCCTATGTCTACCAGGGTGGATGACACATGTCTAAGTCATATGTCATATGTTAAAACTGATAGGAAATGTATTGCTAAAGGTGGCTTCCTACCCTGAATCTATTAATACAAAGTGCTACATGCTAACCATCACCCGAACAGCAACTGGTTAGATGATCAGTATGAGTATATAGCCTCTACAGCTGTGATGAACGATTTTTTCCCCTCAACTTTTTGTTCATATTTTATTGATTTTTTGTATTGATATTTGAAGAGTAAATCATGGTATAAATCCATTCAAGTATGGATAAGTGTTAAGTATTTGTGTGCATGCACAGAAAAAAAATTGGCCCGAACCCTCACAGAAGTCCAATAATTTGCCCGGAACCTTGTGTTTCTACAAAAAAAAAAAAAAAGAAAAAGAAATCGGCCCTGTTTTGCTACCTAGGGTCGGTCGGGTTACTGGAAACACACTTTTTTTTCTTGGCCTTATATACAGTGTATCGATGTTTAATTACTAAGTTCCAAAAGGTCAAAATGATGAATATGAGGAACTTCCTACTATAGATGTATGAAAAGAGCAACTTATTAATTATCCCAACCTTTTAGTATTGGGAGTTTAAAGGTGTTTTTTTTTCTCTGAAAATAGTATTTCGATTATAACATCCTCTTCGTGAGATTCTCTTTTTTTTCAAATTTCATTTGGGAAGAGAGAAATATCCTGGCAACTATTAAACTATTAAGTAACTATTATTTCCCCCCAGTGCATCTGAAAAGCCTCAACCACCCAGCCCTCACTAACACTCGCCTCAATACACACCCTTTTCCAATTCCACCCGATCACCTAAACAAATACCAGTCTCGTCCGGTCGGGATTCAGGGAACTCCCTCTCTCATGTTTGGGGATTGTGGGTCCCCATATTCTGGGGAATATTACTACGCACTGTACCTGCCTACATTTAACCACTACAGCAACCAGCGCCCAGAACTACTTTTACCCAGAAACGCTGGTCGCCAGAGACGACTCACGCTAGTGGTCGAGCTGGGGCCAGATTGAACAAATACAAGCACGCATGGAGACTGCCTCTGGCTATAGTTGTGGTTAAATATTTAATAAATAATAGTCCAACTTGTTCTACCAACTCTTGGCGTGCATTACCAAAGGAGGTGCCACGGCCCACCACGGCTCAATGACCATGTAGAGGCATTAGTACTCAGCAAATAATCTAATTAACATGAAAGCTTAATGATAATGAGCCTAGTGGCGACACAAGCGGCAGATGCCCCAGAGGCCCATGATGATAACCCATCCCTGATCACATGGCCATCTCTCAGTATGACGTCACACCCCGTTCTCATGCAAATTAGCCCTGTCCAAATAAGGACTTGTTGGGCGTGGTTCGGTGTGTCCATTAAGGAGCGATCAATGATCATAAGCTTTTCCTGGAAAGCTTCTGGGAAGCCTATTAACACGGTCACCCACCTCCATCATCTATACCACCCCTCCACTCAGCCATCCCGCCCCATCTCTCCCACCCACTTCCCTCCCTCCCTGTTTCAGATAGCCCAACTCCGACCTCAGTAATGGTCAGTAACGGTGACTAAAAAAAGAACACAGCTACATGTACATATCCACTCACTCTCTTTTCTCCACCCCTATAGCCCTCACTACCCCCATGGGGCCCCTAAGAGTGCAGTCTGGTCCCTTTACTCCAGCGTATTTCCAAGAAGAGGTTAATAATAAATAAAGTGTGTGTTGGCGAGCACCTGCGAACTGGGTCGTGTCATCGAGGACAAACCCATGACTCGTCCCCTTTACGGCTACAATAAATGTCAGGCGAAGAGTTACGGACGCACGGTGCGGCACATAAAGCGAAGATAACGCGCGCAGGGGCCCTCTGTGCTTATCCGGGACGCCAGATTTCACCAACCAACATCGTTTTGGCCCCCAGTCCACGTCCTGGGACTGCCCAGTCAAGTCCACTTTCCCAACTGTCAGTATCTTCGACTGACCAGTTCAACAGGCCATACGTTCCTATCAAAACAAAGTCTGAGAAGTACCCAAGACAAGTGCAAGAAATTAAGAGGAGAGAACCCTTTTGATAGAGCCTATACTGAGTTACAACCTGCCCTGGTTTGACCAGGAATGCAATGAAGCGTCACCAAGGAAGTTTCCTTTGTGTCCTCAACTGACCACTCATTGACCACCGGTCACTTTCAAACTCTTCAAAGACTTTGCAGAGACTTCACCGTTGTACAGGGCTGTACACCCTATCTCTCCTCCAGGGTCTATATAGGATATTAGCCATGACCCCGTGCCTGGATGTAAGTGGGGTCACACCGTTGAGGTCATATGAGGAGAGGGTCAAGTACTCAGGTAAGTAACATCTTAACACATGGTCTCTGATAGTGTCACACCTTGTGGACCAGAACAAGCTTCTTTTCGAAATTTCGCAACTTTCCAATATTTCTTTCATAATTCAGTACTTCAAAAATTTGATACTATAATTATGGCCCTATTTGTTTGATATTTTAGTAGTTTACACTGAGGTAAATAGTTTAATCATCACCTAATGTCTAAAACAAATATATGGATACGATAGTTTAGGTCAAACCATTATTTACACTGATGTTCTGCACAATTACGTCTATCCTCACCATGTAAACGATACCTATAGTGTATATACATGGTATAGCTTGCATCTGATACAAGCCGGTCTCGGTTAATTAGGAGCAATACCTACGTCCTCGTCTGTCTCACCTTTACTGAATCTTTTATTTGATATTATTATCATTACTGGATAGGTGAGGGCTCCAGTCCTTATCATTAATCATATTCCCCTCATTCCCTCACTCTTTCCCTCCTCCCCTCGCTCCACCCAGACTCTCCTGCAGTTTCCTGGCTCGTGTGGAGCAGCTCTGATTGGCCTAATTACTCATGAGTAGCTCGCCGCTGATTAGCCCTTGACATGATCCCCCCATGGATATCAGCCGTCGCCTTGGCAACGGCCATGGAGAAGTATAGTAGTAGTCAAGGGAGGGTGGAGACTGAAGTATAGAGTGGGTGTAGAAGCTGGGAGGGGTACACAGACAAAAAATAAAGGGAGTCAAAAGGGGAGTCCAGGCTTGCCTTCAGATTGACTCCCCTTTACTCCAAAGGAGAGTCAGGGTCACCTTCGACTCCCTTCCAAAAGGGAGTCTAGCCTATGGTTGACTCCCTTTCTGGAAGGTACAATTGTTCTAAATATCTTACATCTTCACCCATATTCTCTAGATATAAAATGTTATGTCAGCCATACTTCATCTGGTACACTTTTGCACTGCATTGTGAAAGACATAGCAGGGGATATATGGAACTTCCCTCAGTGTACATTAGTCGAGATAACAAAGCAGTTGACTGACTGTGGGTTTAGCTTTCTGGTACCGGCACAGAATGGGTGTCTAAAGCTTTTAAATATATTTAAATTGTCCATATATCAACATCTTTACTGTATTTCATTTTGAGGGTATGTATAGATTCTATAATAATAGAATTTTGTCAATATACATTTCATTGTCATATATTCTGATTGAAAAAGATGTGTGCATCCAGATAAATCCTCTTAGGAGATAGTGCTTCCACCTAGTGGAAATTAACTGCCTGACTCCCCCTGGCATACTGACTCCCTAAGGGAGTCCAGCTCACTTATGAGTCCCTTATTCTCCACTGACTCTCTTGTCAAAAGGGAGTCAGGATCTTGTGACTCTGAATAAAAAGGGAGTCAGATAGCCTAGAAAAGGAGTCACAGAAGTATTGACTCCCTTTTTGAACCCTAGACTCCCTTTGTGACTCTGTTTATTCTCTCTGTGTAGAGGGAATATCCTAGTAGCTATGAAGGCTGGCATCTCGAGAAGTCACGCGCTGAGGAGCAGGGCTCATGCTCTCCTTACTCTGCGCATGACCGGAAGCTCGTGACCGGAAGATCTGCTTTTCAGGTCAAGGTAGTTGCCTAGGTAAGGCCCGAGATGTCGGCACCGAAAAAGATGAAAGGGAGTCACTATCAGTATATTGTTTGCTATGTTATCTTAAAGTGTTTCTTGCCCTCACACCTACTCCGGACTGTGTTATTCTCAAAGGCATACCTAGATAGACAGCATGGACTGAGACATTGCTAGGCAGGTACTCCATGCATGTGGTTTATGGTGAAAACATCCAGTCATCTGCAACTAAACCAGACAGAGAGGTACAATATACTGTAAATACTATAAACTGGGTCCATCAGTCCTCTAATCGGGTGAATGGAAGTTGGAAGGTGAAATCAGAGCTTGACTGTGCCCACCCTACAGCGAGAAGAACACTGATCACTTTGACGCATACTGTGCATGTCAGAATTTGTCTCCCACATGACATATATGAAGGCATGTCAAGTGAGGTTGAGGCTCTCACATTCGTTACATCAACTCCATTTGACATGCCTAACAAAAACATGTCACATATTCCTGAGTGCCAGGTAGTACTGTTGGACAATTATGCAAGGGCTAACGGCAGTCAAAAGCTGGGTACCAGTGGTACCATTCACCATTAAGGTATAAGGGCAGTCACCATTAAGGTATAAGAGCAGGTAGGGGAAATTATACTCCCACAGGCCTGTACGAGTGAGGCCTATATTCCTATCTACATACCTTCTTCTTGTCTAGGGAGCTCTATGCAGTCTAGTAGACAAGGGCACGGAGGGACATGGCAATGCCATATGTCTGCATGTATTGTAGACACTGAGGCTATGTGTTATACAATGGGGGGTTAGCATACAACCTTTTGGTCTTTTCCCTGTTGGTAGTACCTCTTGGTAGTGGGTAATCCTGATACCAAAATGGCACATCTAGTGGCATATCCAACAATTACGCGTGTCAAACCAGACATATCATCACAATGTCATCTCAACATAGCATGCTATTGGTGAGTAATTATAGTTTATTTCATATAGCTGTGCCAGGGCTATTCCATAGATAGATGAGACAGCTAACCTAAAGTTGAGTGTCATATAAATGTAGATAGGTGTTGCAATGTGACAGCGTCGTAATGCTTCATTAATCTTGTCCATGTTGATTTTGCAACCATGAATTCACATGTGAACATATATGTGCTCTTCTGCCTACCAGTATGCTTCCACATGCACCAGGTACCGTCTTCTCCAATATCTCACCTGGCAATGATATAGAAGGTAATGAACAATGATTACCTTATTCCAACTTCACTTCTCATCTTTTCTCTAAGATTTACCTGGATATATACATGTAGAAACTGGAGGTCAGGCACCTGGAACACCTGGATGTGATATACAGGTAGAGCTACTTGTCTATCATAGCTATTACCTGTTCTTCTTCTATCAGATCACAGGATCTCCAGTGTGTAGATAAAGGAGAGCATCTGCAAAATGGAGGGGAATCAAAGGTGGCAGACTGCTAATACATTGTGAAATGAAACATGAAAACTCCATCCGCCCCTTGGCCTAGAAAGGTCGGCACTAAATGCAATAGGATCCATATGGTTTAGAAGTGGGTTGATGCAGTGGGGAAAGATTTTACTTTAGCTGTGATAAGTTTGTCGGTACTCTCTCCTAGGTTTACTTCGGAGTTTGAATTTTGTTTGAGTTTGACATTCTTTTATTTATCCTGAAACTATTAGGGCCAGGCCCTATTTGATGACTCCATCTATAAGTGGCTATTGATACAATTCATCCATGTTTTATAGGTTGAATAAGAAACAAACAGTGCCTTAATTACCTAATATCTTATATGAACATGTGTGTATTGATATTCCCTCCTTCGCATGAAATTACATGCCAATATCTGATTAGCCTGGAAATTATTACCCACAATCGGGCTTGCGGGAATAGGTAGAGCATATCAAATATTGCAATATCATGTTAAGCTTTTGAAATGTCTAATTATGATGATTAAGCAGAATTCATATGGTACTGTGATTGGACCCCTCCCCCCACCTGAAGGCACTGTATACTCATGACGATTATGTGTATTATGTAATGGTCATAAAGATGAGGTACACTGTTCTGTGTAGTGAGAGGCTTTAGTGGTTCCCAATGTGTGCAGCGTATTTCCAAGTATAAACACAATAATTCCATATAGCTTTGATATATGTTGTACAAAATGAATATTCTTATTGAAATGTAAGGTGCTGACTAAAAAGAAATTAATATCGTCTCTGTGGAGGGGTGCTACATATATATTGTATATCCTTCTGTGGTGGTTTGTGTGCTCAGAGGCTGCACAGGCCCTATAACTGGGACTGCCAGGAGGTCCTGCAGCCACCATGTATGTTATGTCACATGGTGGTGGTCAGCATGGCATGTGCCTCCTCCTTCAGTTCAGTGTTCAGTTGGTGTTCAAGTTTCAAGTATAGTGTCCCCAACCAGGAGGGGATGACTGTCACACCCACGCATGAGGATGTCACAAGCATGTCACCAAGGGGGAGAGGAATAGTTCCTCTTGGAAGCATGAGTGGCTTGTAAGCCGCTCACCACACTGTACTACAATAGATGTATCCACCAAGGGATTTCTAATGATGATGAGGATTTTTTTTTTGCGACGACATAGGCCCATATAACAAACATCAAGTTAACATTTTAACGTCACACCAATGAATGTCCAACAGCCTTGTCGATGGGATATTCGATGAGACTTGTTATCAAGGGCCAGCGCCTTTAATTACCATGTGATTCAGAAGAATAAGTCAATGCTTAGAGATATCAGGTATCAGCTGACACTGTAGACTCTTAGATTGAATTTAATAGAACTTAGATCAGTTTCAATGAGCTGCTCAAACGTTTCACATTAAGTAATGTAGATTCGACTTATTGATTGTATATTCCATTACTACATGGCCACACTTTCTAAGACATGAAGTAGAAGATTTTTGAGAATTTGCCATACATTTATCCAAATAGGGTATCAAGGGAGACAAGCCAACATATGCACAGGTACCGACACATTCATGTAAAATTGTGTGATATAGTTTTCCCGCCATGAATATGACCTTAGCTTTCGAATGGCAGTAAAATCGATTAATCACTTACTCACTTACCAAATGATAGTCTGTGGAGTGATAAAACGTGTCGTTAATCCAGAAACCTTTTTCTGGGAGTCAAATGTTCGTTTTCCTGCCTTCCATATATTACCACTTAGACCTGGAAAGATGTTCCATAATCTATATTCATCAGTTTTAGGAAATGAGATATTCACATTCGGGTCCAGCCATGATGCCATAGAAAAATTACTAAACAACTAGATCATAAAACATCTGTTTCATACAGCCTTGCTCTCAGATCTGGTTCACAATTATACATAACAACACTGCGCTGTAGAGTGTTTTGACCTCACCAGGAACTCTGTCATCAATGGCGCCACCTTTTGTCTAGACCGCAGTTATCATTATATTATGTCTGGAAATTACCTCAGCTAAAAACATGTATATGCAGCAATTTGCGGTTCATATTTCCGTAATGCCAGTTTATAAGGTGTGGCTTCTAGGCGAGAATAGACTCCTAGTACGTGTCATATGATTGAGCAAATGTGGGGGTGCGGCTCAACTATGGGCGAGAATATCATACATGTAAATCTATACAATTATACTGCTCAAAATCTACTGCCACACTCTCAACCGCAATTATAAATGGGTTATAAATACCCCGGTATTGTGCATACAGCAGGATCCGCATCGGGTCATTGGTTTTGTACCTACAGCAGGTGGAACTGTATTGAAGAATAAGAAGCACTCTACTGTAAAACCCTTGTGGTGGGCTGACAGCGCAGCTATGCTTTAGAGTATTTCCTTTAAGTCAGGGTGCATCTTATACCTGGGGTGCATATTATACGGTACTTGTCGTAATACCCCGAGTATAAGATTTACCCCCTCCATCATGTAAGGCTCATCTTATGGGTGACCTTGAGAGGTTTAGTACTGTTCTATAGCATAAAATTCTCGCCTATAAGGCACACACTGACTTCATGCTGATTATAGAAGGCAAAGCTTTCCATTAGAGCAACCCCCCCCCGACATAGATATACATGTCTAGCCTATCTCTGTGGCGTTAATGTGGGATGGCAAGAATGAACTCCGTAGTCCAGTGGTGCAGTTCGATTCCAATGCGTCGCATGACTTGTCCCACTGTCACCAGGGATGACGTCATCAGGTCAGCTGACTCTCCCAGCCACTCAGAAAAGCGGAGAAATCCCACAAACCAAAAGGAAATCCGTGATGACAGGCTTGCACGGGTAGTTTCCTCCTACGTTTACACGCTAAACCATGAGGTGGCTTCCCCAAGCAGTATATGGAAAAGGGAGTAAAGTGACGGTTACTAGATGTGAGCGGATCCCATTTCAAGTGATGTTTGACGTGATAAACGTATTTTCGGGTTCCCCAATAAGCAGGATAATCAAATTTATGACAAGTTTGATGCATAAATCACGTTCAATCCGGACAATTATTTAAAGCATTGAAAGATCGGGAAATAGTCCCAGGGGAAATACATGCACACATTATCCCATGTTCTAAAGGGAGAGCATTTGTCCATTGATTAAGATTGTAATGCAGGCAAACTACCTTGGATGGAGGTGATTTGTATTTTGGAATTTAATATAAGTTCTGTGTGCAGAGGGGCTAATACAATGGTCAGTATTTGTGTCAGCCATGTGTGTGTGTGGGGGGGGGGGGGCTTGGCTCATCGCGACCTGCCTGCCCAGGGTCACTTTTAGGAGTCAATGAGTCACACCCAAAGCTCTCTGGCAAAGACTGTGGGGCACTGCGATTGGCTCAACGCAACCAATGACCACAAGTTTCACACACCATGTTAACCCAACCCTTCTGCCTCTGACCTCACTGGTCAATCCTGTGCGAGCACAGATTCTAACACGTTGGCCTTTGGACAATTCAATTAATTGTTCAGCGTTGTTTGCCCAAATACCACTGAGAGACATACACTTACAAATTGATAATTTACTATGATCCTTATCCCTTCCTGGGCCTTTTTTTTTTTATTTTACAACATAGCTCAATGACAATTCATCTAAGGATCAATGTCTTGTATTCGTCACTCGTGCTGATCTTAGATCAAGGGTTAAAGCTTAAGGATCAAACCATTGCTTTCACCAATGCAGCAAAGCACAGGCAAATCCTAGAGTGGTTCAGTGAAAGCTTCTATGGTTACATGAGATGGGGCTAGATGTAGGATATAACCATCGCCCGGGATGGGAGCCTGTTGGCTTTGGGATAGTATCTAATTGTGTGCAAGGTTACGGTAATAGGGTTGATTCCCATTGGGTGGAGGAAGGGGGTAGTGGTCAAGGGGTCGGGGGTGAAAGGGTCGAGCCAGCTTCCTGACCGGTCAATCCCCCAGCGCCCAAGTCAGGAGAGTCTGGCGCGCGCTCCATTAGGCTCAGACAGGGGTCGTAGGTCGCTGGGCGGCCGGGAATCACGACCAATCAGAGATAAACCCGGACCGTCAGCCAATCAATAGTTCTGCACGCATCCACTGGGGGTCAGTGCTTGTCCCTTCCCCTCACACTTTCTTACCTTTCTGCATGGCCGACGACGCCAGTAGCAGCGTCGGGGCGCTATTTGCGACTTGTGGCAAATTGTAAGAGGGTTGGGGGAGATGCAGTGGGACAGAGGACAGTAACAGTGATGGAGGGTAGAAGGCAGGGAGGTAGATACCCATAGGAGGGTATCGCCTCCAGTTTCTGCAGACCAAGAAGGAGTGATAGGACCTGGAGAGGCAAAGTGGCGTCCAGAGGCCTGCTCCATCTCAATGATCTAATCCATTCCCGTAATGATACAATTAGCGCCAACAGATACACGACAGAGACATGGCCAAGGCTGACAGTGGCCACCAATTGATCTCTATTCGTGACCGATGACTTGTCTTCCTCTGACGGCGGGGATTTATCCACGTTCTGTTTATTTGTAACTTGACTGGTAACTTTTAGCTTTGCAATAAATGGAGAGAGAGAAACAGAGACAGAAAGAGGCAGAGCGAGACAGAGACAGAGAGACAGACAGAGAGAGACAGAGAGGGAGAGACAGACAGACAGAGGCAGACAGAGAGACAGACAGAGACAGTTTACCTTTTCACAAATATTTAAACCCAGACAGACAGACACAGACAGACAGACAGACACAGACACACAGACAGAGTCAATGAAACAGAAATTGAGTGGGGGTCATATAGGCTATATATATATTAGCGATTTTAAGAAATGCTCGTGTCACATGTCACATAAATCCCCTTAAAGAGTCTACTATTGGCTGTGAAAGACACATAACAATAATGAAAGTGTAAAAGTTATTATACAGTCTTTTGTTGGAAGACACATCCTGTAAGTCTTTTCGTCCCCTTCTCCATTGATCGCACTCAGTAAGCGTAGGGTCACAAAGGTTGCTGAAAAGGGGTTATCAGTAACTGTTGTGCTGTTTGGTCAACATAAGATTTTCCATGGGTCTTTGTGAAAACATCAGATGAAGCGAAAATAGCATTGACCAAACTGTGACTGTCGCAGAAAGCCCCCAAATTTCATCCTTGTCCAATCTTCCCCAACCCCCTTCCAAACGTTTCTCCACACATCCCCATTCCCTTTGGCCCCTTTCATCACGCCTGTCTTCTTCTAGGTCCCCCTCACCATCCGCCTCCCCCATAGCCCACCAACCAATTGCTCCATGGGAGAGGCCTAGAAAGACTGCTTTATTCAGCCGAGGACTGCAGGAGGTTGCCGACAACTTAGCGGAGATTAGCAGTGGGCAGGATTTCTATCGGTGGGATCTAGTGAATCCCCCCTTGCCAATCCCCCCTGTCCTTCTCTCATGGGCGAGAAGTCCAATCCCTGGACAACTCTGGGAGGCCCTGAGCAGCATCGAGCAGCTCACCAAAGCTGGGAGGAATTTTGGGTGTTTGGAGGTGGGATTGAATGGTGAGCTGAGTGAGCTGCTCTGCAACCCCCTCTAGCCCCTCACCCTGCCTGTCCCCACGTCCAATGGCCGTGTCACCGCTAATCCCCCGCACGTCAAAGATGCTTGCAAATGCACCTGAATGCTGGTGGCAGCGCCGATGGTGGTGCCCCTAGTGGAGATAAGTGGGTGACTCTCTATGGGCAGAGCTGCGGCTATAGGGCTCAGTATTGAGGTCCAGTGTGTCCGCCATTGCTTGACCTGGGAACTGACGAGATAAGCACTGATAACAACCAGCATGATGGGTACCAGGTGTTACCTAATGTACCCAAAAATGTCTGCAGTGAATGGAGGGAATTGTCCCTATGGTTGATACTGTACCCCGGGTCAGCCCTATACTGTCGGATCTGCTCCCAAATACATGTTTCGACCTTTGGTGACCCCTGGTGACCTCTTAGACGTTGAAACAAATATTTAAACCCACTTCTGAGTACATGTATTGAAAGAGTATAATGTGATTGAGATCGTAGACATAACCATGGCCCTTTTCTTTCATAAGAATTTATTTGGAATTAGGTGTCTTTATTTGTATTGCAGTCAAAGGTAATAGACCACCTTGCAACATGGAGTAATTATTATAGAATAATAAGTTATGGGATGTACAGGCTCTATTAGGGAGTAACCATTTCAATCTGACTTCCCCACTCTCATACTTACTTTCTCTCTCACTCTATTTATGATTCTTTTTCTCTCTGTCTTTCGATCTCTTAATACACAGATCGAACTTGGCAGTTGTGTCTGAATATCTTTTTTACATCCTGATCACGATGGGGGGATGATTTCTCCATAAACTGCAGCCCTCCTATCGATCCTATCCTGCAGGTATCCCCTTCCCACTCCACCTTTCCCTCCTCACTCTTCCTCCACGGTTCCCTCCTGTTGGTGACACCAAGATGCATCAGGCTGAATCGTCCCCTAGGCACCTATCAGTGTTGACACACTTCACGGGGTGTCAGGTCCCTCCTCCCCTACCTCCACGCCCTCAGCGGCCTCTTGACACCACTCTGAGAAAAATAAAAAGGAAGGGGCGAGGTTAGATGCGTTTCCTCATGTTTGCTTGCATGCTTTTAGAAGCTGCTTTCACGCACAGTGCTTAAATTACACCGGCCTTGAACTGGATGGATATAATGTTCCCTTTGATGTAATTTCAGTAATTAGAGTTTGATGGGTGTGTCTGCATACACCTCTTTTTCCTTATTTAATCAGGAGGATGATTTAGAAAAAAACGATGCTTCTGTGGATAGACCAGACATTTAGAACCAAGCATTTTTGAAAGGAAGACAATTACAAATTTAGATATTATGCATTACTCATTGATACTAGACATAATTGCCAATATTAGTCTCCAACGTAATTAGAACTCTTTGTATGATCCTGACGAAGATTACAATTATATGTCGTCAGTTTTTATGAATCACACTCTATACTATATGAAAGTTATAGGCAGGAGTGGAGAGAAGAAGCTATCACAGAGACTACGGCTGGTCTAGAACTTTAATGTGTGACAGGTGAATCCATATGTAATGTATGTGTAGACAGGGGGGGGGGGCTCTATACTATGAATTGCAAAGTGCCACTAGACATGGCTACCTATAAAAAGGAGGTGTAGTGCTTTTATAGAGTATCCTTCAAGAATAATATTGTTTTGTTTCAAGGGGAATCAAATATAGGTAATCATAAAAAATATGATATCATTACCCATGACTTGGAAACATGCATGAGATGCATACCAATGTAAAACACTTATATTCTTGATTTCTGATTTGAATTGACAAACCTTCAGTATTAGTCATTCTCCCGTTTTTCAATCTATATTAACGTAGGACTCAACATGGTAAGTAGGTATAAAGGTCATAGAAAAAAGGTCAGGGGTCAAATATAAATAGGGTAAATACTTGGCGGCTCAACAAAAATGTCATAAACCCATTTCCCAGCAGTCGGCCACTTAGAAGGTGGCAGGGTCAGTAGACCAGTCATAAAATTGGGCAGCGTGTACTCTGGACGGCAGGACCACACCTCAGTCCCTTGGGTTTATGAACTAACCATCAAACACGTACGTATATTTTACATTCAGGAAGATGACTGATATAGGGTAGACTTTTATGACAAGCATGTTTTATTTTGGGAACCAGTTTAGAGTTTATATCCCCCTGGTATTGAAGTATCTATAATTGCAATATGCTTTGGTCCTTAAATTTATGGCACTCCAGGCGAGGTTTTCCTCTGGCAAATATTCGCGTTTTCCCAATGGAATAATTCACACTTATTTGTAAATTTAATATACTGGAGTGATAATGCATATCAATGAATATTCATCAATAAGAAGTATTAAATCTGTTAGATAATAGATGGGAAGAATAGCTTTGGGAAGAGACTATGAAAATAACTCCGCATATTGAACCTTAAAAAAGAACACGATTTGAGAAATAAACATCATTTTCTCGCTCACTGGTGAGTCTCTACGTAAGAAACTCTACATAATCGAAGTAAGTTGAACTCAAATAGATATAACAATCACGCGTCTTGAAAAATAATGTTGGCATAATCTCTGGAACAAATCATATAGACTCCTATCATCGCTATACCTCTGTCATTTCATCCTCCATATTTTGCATTTTGCTGTGCAACAGTAGGTGTAGGGATGCTGGAGGGAGGAGATTATCTCGGAAAGAGCAACATCTGGCATCAGTTTGTAAATGTATACCTTAATATCATAGAAGACTCCCCATGAGCAGGATAGGTTATTTGGCCCACATTAGTGTAATGATTTTATATCATACAGCTCGCTGTCACAGACTGAGAGCCATCTGTATTAGAAACTCACAGCTAGACCGGCTGCAGTCCCTGAGCTCTCCTCCCAACCCCACTATACCCCCCTCCATGCCTCTCCTCCTCTGGCTGCTGGACTCACTAGAAATAGAATCACTAGAAATGTTTTCAATTTTCATTTTCCCATTTTATTTCAATTATCTCATAATAAAATCAATGGACTGCAGCCAGTCTAACTCACAGCATACAGACCTTCACAGGAGGCAATTTTCGGAAAATTGTACAGTGTTGTGTATACACGACAGGGGCTGTTTTAAAGCAGCCCCTGTCGTGCCTGTAATTACCTGTGAAACATACCCATTATGCAAGAGAGGGAGTCGGTAAAATACTAAACTCAGATGAAATTATCTTATCAATGTCTGTGTAACTTATAAGTTCAATAGATGTCTTTTCCAAATCGAAAAAGAGACCAAATACTCAGGAGGACACTTAGTTGTTTAATTTGACATAATTGTGAAATGCCCTGCATCATGACATCTGTGGATAAACTCCATCAATCACTTTGTCCTCGGACATTTACACCTGCATGGAGGGAATATAAGCTCAAAAGAGTGTCCTCACAAGGACAACGACAACCAGCTGACCCTGACCATGGCATGACACTTGATATATTGTCAGACTAACAGATAATATTGATAATTAGAAGAGGTGAAGAAACATAAAAGTATAACCATTTTTCTTGACACCCAGTCAAACTCCGCAAGCAAAATGACCTCTCAGCATTGCTATACAAGTCACAGTGTCCGGTCTCGAAGGAACTGGCACCTGTGTGAAACGCGTAAATGTAAATCGAAGATTCAAATGATATAATAATCCAGGAAATATACAAAACAATGATCCTTTTACCCTTTACCAATTAAAGAAAATAGTAATAAAATAAGACATCAGAGGCATGATACATATATAATTATACATACTTAGGTGCATACAACGAAGGATATAATACTTCCTTGTTCACTCTGAGAAGGAAAGTAAATGGAAGCTTTGATTACACCATCTCTATAGCACTGCTCTAAACCTTACAAACGGCCCTACCTTGCAGACTGGCACGCCATATTAAATGAACATTACTGGAGGAGGAAGCCACTATGGCCCTGGCGGAAGCCATCTGACTTCTCATGCGTGGCAGGGGAAAATTAGGACATAGGACGCTGAAAATTTTAGTGGCAAGGGAAAACGCCATTCTAGGGGCCTAATGATGCCATGTCTAGTTTGAGAGGCAGTCAGGATGAGGGGAAGTTGGAGGGTTGTCTATATACTTGTACTCGTGTGAAGGTCGAAGGGGAAGGGTATGGTGGACAATAGCGCTTTTTGTAAACGTGGAAATATTCCAAGTGATACAAAGAAATGCCAATGAAATAGTCGTTGCTGTTTCATATGGATAATGCGATGTGACATTTAATTTGTTATGATACTGAGCTATCTATTTAAGTGCATTTTCGTCAGGAAACTGGATGATAAAAAAGCTATGCTGCTTTACATCAATTTCCACACACATTTTTAGTGTCTGTGTCTGCACCTTCTATAAGTGAGTGTGAGAGGCCAGTCAGCCTTTCTGGTTTATCACAGGTCCATTTTTATGTATACACAGGGACAGGGTTATACATTCATTGAGGAAACCATATCTGGCACCTGTGGCTGATGTGTGATGGCAAAAGAGCCGAGTAGCTTTTACCTGGCCACCTGTGGCCACTGCCTGCCCGGAAGACCAACCAACAAGTAATCCTCCATCCATCTTAGTTACCTGTACAGGCGGCTGATGAGCTCCACCGCGACCCAGACTGACCCCCCCCCCTCTCCCTCCAGTCCCTACTCCTCCAGGCCCCCACCTACCGACAATTCTTTGGGGGTTATTTCTCAACTTACTACGACCTCACATAGCCCCATATGACTGTGCAGAGACTGTTACAACTTAAAAGGGTGCGATCGTAGAATTTTTGGAAATGGCCTCATGACAACCCAACGGCCAGGCTTATTCGCCCAAAGCCTCCGTGTCCACACTCCAATCTCCAAGTACACCTACACAAAATCTTAACGTGCCCATGAAGAGCAACATTTTAAGAAGTTACTGACCCTCACCAATGAGCCTTAAATTTGATGTGGCACTATGGGCTCATATGTATGCATATTGGAAATTTGATGAAGCCTTATAAATCCACTGACAGAGGCGCCTTCTTTCATATAAGGCACCATGCTCGGGTGATCCATATTCGTTAATTCATGAATGATCCATGGGCGTTGACGGGCCTATCTGACACCTTGTTGAGTGCGACATCTCCCAGCTCCGTGTAGATTAAACGCTGACTGCCTTTTCACGTCAGAAATAAACTCCTGATAAAAAGTAATTCGAATAAGAACCAGCACAAAACGCTTGAAATCAATAACTATAATTCAGGATGGCATCCTCCTTGAAGTTCAAATTCATTCTTTTAATGCCGTATATGGTTGAAATCGGGAAAAAATCCCATCCTTGAAAATATTGTCAGATATATAAGTGTTAAAAGGGGGCCGGGAAAGGGGGGCTTCTATGGGGAAGGCGGCACTTGGCGGAGGTAGCCTCCGGTGCTGTCACTATGGAGATGGATCTGCAGCGTCATCATGGCAACTCGAGCAGCGAGCCCACCCCAAGGCAAACAGATATTCCTGCCCCCTAAATAATATATAAACCAGCCGGGTGTGAAGATGTATCCAAAAAGGCGATGGCCAACTGTTGGGATAAGGGTGGTCCAGTCAGGCAGAAAGCAACAGTGGCTGGTCACTCACCCAGCAGTGTGGTCGAGCTGGACAGCTGCCCATGGGAAGGCCTGACCCACGCTCCGGCGACCCACCCACCACCCAGTCCAACTGCCCATCCTGCCTGTGTTTAGGAACACTGTCAGAAGCAAACAAAAAATCCATCTTCATTGGTGTCCACTAGGTTGGCTTGGAGACGTTTCCCTTTTAAAACCCCCGATATGGACTGATATGGATCCCTCTTGGGGAAAGGGATTGGATTATGGTCCACTAGTTCTGCCAAGTTTAACTTCCGTGTGACCTCCCTGGACATGAGGTAAAAGCCTGACCTCCTGGTCAGAGGGGAGCTGGCCTCCACACCTCTAATGTACAAACTGTGCAGGGTCATGTGGTGTAGAATATTGATGACACAGCGCATTTACATTTAGTGTATAGTCGATAGAGGAGCAAGGGCATATCTGAAAAATAGATAAATAAAGACTACTCTGCATAGACATTGTAAAGGCCCCATTGGTGGAACTAATTGCATTTGTTCACCAATGCAATGCTGGTCCTGCATGAATATAACAATCGTTCTACCAATTTACCCATTCCCTCTGTATGCACACTGTAGGGTCTGTATGATACGTATATTAGACTGAAATGATGGATAGGTATGCACAGAACGGCACATGACATGAATGAGCACTGAGCAGGGTTGGACAAGCCCTATGTGTTGTTCCCACACTGGAGGACTAAGCCAACCCCCAGTCCTAACTGCATATACATATGTATTCAGACTGTCTCCGGTGGCTGTATAGAGCACACAGGAGGAGGAAGTTGAAGCAGAAATAGGTGGGAGGAGGTGGGACTGAGATGTGCCCTCTATAAGCAGAGCTTTTGTTTCTCTGCCTCTGCTTAACGAGCTGGAGTTGGAGACAGAGACGGATCACGTGGAGCCGGCAAACACAACCCCGTCCTCATGGGACTGACTCCTTTTTGCTCAACTTATCCAACGAGCAGCTCACTGTGGGGCAGCCTTCAAAGCCCGGCAGGCCTCATCGGTTAGCCTCCAGCCCCTCTGTCTCTGTCTACCCATCAATTAAGCACCGTGATGGTTTTGACTGATGAACAGTGATCTCTTGTTGGTGGTGCTTGGCTGGGTAAGTGTGTTTGCACGGGGGAGGGGTGGGTAGGAAGGAATGATGTGCTTCTTTTGAGCATTCAACTTGTCCTATGGCAATGAAGTCTACGATATATACGTAAAGCGTCATTTGGAATACTGTGGCAGTTTGATACTACAGTGCGTATAATGTGCCCCTCTCCTAACATGGTTAATATTCGTCCTTAAGGCACTGGATGCAAATACCTACACATCTTAATCCAGCCTGCCTCGATTGTAGCCAATCACCCACTGGTCACCCTATAACCCCTCCCCAAACCAACCCACCCAACCACTCCAGAGCATGACAAAATCTACACCCTGCTACTCAGTCCACCAGGGCTCGATCAATCTTGCAGAAATTCGATTTTGGAAGGGAGCAGGACACAATTAGTAGGCAGGTGAGGTAGGGGTGGGAACAGAATAAATCCGATGAGGCTTGGTTGGTGCTTGGAAAGGCAGCATGTGTGTGGGTGGTTGCTAGAGGGTGGGGGTGAGGTAAGGACAGGAGGGGGTCTGCCTGTATTGCGGATTCCTGCAGCTACAGTCCAGTCAGATCGAGACAACGTGATGAATGGGCTTTTGTTATTTTCCCTGGTGTTAACCCAACATGCCCAAGTCTACAAATACAGGCAGGTCTCTGAATTATAGATGACCAAAAAGAATCCCATATGGGACTCCAAAGGGGAGGTAGAGAAATTGTTCATGGCAGTTGGTCGAGATTTCTATTGATTTAAAATGCATTGGAGACTTCTAAAGGAGATGTTGCAAGGAGGTGGTGGTGTTGGAGTGACTGGCAGTAGGGTGAGTTGAAAGGAAAGTCTTGGTTTTACCCCAAATACCAGCTCCCGCTTGTGTGTGCTGCCAGTAGAAGAGCACCTTTCGTGGAATCACCGCCAGATGACAGTAGGAATATGGATGGTTCACCTGCTCCCCGTCACAATAATAGAACACAAAATTGAATAATCGGTCCCTTGCTTTAATTACCTTGGGGGGTTTCCAAAGATTCTCAGCTGCTTCCCGTGGATTCTTTTCATCAGCCCCAAGCCGAGATTCCCCAGCCACCGATCTCAGCGAAAAGAAGAGGATGAAAAAGAGCTCATGACGTTGTTGTAATTATGAGCACAATGAAGTTGATTTACGTCTTCCGTCATGTTATGCAGTATTCCAAGTAGGATCTTGTTTCTCCGTCTGTAGAGACGAGGTCACAAAATATTTCGTATGAGAGCTGTGTATAATAGTAGCCGTAGTAGTAGTAGTACATGTAGTAGTATGGTGATGTTAAGAAGGTATGCTTGGAGAACAGTACCGTTTTATATAGAGGGGAACAAACGAATTTGATGAGTTTTATTTTCGATATTATTCAGTGTATTAATAGTGTGGTTGCTACAAGTTTTCAACTCAAGGATACGATGAAATTCGCTAGATTCCGTAAAATAACTGCACGCTAATCTTTGATTATGGGCCACCATGTTAACAGGTTAAGCGCCACCAACAGAATGTGATGTACCTATCCTAAGGTCATCGGCCTCGGGAAGTGCACATTATGTCACTGAGCCAGGAAGACAATTCGAAGAAGGCATATACCAGATAGATGAAACATTTCAGGCCATACCCGTACTGAAGCTTGAGTTTTTTCACGTATTCTTAAAGTAGAAAGTACAATTATTACATTGATTTTTTTAAAGGAAGTCCATACCTTTTGACCGTAAAGGATCAGATTGGGGTATCACATAGACCACAGCTGTTCCTATTAAACATTAGTCATTGCCCATTTAAGACCTTAGCTGTCTGACGCTCGATAGATGCTTTTAAATAGGGGTAGACAGAAAAGGGGCATCTCAGTCCACAGCCTATCTTTGCCCTCTGCCCCTCTGTCTTCGTGACCCTTCTCTCCCTGCTCTCCTGTACCTCGCAAACAGTAATCTCTCTGTGTTAGCCCTCGTTACGATATCTCGTGTCCCATCCCATGCAATGTCCTCCTACCCTGATGGAACATGGTCCCTCGTTGATGACGTCACGTCAAGGGAGAGTTGGATAAACTCAGCGTCTCTCTGAACTCTGACCTCTAACCCATGAACCAAGGGTCATCAGAAGGGTAAGTGACCACGGCCCCTGTTTGCTGTGACACTGCAGTTGAAAGCATTGGGAGTAGGCAGACTCCCATAGGAAAAAAATGATGGCCTTGATTTTGTTTGATGCCAGAGTGTAAACTGTTCTGACATGGTTAAGCGTCATCTTACCTCACTGCTGAAAGACGCCCACATGATCCAGTATTTCTGTATAGTGCTAGGTGTAAGAGCCACCAATTGTTTGTTATTTTTTCCTGGGTTGACACCCTTTGCCCAAGGAGGCCTTTTTATATGGAGTACAGACAAAAAGAAATTGTTTCATGAATACATTTTTATCAATATTGAACAGGCAAATAGAAAAAAAAAAATGATACAAAGATGTTGATTTCAATAGAATTCAGTTCAAGAAATACATATGTTATGGTGACTCTAGACAGAGAGTGAAGAATTCCGTGGAAGAACAAGATAAAAAATTATCAGTTCATATTCGTACAGACACAATGTCATGAGTAGTTGTGGCATATAAAATCTGCAGTGCGAATAATACTATATACGTAGCTGTTTGTTCAGAAAATTAATGGTGGTTCCTCTAAAATTAGACGCAATTTCGTTGGATCCAGAGAACTAGGTTAATGTGAGGGAAGCTTTTAGTCAATCAGTTGGCCTTTGGCCTCGTGATAACGCCCCCAGAGAAGGGTTGTCCCCGGGCAGGGTAGGGTCTTTTTAACATGTTTCTACCCCGTGTGATGACTGCTGATAGGGCTTTTCAGAGGAGGAAAATAATGACCAGGTTCAAACCTGGTCAGATCTTGGGATGGAAGCAGGGAAAAGAAAGGGGGTCTCAGCCATTCAGTCATGCAGGTCTGGGATGGGCTGGCTGTCTGCCATCCAAGCAGTGGGGTAATGGTATTAGAGTAAAACAGGGTCAGATGTGATCCCAGGGGATGGGGTTGAGGTGAATTTAGTTGAGGGTTGCTGGAGAGAGTGTTGGGGAGGGGTCTCCTGACCTATGCAGTATGAAGTTGGGCTTATTGAAAGGCATCTGGTGTGAGATGGATGGAGTTGGAGTTATCTAGGTCGTGGATTCGTCAATGCTTGACAGACTGACCCAGTAGCACTCCTGCTAGTGGCATTCTCCCCCTCCTCCTCCTCCTCCTCCTCCTCCTCCTCCTCCTCCTTCTCCTCCTCCTCCTCCTCCTCCTCCTCCTCCTCCTCCCCATGATCCCCTTTTCCCTCTACCCCTGGCTAACTGGACAGCTGACACCCGAGTCAATAAGGCATCAGTGGCTGACAATCTGCATAATAACCTGGCCAGAGGTGCCAGGAACACACTGTGACCTAGTGACACCCTTTTGTCAATAATCCTCCCACTTCCTGACCAACCTATAGTACTGGGTTATATGAATGTATATGTGTATAGATTTTATAGGTTATGGCTGCCTTCCAACTAGGGATGTAGAACTGAAGTCATGCAAGTCCCGATGGAGTACAAGTACCGGTATATGCTATTACAAATATGCCAATAGCTGTGCAATATATACTTGAACTATATCGTAGCTTTATGCTTTAGAATCCTGACAAATACTGATGAACAGATGAATAGTACTATGTTCTCCGAAACCTTCGTGTAGTTATTTTCGTAAAAGTGTGTATAAAATGCTATGATGTCAAGATAAAGAATGTTATAGTTGACTGTACGTAAATACAATCCAAACCTACAGTGGCTTTTGCTAATATGATTATACTCTGGATTTATGACTTTGACTATTTGTATGTAACACATATCCAGTGTTTTTAATTGCCTATAGCTCTATCTGTAGGGTATATTGTTGTCATGTAGAAAGTAGGGAATGAGGTCATTGCCAGGTCAGCTTAGGGAGAGAAATGGAAACACAATACAACGAAATGGCAGTCTCTATGGAGGTCAAATTCTCAACATCCAAGGGAAATAACATTCTTGTCCATAGGGAGAATGATGTGTAAGAAAATATAATGATTGGTCTACATTTTGTCACACTAATTTTGAATTAACTCGTGATGTAGTCTAGAGACCCGGTTCCCGTCCTGTCAGAGTAGACAGTCACAGTGTCAGTACTTCGGGTATGAATCAAACGATACTACCGGGTCTTATTTTTCATTAGTGACATTGAGAGGACTATGTTATTACATTTGATATATTCAATGTCATCTGATCTAGTTTTCAGGAAGAAAGAATGGTGAAAGAATGTGTATCCTGAGGCTGAGGCAAAAGTCGATTGAGCTGTCACCAAGCTAAATAAGAAAAAAAAGAGAATGTGTAGGGAGAGGGAAAAAGTCTTAGTTCTCCACATTTTTATACAATGTGTCTGGTTGCTATGGACTGAAAACAGAAAAAAATGGAAACTATACTCAGGTAAAATAATGATGGCTTGTGTACAGCAATCGCACAGTCATGGAGACATTTGAACGCTTATACAAGTTTACTTGCTGTACGTATGTATATTCATCTTTTATGAGCCATTCAGAGATTAAGTTTGGAGTCAGACAGGGACAAATATTCGTTTCTGACAGACTTTAAGTGACAGCATCAACTTGTTGACACTTTGACAGATACTGTTGTGGGGTAATGTTTGTCTAAATGTCGTCTGCTCACACTCAAAACGACTGTTGACTAAGGCGGGAAGAATGCGACTGTCAGTGACCCATCGGTGACCTGACAGCACTCTAACAATTTCTCTGACTCTGTTACAAAAGTGGTCTTTATTCTCTCTCCATTATCAGGTTACATTCAGTGAAAATAAAACAGACGATGTGAAATATACATTAGATAACTTCAGACTCGACCTGACTTTGATGGGATTTACTTATGGTGTCTGAAGGAGGCAGTAATGGTTGGTTTTAGTTATTTACACGCTGAAGCGTCCAAATCCTAGTTCAAAATCCTGCAAATTTCTTGATCATGTCTTTCGATTTTGTTGGCATGTAGATTATACAAATCGAATGAGATCTCGTGTCGTGTGTTCAAACGAAAATTGGAGAAAGCAACTCACGGTCTTTGTCAAGGCCAACTCACAGTCTCACTGTAAAAGAACACTGCGTTCGCTGAACCTCCGTCGGTAAATCACTGATAAAAAAAAGCAATCAATTTCCCCCTTGTTTCACTAATTAGTCCTGCAACAACAGGCACCTCATGGTTGTTTTCGTTTAATTGGCGTTCTTGCTGAATGTGTTTTTGAAAACAAAGGTTTCATTTCCGAGAGAAAGAATTTCACCATGGCATACCGCTGGGCGCCTTGGCCACAGTGTCAATGGTCGTCAACGAGTTTATACCATGAACCTGCAACTGTCACTGTCACATCCATGGTCGGCCTTTGCAAAGGTTACCATTGACAATATGGTAAATAAATCGAGTTGGAAAATATCATACATACGGGCAGATTTACCGAGGAAAACCGAGAGTCTGAAAATCGCTGACAATGCCTCCCTGTACCGAGTTGACCCCGGGTAGCCAGACTGAGGCTGTGCCTCCCATGGCAAACCCTTTTCTCGTCCATTCACATTGGAAAAACAACGAAAAATCAGGAAAGGGTTAAGGCAGAGAAATCATCGCCGGGTTAACAGGGAGGGGTCGAGGTGGGGTGAAAGTGTTGAAATCACGGAAGGGAGTGGAAACGATCGATCACCGAACCAGAGGTAATGTATTGATGGCAGGAGCGAAAGTCGCCGGGCGGTGAAACGGCCCGTGATACCAGTTACAATGGCCTGCTCGGCAGTTGCTGTCGGCTTCTCCATAGTAAATGGTCGCCCATATTGAAATTGGGCGGGGAAGGGGGAGGGGGTAAGTGTAGGAGATAAAGTCATGGGGATCTATAGTATGAATCTCGGTGTTTGTGATCATGGGGTCGCTGGTCCAGGCATACACGGATCACCTATATCACTTACTCGAGTAAACAACAACAAAAAGACAAGGCTCTCCACGCACGTGGGCCAGATAAATGTCGTCTGCTTCACTTATTATCGCCCAGCAAGGCTCAGGCATCCGACCGAGAACTATTTGTGTTTCTCCCCTGAATCTTCAATTCTAGTTTGGGGCATATACCTTCAGAGCCAGAATTAGAATGACATGTACATTTTTTTTTCTATAGAATGTGTTCACTTCCTAGTGGATATACACGAGATGGGGGTGGGGTGGAGAGCCTGGAGATTGGTATTTAATTAGAGTAAATGTAATTAAAAGTAATGCATGAGGCCGAATGGGACTGACACTGCTCGATCAGGTCCTCTCTTATCCATTACAAAAAAGGACCAGATATCCCCATTGGGTTTTTGTCAGACGATGCATCAGCAGGGCAGGGAACGCTTTATTTCATCTATTCCCCCAATCGCTGTTCCCGCCTTTCTGGGAGAGAAAAGTCGTCTGCTCATGTCGAACTTGAAGAACGCGGTAGAAAGAGGAAAGAAGAGACCGGCGCGTATGGAAGGTATACTACTGGGAGGCGAGAGGCTCAGCCTCAAGCGCTGAAATATTAATAAAGTGATTCCCCGGCCGTCAAAGAAGTTTGTGGTGAGAGAATATGTTAGGCCGCCAAGTAGTCCCTTGGGTGGTGCAGTGTAATGAGTGTTGGTGCTACGGCGGAGGGGCCGGGCCCCCGGCATTACACTCCTGTGACCACCTGATCATTTGTCGGTGAGCCTCCCTTGAGGAAGTGAAGGCAAAGTGAGTAGCCTCTGGCTGAGGTTTAATACACGATCCTTCCTCCATCCACTATTTCCCAATCCCCCAGTTTGCACCTTGATACAATATAGATAACACTAGTGCATTAGTAATACACTCATATATATCTGGTGCTGTCAGCAGTGGTGAGAGTCAAGGGGTTTTGATACACCCTGCTACCAGAGAGACTATAGAAGGTATACATTTTATATTGGATTCTGTCGGAATCTGTTGACAGCCTCCCTGGCTGAGAACTCCCTCCCATGTCCCCATCAGAGGTCAGGAGGAGGGGTCAGGTGTCTAGGCCTTCCATCCATCTCCTTTCCGCCAGTCGACAGCTCCAGACCCTCTCATCGGGTGTTAAGTATTCATGGTAGTGGGATCTGTACGTCGGGGGTTGTAATTACCAACCTCACCTCATCCCCCTCCCTTACTACCCGATAATCCGGCCACCCACTCACACCAACCCACTAATCCGCCCGGGTTTCCTGCCTTTCCACCCCAAGACCAATTCCTCAGTCACCCTGCGATTAACGCCCGATGAAAATCTCCTATATTCCCCCACCCCCTGGAGGACGTCACAGTGGTGAAAAAGATGCACGCATGTCATGAATAGCTTCTCGCAGCATTATACCGGGCATGGAGGTGCTAATGGAACAGTTAGGATGTAGTTACCATGCAGTCAGTCCAACACATGTAAATAAGTCTTAGTGCCAACATGTTTTGACCAAACCAATCTCCGAGGAGGATATAAGAAAGAATAGATTCCTAACTCGAAATTCAATTTCGAGTTGAGGAATTTCTCAACTAGAGAGGTGGTGAAAATATTGGGAACTCTCTTTGTGTGTCTATACATGCAACCAAAAGAAATGGGGTACGATTAAACGAAGCATTTTGTCTGGCTCTCCTATTATTACAGGAAGGAGACTGTGATTTACCTCAGGACAAGAGTCTGTAATACTCTGTAGAAAGTCTACTGGTAGTGGAATGTCAATGGGGCAAAGAAATCATTCTTTTCTTGGGGAGGGGGGGGGGGGTTACATGCATCATGCCAGCGGAAAATTCCCCTCTGATTTCTCCACCCGGCTGACATCACCAAGGAGCCTGTTGTAGTTCAGGGGGACAATTTGTTCAGGAAGAAAAAAGGAGAAATTCACAATACGAATGTAAGCACCTGGCTATAAATAAACAAAGCGTACTAGTACTATTACAGGTAAGGAGGGAGGGCACACACTCCTACATAGAGAATGCTCCATTGTAAGGGGCTGCCCTTTGGCACTCAATCCTGAGTTCCCTACCCTTCTAACCAACAGGCTACCTCAGGTCATGAGATAAAACACCATGTTGAATCACCTGCTGGTGTCACCCATGAAATTGAGACTTTGAACTTCAGGATCTTGTGTATGAAGTTGGAGGAAAAGTTCTACGAGGGAAATTCTCAAATGACATGTAAAGGAATTTCTATATGTCAAAATTTTCTCTTTCTATAGTTAGAATATAATGACTGCTTTTGGGGTCATGTGAGGAGGGGGTGATGGTGACATAGTCATATCGATTTGTGACGGCCATATCTCATGACAGGAGGTATGGGGAGGTGTCAGTTTCAGGGGTGAAATGGGATGTAGAGAGAGTAGCAGTGGTAGGTGTGGCGAGGGGGGGGGGGGGGGTTAGAGAAAATGGGGTGATGGGGTGACTGGGTTTTTGGTTAGGGGCGGGAACATTAGCCTCTGCCGCTTTACCATGTCCATCTGTGTGGAGAAACGGCCGGTCGTTGAGAGAGGAGGGAGGCTGGTGTCAAGGGGTGGGGTTTCTCCCAGCCCCCCTTCTGGGGTGACGCTCATTAGGGGAGAAATAAACTGTGCCTGACCCTGTCACGGTGCCAGAACCAAGTTTGGGCTCACCAGAGACGGAAGAAACACTGGAGCTGAGGCAGCAGGGATATGTCTTTTACTGGGCATTTTGTGGAATATTTTGTCTTTGAACCAGGTAAGGATTTGTAGTAGAAACAGGGATATATAAGTGACCATATAGCTTGCAGAGGAGATTGGAGCTGGGCTGCTCTGTATAGAACATATAAAGAGTTTCTCAAGTGTCACCTGGCTCATTGGCGTGAATGTCAAAACAAAGAAGGCACCCCTTCAGCCATCTACCAGACGTGGTTGTGCTATTGTCGTGGTACACGCCCTGTTTTGAATATCAATCTAACTTTTAACTTTGTATGTACCCTGTGAGACTCCATCCCAATGCATATGGAACTTTAAAAGCATGTCTTTGGGACACCTATTTGTGCACAGTGCCAGAAATGTGAGGGGATTTCCTGGATTTCTCCCCTTGGCCTCTTTTGCATATTGGTTGGCTTCATCCTGTATATTTCTGCCTCCAGCCGCCCGCCCCCTCTCCAACCACCTCTCCCCTTACAGTTACAATGATGCATCACCCTGTCCCCAGTGTGTCTGTTAGTACGTATGCGTGGAGTTAGTATTCTCCTTCCGGTGCTCATTTCGACCCGTCAGCGTCGGGCGGAAGTCCCCAGCCAGGGGGTGTTGCTACTGCTGGAAGTGGGTGACGAGATCTCACAAGGGTCCGCGAGAATCTCTCCAGTTCCGGGATCCACCTCGTTTGTAGTTTGGTCCCGTCTCACGGGAGTTCTCACATTTTCCGGGCGCGGTGCGGCACGCTCGTGCATGAAATGGGACGCAAGCAATCCAATCTGGTTAACTGATGGGATCAATAGCATTGTGCAGATATTGGCCGCACCGTGTCGCCACCGACATACTAATGGCGGACGCCGACCCAGCAACGGGTCATGATTCAGACACAAAACAAATAAATCCCCACCTCCAGTGATCAACCGTTAATATGGGGAGCACAGGGAGGCTGGGTAGGAGGGGTTTGAGAGGGGATCCATTCACCTCTCCCTGCGAATTCCTTAATCAAGCCTCCTCGTTATTTTTCCCGCTTAATTTTTCTCTGATAAATTGCTGCAGACGACACTGGGAATGAATCGACGCCCACAGGCCAAGATGGCCATTTTTCGCGCGCTTCTATAGTTGTTTTGTCAACACTGATTATGTCACTAGTGCAGCTCATCAGGGCCCCATGAGGAGGCCTAGTCTAAAATATGTCGGCTTCATTTAGTTTTCCCTCCTCCCTTTCTTCCCATGGGACCCATACATATGCACACACATGCGCCACGGTCACAAGCGCCGGCCAAAACTCGTAGCTTTTGAGAGACTCCCGAGATTGAGAGATGTGTGGGCAGATTAGAGGGGGCTGTGGGGAAGGCAATTTTAGCAAATTACCTGCCTGACTCAAATTGGCACGCCAGAGGGCCTTGATGAGCCTAACACTCGGGTTTCTAAGCTGTTTAGGCTTAGTGAAGGCGTCAAGGGGGTGGCCTACCGGGCTGTAATTGTCACCAAGGGCGTCCGTTAGGCTGAATGCATACCACATCACTGGTGACGTCATATCCATCAGGACTCCCCACGAGGTGTCTTCTATTTGAGGCTTAACATAAATCTCACTAAAACTAGCCATTTCTCCAAAGTTAACGAATCTAAATTGGTACCTCTTAACCCTAGAAGCTTTGTTTGCCAGTGAGTTTAGTAACAGATTTCCCCCGTTTTCGTTGTCAATGAGGACCCTTTGAACGTTGAATCACAAGAATATATTTATTTGTGTCATCTTGCATATATAAATGCACATGGTTGAACTATGTACGTCGTACATCAGTATGCTTGTGTTCCATTCCTCTATCAAACTTAATCCATTTTATTTTTATCATGATTTGGTTGCCATGGAAACTAAATGGAAGAAAACAAAACTTGTTAGCTCTTTTTCAATAGGCCAAAAAAAGGTTTACGGTCACCCGACCGTCCTCAGCTCAAAGGGGTCGACCTCAGCACTTTTTGAAGATTTTTTCAAGATTTTTTTCCCATTTTTTTTTCAAAGTTTTCATCTCAAAATCTATATTCGAATTCTATACACACATTCTCTCGGATCCTATGCAAAAACACCATCATTTCTTATAATAAGGAGTGAAAACCTAGCAAAGTATGACTACTGGTATAATTATGAGGCATTGGATACTAAAAAAATCCGACCTACCTACCTCAACTTTTCTTACCATGTTACCGGAAACATACCTTTTTTTTGGCCTTAGAACACCCTTACGGGATAGATGATTAACAATATTTTCTGATTAAAATAAGTAATGGTTGGAGCCTAATCTTGAAATCATTATCTGGAGAATCCCCCCCCCTGTAAAAAAAGTGAAACGTGGGTGAAAATAGGGGGAAAACAGCAGAAAAGAGTTTCAAATTGTAAATTTGTAACACTCTAGGTTGTAGAAAAGATAAGTCAAATCGAAAAATTTCGTTTGGCTTATTTTCTTCAAATTCTTGAGTATTTAGACCTATGACAGCAAACAGGGAAAAAGGTCAGTGTACTGCCAATGAAGTCATGGTTTTATCTTTCTTACAGATCACGTCTTAGCTTGTGGTCCCGGGCTTGTGGTCTTGATCGAATTGTTGTTTGATTCAGAGATACAGCTTCCATATATCTAAAATTTAGGCTGATTAATAAGCTTTTGGCCCAAACGTTTAGTTGTTGTTGTCTTGAAGGCCGGGCTTGAAGGACTTCCTTTGATGACTAAGGCTGGACCAAAAGTATAAGAAAAGTCAAAAAGTAATGAGTGAACGAATAAATATATAAATTGATACATAAATAGATAGAAGGACAAATAGAATAACACATTGACCTTTATACCTGCAAACTTCTCAGTTTTCTTGGCTTTCTCTTTTTTTTTTTCTTGGAGATCGATCTGGGTCAATCTTGTGATTCGTCCAGATCCAATGAGATCTCCTCCTATCACTTAGGAGGGGGTAGTTGAATTTAGAGAATTAGAGAATTTCGATGAACTCAGCTTTTTTTCTCATTCGGAGTTTGCAGGTATGGACCTTAGTATACATTTTGCTTTTAGTCACTCAGATCAGAAGCACCAGGCATTATAAACTTTAGATACATGTATTACACCAAATGTTTTATTGACCCAACTTTCCATTTCCATATGGATTCAGCAATATTTTATCTTTTATAACAGACTTTTCGTTGTGGCCTCGCTTGTGAAATTGAATATTTCGAATCTTGAGGGCATTAAATAAAAGTACTAAAAAATATATGTCACAACCGGGATGTCACACAAAACCCAACAGCAGTTAAATAAACGCATTAAATAAAAGGTTTGGTTAAAGATAGATCACAAGAGCGCCGGCAAATTGTCGTCATCTGTCGCCATGATTGGTCATCAATGGTGACTCCTTTTTGAGTGATAACTCATTCAGTCATCTTTCGCCACTGTGTGTTAGACTCATGTGGCATAGCAATTACTATTCCTGGTGATCTTGTGCTATAACGATGCCGTGTTCGTTCTAGCGACATGTGTGAGCCACTTCACACAGGTTGACGAGGACTCACAACAATTTGCTGGGTACATGTTGTAGCCTTCCTTCTTTGCAGTCCTGTACCTTACATGTTTTACATGTAGCAAGGTTTCACAATACCTTTAGTTGATACAGTGGCTAGAATATCTCATAAATACTCAGGAACTATATATATATATATATATATATATATATATATATATATATATATATATATATATATAGTGATGTCACTTTTTAAAGAGTAAAGCAAATGTCTCTAACAAAAGTATATGCACATTTCTCATTCAACTAAAGAAAAGAGAGGTACATGTATCCAGAAACATACAATCCCGATGGCCTTCTATTCCTGTACAAAAAGTCCTGGAGTTTCACATTCCCTCCTCCAGTGTTGCATGGGGTGAAGGGTTCAGTAAGTTGAGTGATGACTTTGCACCCTGGATGGGTTTCAGGGTGACGGGTGCCACTGGTGGTGCTATTGGTGGTTGTGGGAGGGTGGGAGTTGTGATAGGGAGGAGCTGGTTCTGGTGACCAAGTTGGCATACTGATCCCCATCCTGCACCCCCTCCCCGAACAGACCATTAGCTCTGGCACTGTATTGATCAGTGGTGGAATAAATCTTTTCTGGGACGGTTAACCCGCCCTCTGTGCCCACCCCAGGCCACCGATAACACCACCCCAATGGCACCAGGGGAAGGGTGATGGGATGGGGGAAAGGTTGGGGAAGGGGAGGGGGGGGGGTCCTAGCCCTGAGACCCTTTACCCAAAACCCCCGCACACTTTTACTCCTAATCGAACTTCAGTGCATGGAGACTGCCAATCCTCTTTTCCAACAAGCTGTCCCTTGAGAAACCGCGGAGGTTCCTCTGGTATAGAGATTAGGAGGGGTTTTTTTTGGACGGGTTTTTTAAAAGCAAATCTCAGGCAGGAGGAAATTGGACTAAGCCCAGTTGGCTCAGCAGTGACACACTTTCTGCTCCTTTGATGTCTGCGCCAGCCAATCAGATAGCCGCTCACTAATGGGACCTAAATGGCCATCCCTGCTGTGCCCGGCTCAGTTTGGACAAATCAGTAAATCGCGAAAACACCCCCACCGGACACTCATTGAATATTCATGAGTGGCTGCGGACCTTCTGTGTTTTTATTCGCAGTCAGATCATAAAATAAATCAACTATGTCGAGATATGATGAACCCCTTCAATCGGGGTAGCCTGAGCTGCCAGTGAGCACTGTCCCACCCTGGGTGCAGCAGCACAGGACCCCCTCCCTCCCTCTCAGTGTACTACATCCCTGGAGTCTAAACAACCAGCAAAACTCGGGTAAGTCATCACCACTTTCATCCAAATCACAAACACAACTTTCTATAACTTTCTAAAACTTTCATTCGGCAGAATCGAAGCATTTCTAAACTTTCAAACAGAATCCGTCCGCAAGAACTGTCCCAGCCTGGCTCATGTGCCATGGCGCGAACTTGGTAGTGTTGTGGTGGACGCTGGATTAGTCACTTGGTATCTCGGGACGCTGCGAGAGTCTGATGGGATGGGGGAGAGAGAGGATGCTGCTGCTGCTGTTGTTGTTTTGTGAAGGCCACGACGCGTCGCTCGTGTAGCCTTGCATCGCCATGCGCCACGCACAAGGGGTGAGGAGGGGAGGAAGGAAAAGGCAAGGTGGCATTGATACCAAATTTTGAAAGTTCCAAAAGTAACTTGCCTTTAAACTTATGGGGAGGTTGCAGAGGTGATTCTCTAGCAATTCCACAACACAATTAAGGAAATCAAGATTTGAATTAAGTTAAAAAGATATTTTACAGATCAGCGTACAGTGCCAATCCCAGCTGAACCCCAATCATCATGAAATGCTCCTCCTGTACGAAAGGAAACAACCCTCGAACCTTGGGAACAAGATGACCCAGTTGTGCCATGAACCATTAAATACAACATTTCTCCATGAGCATTATATATATATATATATATATATATATATATATATATATATATATATATATATATATATATATATAAAGGGACACATGGTATCTGTGTATTTTCCTCTTTTCAAAATATCTGATTTAATTTCCCCCTCATACAACTCTATTGATTCCAATAATTGTAATTGCTCATACATACAATGTCATATGGAAATTAAGATCAAGGGCCAAATGCATTCTTTGTAATTATCAGCTACCAGTGTAGAACTGTAGACATATAGACGTAAAGGTTAGTGGTTCATCACATTCTTAAATACATCACTTTGCGGTTTTGTACTAACGACAGTGATTAGTTGTAAAGTATGGTCTGTGCTAGAGTTCAACAAAGAAAAGAAGGAAAAAAGAAAAACCATAGAAAATATAAAGAAACTCCAAACAAAGTTTATTCCCTTGTCGTATAGTTAAAGTTAGGGGTTTCTATTACTAGATGTCGCTGTGCTTTTGTGTTGTTGTCCTCAGATAGGGTAAAGAATGCAAGGGGCGTGGCCATGTGTTACTTGGGAATGTTACTTCGTATACACCTTTGAGATCACCGCTTGCAGCCATTGAGTTCTTATGGTGAAATTAAGATAGGCCTCAAACAAGAAGAAAATGCATTGCATGGTTGAAAATATGACTGAGAGGCCTCGAGGGATAAACCACGGGAATACCTGCAGATATGTGTTCAATATGAATATCGAACAGACTGATAAGGTAAATCGGAAATCACTCTTTTTAAGATTTGTGACAGAAGTGCATTAATTCTAACCATTTCCCACTCATTTCTACCTCTGAGAATTTTAAATTCGAGAAAATTCTGCCTTTGAGCTACATGTACTTACCCTGAGAACCCAAGAAACCCAGGGTCAGTGAGGGGTGTGTACGGGTAGGAGTGGGGTAGGTGGGGAAGGTGGGGTACGGGAGAGGGCGAGCAGGCAGAGGAGTGCCAGTGGAGAGGCATTTCCCTACCTCCATGGAGGACAGAAACATGTTCAATTATAGTGCACTTTGGTTGGTGTCCGGGTTGGTGCACGTAAATCACTATTACCGTCCTGCCGGGGGAAGCAGTGGACTCTCCCTGGGTCTGTTTGGAAATACTGGCCATGCACCCCTTAACCCTAACCCATAATCTGTGCATTAAGCTTCCCAAGGAGGGCCTTTTCCTGGGGCCTCAGGCTTATGGGGGCGGGGTACGTGGGCGGCAATAATTCTTGTAATTCAATAAGTGTCACACCAGCAAGAAAGGCTGCCACTGACCACAGGAAAGTCCATTATCTTCTTATATTTGCCTTAAGTAGTGTTACTATACGTCCATAGTATTCAGGAAAAAAAAACTTTCTATGTTGACACATTTATTTCACCCCTCTCCTATGTCCCTTTTAAAGTTACCTTAAGTGGTGGAGCCAAACGTATATCTCTGCAAAGAGTGGTAGTGATATAGAACTGAATCTAATGCGTGAGGTATCATATTGGAGTTTATTTTGATTGATACCATGGCTATTCCTGATTCACCTCACACTCAATATTTAAGGTTAGTTCATTTTATGGATTGCTCTTCAGTTCATTTATAATTGTGCTCATTCAATTTTGACTAAAATTGATAATATTGTCCATAGCATATAACAAAGAGCTACACTCTATCAGTCTTTGGCGTTATCATATTGAGCTATAAAGGAAATTTGTCCCTGATCTGAATTCATGTGAGCTCTCTGGGCAAATCAGAACTGAATGATTTAATGGAATTAAACAAGGTGTGAGGAAATATTTACAAGCTTTCCAAATTGGACATGCATATGGGT
The DNA here is from genome assembly GCA_949317995.1 of Acholoe squamosa. Classification (NCBI taxonomy): domain Eukaryota; kingdom Metazoa; phylum Annelida; class Polychaeta; order Phyllodocida; family Polynoidae; genus Acholoe; species Acholoe squamosa. Next base: position 36,053,208 of record OX439048.1, on the reverse strand, counting down.
TTGCTTCTAAAGGGGCACTCAAAAAAGTGCTACCATAATGAGGGGAAATGAATTGTTTCCCCCTTTTTCTGTTGGACTCTGATGGTTGTGCAGTCATGGGGCTGGCTTTTAATAGAAAAGTTGATTTATCTGAGCCGTAGAATATTCTGAGTTCTCGGCCGGCGTAACATGTTTTATGTCCTCGCTATATGCTCTGGGTCCTGGGAGAACCATAACTGTCACACCACAAGAAATAAACAATCACAAACTTTCTATCATGCCACAGATTACCCGCACTCTGGCCCCGCCCCCTTCTCTCTGTGAGCCAATCAAATCAGTCTCTGCCATCCTACCACGTGATAAACCCCGACCAATGAGAACGCAAGCTTGAGGGAGTTAATGAAAGTGTTACGTAATAAGCGACATCATCCATCACACTTTTGGCCTGTTTTATCGCCCACCGGGCGTTCCTTTGACCCCAATATTTTACCCCTTATTTGCTTATCCTCAGTCCGGGGCCCCACCCGTTTCCTGGCCATAGTTTACGGTTGGGATGGGTGATGTGAAATATGGATAAAGAGAGGTGTCATTGCGTGAAATTACTTTGGACTTGATGGGACTCGCTCAGCATGCTAATATGGTTGACTGTTAATAATTGATAGTGTCACGCTCACCGTCTAGGATGTTTTAGGGACAGGAACTATCGTGATTTACAATCATGAATTATTCGTGACTAACTTAGATAAAAACCTGGTTTGATCAGAACAAACAAGACCCTCTAAAAGACACCCAGATAAATATGCAAATTCGTGCTAGGAGATATTGATAATTATGGAGGTCTAAGTGACAGTGTAGGAACCATGCAGGTCCTTATGACCATGATAGAGTGTGGCGACATTTGTTTACTACTGTCTTTTATTTTTCAGTAAGCTCCTTCAAGTTCATTATTGAATTCATCTTAAGGCGATTTTAAAGTGTGCGAGCCATATTACATTATTATATTTACCATATAGGAAGACGGATCGATAATTTAAGAGAAAACAAATTTAGAGAAAAACTACTTTATGAGGAAAAACTACTTTATGAGAGAAACTTAAAAGATTGAATTTTCAAAGAATTGAAGAGCCAAATCGTTGTGCAAATCAGTTTTTGTGATCGCGCTTTATGATTTCTTCTACAGTCTTTCTTGATTTAGATAGAAAGTAAGATGTGGCCAAAATAGATCCATGTAGTCTTAATTGATTTATAGGCTGATTACTTTCTTCACATGACTTCTTATTTGTAAGAATGAAAATTATTCTTTTGCGAATATAAGTTCAACAAATTAGTCAATATAGACTAACTGTTACTAGTAATTAAGAGACACTAGAACACAAGTGTGGATACAATTATGTGTGTTTATTTTAAACTTTATACAACATGAGTACGATGGGGAGCCTATACCAATATGTATGTACATTCGCTAAGACACAATTAGGACGCCTCAACACACGTGGGCACTGTAAACTGAGGCTCAAAGTCAATGAACAACTCAAGGTCAACGGTAATCACTGTATCGAAGGAACAAACCATATCAACACTATCACGTGATCACTCATACGACCTTGACCTTGCACTAAGGCAAGGTCGAGTAATAATGACGACCGATTCAACCAAACCTTACATTGAGTTACGTTTTACCATTAACTGAATCAAAGAACATATCACTATATAGATGACTTCCACAACATAGTTATCATGTATATATTCCATCGATTTCATTCTTTTTTAATCTCTCTTGTGTACTTATACACAAAGTGTCCATACTATATCCAATGCTCTACTTCTTTGATCTATAACGTACAACGTTTTCTGTATGATACTGATGTTCTGATACCATTCTTCATTACTAAGCCACTCTTCAGTAGGAGCATTTTTCAACTTTCTGTGTCATGAAATAGTATTACACTACACACTCTATTTGGTCCAAATATCAGTGTATACATATACCAGAGTAATGTCAAGATCAATATGGATTTCTGTGGGTAATCTCTTAGCATACCAGGAAACATAGGCTTGGGAAAACGACACAATTTTCATTAAAGACAGAAGGAGGGTATTCCCTCACTCCTTACATTTTTTTATTTCATAGTTACTGAGACACATTCACCTTTTAAGGGTTAGTTTCATAGGATTACAATTTATTGTGCTCTGTTCCTCAATCTCACTTCACACACACATTCCATGTAACACCATCAGTTTTGATATACAATATGATTAATGTCTTGTAACATGATTGTTATACATAGCTGCACAAGTCCAAATCAACCCCAGCTTCTCCAGCCGTTTAGACAGCCTATCTTCTCATGATTTTTAACTCATTTACAAACACTAGTGACATCATTACTATACAGGTGTAGCCTTCTTCACATGTGGAAGAGTTACAGCAGGTCTTGAGAATACAGTGAAGTCAAGACTAATACCTAACTCTTGTCCTGACAAAGCAGTTTAGTACCAAATTCAGAGAAGGAAGTCCATCTTCATGACCAGTTATAGATACAATTAGCAGCATTGTATAACTAGAACGTGTACACTCAGAAGAGGTGTGAGAATGGAGGCGTATATTATAGTGGGGGTGTGGGGGGATTAGGGGACAGGGATTAAGGGGGAGAGAACAGTGAACACTTTAAACTTCATATTTTTCTACAGTAAGGGGTTTTGGGTTCGATGTCGAATAACATCCAACAAGGTTAGTTAATATAGAAAACTATTTAGCGACTACAAACATCCATTCATCAATACCATGTTCAATTAATAATTATAATAATATTAGTATATTTATAACCATTCAACTTTCATAATTTCTTCAATAAAGTAAATGATTTTTTACCCTTTCTTTGAGCCTATGCAAAATAACCCTTCTTTCCTAGTCTTGCGCAAACAGGAAGCAAGAGGCAGGCTAAAAAGTCACCTGTCATCTCGCACATGCGCATTGGGTGGATTAGTCATTTGACCAATACCCTGACTGTACCAAAACCACATCTCCTGTATACAACGTCAATCATTACATGACGTTATAATATGACGTAGTGTGTGACATCATGACTCACAATATAGCATGCCCCAAAGTCGGATAGTCCCAGGCGGAAGTGGTCCTCGCAAAGCATTCTGGTTGGACCATTTAGAGTCTGGCTCACAGAGTGATCACCACCAGGTCCTCCCAACCATAAAACAACAGAAAGACAAAAATAATAAAACAACAGCTGTTAACACACACGCCCTATAAGAGACTCCGTGGATACTATCATATAACCTGAAACAGCGCCTACGGGAGCACTGCAGGCTCTAAGGGGGAGAATAAGATAGAGTTGATGCGATAAGGAAGAAGACGCCATTTCCAATATCCATTTCCCATGGTCATTATTGTAAGCAATATGTTTTCCTATCGGTGGAGGCTGAACATAATTCGGAAGTACTTAACATCAATGGTTTATTATGATTTACCCTGGTTACCATGGTTACCATGTTGTGTTTTGAAACTTTCTACCCTGTTTACCTTCCACAACATTTGCCTTCACTAGGTTATGAAAAACAAACAAACATATAAGTGTGTACATAGTAATAGTTTTCAAAGTTCAATTTTACCCTGGAACCTTGTATTATAGTCCTGCAAAGAGTGCTGGACTGGTGTTGTAACTTTATAGTCCAACCCTAGAAAGATATGGACTTATAGAATTAAAATTAAAATTAGATCATCTATAAGATGAGAGGAGGGTTTCTCCTATGTATATACATTCAAATGCAATTCATACCATGTTTTCCAAGTTTAAAAATGACAAAGTTTTTTTCTTCAAATATGGCCTTCAGTGCCTAACCTTGTTTTAGGACATAACTATTAAAACAGTTTCAATATCACCTCAAAATAAATGCAGAAACATTTATATTGCATACAATAACAGTGATTGATTTTCTTGCAACTAAAATCGACCTACAAAATATCTTTCCCTACAAAACTACAAAACTTATAAAAAATTGTCAACAATGTTACCATGTGTACCGTTTCTGGCAGATATTAGTAGAACTAGGTTAGATTGATTCACTTCCTTCGAAAGTGAATAAGAATAATGTTTGCTGTAAATTGACCCTGTACCGAGGAAAGATTGTCGATGATCTTACATAACATACATCCCTGTTTCTTTTCCATCTGAATAACTTTGTCTTCCCTTGGGATAAGACTTTTATGCCTCCAAAAGGAAGCAGTTGTTAGCTTAAACTACACTTACAGCGACCTGCCAAGTCCAAAGACTTTTACAGTACCTACAAATACATACACACTATCATCACGACATTACCACAGGCTGTGACGTGTTTCCATGGTGACATGACGTCATAATTACCCTGACCTCCTAGCATATCATTTCGATATTAAGCAGAAAGTGTTGAGACATGTTTTATCCATGGAAGACTGAACTAAAGTCATGTCCAGCTCCCAGAAGGTTAAAGCATAAGCAGCAGTAGCAGCAGTTCTATAGAGCAAAATCCGGGTGAAGAAAAATAATTTAAAGGGGTAGTTCTTTAGGGTGTAACAGAAACAACGCTTTTACAGCATAAAAGAAATTGATACGGCGGCGCCATTCACCCATGACTTCCGCTTCCGTCTCCCAATCCTCCCTGGGGCAAAGTTCTGATTGGCTCAAGTCCCTGGCTCAAGTTGTCCACGTGACAGCTCAAGCGTGAGTGCTTGTGTAGTCGAAGTAGTAACGTTTTTAGTTCCAAGTTTTCTTTTGTTGTAGCTCGTCTCTCAAAGACAACAGTCAAACTGGAAAAATCTCAACAGAGTAAATCAGCTCACATACTGTTAATATAGCCTTCGTTGCCAGATTATGATTATATATAATATGCAGCCTGTGTAGCATTTGGTTGAGTGTCAGACTTTTCTTCTTTTGAGTTCAGTTCATACAATTAACATCGATATCAGTTTTCGTCACTTTTCTTAGATCAGCCTATACAATATTACCCTCTGCTACACTTCAACATCAAGCAGCATATTTTAATATATTCATGATTTTCGGTCCATATCCATTATGGGAGCCCCTGTTGCGTCCAGCTTCTGTGCCTGTGACTTCGCCAAATGTGACAATTTGTGTTCCTTTTTCCATTTCATCCTTCTGTTCTGAAACCAGATTTTGATTTGTCTTTCTGTTAAATTTAACGCGTGGGCGATTTCAATTCTGCGCCTGCGCGTTAGATACCTGTTAAAGTGAAACTCCTTTTCCAACTCCAAAGTCTGGTGACGAGTGTAGGATGTACGCGTTCTCTTGCTCTCGACACCATTCAAACCATCTGCAAAATAGAATGGTGTATATAAACCATTTATCTCAGCTTTTGAAATACAAAGTCTTTTATGATATTCAAGCATTTCTCTCCAAATTTCCAAACAAGCTTGGGTTTAAAAAAACAACAACAACTGCAACCTTGACTGAATAGAGATAGACTAGTGTTTAGTGTATTAATCTAGTAGATCTGAGGGAGAATGAGCTATTCAATATAACATACTAATTAATCATTTTGAATAGAATTGATAGAATAGTTTATTCCGTGATTCAAATATATCAATACACGTTTCAGTTCAACAATATTGGGACTTCCTCAAGTTGGGTAATAAACTCCGAAGGGGATTGATAACTATTACATCCTTTTATTTTATTTATGGCGGATCAAGACCTAGGGTACTCAACAAGTGGTGACACTGGATCCCTGATAAGAGAGTGTGACTAATCCTTCATATGTGGAGCAAATCAATAAGAGGGGCAAAAACAAGTAGAAAACTACTCCCCCTCTTATCAGTAGTGGCTCGAAATTGGAAGAAGATCAGAGGGAAAGCTTGTCAGTTTAACAAGATCATTGACATGGAGAAACACTGCTGAGAGTGTGTAAACATCTCATGTGTCCTAGAGTGGAGAGCCTGAGTGTGCTTATAGAGCAGGCAGCCACCACTCAGATCTGTGTCCATGCACCAGGTGGAGAGGGGACCAAGGGCTGGTACACCTAGTATTATCAGATAACAGCTCATTATCTGGGGACCCTTCGACCAGACCCTAGACAGCCTCCAGCAGATAGTCTTTGATTACTACAACCTAGCATGGGTGGTAATGATTATAAGCAATGTCTCCATGTTGGGTTGTAAATCTGCGGGCTTTAAGTGAATAAATAATCTCAGGTCTGCTGCTACAGGAGGAGTGTGTCCGCCTCAGGAGGAGATGGTTAGACCCTTCAGGAGGTACTCTTACCTCAAGTTGCTACCCACTGATAAGGGTGGGATAGGGGACCACGTCTTTGTATCCCAGTCAATATGATTAAGGCTCAGACAGGACAGCAGCTGACAAGGCTTCCTGCTCACTGCAGTTATCATTGATCAATGAGTGTCTATTAATGGATTTACTTTCCTGTGCAGCCTTCAGCATCAGGAATCCTCAAGTTGGTAAGCTGTAGGCTGTCTATCTACAGTCCTGCTGTATACATTATATCTTAGCATAGTGATTGAGATACAATATCACACTTACAATGTTTTGTGCTGCTGAATATCTCATGAATGTATCAAAGCAGGCAGGGTTTACTTTTGGGATCTCTATTGAAATTAGATTTTTATTTGAGAGAAAATTTGATCCATCATTTACATCATAATCATAACCATCAATTGCTTCTGAAGGAGAATCATTCTGACCCCTGACCCCCAATAAAACAATAGAACCATACTAATATTATAACCATTGTGGTTGGCTAGGGCCGTGAGATATAGAAGGGCTCACACCTTTGTGTTTGTTTACATTGGTGACGTCAGGTTCATTGTTTATGTGACCTAGTTGCATACTGCAGCCCTTCCCCGCCCTCCCACCTAGGCTACTCATCCCCAGGAGGCAATGACAGGGCAATGACGTTGGAACATACAGTTTGTATGAAGCTATCTGAATAAATGTGCTCCAGCTTAGAGGCAAGGAATATGTGAAGGAATGGATATAGGTTCCTGCACTCAAATCGACCTCTTCAAGCAATAGCCTCTCTGTCATGTAAGTCGCACTGACTGAACCCTCTGCCCTCCCTCCTGGCATACACAGGAGGAGTTTGGAGGTGCCCTCTTTGCTCTAGTCACCAGACGAGATTGCTTCTTGTAAGGCACATGGCAGGGCCCAGGGCGCGCGTGCATGGCCAGCAGCCGCATTCACCGTACAGAATTGATATTGATGAAAAAGACTTGATTAATCTGAATCCGCGCGCTATCGGGCGCAAACTCGGTTAGACCACATTGATAGGTCCTTCATCCCAGTCCCTTTTTATATGTACAACCCTTTAGGCTTTCCCATATCCACACCCATCACTCCCCACGAACCCAAACTAGTCCCAAAAGATTGGACCTGCAATCACTTCTCCTCTCAACCCAATCCATTTTCGCTGTTATCCATCCTTTGTATACACCCCCCAAAGGGGTTTCATAATATATATATATATATATATATATATATATATATATATATATATATATATATATATATATATATATACACACTTCCCACCTCTGCAAAGGCTACCAACATACCACCGCACAGACAATTTAGAATGACATTATAGTAAATCTACCATAGTATACGTGTATTGTTGGTATACCTTAACACATGATTGTGTCTTGAAAAGGGAAAGAAGGAATTCATATACTTACAGTATTTATTTCATTATATCCCTCTAGAACCTCCCCAACTTCTTACCTCAGGCATTAGACACTGTGACAGTTTGCACACAGGCACGTGCAACTAGGATGGCGGAAATGAGGCTCATGGGTTGTGGATAAGGAGAGGGGAAGCAGCGAGGCACGGAGAAAGCGACGCTCGCTGAATGGGGCGGCCATAGTGCAGCATTAGTCTGTAAACGCTCAAACCGTAAAACCCTTTCTCTGGACACGCCCTTACACTGTAAATCCTATGAGTACTCACAGATCAGCGCGTTATGTTGGGGTGCACGTGGAGTCTGTCGGGGCTCTGTAAGCATCGCTCAACCTCACAACCCAGAAACGCCCCACGCCCACTCTCCACCCCCTTCAGCTGGTACTGCTGCTGGCTCGCCCTACACCCCGAGGCAATCATACCAGTAACACCCCTACATCATACTCTACACTCTAAGGCTGGAAAACTGTAATTAAATATGATGCCATGGGGATGGAGTGAACCTTGTGAAGTTCCAAGGGATGAAGTTACTCAGAGACTACAACCAGTGTACTCGGATCTAACACATCATGCCTCTTTTCTACAATTCCTACATCATCCTCCCCCGCCTCACCAACACCACTCACTCAACTCCATCCACCATGCACTGCCCTCTCAGCCACTTAGATCTGGTATTGATTTTGAGACGGCCAAGCGTCTCTATTGAGTCCCTGGAGGAAATTGACGATGTTTATCAAGAATCTACAGAGCGTCAGCAAACTGTGCATGTAGACTAGGAAAGGGGAGTGTTTAGGGTGGGGTTGAGAGGGGTGGGGGGAGGCGGGGATACTGAAGAAAGCCTCTAATATAGGGTGGGCAGAGGGTGGGGGTGATATGAGTGTGTAGTAGAGAAGGGAGGGGAAAGGGTGAATTGCTCATGGGAATAAGGGTACCGAGGGAGACAGAGAGTGGAGGAGGTGAGAAGGGAGGGGGGGGGGTAGCATGGGTTTTGGTGGAGAAGAAAATAACCAAGCCTGAGATTGGCATCAGGGCTATGAGGGATTGGGTTGGGGTTCTCCTGAATGCATTTGCATTTTTCATCCTAACATCAGGGGAAATTGGTCGGGGCCATTAATTCATGAGCTGTCGACAATCTATATCACAAGGCACACACTTTCCTTCTCAGTGCAACCCATTCATTTACGAGGAGGTGGAATTTTATTTCCACATGTATCCCACAACCCACAGAACCCACTTTACTCTCACTCATTTTATAGTGGATCGATGGAAAACTTAATCAGTGGACAGGGTTAGCTAAACAAATTTAAAAATGGGCGAAGGACTACTGCTTTCAGTTCGCCTGACAAATCAATTTACTCATTGTTTCCCAATGTGATTAGGCTAATTGAATTACACATTTAATCGAGCTGAATTGAGTTTGTGTGCCTAACCTCACCCACTCCTCTGTTCTCATACCCATGTTCTCAGTGTGGCTCTTGTGAGCAAGAACAATGCATGGCCTGGTTGGCTGCTCTCAATGCTCGTCGAGGCTTCTCTTTAGGGAGTTTTGAATAAACATGGATCATAACGTGGAAGCTGTTTGCAAAACATCTGGAGGAGACACTGGGGAGTGTGAGTGTGTGTCAGTATGTGAGTGCTGGAGTAGGGAGGGTTGGTAGGAGGAGGGAGCAGGAGGAAAACATGGACTGCCGGATTGGCTAGTACCACCAGCAAGGGAGCAAGGCAGGAACACATAGCATCATACATGTAGTGCATGGTTCCGACGCTAGGGGGCAGAAGCCTACGGTCCCCAAGTGACTCAGCTCCAGTTCCAACACTCCTATCCCTTCCCATACCCCTCCATCGCTTTCAGTACTTCAACACTTAACCACAAGAATCTCACCCCTAATAAATCCAATGCCAATCCACAGTCATCATTCCCTACATATTTCTGGACGGTTTTGGTAGCATAATGACCATAACTTGTCATATGAGGTTATGGCCTGGTTGAAATCAATCAGAATTGCAAGTAGCCCCTTATCAAGATGACCGATGATAGCCTCCAATCGTCGCTGATAGGGACTAGAGGGCCAATAGATGACAACACTCATCCAACACGATAGCTTATTTCAGTACTTTGACATTTCAGTACTATCTCTCTTCACAATGGCATTATATTAAGTACCTATACTATGGAGGTTGATACATCCTAGGCAATTTTGATTTGGGTTCACTCTTTCTGCAGGATTTAGAATTATCTTGCAGATGCAAATTACATATCTTCATTGTATGCTAGACTGCAGTCAAGTTGTGTGGATAGGTAGAGCTTCCGGCCAGGGTCAAAGGTCAATGGTCTCCCTGGAAACTCCCGTTACAAACACCATATACCAGGTCATTTCCACACTGCTACCTCAGCCTCCAGCTACCCCCTGCTGGAATAGGTCAGCTGAGACTCACCCCTGAAAGCATCTCAGTGGGAGGCACAAAAAAGATTGTCTAGTTTTGGCCGTGGTCCATCTATGACCACCTCCAGTCACATTGATAAATTAACCAATTTGGGCACTGATGTCAGGTAAGCAGGGGCATGAATACTTTCGGCATTTTTGTTTACTTTGTAGCTGGTATATTATTCAGGTGAAATTGTAAAAGGCTCATCTCACCCAATTATATCATCGCTTACCGTAGGCATAGAAAATTGCAAAAAATCTTTTCTGAAGGAGAACAGTCAGTAGGAGAAAAACGCTACCCTTGGGGATTTTCATTTCAACATCAAATCGGAAGGCAGCTTCAACGGGATCTCGTAAATGCCAGAGTGAATATGAATTGGATTTCATTGGGTGTTCATCCATACTGCCAAAACCAAGAACATTTTGGGACGTGAACGTCTACTCTATAGATCCATGTTACACTCTGCAACAGTATTGTGTATACATGCGTATTATACACATCTATGATTTCTAAAAGGTGGAAAAGCATCGTGTCTGTTTTATCTTTATTTTTATTTGGCATCTTTGAGAGGGAGAGAGGGTGATTGTGTTGCTGGGGGGCTCTAGCTATAATAACAGGGGTGGGTTTGGGTGCCTTGTGCTGTCAACGCCACAATATTCACCTTAATCAATATCAGTCATCAGTAGGTGTCATTAATCACCTGACATTGGCCATGCCTCCTTTCTGGCCTGCCACCAAGCTCCACCACAGCTCCCACCTTCCCCACCGCAGGGCTCTGTGCCTCGCAATAAAACGCCAATATAGACCGCTTACCAGGCACCAGTGGCCTTTGCTTGCTTCGACTGCGGATCACATTAGAGAAAGCCCATAAAATTGGTGTTTAGATCGGGAAAGGAGATTTTACTAAGCCTTCACTGGATCCCTGTGGTATTGGCCATAGCCTAGAGGTTGCCGAAATATGCTTTTTTCCTATTCCAGAGACTCCTGCTTACTCCATATTGAAAATACATGTACTTGCCCCCAGACAATATGTGTGAAACATTATGATGCCTAGTGTTGCGATTCACGCCTTTATGCCCAATATCTATAATATAGCTTATCAACAATTTAATGGGGTTGGATCCTTAAATGTTCAGAAAATTCATCAGCTAGATATCACATTACGATACAACAATCATTCTGTCATACTCTTTTAATTTCTTAGTAATCTCACTTGCAATATAATCAACCATTAACCCCTGTCCACCTTATTTGACGGAATGATAAGGAAGTAAGAATACGGATGCAAAATGATCATATATCCCTTCCAACAAGAACACGCCATGTAGGACAGTGACAGCCATGTTATCTGAATTATTAATTATTCATTAACCTTAGATGTATTCTGTAGAGGAGGAGCTGCAAAAACAGAGCTTATGTATATATAGAGTTGCTCATAGAGTGTCACCCAGACCACGAACTGCTCACTATAGTGACACGGCGTCGGATCTGGGGGCTTAATCAGGCCCAGAGACGGACCCAAATTGGTCCAATTATCTGAGTGTGAGATGAATAATGGTGGAGCAGTATCCGAGCAGTAGCGAGCAGCTTGGACCTCTGTGTGAGCAGATCTGAGCTGCTCACCATCCATTGTACCTTCCGACAGCCCCAAGAAAAGCGCCATTACAAGCCTAGTAGGGTGGTTGCGTGAGCGTCCAATGACCACGCAGGGTAGGCAAAACTCCTGTTCCCCTGGAGGCAGAATAAGAAAGAAGTTGGAACTGTGTTTTATTCCCATAAGCAAAAGAGTATTGTGTTTCACGGTGCTTCTGTGAGCTGCTCAGGGAGTAGAGCGGCTCATGTTATCTCATCGGCACCAAGGCTTTTACATGAATGTAAAGGGAATGGGGAGGGGAGGTGGGGCGGTGAGCAGCTCAATCAACACACTGACATGATATAGGAGCCGCCTGATAAAACGCCCCACATTTTCCCATCACAATACCGAGCACTTCCAATATCAAGAGCAGATTAGGCAGCTCACCGAACAAGCGCAAGCCTACCTCCTAAAGCACCCATCCTTGTATTAAATATAAAAGCACTATACTTGATTTAGGCCCTGAGATTTTATAATTTTATGGGTCAAGTTTGCTGGTATTCAGAACCCATTAAACGTGAATGAAAGTGTTAGATTTATCAAGAGTAGGAGATCAGGAAGGGGGCAATGGGATTCCTTCTAGGATTTACGGAAGTTGAAAGAAAGGTGAAGAGGAAGCTGAAAGAAAGGCGAAGAGGAAGGCGTAGGAGGCTGGGGTAGAGGAGTGTGTGTCGAGGTGCAATCAAGCTCACAGGTAGTATCCCTGCATGTCGTGTCAGGTGCTAATCGGTGTGAGGTGGGGCGCGGCCTGTTAGTCTCTCACCTGCATAATAGGCAGGACCAGAGCACCCCACGCTCAGGTGAGCCAGGTGATGCTTTAGCTGCATGGCCAAATCACAACTACTCAGCTGGACTTTCAATCATGACTGTCCTCACCCACGTCCTATTCAGTTTTATACGTGGTGGGAACCCCCCAAACCCATGATGGTGTGCCCAATTAGTATGCTATTAGGGCTAATGATACCTAAGGGTGCAACCAGTGCTATTGGGCCAATCATAGGGACTGGGTCAATCAATATGTAAGCCATTGCTGTAGATCTCTCTCATGAGAATACAGTGTACTTTGAAGTGTAACTGTGCATGAGGAGACCTGCACCAGACCTCCTCTCAATCTTTCCCTCATTTAAATTACATTTTGATATCATGAATAAACATCACCATCACACAACAGCTCTCAATTAAGTGACAGATCCCTTAACAATTGAGCATCAGTGCATTCTCTCACATTCAACTTTTTCCCTAGTACCCAGTTGACAGTACTATCAAGGCCTGCCTGTCTTTTTATCCACATTTTGATAGCACTTTAGTCTGAGGGGATATCCAGTTGATGTCCACCACTCCACAGTGGTTCAGATGATGGAAGGGGGCCTGGGCCATCATGTTATGAAAACGCAGCTCCACTATATCACCTTGTCCCATCCATCAGTGGCCAGAAGCCGAGCACAGTGTGTTTATTTACAAACATTGATCAACTTTAGATTCCCAGCCGGTCCGGTCAGGATTGACAGTAGCAGGAGGTGTAGGCTCTGATATGTGGTGCTGCCACTCACCTCCCTAGAGGATGGAAGGGGGCTAAGGTAAGGAGGGATAGCAAAGCTTAGGGGAAGGACAGGGAGGGCAGGTATAGTTTGGAAGGGCCTTTGATTGAGATAAAGTTTTGGGGTGAGGGGTGTCAAAAGGGGCACATTTTCCTTTCTTCTGTGAGGGCCTCTGTGACACCACTCTGTCTTCTCACCTTTCCTGCAATATTTTCTGGCAGTGTATAGGAATGGCAGTGGCGACCTGCTGATGATGATTATGCTCAGAGTGACATTCCTCTTGTAAAGCCAGAAACACTACATACCTCCAGCTTTGCCTCCACTCCATGTCTCCTCTATAATAGTCATGTCTCTTCCAGTACCCCAGCACACAGCACCCCTCCCTCACCCCCTTGATAGTTGCCATCAGCATGGTTTTCAATATGGCTGAAGATGGGCCGGTGTTAGGAGTCATCGATCGGAGCACAGTGCCTCCCTTAACAAGTAATTACTTGCTGCTAATTCGCGGCCCCTGCCGTGGCGCTGGGGCCAGGCCTTGGTCCCTGTATGCATTAGGGGGCTGATGGAGCTGTCCTCCAGGCGAGGCCCAGAGAGAGTTATAGTGACCAGGTCGGCCCTCTGTACATGCACGACCACCCGCCCTCCTGTATCCTAATGGCTACTCAACGCCAATGGGACCCCCTCCCCTACACCCTCCCAACCACCCCTTACCACCCAAGTAGTATACTGGCCAAACATTGTCAGAAAGTTTGGGGTATGATCCAGGCCCGATACCCGGGGGGGGGGGCACTGAGCCTTGGTTTGGGTACCAACTGTGGTACTGACCCCACAGAGCGGGGGCTGTCGACGCGTCGGTAAGGGGAAAAAATTGAATTAGACTATAGGATCAAGGCCTTTTGATAGCTGCTATAACTTGTATGGAATCAAGATAGCCTAAATATTGCTTGAAATCATCCCAGAGCTGTGAAACAACCCTATTTCAAATGGAGGAGGGCCCCAAAAAGTGGGGTTGTTATCTGACTTACCTGAAAAAGGGGGGCTGTAAATTTTCAGCTGATTTTAAGGGGCTGTCAAATGGCCAAGAAGGGGGGGGGGCTGTAGTTTCTCAGTTGGCACCACCAATCAAAGAGTGACTGCCCCCCCCAGGCCCAATACACGGTCAAGCATATACATTTCCCTCGTAACCATGACAACTTTCAAACATATATCTCAAAGAATAAAGAAAACAATAGCCCAGGACAATTTAATGCATGACTTTTCTTGAGGTCATTTTCTTTTTGTTCTCCGAATCGTCAATGCAACATAAAATATTTATGTATCAAAAATGGTTCAACGATACATTCATGCTGTTCAAGTATGACATGCAGTCCTAGTTCGGGTAGGGGAGCTAAGGGTGGGATGGGTGGAGGGCGGTGGGATAGGGACACAAGGGGTGGGAAGGGATAAGGGCGTGTCAGGCTGCGGTGGGGCTAGTCAGTGTATGCAGGACAATCAGAGGGCAGGCTTATATCCAGGTAGGGAGGGATTTGAAGGGATCAATAGGGGTAATCCTGAATTTACTGAGGTCATTGTATTGTTAAGCATCCATATTGATGTAAAGGAGCAACCTCTGGAGCAGTGAAGCTGCTGGTAAGGCTAGATGGACCTATGCTCACCACAACAACTTGTGTTCAGTTCACAGCAGTATTGTACTGTTCGTGAGGCATTCCAGTCAGCTCCAGTGCTCTCCTATACAAACTGTCCACTGAATTCCAATGCGACGCCCACCCTCTGGTTGCCACTATTGTCCGGAAGCTATCCACCATTCGCCAAAACAAATAAGGGACTGAGTCTACCTAACAACAATGGCGTAGGTACCTCTCTGAACCTGTCCCAGTGGTCAAGTCTACATGTATGCATACACACTAATGCTGGCACCAAGCTATAATATTTGACTGACTGCACTTTGGTGTGGAGATGATGCTGTTTGATTGGTATTTCGGCTACTGGTTTGTAATGCCCTTGTGCTGTGGCTTCTTCACTCCCCCATGTCCCTAGGCAATATTGTTGAGGCAGTTGCCATTTATGATATACAAAAAGGCCACACCATTGATCACTAAACTCAATGTGAAACATTATTGACTGATGTCCTAACACATCGAAGACATGGTTTTATGCCACTCTCCATTTTAGATATAAATCCCTAAATCAACATCCATCCGCATTTAAAAAAATCAACAAACCATTAGCCACTGTACCCAAATCCACTACCCTCCACCAGCATCTCTAAAAATGTCAATCCATGCCCATCTAATACTCCCATTACAGTACTGGGTTTGATTTCTACTGACCAGCAACATAGACCCCCATAACGCCCCCTCCCCTAAGTCACACCCACTCACCCACTACTGACCCTAACGCCTGGAGGTCAGTCGATACATGAGCCCTAGTTATGACAGATCAACCCACGACAACCTAGTCCCTGGCAACTGGGCAGAGCAGGATCCAAAGCCTACTGAATCTCCATCGCTAGGATCCAGAAACCCAACCAGGCAAACCCTAAACCCCCTGGCCCATATCCAGCATGCTACTGGATCCAGACTGATGATCAGTGAGCTGCATTCACCGACCAGCCTGCTGATCCGCTCATGTGTGCCCTGATATTATGGAGTTACGGCCCTCCAGGGGGAGGTGGGGGATGGGATGTGTGAGCGGGTAGGATGGTGGTCAATAAAGTGTTCTAGCAATAGAAGGACTGCCTATCATATGGGATACTACCCAGATGTATACATACATGGTATACGATACATAGGAGTTCTAGGATAGTCTATTGTGGGCTTGGACATCCTCCAAATTAGGGCACCCCTAGGCAGGCAGTCAGTCAATCAGTCAGACAGTCAATGTGTTTGTCCCATGCTACCACACATTGAATGCTGTGGGGGGTTGGCTCTGGTCTGCTGGGAATAGAATCCATTTGTCTATGTGTGTGTGACAACCAGTGGTGGCTTGCTTAGTGCCCCCTAGCACCACCAGTATCCCTGCTCTGGCTTTTGGGGTTTGGGTTGCTGCCCGTGCTAGTGATGTTCAAAACAGACCCTGAGGCCACTGGAGAAGTAGAACACATGGTCTCTACATCAGTGAGGCTGCGCTAGCGTTCCCCATGCAATCAGGACCCTAATACAATATGCCAATTTTATAGATCCACAAAGAGAGACCCTGGAGTAGGTAAAATAGTGGGCGCTGGCTTTGGAGGATGTGTACATCTGTAACACAAACCCAAAGGTTCAATCTCACAATCCACTTCCTGACAAGTTTGCTCCCTCAACCTACCTCTTTACTTTCCCAATTTCAGATCAGACTCGCAGGGGGTCTTTCATCAGCTCTACCTGATCGGAATACCTTATGACTAGGAGCCAAGAGAACCTAGGTGCCCATTCGTCTTGACCTTGACTCTAAATTAACCCTCATTCCCTCCCACTCACCACCCCTTACTACACACCCTTCCTCCTCCAGGGCAGATAGGAGGTTCAGATCACCTGGAGGTGGGTTTCACCTGACAGGGGACAGGAGTCATCACATGGCACCCGCGTGTTGGTACCCCTGGCATGCCTGGCTACTGATGGATGTGTTGCCTAGCAACAGTTACCTGGCAACGACTGCTGCTTGAACATGTACCTTGGGTATCAGTTCTAGGCACAGGACTGAGGTCAAGGGAAACAAGAAGGTGAAAGATATCCTAAAATCATTATGAGCTGAATACATGTATTATGTAATCATTGAGTTATAAGATGATAGACTTCTTGAAAGTTCATAATAAACATTCGACTTCCCTTCTCAATAAAAAAAATAATCGTAAAACACCCAGGGTCCCCCTGTCTCCTATAACTCTGTTCAAGTTAATACTCTTTTTTTTCTAAAGTGGCCCCTGTGTATATTAATTATGGAAATCCACTCACAAAGCCATGGGCCGCGCTATTTCAACTCATGAGCTCATTATATTTTTGTCAGGTACAAGATCTGGTATCTACTTTTCATGTACACGCTGTAAGTGTGAAGTCATTTTTCATGTCTTCTCTCCCTCAGGGACTCCCCCACGCCTATAACCAAGTAGAACACCCAGTAGATATCTGTGAACGTCATTCCAGAGCCGTAAGGTTTAATACGTTCCTGGTGGACTACCTGCGATCCCTCCCTGGAGGAGCATGCAGCTGTTTCTGACACACCTATATCTTGAGACTTCAAACTTCCAGGTTGACTACATTCCAGGCGAACCCCCTGAGGCCTGAGCCAGGGGGGGCCTGTTGCCAGACCCTACCTCCCCCTCATCCGACTTGTCCTGGATACTGACCTACATTAGAGGGAGTTGACATGATAAATGGGCTCAGGGAGGTCCCCCCAACCTTTAGGTCATGGGTCTGGGAGCGTCTATGCTTCCCCTCTACTGGTGTAGCTTAGCAACTTCTCTTCCCTCCCATGGCTCCTCTCTCCTCCTCTGTACAGATTGAGGTGTGTTTTCTTCTGTTAGTACTGGGAGGAGGGAACAGATGAAGTCCTTTAACATGGTAAGGACACTTTTAAGTTGGACCACTGATAGTGCTCTCACCGTGTCACCTTTCACCTTATATCATGATTGCTTTATACAAGTTGAAGTTTAGGATTAACCTCTTGCTACTATTTGTTTTGAATTTATGGGAGGTCAATGGGATGATTTTGTGAACGTCGATAAAGTGGCCTAATATCCATCTTCTAGTATATGAGGTGAAGGGTGTCATCTGCATCTCTTTATTTTAATCTAGTAGCTACCTTGTCATGCTGGCTAAGTATAAGAAACTTTATTCCTAGCTATGATTGGAACCTGAAAGATAAGCACGCGTGTATCAGGATAAACAGTCATCTTGTGAGACAGGCATTGAAATAGAATGAGGTATCATATGAAGCCATGAAAGATAGAAAAGCAAAGCCAAGAACAGATTTTATTTACATTGTTGCAAGACAAGGACATTGTACTGACAGTAATAAGCATGTTAAAGCTACACTCAGAACACCAGTTAGACATACAATTTGGTCAGTATAGCTTGAATATTTTGCACCAGCACCTCATTTAGACTGCTAAACATACATGGACAACCAAATTACATGTACCTAACTCTGTACTATTTCTATCTGTATGAATAGGACCTACTGTTTTGTAAGTTGTTTCATAGGTGTCATATTGTATAAAGACATACATGTGCAGGGTGAGTGTAAGCTTCTAGATCTTGAGATAAATCCTGACAGGTGTGTATATCTGCAGCTGCTAGGCAGCTGGGAGCCAAAAGAAAGAAGCTGTTTGTCAAAGGATGCATCAGATTTAATCAGCAATGTTAAAAGATGAAAGAATTTTGAAATAAAATCTACATCTAAATTAATGTCATTACAATGTTTAGAATATCAAACAGGCTGAATAGTGTAAGATTGCATCAACTTAAACAATATTTATAAGCTTTATATAGTCTAGAATACAAGAGAAATTAAACTTTAAAAGTTTTCTAAGAGGGCACATATAATCGAGGCTGAGTAAAACCAAGCCATTGTTTCCCTATCAGGTTAATTCCCTCCATTCACACCTTAACAATGGAGAGGTACTCAAGGGTATCAAGATAGAGTCAGGGGCAGCTTATCATTGTTTTCTGTGGGTGGAGGGGAAGATAAGAGATTACCTACAATCCTCTGCCAGATCCAAGATGGCCGTCGGGGGCCAGTTACATAACTGATGGCCACCTCCATACAGGAATGGCTCTGTTCCCTATACATACAGTCACGCATAGAGAGGTAATTCCTGCTATACTTATACATGTATAGGGTCGGCCCAGTGTTTACAATCAGACAATGGATGGGCTAAGCACGTGGTCTCAGCATCACTCCAGGGTGTGTGACCCACATAAGGACCACGGTACCCTGGGTGCGAGCGTACTACTACTGGCCTGCTGCTGTGTTGATGCCTCTTGGCTGTCATGTAAAACACTCATTGGGGTCGTGTGGTCAAAAGATATCAGGGTGCTCTACCAGCTGTCCAACAGTTACTAGAGTGAGGATAGAAAGGCTTGAGGAGTATTTGAATGGTAAGGTTGGGAATGTACATGTGTGCAGGGGCGAATCGAGAAGGGGTGGTCTAGGGGGGCACAGCCAAAATAAAATTGGTCTAGGGGGTGCACAGCCAGGTTTCTGCCCCACATTTCATAGTAAAGAGTTTTACCAAGGCCCATTTTCAAGGGGTCTATGGGGCACGTGCCCCCTAGGCCACCCCTGGATCCGCTACTGTGTGTGTGAGACACAGTATAGAATTGGTGTAATAAGGAAGGTGTTTTTTTTCTGTATGTACTACCGTAATCTCCCGCGTATAAGGCGCATCTCGCGTATAAGACGCACCCTGAGTTGAAGAGAAACCTATAAGGCTCACCTAGGGCCTGAATTTTTTAGGTTTAATACTGTTCTATGGGAAAGGTACTCGGCCTATAAGGCGCACCCTGACTTTGGGATGAATGTATAAGGCAAAGGAGGCCTCTGATTCACGTATAATACGCGCCTTATACGCGGGAGATTACGGTACATCATATATTTATATTGTGCTAATAGGTAGGTAGTGGACTCTACTAAGGAATTAAGGTTCCCTTTCTGAATATGGAAAGGGATGTGAACATAAAACAAAAGAATGGTGCGGACACATAAAAGCAACACCTTGTAAGACAATTGGTCTTGCTTCAATTGTGTTGATACCACACACAATGCTAACATCTGTTAGCATTGTATACTCAGCCAATACTGATCAAGCACAAAGTGCCATGCACTAGGATCTATTCTGTTGGCCACGTGCGTAGAGCTAAACGACTCCTAACGTGTTCCAGACACATAAAAATGTCATAACTGCCTTCATAAAGGGCGCCTAATCCCAGTTGAGTGATGGTGGTCGACCTAGTTGCGCAGTCACAACACCATTACGGCTGTGAAACGCCCTAGTTCTACTGTGACTGTGTCTAGTAATGCACGTGTGTTTGTGAGGGAGGGGGTGTCATGCAAGGAGGGAGTTCCTAAGGACTCAAGTTATCCACTTTTTAGCATTAAGAATGATGAAGTTAGATATGAGGAGCTAGTAAAACTTCAACTTTGGATTGTAGAGAGTGACCAAGCCTAATATGACGTATGTTGTGCAATGTTTGATGTTTTATCAAGATAAAGCTCTGTATGGGAATTTAGACAGTGTATACTCGCCATAATACTTAGTATGCAATTATGTTACAGAGGAATTTGAAAAAAAAATAAAACTCCATAACTTTTTTTTAACTCTAATTGAAACTTAAATCCACATCATCACATGCTTCATATACACTTCTATGAGTCCCTATGAGTTCAGACCAGTCTATTATCTAACTCAAATCTACACTAATGTGCAAGGGGTAAGATATGATAGATACATATAGTATTCTAACAAAGCTTTCTGTCGTAACAATATCTAACCCTCTACAGATGATGAGTGTTACCTCTAAAAAGATGAGTCAACATGCGGGCTGTTATAATGTATGGGAAGTATTGAGAGAGGGATCATTGTAAAACTTCATCAATTTTTTGACATTGATAGTCATTAATCATGAGTGCTATGTAGGGAGTGGGGTCCATAGGCCTTTCTACTCACTGAGAGAAGAGACTAAACATGTCCATATACGACCTAAACTATTTCTACTGCCTACATAAACATATAATCATGATTAACCTAATGACCTTTTTTACCTTGCTTTAAATACCAAACGTTAGTTTTCCCATGGTCTCAAAACACATGTCCATTCCCCCATGTGGTACTGCTACACTATGGGGACTAGATCTACAAGTGTAAACAAACAAACTGACAACACAGACACACACATGCCATCACACACAAGTAGCACCAAGAAGCCAGTGGCAGGCCAATGAACAGTTCTGAGCAGCATGCGAGCAGTTCATGAGCAATTATACTGAGCCAATACTGAGAAATAGACATAGAAGAAAAGGTTACCAGCTCCGGAGTGCATACGGCGCATCCAGGGGTAGATGTGAGGTTGGTTGGTGGGCGTGGTAGCAGGAGGCGAGCCCTCAACCGTGCCGCCCGACTGTGACGACGGTGAGGTCTGAGAGCTGTCGGGCGTGGGAGGCTGCTGGCCGGAAGTTGCCGTCGTCGTCGCGTTGTTGTTGACGCTGGCAGGGCGCGACGAGGGCGTCGTCGTCTGCTGTTGATGAGACTGCTGTTGCTGTGACTGTTTTTCCCGCGACTGCTGTTGTTGTTGCTGTTGTTGCGATTGCACTGAGGATTGTTGTTGGTGATGTTGGTGGGCTGGGGGCGGCGGCGAGTCCATAGAAGTGAGCTCGGCACTGCTGTTGGAGTTGGGGTAGGTGGATCCGTTCGTGGAATAGTCCTGCGGCAGGGCCTGGCCACCCGATGTCGGCCCGCCTGTTTCCGACCCCACCAGACTGTTGGCCGGGCTGACCGTGTCACGACCCAAAGGTGGGTGGCTAAGTCTTTGCGTCATGTAGTAGTCGCCATTTTGCGCGGCCAAGTGGTGGCCGCCATGCCCGGCCGAGCCCGCCGGGGAGCCGGCCGCCGCGTACGGGTAACCATGGCTGGACGCATAGCGCCCGTACGGGCTACTCGGCTGGTGATAGTCCCGCGCTACATGATCGCCGCCCCCGCCGTCAGATACTCCTTGGTTGTAACAAGTCGTCAGTGAGTTGACAAAATACGAGCTCATCTGGCCCCTTGATTTACACCCGGCCGCTGCTGTAGCCGTTGCCCCGGTCGGAAGTTCGCCTCGAGCCGATGAATTATGGTCCCACTGATCAGCCGTACGCTTTTACAACCCTAAAGAAACATTAACCCATATATGGAGCAGTGGTCGCGCCCACGTGATCAGCAGTAGCCAATCAGAGAGCGCGACTGGTCAGAAGCAAGGTTAAGCACATACAGCGTGATAAACAGCGTCCAATGTGTGGTATTACGGAATTACTGTCAGGTGAGAGTGATCATGAAGGTATATCTCACGTATATAACGTCACTATGAACACCTTGTCTGCTTGGGAGCACCGTCTGGGGAGATTTGGGGATGGGAACGCTCCGTCGCTCGTGTTATGGCGCCGAAGCCATGCAGTCGCTACCTCTGTCGGCCACTGGCGAAAGCGCACGAAATAGCAGACGACATTTGGGGGGTTATCAAAACCAGCCAAAAAATATCGTCTGCTCCACTTCACGCCGCCTTCTACTCACTAAAACAACTTCACACAACCACACCAGGTGCCTGACAAAAATTTCCAGGCCCATATTTGTTCATTGAGTGATAATTTTTTTGGTAAATATGTGAAAATAGAGTCGGGGTAACTGGCAGAAGACTGATGGTACCCTGAGAATCTGCGGTCGGCCTAAAGCGTCGGTAGACGCAGGCAGCTGGTCAGCCTCGACTGATGGTAGCCCACCAAGGTGAGGCACGGCCCGGGACGATAGCTCATGATGATTATGGCCCATAAAACTCACATAAACACGGTTTAGTACCTCGCGCCAATGGCCCGTTTTATTCTATTTTGCTCATTTACAGCTAAGTGAAGGAGAACATTTTTGAAGGCTTAATCTCCCCACTTATCACCTAAAGATAAGATGGCGTTAGAAATGACTCCTTTTTTTGTGATTAAAGAAACATCTTTCTGGTCATTTATTTCATTCCCGTTCGATTTATAGTCTTTATTCTTAAAGGAAATTAGACTGAAACTCTACTTCTATAAGACAAAAACGATATTCTAATGGTGTGTCCTATATAATTTGATTATATTGCAATAATTCCGACCCCAAAAGTATGCCAAAGAAAACCATGCATGATGAAAGCAAGACCCACATTTTACACTCAATTCCCAATAAAGTGAAACAGTATATCATGTCTAGATTCTGAAGTCATGAAAATGAATTTAGATAATGTTATTCCTAATCTAATTTTGAGGCATGTGAAGGTAAATGTTTACACGTTTAGTTATTTTTCTATGTAATTATACCTGCGTCCTAAATACCAGACAATGGTCCCTGGGGGAAGTGATCGGTCACTGTGGGACAACAGTGACCACTGTTCACTCACGGGGATGTCTTTCTGTCAGATCAGTCAGGGCTGGATGGTAGGGTTGATGTGGGAAGGTGGGAGAGTGGGGGGGGGGGGTTGGTACATTTCTATACAGCCATAAGGATTTTGAGTCCCAATCCCAGGATCCACTGCACTCACATACATTGGATCACATGAGCAGTGGGGCGTAAGAGAGGTGCACGCGCAGCATGGTGGGGGTATACATGACGCGTGCATGTGCATCATCAATCATTCCTCCAATGTCATCCTACCACCCTCGCCCACCCTGTTACCCCAACTATGTGAGGTTTTCACACGAGCAGAGAAAGACGCATGCTTTCAATAGGTATTTATACCAGGATAACAACGCTGGTGAACATACTTTGTTCAGTGCAACTTTATCGTTTTCTCAGGCGGGCGATATCGAACTTCATGCATGGCAATTTAGATTAAGCTTGCTTGGAAACTATTTCAATTATAATATCCTATAGGAGCAACATTCTACCAGTACATTTTCAACAGGTTTGGAGACCATTTATGGCCCAGCCCGTCGCTGAAATTTGGTGAATCCGAACTTTCCCCAACTTTTACAGCTTATGTCGATAGTCCACTTGGCCTCTGTCGTACGATTGAGACGTACATTTCCTATATGAATTCCTGTGACAGAGGCCTAGTGGACTATGGGTGTTACATCAATAGTCCACTTGGCCTCTGTCGCAGGAATTGATATAGGAAATGTATGGCTCAATCATGCGACAGAGGCCAAGTGGACTATCGATGTAACACCCATAGTCCACTTGGCTTTTTCGCCGGCGAATGAGCCATACATTTCCTATGTAAATTGTTGTGATAGAGGCCAAGTTGACTCTCGATAGAGGCCTTAGTGGACTATAGATGTTAGATCCCTCACTTCCTCAAGAAGGAGCTTTTTTTCTTTTACATTGAATTTATCACGGACAGGCTACATCTTTAAACGTGTGCAGTAAATATTCTTGTTCTTTCTTTTCTCTTTTGTTTTTACTTTTAGATCTTTGAAAGGCTTATTCAAGGGTATTCATAATCTCAAATAAACGTAGATAAGTTACATATACGCTTGATTTAATGTCCGCAAAATACATTTTGAGCTGCTCTGCGTGAGTAGTTTGCTTTGAGCATTTTGGACGGAGAGGCTTTCTCTGCTTAGAGCAACTCATTGGCTATCGTTCGATGGATTTGATCAAGGTGACTCTTACTGGATGAACGACGCGAGCGAAATAAATCTTACCCCGTGCAGCGAACCAATTTTAAAGCGACGGGAGATGAGAGGGGTACTCGACTATTTCAATATTTCCCATCGGCTCATATGAGATATCAACGTGATACTTATGCGTTTATAAGGAAAAGGGGGGTTGGGGCGCAGGGGACCTGATGGCTGGTCTTGTAGTTTCGCCTCACGTTCCCAGGGATTTCCCAACGTAGTTTACGACCACTCCGGGCAGTGGCTGGAGATTCCCTGGTCCGATACCTCCCCCAACCTGCCTGCTTATCGGGAACGTGGGCCCCACCGGCCCCGAACTCACAGACAGCCCTCTGCGTTTTGATTCATTATTCCTCCACCTACCCCCCTCCCCCTTCCCCCTTTTTCCTCTCTCGCTGTCTCTTTCTTTGTCCTCACTCACCCCCAACGATTTCTACCTTTACACCATCCCAATACATCTTCCTTTCAGATGGATCATTCTCTTTTGACTAAATTTTCCCTATTCCTTACTTCGCATGTTATTTGACTTTTTTTCATATGTACACTCTTTTCTGCGGATGCGAATATTTCCATCATAAACCTGGCTAGGGGTTTGCCGAGTGCTCATCGGGAAGCTCTCTTTGGCTTCTTTGTGCCACTAGATCTATAAATATTGATCAGAATGGTGGTGCCGCAGCTCCACCATGGGCCACAGGAGGGGTGCAGCGAGAGTGTGGCTTCGCTTCTGGCGCTGGCTTCCCCCATGGCTTCAACCAAACTCAGAACGCGTCAGCCTGGCACTGCAGTACTGCCCTCTCACGGCATCGGTTGGAGTGACAACTAACTACTGCAGCGACTGGAGTTTGGGAGGTACCTGGTCTCTTTGCTACTGAGTCGCACGCAGCAAAACCTACCCAACGTGGAAAAAACAACGCAGAAAGAAGTAACTGACGATGCAAATAAGAAGAAGAATAAAAAAAAAGATACTGAACAAACTGGCTGGAGTCGTGGAAGTCCACAGGGGAACGAAATGGGGGTAGCAAGAAAAAGTAAATCGATGGTGCTCTGGTGCTTCTCGGGCCCCTTCGGATCGAATACATCAGCGACTGTCACATTATCATTCTGATTAGCATTCGTATAAATTGGACGCAGCGACAAATAGACGGACGGACGGGAGGGTTGGTTGGCTGAGCGATGGACGGAAGCAGACAGACGTGGAGCTGAAACCTTTAAAGAGATACAAGGATGAGCACAGTGGCATGGACAGAGATGTATGGGCGCGATATCAGTGATTGATAAGTCGTACTGCAAGATGTTCATAGCGACGTCATGGAGAATCATGATAATAAAAGTCAGAATAGAACACATTAATACATGGTTATCTTTGAACAGGAGGTGATTTGGGCAATAGAGGCTGTGGTGATTAACCCTTACTGGACTACCCCCTCGATGCTCTACCCAAATGTCCCTGACATTGACTGTTATCATATGCCCAGGTTCTATGATAAATCCCTTCCAATATCGGAGGCAGTGCACGTTTAGGTGGGATGTGGTCGGGGTGGCACCTTTATCTTTCATTAAGCTGACTCATTTATAAGCCCCGCTGACCGCGCCATTGTGTGCCGCCCCACCTTCCGCTGCCCCCTGCCGCCAGCACCCCATTTCAAATGATCCGCCTCGGCGGGACAAATTACGGCTGGCGGTTCCATTCTCGGTCGCGGCCCCAATGATGAATGTATATAGCGCCGCGTCCAGTTGTGGACGCGACTGGAGCTGGTAGGATATTCAGTAAACTGGACGTTGCCGACCTACCGCCGACGCCGCCTCGCCTGCCGCGATGCCCCGCTGGTGGCCACGCTGCTCCTAAACTCGCCCCCCTCTCACCCCCATCCACGAACAGGGCCAGACAACCATAAATAAAAGTTATGGCTTTCTCATGGACTGACGATCGTTACTCGAGTCCCATTTAGCCCACCTCAGATATATATTACCCGTTAGTGGTCCGTAGTACTACTGCTTTTCAGAATGGCCACCAAATACTCCATGTCCACCCCCCCCCCCATGCACCCCCTCCCCATCCCTGCTCACTCTCAACCACATAGGTCATGTCTAGTGACCCCTCAGCTAATCCCCCTCCCCCTCCCACCCCACCCCCCCCCCACACACACGCAGACTCACAACCCCACATACTAGTTATTCATTTAAATCACCCTAGACCCAGAAATGTATGGCTTAAGCCAGGTTCAGTATTAAAAGAACTAAGCCCTTGATTATATATACTGCAGTCTTCATATCACATAACATTTACCTGAGTATTGATGGCGGAGGCGAGGCTCGTCCTTACCATTGGTGGAGCTGGACGTCCCCTTGGCCTTGGGCAGGGTTTTGAATAATAGAGTAGCACACACCTACATGAATATACCACCAGTTGAGGAGTCCTGTGACCAACAACCACCCTTCACTTTCTCTCTCCTCCACCTCCTCCTCCTCTCTACATGGGATGTATCTATCGAACACATGCGTCCCGACTAGCCAATGAAACGAGGCCTGGCCTCGCTTTGTCCCATACCTCAATTACATCACTGGAGCCCAGACACCCGACCTGCGTCCAATCAGTTTCAAACATGGCGGGGAGGAGGAGCACTATAGCATAGCCACTCATGGCTAGTACATAGTATAGACAGCAACATTCATCATTATATATATATATCTACATGGGGGATAAAGATAGGGAAATCTTTTGGGAAAATATGAAATTTGGAAAAAAAACTTTGAAATCTGTAGCTACTCTAATGCTACTGCCTCATTCTGAAACTGATGATCACCCCCCCTCCCCCCTCCCATCCATCTATCGTCCAGCCTCCATTGCCTGCCACACCATCTCTCACACATGTACACACATATCCACTACAGGTCACTTATTCTCTTCCAGCACGCACTCACGTCCTCACACAATGATACATACGAATGTATAATAAGTTGCTTACTTCTCACCGATGGGCGCCCTTCACCTCAGTTTCTGTGGTCCCCGTTCAGCAGGGGATGGTATAGATGGTCCCAGCCCAGTCAGTAGGGAGTCGCACACTCCCAACTGACTTGTACTTGCACTGGTAGTTGTCGCAGTGGTGCTGTTGGCCCCGGCAGTTTGACAGTTCAGTAGTTGCAGTAGATTCTGAAGCAAAAAGAAAAATGGCGGGGGAGTGAAAACTTGCTCGATTGAGCGATCGTAGCAGTAATGGTGAAAACGAATGGCGGCCTCCAGATGATAAATCCTGCGCGGTGTCGGCGGCGCAGGGGGCGGGGATGGGGCTACAGCTGCTTGAGGCCTAAGTTTCTGCCCTGGAGGAAGAGGGGCTGTGGTAGCACTGGTACTAGTACTGGCTGTGTGGTGCCAATGACGACCAGCGCGACGGCGGGGATGTCGCTGGCGGCGGCGACATGGTCGTCAGCGACGGTAGCTGGTGATCCAAGGGGAGAGGACAGGAGGCGGTAGAGGACAAGACCTGGTCGGATCATCACACCGCCGGACCGGTAAGGTATACACAGCAGGGGGCGGTGGGCGGGCGGGCGGGCCTCTTTTCCTCTCCACCCAACGCCTCACGTAAACACTCTCCGTCCCTATATCCAGCCTCCACTCTCCAATCGCAGACACCGTTGTAGATACCGGCCCGCGCCTCTCCCTCTCTCTACAGCGCGTTAAATATTCATGGATCCCAGAGTACTAGTGGAAGCGCGTGAATACGATGAATATGATGCTAAACTTTCGGTTGGCAACGGCAATGGTATACCCGGGTGTAAACACCCTTCCTGTGCAACATTTATACTCCTATAGGTCTCCTAGCCTCCTGCCTCTAGTAACGTCTACACAGCACTGCTAGGGTCTAGGCAGAGAAAACTCTGCGTCGGCTGAGCGATATTAGAAGAATTTCACCACACCGATGCAGTGCAGCCCTCTACTGTGCAGTCAATGGAATTCTATCTCTGGCCAGGACCACACTGGCCTGAAGCGGCCCAGTTTGCTGGAGGAATATTAGCCAACACTAGGCAGTAACAGTATTAGGCGTGGTCTCCACTGAGGCTAGCGCCTGTCTGGGCCCTGGGCTCTGCGCCTATAGTCGTTGCGACAGCCGCAGTCAATATTACAGATTTATGAGTGTCGGTAAAATGCGCCTGTAGTTCCCCACTTGCTTTATGATGCGGTCGAGTGTTACGGGGTCGGAAGCGGTTTTCCTAGCCAAGCGTGCACTGCTTTAGCGTCCAGCAAGCTGATGGTAATATCCTAGACTGCCAGTGTACATTAACAAAACCTCCCACTAACTCTCCCCCACCCATCCCCCTCCCTCTCTAATTCTCACCCCCCATACACCAACATAACATATATCTATCTCAGTCTCACTCTAGATCCAAAAGGAAAATAGTCTATTTACAGACTGACTGTAATCTAGGATAGGAAGGGCAGAATCTTGATCTTGGCGACCAGTTGTTTAGCTCACTATTATAACATTAGTTTCAAATCAATCATGACTGCTCAGTACTCTATCAAATGTTAATCTATCAACTGCCAATCAAGATCTGTATCTGTCTATCGCCTTTTTGTGTGCTGGATTTACAAATGATAATACCGAAGGCATATCATCATTCTTTGCGGTTCTGGCTGCTGCTTTTCCCCAACAAGTCTAATTCATATGCCCATTGTTGTCATGATGTCCAAGAGATAATGTATGTCTATTTAGTACACTGGAACCAACCCCAGAGTTGAAAAGGAATATGTTACGTCATGATTAACCATCAAGTAGGTTTACAGCAAATGTAAACATATTGAAAACCTTTAATTCAGGCTTGATAATGTCACAAGTAGCTTTAAAGAAATCAGTAAGTATCTATGATATCATATGAATCAAAATGTTAAGCTTTGCCTATGTATCTACACATCATTCACATAAAAAAAGACAGACGGAGAAGCCTACACTCTATTTTGTTTCTAACAATGAAGGTGATTTGCAAAAAAAAATAGAACCATTTCCAAACTATAAACGTTCAGCTGCCAAACATTAGTATATGGCAATAGTTTCATGTCTATATAAGATGAAGGGTGTCTTCCTTCTGATGAATTTCATTTCAGTACAGAGGGAAGTTGGAATGGGATTGGGATCTGCTCATCAGTTGGTTTGGGGTTATACTGTTATTAGCCATGTCATTATGTGCAGGGTCGCAATAATGTTCCTATTTTTTCTCTTTTTTTTTTTTTTTTTTATTATTATGCATAACTATATGCAGCCCCATTGATTACTTATAGCATGACTCATCTATATGGGTTGTTCACATAATTGTGTAACATACTGAAACCGTATGACTATTGAGACAGTGTATGCTAATGTTAGGTTAAAACTATCACCGTGGCCCGACAGAGTGGTCATGTCTCTTCATTTAATGATGACCATCAATTGTCTTAAGTGGATACCATTTGTGGCCTGTAATGTAACAGGTTAGATACCTGTCATGAATCAAATATGATCTATGGGAGTGTTGCTATGATGATACAATCTGGCAGTATGTAGGAAGAGCACCCAGGCTATTAGCAGACAACCAGGCTATTAGCAGGCTGGAAATACTTTTATGAATAAGCCAAGTGAACTTAAGAATGATATTGCATGAAACCAAAATAGCCGATCTATAAATTATGTCACATCGGAGGCGGTGGGGGATGGAGGATATCCATGGCTTCTATACTTTTCTAAAGTAAAAGTGTGACGACGGGTTGGTGGGTGGGGGGTGTCCAAAAAGGCCTAAGAAAGTGTGACATACTTTATGGATCAGCACAATGTGGGAATAGCCCCTATATGAGGAAAATGTTACCCTCAGTGTTTTTTTTTCTTCTTTTCTATGTGCACAGCAGGGTCACATGCAAATAATGGAATGCCTCTTTAAATTGCTATTAAAGAAAAGCAGCTAAAGCCTCAATCCTGAATTTGCAGCTAGTAGTTCATTGAAATGGGTGCTAGATGCACGGAGATCTGATCATCTACCAGTCAGGGTTCCCACACGTCATGGAAAGTCATGGAATATGGAATAAAACAGTTGTCAATGACTGCCATAGAATGTCATGGAATTCCAAGATATTATATCATATGTCAGGGAATATCATGGAAAAGGAAAGGATTTTTTTCTGGCAAAATTCTTTGGCATTTACCAATTTCCGATTTTTGTCATGGAAATGTCATGAGATTTCAGTCTGAGAACTTTGTGAGGTCCCTAACAGGTTGGATGGTATGTGTTTTTTCTATGCGTTGGCCTCAGTAATACTAATTAACTGACCCAAAAATTGTGGCATTGGCGACAGGTCGTTGTCTACCTTCCCAAGTAGGGCAAGCCAACCTAGAACATATACCTTATTCTATTTTTCCTCATTTACTTCAAGCTGACACCCACACAACTTTCAAGTTTCAGTCCTTGTATACCACATAAAAGGCAACAGAAGACTGATAAGTTGATATGTGCATAGCATGTGTGAATAGCATACACTGCTCTTGTTTTGGGGTTAAACATGTTCAAGACTTCCACCTAAACTCATTCTTCACCACCATATTCAATGTGCCCGTTTGCCAACCTGAATCAATCACGCCATCTTAACACCTCAGTAATAAAACGCCTGATGGGAGGAAGACAGTTGCGATTTACTGGTGATTTTTCCTCCTCTCCTTCCCCAAGACATTGCTACATGTATAATATATGGGGACTTGGTGTTTCTCATTTGGAGTAGGAGGACAGGGAAACGTGAGGGTGTGCCGAGTTGAAAAGTGTTTAGTGTACATGTGTAGTGTGTGTATTCTGAAGAGGTACTAAACATTTTAGAACCCCTGAAGGCTAGACCCATTTTACAATAGCCCAGGTGCAAAGGGTAAAAGGGTATATACCCAGGTTAGTACTACTCTTGCTCTCTCACCCCATTTCAAAGATCCTTGTCACATCCCGGATTCCTTTACTTTCCTACCCAGGTAGCAAGGATACATTGGTCCAATGTCGGCTTATATTGGGCCTTTGTCGGCTTATATTGGGCCAAGCATGGACACACATGGTCCAATGCGCCATCGCTGATTGGGTAGTTGCAGGTCATACAGGAAACAAACTGGAGATGATATGTGACCAGGCAAGCAAAAACACCCCTCTGCAGGGAAATTCATTATCAAAGTTTATCTCAAGATCTTTAAAATGAGACATCATTGGCTTAGATATTCCTAGTTATTATGTCAGAACCCCTCCTTGAACATAGGTCATGATTCATATCTGAAATCCATGATTAAGCTCTAAATACATTATAAACCATAATAATGTCTAAAAACACAATAAATCAGCCTTTTTCATAAAAAAATACATAACAATATAGTTATTTTTATCATAGATTTTGATCTAGAAGGAATTTTCCATTTCTGTTTTCAGTTTTGGGTTTTTGGTGAGTATCCCCGAAAATTGGCATAAAAATCTGCAAATTTTGACTATTGAAATGGTTGCCGTGGCAACCAGGAACAGGCATATACGTTGATTTCTCATGAAAAATGTTCATTTTACCATCCAAATATGGGCCATTTCTACTGAAAATGGTGCATTCTAAATGAGACCATTGAATTCTGCATAAAAAATTAGCTTATTGTATTTTTATAATGACTTTGGAGTAATTTTGCCCCTCAAATGCCCCCTGGTGACCAAATGGGGAATTAAAAATCCCCCATGGAGGGGTGTTCTCCCTTGATGGGTCACATATTGTATTATGCATCATGCACAGCATACATCATGGGGCATGATGCAGGGATTCATTGGAGGTCCCGTCAAGGGTTAAACAAGAAAATAGATGTCCAACTGAGAACCATGAGATTTAATGCATTTTTATTGTGTAAGGCCTAAAAGAAAAAAGGTTTGTTTCCAGTTACCCGACCGACCCTAGCAAAACAGGGATGATCCTGGAAATGTTTTTTTTTTTATTTTGTGACTTTATAACATTTTTTTTTGGCAATTTTTAGGCATTTTCCCGTGATTTTCATATTTTTCATCAGTTTTTCGTGGAGCTTATCTAGGTCTTGATCTATTGGTATACAGTTCATAACATTCATTCATATTTTTTACATGAGCGTCACATTCCTTGTGTTTATCATAACTCTAGTGTAAAATCATAGAACCCAACATGTCTGCCCCTACATTTCTATACAAGATTTAAAAAAAGATATTTGAGGCATGTAACTGGAAACACAACTTTTTTTTTTGGCCTAATGACAATAGGGTACCAAAAGACGTCACAGGACTCTATAAATATGTGGTGCCCATCTCATTAGTCAACACATTTCTAAGAATGTCTACTGCATACCATGCATGAATTATATGTAGTATACACATGTGAAACAATGTCCACACCAGGCTTTGTCTATTGATTATGGATTGATATAGGGCATGGAAATCAGAGATGTCAGTAGACTGATGTGCCAGGAAGCAGAAGGTTATTTGGGTGAGGGTACTATGGGAGCTCAGGTATTGGATGTTTACATGCTGTAGATGTACAGCACTTAATGTTTACATGTAAAGAAAACCCATGGCTGAAGATAATGATATTATGTCATTATGATAAACCAAAGTCTTTAAGTTATGTTCTCAATAATGGGTATACCGGTAGGGGTATAAGGGCCATGGGACTGAGAACAATACATTTCACCTTATAAAATAGATATAGGAGTATCGGGAAAGGTACACAACTTGGGGGCGAGGGGGTCCAGTCTACCTCGCCTAGATTCCCAGGCCATGTGATCTGAAACATTTGAATAGATGTGACAAGGCAAGCAAAAACACCCCTCAGCAGGGAAATTCATTATCTAAGTTCATCTCAAAATCTTTAAAATCATTGGCTTAAATATTCATAGTAGTTATGTCAGAACCCCTCCTTGAACAAAGGTTGTTATTCATTTCTGAAATCCATGATTAAGCTCTAAATACATAATAAACCATAACAATATATAAAAACACAATAAATCAGCCTTTTTCATAAAAAAAATATACAACAACATGGTGAATTTTACAATAAATTTTGATCTAGAAGGAATTTTCCATTTCTGCTTTCAGTTTAGGGTTATCCCCAAAAATTTGCGTAAAAATTTGCAAATTTTGATTATTGGAATGGTTGTCATGGCAACCAGGAACAGGCATATATAAAAAATGGTGCATTTTAAATGAGACAATTGAATTTTGCATCAAAAGTTAGCTTAATGTATTTTTATAGTGATTTTAGAGTAATTTAGCCCCTCTAATGCCCCTGGTGGCCAAATGAGGAATTAAAAATCCCCCGCAGAGGGGTGTTCTCCCTTGATGGGTCACAGATATAATTTGTTTGCCTTAGCATTACATTCTGCTGTAATCTAATAGACATTTGAAACCATTAAATTTTGATCACTAACTGGAACATTTTATTTGGGTCTGTCTGTCACGATGCAGATGCCTCCAAGCTTATGGTTCACAAAGACTCACAAACGCTCTTAATCTTGGGGTTAATCGCTAACCCTTATATTGGACCCACTCAAAACTAACAATTAATGTTCGAAATGCTATACTTTTAGGACCATCTTTATGAGTCTTAATGCTAAGTCACATGCTCTCTCAATTTTGAGAAACAATGTTACTTTGAGCCAGATTTAGCTGATTTCAGGACCATCTCTGTCTAGCCTTAGTGTTGTTCATGATCTCAATCGATAGAATCTTTCCAGGATTGAGGGAAGCTAGCCACACAATGTAATTCAACTCTCTTCACTTTATAGACAATCTGGTCTGTCGGGGGTCATTTGTTCCAGCATAACAGTCTTCAAATGGACATTGCTTTGTTGTCTTCTTTTTAATATTCATCCACTTTAGTAACTACAGTCAACACCCTAAATGTTTTTTTTTCTAAATCACAAAAGTATTCTTTCTCATCAATATAGAAAAGTTTGTAAGTACTTGAGTGGTTTGGCAAAATGATAATTGACTGCTGGAGAATCCCGGGTGGAGAATAGAATGATAATAAAACTATTCAGGTATGTTATCTCATATTGGGTGTATCATAGGCATGTATGAAGTAGAATAAAAGTGTATGTCAGTAGATTTATGTGTGTGTGTGTGTGTGGGGGGGGGGGCACGTGTCTAGTATCACTCTGCCTCCCGGTGGGAATCCAAATAGAGCATAGCGAGAGTCGTAAAGCACCCCAGCTGGTACGTGCTCCGACACGGTGTTTTAAAGTCACTACTGAGTGACTTCTGACTGAGACATTAATCACCAAGATTACACCTCATCATCATAAAAAGGAACTGATAAATAAGAAAAAAGGTCGAAAAGATAACCCCACTCAAATAGCATGGTATGATATTTCCATCTTACTGACTAGGTCTATGTGACAATGATCCCATATGCAGTAGGCTACTTATAGATAACCTATCCTTTGATATGTGGAGGCAGACAGCCAGGGTCGGGATAATGAATGGCAATGGGATCCAGTCAAGAGGAACGCTTGGGGTAATGGATGGCTGGCCTAAATACATGATATTAAAGAAGTGTGAGATGGGACATCGCGCCATGGTTTTGTGGTCATATAGCAGGGACGCGTCTCCAAAAGTGCATGATTTGCTATGGCGCCATGGTTGGTGATAGCTTGGTCTAGGCTGACACGAGTGGCAAAAGGAGAAACTAAACCAATAGTAGGGGCGCCACCATACATCTCTCTACAACCGTGTGATATAACACCATGAGGACAATGTGATAGCATGGGCCATAGTGAGGGACTGGTGATCATCGCACGTCAGGGAAGATCAAGTATAATCACAAACGATAGATTTAGTGTAAAGTGCATACAATATAGCCACATTAGATTAAACGATCATGGTAGATTATAATAAGGGACAGCATATGAAATCAGCGAATTTGAAAAATGGCACAATGGTCAACTAATGACCCGTGAAACAAAATGGCGGACAGTGGGTGGCAATACAGTTATAGAGTGAGCGGAACAAGGCGCTTGATGCCCTGCGGCGCAGAACGTTCACACTGCTGTCTCTGACTCTTTAAGGGAATCAGGAACAATGACGAGCAAATACAATCAAAGCATTTGCCACACAGCTAAATAGCAAATGCATATACCCTATACTCTCTTTTATGTTTGTCGCTAATTGACTGTCCTTGAGATGAAAAGGGGATTGAGAGATCAAAATATTGAACGGTTGAGTGCATGCAGGGCTTTGTTAGTGCCTCATCAGTCGCCCTCGCTGGCTGTCACGGCACTGGGGTGATTTTTTAAAAGAGAGCTGGTCGGTGGTGGAAACTATTGCAAACCCTCAGACCTCCTCCCTTTCCCCTCAGACCTCATCCTTCATAGTGGGAAATCAATAAAGGGGCAGCGATAGAAATTATATCTGGGAGTCCCTGTGGTAGATGGAGGAGAGAAGGGGAGAGGTGATAAAACCCACAATGGCTGAAGGAGGAGGCAGGCGCGGCGCGTTGAGCGGCGAACCCCAAACCATATCTGGGTTAGGGGCGGCATGCCGCCCCGACTCTCCGGGCGCGACGTCGGCACACGCGGAGCCCGTAAAACTAGCCAGGGTCGAAGAATGCCCCGCTAACCACATCATCATATAATAATAACACTTGAGAGCGATGGCCCTGGGGTCTGCGACAGGCGCTGACCACTAGTGGCTAGTGTATACACGACACTGAATCCATATACATGTATACTAGACTGTATACATATGCCGTGGCGTTGTTTCACGCGCGGGGATCTAGAAAACAGAGAGATACAGACCATAGCGTGCGGAGAGAGCGAAAAAAACGGGACGAGCGCCAGAGGTGAGAACAAATGACAAAGCCCCCCCACGCGTCCACAATCCCCGATTGGCAGGTGAGAAGTGATCGAAACATGGCGATATGTCACGTACCTTGTCGCTGCGGGGGACCACTATGTACGAAGTGTTGGCGATCGTGATGTGGTGTTGGTATCAGAGGAGGAAGATGAGGAGGCGGTGGTGAGCACGTGGGGCGATGGGATGTATGTGGTGTTGGTTGCTGTGAGAGGAGAGGGAGAAGAGAGGAGAGGAGAGGAGGGGGGCTGGCTGGCTGGCTGCCGCCTGTGCGCTGCTTGTTGCTGGAGCAGTGTTGTGTGGAGGGAGGCTCCCTCACTCAGCCCTTCACCACTGATGACCTACGGGCTGCTGCTGCTGCTACTGCTACCGCTAGGCACTGCTGCTGATTCCTCCTGCTGCTGCACAGACATGAGTCCTATAGAGGAGAGGGTGGGGATGTGCGACTGAACTCTACACAATGTTCTGTGTGTGTGTGTAGGAGGAGACAGAGACGGAAAGGGTAGGGAGGAGGTGGGGGGGGGGGCAGGACCACGACAGAAACCATTGCAGAGCAGGTGCACTGTGACAGCTTCAATTGAAACCTGAGCCCAGCGTTTTGTAAAAAGCAAGGTCGCATCTTACATAGGTTCTGAGTGAAGCTACTATCATATTATACCAAAAGTGAGGAATAAATGCTAAAAAAAAGTTATCATCCAAAGTTAAGAAACAATGCCAAAATAAAGAAATGGTCTGTATTTATGTTCAGTGTTGTTGACAGTGCAATGGGTTTTCTGTGAACAAGTGGCAGAGAGGTCGAGGGTACAGGGTGTAGGTGTTGTACTTGTGTTGGTGTGACGGCAGGAATGAGTAGTGTCGGTAGTGTCAGGGTGAGACTGAGGGGAGGAGGGGGGGGGGGTAGGATGAGGTTCATGTCTATGTCTCGTTCGTCGGCAAAAGGAGATAGGCCCAAACAAAGCCTGTAGCATGGCCGGTCCGTGATCCGGCCATTCTCCGGGTCAGTCTTACGTCCCCCCGGTGACCGAGAACGAGCGAGCTGCTCGCAGAACCGATCAGCTCACCACTAAATGCTTATTACTCCCTGGCCCAGTTTGCAATCACCCTTCCCCCTCCTCAACTCCTCCACCCCTCCCCCATAGTCACAGTATCGTGCCAATACAGGCTGAACACCCATAAAACGCTAATAAAAATATTATCGGGCGGGGCGTCATAACGACCCGTCTGGCTCAATGAGCAACTCACTTTATGAGCAATAACTCAAACCCTCATTTTGTTCCCCTTTTACAGGAGCTGGAGACACAGCAGGCTCTAGGCAGCGTCACTGGGCAGCAGGCAGATGTAACAACAGTAACAACGCGTGGAGGAAGAGTAACGTCAATGCACTGGAGGAAGCCATGTGGGGGCGGTCAATCTACCCCAAGCCTGTTGCATGTGACCATGATGCTTCCTCCAGGCGCGGTAAGATCAAGTCTCCTCCAGGGGGTGGAGGAGGACGAGGGACACAAGCAAGCAATGAAGACGCCAGGCGAACGGCCCTTACGTGATTGAACCTAATTGAGCCTAATAAACAAAGCAATGAGTCGCTGCGGGTGGGCCTGGAGGCTCTCAGCCAGACAGTCAGCCCCCTGCCATGTGCCTAACCATTAAACAACAGGAGAGACAACACCAAGTAACAACGTGTGAATGGTAATGATACCACTGAAGCAACAGGCAGACCCTCTATACAGCACACCACCAAACACCGACAATGTAGAAGAAGTATAGGGAAAATAATGGTATACCCACGCCTCCCACCCACCCCTTACTTCTTCATGATCCAGTGGTGGTAGTAAGCAGTATCTGGCCCTGCCTGTGTCAGTGGCACGTGCCCGCTTGTCAATGATGCAATAAAAAAAGTTGATTGACAACCTGAGTGAGTGTGAGCTGTCGTTGTCGGCCCGGCGACCAACAGGTGTGGGTGGTCGAACGATGATGACGGCAGTAACGACGCTGGAGGAAGATGTGGGGCGAGGCGGCCGGACTGGCGCTTTGCCATTCACGAGGAGGGTCCGGTGACGCACCTGGTCATCAAGGTGTTGTACTGGAGGAAGCACTGGGGAAGCGATAATAAAAGAGTCTCTGTGTATAAGACGCAGGTGAATGAAGTAAATTGATAAAGCTTACAGGTATAGCGTTGTCGTCAGCAACTGGGTGACGTGCGAGAGTGAAGGCACAACCGGCCGACTCCAATAGATATGGTAAAAGCAAGAGCGGTGTGGTGCCGTACCCACTCCTCCAGCTCCCTCTTGGGTGGGTGGGTGGGTGGGGGCTGATGGTGGTGGTGGCGGCAGCAGCACGAGAACTGCTTTCCTCCTACTCCTGCACCTCCACACACAATGGAATTGTTATGGACACTGGAGGACACCTGCAGCACTTACTGGAGGAGTAGAAGGCCACCCCCTTCCACCCTCCTCCAACCCCTTTCCTCCATGCGTTGACCCACATCCCATTGAGTGACCAGCCATGAAGCAATAGAATGGTGCAATACGTCACCCCACTGCACCCCGTGGGTCAAGATGAAATGCTCCCCCTTGCATGCCTCCCATCGAGCCTGTTATTTAATGAGACAAATTCAATAAATTCACTGCAGACATTGAGATATGAAAGCAGTAGGAAGACTGATAAATGCTTAGAACCACCTGCCCACCGCCAGGAAGAACTGTCCCAAAAGGAACCATTCAAGCTCTAAATCATAGACCTGGTAACCCCCCCCCCCCAAAATTGATGAACTCCTCATGTATTGGAAGTCAATGTTGGTTCAGAAAGGGGTAGCCTAATCTCCAAGCTGTTGTACAATTCAAGAGATCTTTGTGCATCTAAAATGAAACGCAAAGAAATATAAAAAGACATCAGTTTGCCTGCTAAGGTATTTTATCCTCACTATGAATACATTTCGTGAAATTCCACCGTAAATGACTGGAGACGCCTCTGCAACTCATCCCTTTTATGTTGCCACACTTTCAATAATCTCCATTTTTAATCAATCTTAAAGGCAAGACTAAAGTTGCCCAATTACAGCCATTGATCTTTTCTGGAGACAACAGTTGTGCTGCCTGCTATGAGCCTTGGGGGAAGAAGCAGGGCGGGCGCTGAAGGAGCAGGTGTATGAGCGATGACGACCGACCTCCTTTGGCAGCTTTATGTCGTCGCGCGGGACACAGGAAGTTGGTGAACTGCTCAATGCTTGGGAAATGTGCTGCTCACATGGGGATCCACAACAACCAAGACTCAACTACTGCTGCTCCCCACCCACTATTGTATAGCCCGGTGTAAGATATAGACCAACTGAACAATGAGATGCTACATCTTATATTGTAGTCATAGCTCCTTAAGTCGCAGCCCCAATGGTCCCTCCAGCCCATGGTCTTTAAGCGCCTGAATTTATTTCTGCTGTTCATGAGCAATAGTACCTGGAGCAATAGAGCACAGAGGATGACTTATGTTGGTGTATGTATACATATGAATATGTCATTGAAGTGGAAGAGGAGTACTACATGCTAAATGTACCACAATGGTCTCTCTTATAGTTTGTCCATATTGGCTTGGGCTGCCAGTGGCGACGTGTGATAGTCAGTGGTGGTGGGTTGTTGGACGAGATCCATTATTGTGTCAACAGAGCTGAAAGGGCGGGGCCTTGGGGCGGTGGTTGAGTTGGGCCGGGTTGGGAGCCCCGCCTTCACCGGTTAGCGGGCAGCTGTCAGAGTGTCAGTGAGACGTCCGTCTACCTTCCCAGGCACTACCCCCGACACAAGACGAATGACACACAGCCACCTCAACTGCCACACAACCTGCCCTATGCCTCCTCCCCAGACCTAACTTCGCGTGGAGTAACACAACTGAATTTTAAAAAATCCAAATTAAATGACGATGCAACCAAATTTCACCAGCATCGTACTCCTATGTGTACAAGGAAAGGGCCTTCATCTTTCCTGTCGCTGAATGCAGACCATGAATAAGGACATACACGGTGACTTCCAAATACTGACATGAAAGTGAACCTTCTTCAGACAAACCAAAGCAGACATACCAATCTTCCACCTCCCTTACCACACAGCCACTCACTCATTCTGCTATCTCCCCATCCTCTCACCGACCCTCTAGTGACCAAAGAGACAGGTGTCCATTGTAGCGGTCAAGGTGTGTTTTGGTAATATTGAAGGTGCGCTACCCCCTGGGGGTGTGGGTCAGTGGAGCCGTCTAATGACCAGTCTCAGCCAGGTGTAATGACCATCACCCCAAGACCCACCAGCCATCACCCCAACCAGCCATACCACACCTGTTGAGGAGGTCGAATGGCGGACAGCATCTACTGTATCATCGCAAGAATGGTCCCAGGAACTGATATTCAACAGCAACGAAATCGCCTCCTCAAACACAGATCTACAAATTATTTTATGTGTTTGCTTATCCTATGAAAGTGTATTTCACCTATGGGAAATTTTGTGATATTCTTGTTTCATAGAGACTGGGATTTGTCAGAATGTGTAATGGTATTACATGGCTCAGATTCTATTGAAACATCAGAACCTGGGCGGTTATTCACAATGTCAAATAGAAATTTGTAATTCTAATCAAAATGTACTCTCCCTGTGAGTCTAGACATGCATGCCTGAGAATGCCCCCTCCCTTCAAATTCTCACTTGATGGAAGATGGTGTAATTCACAAACACATCTTAGGAGGTGTACAAATGTACAAATTCTTTCACAATCTGATAGATAATAAAAAACCTTGCCAAGAGGAATATTTTCCAAATCAAAGACTGGAAATATACGTTTAAAATTGCATCACATTCTAAACTTATAACACTCGCCTGATGACCTATTTTAAAATCAAAATTATCAACCAAAATTTCTGAATTGGCTTCCTGGCTTTAATGTGCAATTAAATGTGATTGCTTGATGTTCTTGCACAATTTCATTTAGTTGACATAAAAATGGAGAAATTCTATGGGAGCTGCTTCTAGTTGACTCTGCCTTGGATGTTGTTAGAAAATGCTACAACCTGCCAAACTAAACTCACTTTCTTTCAATAGTTCAATGTGACCTTTCATTACACGAATGGGCATATATCAAATGCTTGGTAAGTGTCATTATGTAATAAACCGTATACCGTTAATTCTGAGACAGTGCCCTCATTTCAAATGCTATTCTATTTTATTTGATATTGATGATGTGGTGAACAAAGAGTAGGATTTGACACTTTAAAGGAGTTAAAAGCTTTCTGCAATGAACACGCTTCAACATTGAATCTAAATTGATTTTTTTTACCAAAATCCATCATCCATATGGGATTTCTCGTAGGTCATTATGATTATTCCAAACAAAATATCTTAGCCAGGCGTTATAACCTTTGTGTATACATTTCGGACGAAACCATTGACATTGTTTTGTGTGAAATATCTGTACTCAAATCTCCACTACATCCGTATAGGCCCATAGCTAGGTGCTTCAGAGATTACATGGTACTTATACTAAACGTGTAGTGCCCTGTAAGCGAGGTAGAGTAGGAATAGACCGTCTATAGTGGGCTCTGCTTGTGCAGCCAGTTCCTGCACAGCAGACGAGAGTCTTTATTGCCGACTGGAGCGCGAGACGGACCCTTTACGGGCTCATAACGTGCCGCAAGGGCCAAGGGGCCGACTTTTATAGCCTCAGCCACATCATTAACAATAATAACAATTGCCCAATGAAAAGAAGGAGTTAAACGCCTGAAAATGGCCTTGTCGACATGAAACTAAGCACGGGTGATCAAATTCGCTTAGCTCCAAGCGGAGTTTATGTTTGGATAAGGCCTTGGCGGCCATTTGCTGTGTGTTGGAGATTGAGTGTTGAGGAATGAGTTTGCAGGGCATACAGCTTACCGGTCAATGATTGCAATGGTGTGAGGTCTGACAGTTATGGCTGTCTGTAGTCGTGTAAGGTCACCTTATTGTCGATTTCAACAGGTGTTTGGGTCACTAGGTCAAAAGCATTGATTTGTCACTCTCTGTGTTGAAGCAAGATCCTCAGCTGACAAAAGGGACAAGAATATGTAAGGTATCACTGAAGTGTGTAGACATAACGTAAAACCCCGTGTATAAGCCGCACCCACATATAGGCCGCACGCTGGCTTGGGGAGAAATGCTATAAGCCACACCAGGTGCTTGAAAATGTTCCCATTCCTTCTTGTAATCGATCTATTCAAAACCTAGCCTGAGTATCTAGCTCTGATACTTTGTTCAATGCAATATACTGAGACCAAGCTGTGTCTATTCAAAACCCCGCCTATAAGCCGCACTAAGGGTTTGAAATGTCTTACATGTGAGGTTTTACGGTAGTAAACGTAGATCAAAGTGAGTACATTATAGGCCATAACAGTTCAGCAACTAGATATAGGTCAGTCCCTTCAATAGCATAAAAACGGGAATCTGGGCAACCAATGTAATTACGAGCTATATACACAATGGAGCCTTTGTGATGGAATACAACGACTACCAGGGTGCCTTACTCTTGTATTTAGACTTTTGTGCTGTGAACCTTTCATTACAAATAAGTGAGCCCATATTCATTCCTTTCTATGGTCTTGTTATTCAAAGTCGAGCCCTGTTACTAAGCAGTTTTTTCTTTTCAAACCTCATTTTATAGTCTGTCCTTTATTTTTCGTCATTTATTCCTATTTTGTTAAGGGAATGGGTGCGGGGGATTCTAGGGAAGCCCGCTTCCCTGATTTATGAGTAAGAGGGGGGGGGACATCTTAATTTTACAGGCAGTCAAGTCTCGTGATACCTCGCAGGGTAACACGTGACACACGTCAGCCAATGGCGCGTGGCCTTAGTGGTTAATGAGCCCCGCTACGAGCCTTTACAAGAGCATTCCACGCTTGGGCCAGCCGGGTAGCCTGGTTACTAACGACCCACCAGCCCAAACACTCTATTTTCCCACCCTATATATCTTGGTTTGCTCTTTGCCAGGGGTGGAAGCCAACGGCCGCTGCCCCCGGAAATAAGTCAGTGTTTATTGGTGCATGTGATTAATATGGCCGTGGAGTCTCCTTTTTTTTGTGTGTATGTAAGAGGTCTATGTGATTGGTAGCTTGTGTAAATTACACGACTAATGTGATTTCTTTTTTACTTTTGCCTCCGCTTTGTAGCAGAAGGAGATTTTGATCTAAATCAATACGCCATTTCTCGCGGAACACAATCACCACGAGTGTATTGCATTTGTTCCTATGTCTATCGGAATCGCATTTTAATCAAAACACTGTCAGCAATCTATTTGTGAATTACAGTACAACATCTGTAGTTAGACCGCGTGTGTATTTCGAGTTAGCAGGTCGCCCCATGGGCGCCGCCATTACTGAAGCTTGTTACTAGCGAGTTCTACTGATAAGACATTTCAGATGGGTACCAGTCGGCCGCCGAGAGGACCGCAGTGAATTGTTGGTTTTATCTCA
The DNA here is from genome assembly GCA_949317995.1 of Acholoe squamosa. NCBI lineage: Eukaryota > Metazoa > Annelida > Polychaeta > Phyllodocida > Polynoidae > Acholoe > Acholoe squamosa. The sequence continues at coordinate 36,009,312 of OX439048.1, read as the reverse complement.
TTGGCTAATAGATAATCCTGCTAAGTCCGTATACAAAACTTATACCAAGTGTATTGGAATTTATATTGGGATATTGCTAGGCAATGCATTATTTGCTAGAGCAATATACAATGTGATATTATAGATAGAATCTTGTTAAGGCGAATTGAAGTGGCTTGTTACTGTGCCTATGATGTAAATCAGGCTTTAATTGCAAATAGGATATAAATAGGCTATAAATCTGCTAATGTACTCTCTTTACTCTCAGAAAGTAGCATGAGTGACATCACCACTTCAGTATTACACACCCTTACCTACAGTTCAAGTATAGGTAGAGTAAACACTATGATACAAATGAGGTTATAGCCGATGTTTAACTATGAGTGATCTATCGTCTTACATGTAAAAGTACATGTCAATGATATATAGACTATGATTTTAGGTCAACTTCATTCCTTTCGCACAGAATGCAAAGTGTTTGCACTCACATATCTGTATTATGGCTTAAAAGGAAATACATGTACAGGTCAAAGTTGTACAATGTTCTCTACTGTGTCCCTTGTGCATTCCCTCCAAGGCAAGTTGGTGTATTCATCAATGTACATCCCTAAAGGTCACGATATATACTGAAGGAGAATGCAGTGTATTGAAGTGATTTACCTGAACGATAATAGGGGGAATCATTGAGCATCTGTGCGTGGGAGGAGGTCAGGGAGACAGCTGGGAGAGTGAGACCACAGCTGGGTCTACAGTCTCCTAGCAGTGATCCTGATGGCTGGCTGTGTATGTGCTGTTTGTTATTGCTACAACAAAAACCCATGTTGTGATCTGCTCCACCCAGTGGCTTACACGACCGGTAAATAAGGGTCAGATGATGGATGATCCAGACGTGGGGCCCTGCTGGTACTGGAGAACCTAAACATGTGTAGATACATGACTGTGTACACTTGGAGGTTAAACCTTTTCTACACTGCTACCTATTTTATCACTCAAACACTTTCAGGTTCGTTCGGTATCTTCAGTTCAGCGTGTTTCTCGGTTTTGTTTCGGATCATTAGACTCGGTATTCTTCTATTGTATCATTGTGTTGGTGTCAATTTATTTGATTTCCACAGACAATCAACCACACTGTATCAAATGGAGTCGATGTCTTAAGTTATTGGATAGTTATAGGACATACATGTAGAAGAGTGCTCGAAGGGATGTCTAACCCTATCATAATATTATATACACTTGTAGATACACTTTGAACTCATGTTCTTATCTATCTAGCCCTAGGCGGATGTTTGAGTTTGGTGATGGAGGCTGGATAGCACAGTCTTCATCTTCGTTAATCACATGAGGGAGGGGGAGGGGGGTCATAGTAAAGTGGAATCCTTGTTTATATACTCTACGTTTATATGAGACTGTAGGTTAGTTACTGAATAGTGTAACGAGACCGAAGGTGCCCGAGGCCAAGGGTAACAATGTGAATGCAATTATACCTAGGCATTTGATATAATTTGACATGTAATATGAATGTGAACAGAGTAACAATGTAAACACAATTAGACCTAGGAATTTGATATAATTTGATATTGTTGATATGTAATATGAATGTGAACAGAGTATAGGAGTCAGATGCATAGGATGGATTGATACATGAATATCAAAAGAAAAGGGGGAGGGGGTGGTAGACATAGGTGAGATAGGGGGAGGGGAAAAGGCAAGGGTTATGTAACAGCAACCATGGAGTAGAGTACATGTAGTATCCATGTGGGAGGGGCTGGGGGTTAAAGGGGGCCAATGGGAAGCCAATAAGAAATGATGGACAGTCCAGGTGTGGACTGAAGGAATATATTGCAAGTTGAAATAAAGATACGTCAGAATTCACCAGGAACCTGTCTTGTGTTCATGTGTGACCATATCCAACCACCAGCATTACAGTGGAACTAAACCGGCGAGGATTGGAGACAGTGTGGTGATTCTCGTTGCTGAGTGGTTTTGGTACACGTGGGTGAGATGGCAGGTGACGACGTGGCTGATGGTAATGTGGTCCCGGATCAGCGCCTGGAAATGGCCAAGGAGGCTGTTTTCAGAAAAAAGTTGGACAGTTATGCCAGGGGCATTGGTCAGGTGGATGGAACTAACAAGGAGGTGTTACGGACATGGTTACGGGCAATAGATTATGCGGCGGCTCGGAGTGGTGCTCCAGAGGAATTAGTGTTAGATATGGTTTGCTGTTTAGTACAAGGCAGTCTGGCAGATGTAGTGCATACGGCAATTGGGGATGCGGAGGTGGATGGCACGGGCCAGGGGCCCGTGACGTGGGATGGCGTCAGGGATGTCATAAAGGACCACTTTCTAGGAGTGGAGGAAGAGGAATTTATGCGTGATAGAGTTGACAAGATGACACAGCAGCCCTTCGAATTGGTGAGAGATTATACGACACGGTTTACAGCGGCGGTGTCTAGTGCATATACGGCTGACCAGCTGGGGGAGTCGATGCTCAAAGCGATGTTACAGAAAAAATTGGTATCCGGGCTGCGGGATAAACAGTTGAGAGCCTTGGTGCGGTTAAATAATTATGAGACACTGGCAGGGTTGGCCGCGGCAACCAACCTCACGGCCAATGCATTAGGATTGAACGAGGAGGAATTGGAGGCAGAACAGGCGGCAATGGCGTTACCGCCACCACCACCTGAGGAACATTCACCAGCCAACGCTGCTATATTAACCAGTCAGAAAAGGATGGAGAAAAATATTGAATCACTTGCATCATCAGTTAAAGCACTGAAAGTGCAAAATGCACCGGTGGTGGGGGCTGTGACGACAGGGTTCCAGCAGAAAGGAGTTAATACAGCAGACATTCAGAGTAAAGGGTGGGGGGCACCAGGATCGTGGGGGGGGCCTCCATTCGGGTGGATGAATGGGCCTTTTGGTAATAACACGCAAGTTGCTGGGTCCTGGATGCCACAGACTGGCTGGGGGCAGCCTCAAATACAGTATGCTGCTGGTGCGCATGTACCTCAAGAACCGGTACATCAAGTTTTTAATTACTATGGATCGCAACAAGGGGGTCGACAGGCTGGAGGGACGCTGCCCACACAACCAGGAGCGACAGGAGCACCAAATGGTGGAGGCCAATCGTATAGGACGTCGAAATGCTATAATTGCGGGGTGATTGGTCACTTTGCTCGCGAATGTGATCAACCAAGGCGCCCTCGAACCAATGGCGATACGGGCCCTGTACAAGCAGCCATGGACCCGGGATACGGTTCGGTGTTCACAGGTTCCGATTTCTACCAGTCCGACAGGAGGTCGGGAAACTTATAAGCGCCGGGGACGGTCGGATCACTGTGACAATACCTGTAGAAGGGATATTGCTCAGTGGTTTGGTAGACTCCGGCGCAGCCAAGTCCATGATGATGGAAACAAAGTGGAGAGACATTTGTAAAAAGACGAACCAACCAGCAGTCCTGAAAGAGGGGTTGGTACTACGGTCGTTATCAGGACATGCGTTGCCGACCAAAGGGATTGCATCAATACAGATCCTAGGTAAGAATGTAGAATTCTATGTTGCCTCCTCAATGAATCATGATATGCTGCTAGGGATTGATGCCCTGAACACCTTGGGGATGCAGTTAGATTGCGCTGATAAGTCCATTGTGCTAGGGGGCTATAAATTCAAATGGGGATTGTTGGGGTCGGAAATGGCAGGAGTAGAAGGGGTGCATGTTGAAATTGATTACTGGAAGCAACAATTTCCCGGGTTATTTGCTGAGAAGGGCAGGGACTTGCCTATTGGCCGTCATGTTGAAATGACAATCAACGTACAAGGGGCATCTCCGATAAGACAGAGGCCGTACCGGTTACCGTTACATAAGAAGGCAGTGGTGGATCAGGAGATCGACAAATTATTGGCAGAGGGTATCATAGAACCATCTTATAGTCCATGGGCCAGCCCATTGAATATGGTAACAAAAAAGGATGGGACCTTGCGTTGCTGTGTGGATTACCGTAAGGTAAATGATGTGACTAAAAAAGATGCGCATCCCTTGCCCCACATTCAGGACATCTTTGACTCCTTGGTCGGGGCAGAGGTGTTCTCTGTGTTGGATTTAAAATCTGCATATTGGCAAGTTCCGGTGGCGGGGGAATGTAAAGAGATCACTGCGTTTGTTTGTCACCGGGGGCTTTTTCAATTTAATCGAATGCCGATGGGGATGTCCAATTCCCCCGGAGTGTGGCAAAGACACATTAATGGGGTTCTTGCCCCATTTTTAGGAAAGACGACCCTCGTATATCTAGACGACATAATAGTCTTCTCGGCGTCTGCTCAAGACCATTCAGACCATTTGAGAGAGGTGATGTCTACCCTACAGAGCAACGGATTAACATTGAATCCAAAGAAATGTAACTTCAGGAACTCTGAAGTTAGGCTGCTGGGCTATATTGTGGGAAAAAATGGAATTCGTCCAGATCCGGAAAAGGTGGAGGCAATAAGGGACATGGCGCCACCTAACGGGGTAAAAGCAGTGCAGAGATTCCTAGGAATGGCAGGGTACTATAGGAATTGTATAAATCATTTCTCAGAAATCACAGAAAGCTTGGTGGAACTAACTAGGAAAGGGACCCCGTGGGTGTGGGATGAGAGAAGGAATAATGCATGGAAAGAGCTCAAATTGGCCCTAACCTCAGAACAGGTGATGGCGTTCCCACAGTTAGATAAGCCTTTCAGATTGTATACGGACAGTTCAAACTTCAGCATAGGGGGGGTCCTTACACAAGAAGACGAAGATGGGGTGGAAAGACCAATTCATTACTTCTCAAAGTCCCTGAAACAAAGCCAAACACGATGGGCAACAGTAGAAAAGGAAGCATATGCGGTTATCTATGCGCTCAGAAAATTGAGACCCTATCTGCATGGGGCTAAGTTCACGATCATAACAGACCATAAGCCCTTGAAGTCCCTGTTTTTGTCAGAAATTCAAAACACGAAAATTCAAAGGTGGGCCGTGTTACTAGCGGAATATGGCGCCCCTATTGAATACAGGAGGGGGGCCTATAACGTGAGGGCGGACATGCTGTCTAGAATCGTGAGAAAACAGCCCTGTGGAGAGGTGTATCAAGCCTCTATTCAGTTACAAGAATGGACAGACCCCTGGTTGGACAGGGGGGAGTTGGTCAAATGGCAGCAGGAAATGCCTCAATATGCCTTGGGACGGAGGGAGGAAGATGAATTTATTTTGATTGAGCAGGTGCTGTACACTATAACGCCACCAGCAAATCAGAGGTCATATCCTCGTGTAGTCGTTCCGACCGAATTGAGAGACAAATTAATCAGGGATATTCATGGTCACATAGGACACCAGGGTCTGGAAAGGACGTTAGCTAGAATTCAAGACACATACAAGTGGCAAGGCATGAGAAAATCAGTGTTTCAAATAGTGAGGGAGTGTGGAACCTGCTCGTTACATCAAAAGAGAAAAACATACCCGCCTATGGGCACGATGCCAATTCCATCCATGCCCGGGGAAGTATTGGGAATTGACATGATTGGACCAATGCCTTTAACAAAAAGGGGAAACAGGCATGCCATCGTAATTATTGATCACTGCTCAGGGTGGGTGGAAGTCGTACCGGTTCCCAATAAGAAGGCAGAAAATATTGTCGAGTTTTTGAAATTTGATTATTTTCCACGGCATTCAACCCCATGGGTGATAATCTCGGACCGCGGGAGTGAATTTAAATGTAAAGAATTACAGGCATTCCTCAAAAAGAAGCATGTAGAATATAGATATACCTCTCCATTTCACGCGGCCGGAAATGGAAAGACAGAACGCGCTAACCGTACCATCAAAACCATGATCAGTAAATTAGTGAATGCTAAAGCTCATGAGTGGGATGAGGTATTACCCCAAGCGGTAGAAGCGTATAGTCACTCTGTGTCTAATACGACAGGTTTCACACCCTTCTATCTACATTATGGACGGCACCCTCGGAACCCCGCACAATTTCCCCACATCATACCGCCAGGGCAGGATATCAAGGTGTTAGCTGACAGGGTGGAAGAATTAGCTAGGGCACATTATCAAGCTAGAATTAATGGAGACCTACAGAGGCACAGAAATCAAAAGGTAGTAGACAGGAGGCCACAGGCCCCGGCCTACTATGAAGGACAGCAAGTGCTTTTAGAAAACACGGATGTCACAGTATTCCAGCCAAAATATCTGCATGGTTACATTGTAACCAAGATACAAGGGCCAGTCATAACGATTGTGGGACCAAAAATGAAAATCCAAAAGGTCAATATAGATAGGCTGAAACCGTCACCTTCAGGCTTTGATGTGACGGCACATAGTAGACCTATGACACGCACACAGAAAAACAAAGTTGGCACACAGCTAGGTGTGAAGCGGCCGTGGGATCAAACAAAAAAAGTAGGCATTGAAAGGGGGGAGGGGGAGGAATGCTGGTTGGAATACAATGAGGAGATGGATACGGACGGGGATAGAAATCTAAAGCAGGCTGCGGGAAGGGGTTTCAACGACATAGGCGAGGGTGCAAAAGGGAACAAACGGGAGGGGGGGATTAATGCTGAAATAAATCGGGAGACAAAAGGGCGGGATCAAACGTCCAAAGAGCGTCACAAGGAGCGTGTAGAGACAATAGAGCCATATGACGTGGGACGACGTCCTAAAAGAATGGGGGTGCATTATCAAAGAGAAGCCATTCAACATAGATGCCGGGAAGGACAAAGGAAGAAGGGGGGGATAGACAGCCCGGTATCAGAAATAGTGAATGAAGGTATAGTACCAGGACAAGGCCTAGTTAATGACAGCATGAAAGAAACAGGGGTGTGTGCAAACACAATGATTCAGGGAGAACAAAGGGGGGGGAGTGAAACAAGGCAGACAGAGGACGCATTTAGGAGGGAAGCGGGCATCAAAGGTGGTGCAGAAACTGCTAAAAGCACGGGGTGTAACATGTTAAAGGAGGCGTCGGGACTACATGTAATAGGGGGGGGCAATGACATGGACACCAATATAAACCATGAAAGGGGGAGGGACAATACAAGTAACAATGCACTAAAAGAACAAAGGGGGGAGAGTGAAACAAGGCTGACAGAGGACGCATTTAGGAGGGACGCGGGCACAGAAGGTGGTGCAGAAACTGCTAAAAGCGCAAGGTGTGACATGTTCAAAGAGGCGTCGGGATTACATGTAGTAGGGGGGGACAATGACATGGATACCACTATACATCATGAAAGGGGGAGGGACAATACAAGTGACAATGCACAAAAGGTACACCAGGAAACATTCATCCCCCAGGTATCATTCACACAAGTGCGCCCCCTGACGGATTTAGACACAATTAATGCGAACCCACAATGGGATGAACTAAGACAAGTGGTGGGTCCAATTACCCGAGGTCTAACAGCAGGGGAAAGGGAGGGAGGGTCCGGAGGGAGTAAGTAAAGAGAAAGGGGAAGGAAAGAAAGGGGGCGGGACCGGGGAGACAAAGAAAGGAGAGAGGGAGGGAATATAAGAGAGTGCATCAAGGCAGGGGGCATCAATCTGACTCTGGCTGTGTATCTGTTACAGGACAGGAAGACGACCATGAATCTCATTCTCCTGCTCTGTTGGAGTGGCTGGCTGTATACCATCGGAGCGAATTTGTTGCATCAGGATGGTGTTCTGGTGCATGAAGAAGGATCGACACGTGTGGTTGCGGGGGCATGGACGGTGGTGGTAGTCCTCCAGGCGCCAACACCACCCAACATTACTGACCTACAGCAGCAGCTGCGGAAATACCAGGAGGTGTTATCAGCAACCATGACCAATATGGAGCGTTATGTGTGGCAGTTAAGGTTGAATAATATCAACAATCACTTGGAGGTGGGTGGCTATAGGATTATAAATGAACAGCCACGGCGAGTTAAGCGTGGGGCCGTGAACTTCATCGGGGACCTGACTAAATACATGTTTGGTATAGCGACAGAGAAGGACGTGCTACAAGTCACAAACATGGTAAAACGTTTAGAACAAGAAATGTCAATGGTATTGAATAGTGAGCAGGACATGATCACAGCAATGAACGTTACTAGACAGTTTATTAAGAACAATGAACGGGAACTGGACACTCTGGAAGACAAAGTGCATGAACTAGTAGTTTTGGTGAATCATTTATCTAAACAAAATAAAAATCATCTGGATGCGATTCGAAAGCTACAGGTCTTTAGAATCGTAGACCAGACATTTTTAGTGATGGAGATGGCAGTTAAACAATATCTAATTGAGGCCACTCAATTCCATAGTAAAAGGCTCCAGTTAGAAAGGGGACAGCTATCCAGAGATGTACTGCCACCACAGCAGTTGATTAACATTCTGAACATGCTCAGCGCCAGAGGACATGTTCCATTGGATGTACATTGGTACTATCGTTTCTTGCCTATCTTTCCAATTTGGGAGACGCCCCAAGGACAACTGACCTTCAGAGTGGTGATTCCCGGCGTGAGCAGAGAACAATTCTTAAGCTATGAGTTGGTGTATTTACCCATGTTGTTTAATGTGAATTTTACCCGCCAAATTAATGGACATACAAGAGTGGCGTTATCCACTGAAACGGGAGTGTCATTCAACCCAACGACGCAAAACTGTTTCGGACAAAACCCCAGAGTGTGTTATCCCTCGGTACAACACAATACTAAGAACTGTGAATCCAATTTGATAATGGGGAGAGTCCCCACGGGCTGCAATGTAACCATAGCTTGTAGGGAAGGTCAAAAATCGGTGGTGTATCGAGCACCCCATAAGTTGTCTAACGTAGTGGTAGTAGCATATGAAAATGTACGATTGGTTAAAAGATGTCCAGGAAGAAGTCCTAAGGCGATTAGACTAAGTGGAGTAAAAACATTTCAGTTGCAAAATTTATGCTCACTGGAAGCAGTCGACTGGAAGGTCAGGGGCATTGACTTAGGAGAAACGAATGTAACACTAACGGTAACTAAGCCTATGCCGCTGCCCTCATTGAACTATTCGTGGCCAAAATCAGTACAGGAGAAATATATCAAGGAACTAAGGTTGCATCGTCGATTGAATATTCCTATGGCAAAATTACATAACTGGGATGGGAAATACGAAATGATGAAAGGCACTGGTGAAGATGCAGTGATTTGGCATGGTAGTACTGCAGCGGTTGCAGTGGTGACATTCTGTATGGTAGTGGTGTTGATCCTGTACTTGCGGTATAGGGCTAATAAATCTTTCCTTGCCGGGTTGCGACGCAGCATTGCCAGAAAAAACAGACGCGATCAGGTGGGGTCAACAATTAATCTTCAAAATATCGTGGAGGCTACTGTGAACCTAGAGGAAGTAGAATTGGAAATGCAGCCCCTGCCAGTAGGAGAATCAACCGTAAAGATGGGGTTGTATCCAAAGATAACAAAGAGGGAATCAAAATAGGCACAATAACTGATGAGTTTCACAAGGGTGAAAGTAAGGGGGGGAGTGGTGTAACGAGACCGAAGGTGCCCGAGGCCAAGGGTAACAATGTGAATGCAATTATACCTAGGCATTTGATATAATTTGACATGTAATATGAATGTGAACAGAGTAACAATGTAAACACAATTAGACCTAGGAATTTGATATAATTTGATATTGTTGATATGTAATATGAATGTGAACAGAGTATAGGAGTCAGATGCATAGGATGGATTGATACATGAATATCAAAAGAAAAGGGGGAGGGGGTGGTAGACATAGGTGAGATAGGGGGAGGGGAAAAGGCAAGGGTTATGTAACAGCAACCATGGAGTAGAGTACATGTAGTATCCATGTGGGAGGGGCTGGGGGTTAAAGGGGGCCAATGGGAAGCCAATAAGAAATGATGGACAGTCCAGGTGTGGACTGAAGGAATATATTGCAAGTTGAAATAAAGATACGTCAGAATTCACCAGGAACCTGTCTTGTGTTCATGTGTGACCATATCCAACCACCAGCATTACAATAGGACGAATTTATCCAATCACTTCTGTGAAGCCAATACCGAAATTAATGCAGATGTGTGATTTAATTCGATGAAAGTGAAATAGTTGTCAAACCCTAAAAGGGCATAGATTACTCAGATGGCCTCAACTATTCATGTATGCAAATCAATGCGGCCTTCTCTTGGGCATTGTCCTGAATCAAAACGAAAACCACCAGAGCGTACCAACTTTAGGTCTAATTTCACACTGGACGGAGCAATTGATGGATTAACCCAAACACTAAACCAATTATCGCCCACTAACAAGGGTTACTAAGATGGTTTTCGATTGTCTTAAGCCTGGTGAATATTGATTGGTCAAGAACAACAAAAGGGACGCTAACACGTGACCAGTTGGACCTGCGTCATGTGACGGATATAATTCACGACGTTTCCGCCTGACGTAGGCGTTAACAGTGTTAACGGGTTCGACCCTGGACCGACCTCAACCAAATGAGGAAAACCTCCAGATCGTATGCATTTGAATGTCCTTCCATGTGTGTGCCGCCCATTAACACATGGACTTTGGGATGACCCAGGGGCTAACAAGGACCCTGACATCTGACCACTCTCCCCCCAATTTACATGGTGATAAACAAGACGACAGATAAGCCCCATGTTGGCAAATTACATAGTCGGCTGGCCATGGAGGTGTCTGTGTATTAGGAATGGTGTGTAGGGGGTAGGGCTGGGCCCTGTTCAACCCTCAGTTCCGCCTATTGGGACTTGCCCTACGATTTCCCAAGGTGCATTGCGTCGCGGCTGCGCGGAAGCTGCCAGGGAATGACCATAGGTTGACCTATCAATATTACATGAAGAGAGGGCGAGGTCTTCGGCGTCTTTCATTGGCATTAATTGTGGGGTTATTGCTGGGGAGAATATGGGATTGGGGAGGGGGGGTAGGGGGTGGAGATTCCATATTATTTGTCCATGTGGGGGGTTTCTGATGCAGACGGTGCGTGAGGAAGGACGGGAAGGCACAGATAAATGTCATCAAGCCAGACTGACAAGGACGGATTTTCTGAGTGTTATTGGTTGGAGGCGTGACCTCACACTCACTTCCAGCTTAGATTTTACATTTCTTTGTCTTCAACATGAAGAGGTGCCTATTCGTTATTGCAGGTCCTCGTAGGCCTAATATAATCCCATCTCCAATATCACCAGACTGCGTGGGTTACTAATCCAAAACTGGATTTTTCATCAAGCAAATTGAACGAATTTAGATAAGAAATGCACCAGTATCATGGGAATTACATGCATGGCGTATGCAGGAAATATTGAAACTCTAGATTTCAAATTCATTTATAGAAATTTGATACCACATTAGATAAAGCAGAGCAATGCGATTTGTTGTTGTGTTATACCCTTGAACACTAGGCAAATAGGTCATCATATGAACTGATCAGCACATGAAGAATTTTGTATCACAAGTTGAGCTCCCTCCTCTCTTTACCAATTGACCTTTGGTGATGGGAGCAACAGACGGATGGCACCGTTGGGGAATCTGTCGACAGCCTGCCTTGTGAATGCTTCTCACAATATGACGTTTTATTCACCACAGCCGTTTGGCAAATATCGTTTCTGTCCTATGCACCAACCACCCTTGGGCCCCACACAAAGTTAAGAATGGACGCATTGTATCCTAGTCCCATATCTGTTCTGTTGCCCTGGCAACAGAGGAGTTTATTATGACCTCCGCAAATGAGCTTTTTTCATCTTCCATATTAGAAGCCTCTCCAGTGGAAACACCCAGCACCTGGCCCCCAATGGAGCACCCTAGTCTGCATCTCCAAACCGTCCCTGTCATGCAGACCTCCTGCAATTAAGCTCTAGGGCGGTGCCATTGGAAATCCCTGTTTTCCTGGCAATTAATACCCCTTCCGTCTTCCCAAGCGCAGATTCCTCTTTATGATATGCTAATTAGGTGAGGTCTTTATGAGTAAGCCTAGGGTATTAGGGACGGACGCAGGGGCTCATCTGAGGGGCCTGAGAGAACCACTGGTCAGACTACCACCCATCACCCCCTCCCCCACGCCCCCTGGTGAATAAAGGAGTCCTGTCCCATCCGGACCTACACCCTCTCCTAGGCATGCGCACATTAGGGTGTCATCCCCCTGGACACATGGGGTCCTCTTCAGCAAGGCTTGCTTTGTCTAATGAAATATAACCGCCATTGTCCCCCTGTCAGAAAGGAGGATGGTTTCAAAATGAAAGAACCACCTTCTTTAACTGGTTTCATGCTGCTGAGAGTTGAATCTCTCCAGTTTTCGATGAGCTTGTTGTAACAATGAGAAAGAAAGGGTCATTGAATTCCCCCTCCAGTATTCATGACCTATATACATGTAATACTAGTATTAGTTAAAAGTGCTGTAAGTCATAATGAAGTCAACATATTGATCAGACTTTTATAAACTTATGAAAGCCATTCTGTTTCTTCTCGTGCTTCAAACTGTCTTGTTCTCTCTTTTGGCAATGTCAGTCCTGCTGCTGCAAGAGCAGCATGTCTCGTTACCAGACTTGGTGAGCTCTATTAAAATTTTCACCGCCCCTCCTTTTTCTGATGTTGCCTTTTACTATGGCTCCTCCAACTGTTATCTATTCAGCCTGTGACGGCTCAATATAGTTTCGACCCCGTGGGTTGTAGGCCTCGACCCTCTCAAATTACGGACAGAGTTAGAGACGGCGGAGCCTGGGGCGAGTAGGTACAGTCTTGAAACGAGAACTGACTAGCAGTCTGAAGCACATGTCAAAATCTACTTATGCTGATACAGGTGAGGTCTGACATCGGGCGCTCCTCCTGGGTGGTTCCTGGAGGAAATGGAAGAAGTAGCTATAGGGCTTAGGTATGGCGACCAAGGAAGGGGTGCTTGGGTGTTAGTTTGTGGTATAGACAGTGAGAGTAGGCCAGGTGTGGAAAGTGGGTATGAGGGGTATGGAAGTTAGAAGAGGACTGGTATGTGGGACAGCAGGAGGACCCCACTATCTACTGAAGGATCCTCTAGACCCTACAGGAGGATGACCTGCTGACAGCTCTACCATGTTCTTGTGTGTTACTGGATGAGAGTAGCAACTGTTGGGGTGTGGAGATGTGAAGGGCAGCACCTACCAACCCTAAATCCACCCCACCCTTCTCTGAGTTTTCCCACCCAAAACCCATTCCTACCCCAGCCTTTACCCTCTTCAAGTAACAGGATGGAGCTGGAGCAGGCACTGGTTTGAAGTGGTACTAACTTACGCCTTGTTACGTGCCTGTGTATACTGAGAGTTCAGTGAACTACACCAGATAACCCTGAACGTCTACTGTTGTCCAGAACCCTCCTAAAAGCATATCACCCCCCCCCCTCGGTCAGTGACTGAGGGAAGTTTATCTTTCATCGTTTGACAGAACGCCAAACCCAAGACCTGGCCAGCCAGGGCTCATTCGTCAACTGTCTCCACTGTCTGTTGAGAAAACACACCCGCCCTTTCTAAACAATGCCCCTCCCACAGCGCCACGTCGTTCTCAGTCCCGGATCCCATTCCACCCTTCTTATATGTCAGTTCAAACATGAAACCGGCAAAATTTCGTTTAACTACTACTGAAAACCAGCCACAACCAGAGAATGCAATACGCCCACCACTTTAGCACTATAGGGGGCGCAGCGGTCGTCGCCACCACTCGACCCACCTGACCTTCTTGTCACATGATGCGAGTCTGATATTGATTTAATAAAGTGTCTTAAAACGCAGCAAATTCTTGGGCGACTTGGCTCTCAGAAGGGTCTTGGTGACAGCCAGTGTCTTCAAAGTCAAGGCCAACCTGCCTTATCCTGGATATATATCTTAGAATGTATGTAAAGACATTGTGAGGGGCCTTTGGGGAGTGGGGGCCTATTGACAAAGGCACCTCTGGGGGAGGAGATGGTGGGCTGTGCAGGTGTGGGTTATCACGTAGGAGGTCATCAGATTAAACAACCCTGCACCTACCTGCAAAGCAAAAATAAGTGGCCCCTTCCAGTCCTCCACCCCCAGTATTACCCCACCACTACCAGACTCACCCTACCCCTCCCCACCACATCAGACTCGCGTCCGACCACCACCCCACCCACAGAGACAATAGCTACGACCCCCGACCCCTACCCTGGTCATTACAACAAATCTATCAAGGTGACATTGGCCGGGGGACGGACTGGGCCAAGGCGTAATTTTTGACATATTCAAGCAGACCTGGTGTCTCTTTGCCCCCTTCTCCTGCCACCAGTCTTTCAGTTCCTCCCAAAGACGAATGGCCATCCAGGACTAGGGCAGCTCAAAGGTTTTCATCAGGTCTTGTGCGCAGCCCTGACCTCTGACGTTGATAGATTTCATCAGAGTGTCCTGTGGTATTAAAAGTCTGACCATGTGAAGGGGACTAGACAACAATGGCTGGTGCATGGATGGGCCATGGCCAGATGGAAGTTGATGGACGCATCCAAACAACAAGAACCCCCATGTCTACTCATGTGAACCCCCAATCCCTAATTCTTCTCCAAAAGGCATCTGTAACACCTCCAAAAGTTCACAACCTCTGCAGACAGGTGGATTTGGACATCAATTTTCATTACTCGCGCCCGTGGTGTTCTCCGCTGCATGGAGCAACGCACAGGTGTCGCTTCACTGTTATCCATGCATGTGATCTGCTTGTAAGTAGACACTTCTAGTGTCTCTATAGATTTTAAGCGGATTTAAAGTGGGTGGATCGCTACTGCAAAACAGCGTCACTTCGTCCAACCAATGGCTCAATACAAATTAGTTGCACTAGACTGAAAGTACAATCGGATATGTGCACGTATGGGGTTCTAACTTTATTTCATTGTAATATTCTCATCAACAAGCAAAACAGCTAAAAAGATGTTCCCTGTACACGTATAAGCCCCCCTTCTTTATCATATACCAGAGTATAGTGAACTTGGAAAGATTCTGGTAAAATACTGTGAGTGCCCATTATTCTTTGCATATTAGTGATTGCTTTTAATTTCTTATGCAAACACACATTCCTCCTCTGAATCCTACTATAATTATTTTCTCCGGACTTTCTCTTTTGAGAACTTCATCTTTGTCAATTCTAAAAAAAAAGTAAAAATCGATGACACCACATTTTTCAGGAAAGAAGAATAAATGAAGTCGATTAACAAGATAAACATGTGCTCTGCCTGTGGTAACGTCGGAAGTGGGCAAGTTTATTCGCTGCAGATTTCATCAATTAAAACTCAACCAACTCCGCCCACATATATCTTTCAAAATCTCGCAGAGTCTCGTGAGAGTCCGATGCAACTACTACCGGTTTATTCTGCGCTGGTTATCGACGAAGCTTCCGGTCGGCTCACTCTCCAAGCAGATATTCAATAGGAGATGCTTACCAACCAGACAGAAGCAGTATTGGCGAATCTGATGTGAGATTGTGCAGCTGGACATATGTGGTGTCGAGCTGAATATCGGCAGGCGAACTAGCCCGACACCGATCCTAGCGGGCGGGCAGCAAATCAACACCACGTGACCGTCATTTCCCGTCATGTCGGCGCAGCGCATGCGTATTAAGCCACAAGCGAGTGAGAAATACACAA
This sequence comes from Acholoe squamosa, assembly GCA_949317995.1. NCBI lineage: Eukaryota > Metazoa > Annelida > Polychaeta > Phyllodocida > Polynoidae > Acholoe > Acholoe squamosa. Next base: position 35,993,740 of record OX439048.1, on the reverse strand, counting down.
ACCGAGGCAGTCGTTGCCCAACGATCAATGAAGGTCTGTAGAGGCACAAGCAAGGAACCAGCAGCAACGAAAACCCCGAGGCCTTTGGTTGAATGGGAACATTTGGCTTCCGCAATTGGCTTCCATAGTCTTTCCTTTCTTGGCTATGCTTTTCTGTTGTGTGTTTTGGTTTAATGCCGTCCTTTCGGATAGGCTTCAGTGGGCTTGGTCTTGGGTAGGAATGGGCTAGGCGGTGTCCCGCAGGCCCTCGGTCTAAGGAGCAGGGGTAAAATGGGGGTGGGGGTGAAGCCAGTCGTAGAGGGGTAGTTTATGACCCAACCCAACAAGCCATGGATGGGCCAACCCATAAATAGACAGGCCTCGTAGAAAGACAAGCTTTATTTGTTAGTATTACAGGGTTTTCTGACATTTATTGCTCAGATATGGAAGAAACAATTTCCCGCCCGCAGAGTATGGCTTGACCTCCAGACAAAAAAGACAACACCTACTATAAGTGGGTAGTCTTACTCCATAATGAATTAGAATCTTGAGGAATGTTCTCATTAGTGATCGAAATGTGTGTGTGTGTGTGTGTGTGTGTGTGTGTTTTCTTTTCCTCCTTTTTTGATACTGTCATTCACACTAAAACTAAAAATGCAATGAGAAATATTAAATTGCCTTGATGTCTGTGTATACGCGATGCTGATCACTCATTTTTTATATTCATTCCCAGCAACTATTTCAGATGATCTATCATTTCTATAGGCAGCTTTATTTATTTTGTGAAAAGTTGTTTCTATCGTGAAAAAAGACATCACTATGCAGAGAAACACGAGGTGAAATCCTGCGATAAATGTAGTTGGGAAGTAGTCTTGCTTTTTGTTGTATTCCATTTAAATGTTGACATTTCCCATTTAGAGATAAAATCACTGCCCGACCTGGTACAGCTTAAGCAATATAAACGCCATCATATATTGGTATCCATGTCTATATTTCTCTCCGCCGACTGTCTGAAATTAATCGCAGTCACCTCCTGTAATTTTCTGCTTTGAAACTTCGATAGCAGAAGCATTATATGGTAATCATATCACAAGTTCAATGTCTAGATTGAAGCGTCTAGGACTGTAGTTGGCCACCCAGTAACCCCCACCCCCAATTCCTACAGACCTGACGAACATGCGTTTTCAGACCCTTAGAGGACGCCCTATACTGTGGAGAGCCAGTTAATGCTAACAAATGCAGATTGGCTTTACGTTGGGAAATAACTGGATAATGCAGGAACTTCTTCATTTCGTTTATCTCTAATGGCCGCTAGAGGCAGGCTCAGCGTTCCCAGCGCGTTCCCCTGGCCTCGTTTTGAAGCAGGGTCCCTCTTCATTACCATAACCCTAACCCTACCCCTCCCATCCCACTACCATCCAGTAGCGAGGACGTGGGCTCTAGAACCCTCAACCCTGAAGCCTGGGCCATCCGCTGCGCCCCCTACCCACAATCGTGCACACTAGGGGGTGAAGCAAGACACCCGATGCCCTGTTGAGATCTGAGGAGCGGCTGGTTGTGGCCAAATGATGAGAAGAAACGAAAACTTAAGTGGCCGGGGCAGGAGCGTCCTTGTGTGTTTGACCTCAGCAATCACATGTAACTCCCATGAAAGGGTGTACGATGCAACCGGAGAAAATTGATGCAGAAAAGAGCCTATAAGGCCATCGATTCTGCGGAGGTTGACACGTGAATGTATGAGTTTCAAAGGTCATGGAGATACCATCCTAATAGCGGAATGGACTATAGGGTTCAACTCTCTAGGTATGGAGTAACTATCGGAGATGCTCAACCCCTGCAGGTACCCAACGGACAAATTATTAGATCTCTCCTATTTTCCCTCCGCAACAACTATAGTGATGTAGGGGGCGTTGGATCATGGATGGGGAAGTCCACATCTCACATGTCGATTTTAAGAACATTTTCTTATGTCACTCGTCACTTAAATCCCTTGTCCCATATGACTTCTAAGAACCTACCATGTCCCATGTCGAATTTAAGAAAGTAATATGTCATGTGATGATGTCACTATTCTCTTGTCTCATGTAACTGAGGGAACGTTCAACAATAACGTCACTGCCTAGGGGGTAGGGGGGGGGGTCTTTGGGTTCCTAAATATGTTCCATACAAAAACAGTGACAAGGGGTGGGTGGGTCCTGAAAAATGCCTAGATAATAGTGACATAATTGTTGAACGTTCCCTAAGGCCCATGTCACATGTCAATTTTAACAAACGGTCATGTCATTATGTCGAATTGAGTGGTCCAGAACCCCTAGTAGACTTAGCTGCATCCTTTATATATATTCGAACGATGCATTGCGTTGCATGTATATTACTAATAAAACTACAAGTTGAGTTTTATTCGTTGTCTGCCTTCTGTGAACGTATTTTGTATGTTGAATATTGGAGGTCGATTGCAGAGAAAATCTGACACATATTTCCATAAAATGCCTATGCAAGTGGCTCCATCATATTCCGTGCACGAAGGATTCAAAGGACAGGGTGCTACCTAGGTGGTAGAGGTTGTGTAACATGTGGCTACAAATTAACGCCACACAGGGGGGACCCCCAACACATGCTCCGGCCGCTAGTTTACAGACGCACGCACAGAGGGTCACATGACACCCATCCATCACGTGACAGGGCCACGTGACATCCCACGTGACTGGGGTCACGTGGGGAACCTTTGTGACGCGGTGCTATGGTGATAATCCTACAGGAAGGTCACTGACCTCTCTGACCCTGGAGGAGGAGGGGATGATCCTCCCATCACAAGTCAGGATGGGGGGATCCAGCCCTGGTGGATCCCAGCCCCCCAGATATAATAATAGACCGTCTGTCCACCTCCAGAGCGCCTGGCTCTGACCCTATACTGGAGAAGGGGGTCAAACTATAAGGTGATATGAAAGCATGAGAAAAGATATGCAATGGATCGATGTGGAGAGAGGGGAGAGACGTAGAGAGAGACGGACAATCACTAGGAAGATAAACAGAAAAAGGAACAAAAAAGACGCAAAAAAAAACAACAAACCGAAATAGTCAAAGACTGTGAGGTGTAAATAGTCAATGACCAGAAACTAGCACTATAAGTTCACATGTATGGGTGGCAGAGCGACACATTATGTGAGGATCTTACAATTTTTGATGACTAATAGACAGAGTGGGGGGTTAAGAACCTGGGTAGCTAATTAGGATGGGGGCCCCTCCAGATAGTGCCCAGAGGACGTGACGGGGCATGCCGACCAGAGCACTGGGATCGCGACACGTCCAGGGGATTTGGACCTGAACGACAGGTCTATGAGTCACATAGGGTGCTACTTGCAAATTCAGGTTATATATCACCTCCATGTTCTTCAGGTCAATTTTTCGTCTTTCCAGCTTCATGCTTATATTTTATTTATCTATACTTTTTACACATTCTATTACCTTTACCGGTAATCTATTTATTTTATTCATCTCGTCTTTTTGTTTTTGTTCATTTCATATTATCATTATCTTTTCTTTTCATTTTCTTTGGAGGGGTGGGGGGTCAAAGTTGAGATGTTGACGGGCGCGTGATGAAAGCAGCAATGATATTTAACAGCCAAATGGGACGGCATATACGACAGGCATTGGTATGATCAGTCTATGCCAGCAATGACCGATAATATTCACAGTACAATTCGTTCTACAAACGAACACAGAGAGAAGAAATGGAGTCACAACGACTCCAAAATGGGAGTGCAGCTCCTATCACTGAGGTGACCCCCTTTGGGACTCTCAAGTGACTCCCAAAGATTAGGGAGTTCTGCAGCTCTGAATCCCTTCATAGGGAGAGTCAAATGGCCCTGAAGAGAGTTCAATCAGATGGGACTCTATCACTGAATCTAGATTCATATCTAGCAGACTCCATACAGAGGATAGATATGGAGTCACTGTAGCTCTGAAATTGAGTCCTGAAATAGGGAGTCAAAATGTTAAGTCCCTAGGAATACAATCAAACTTATTGGGGTTTGTACCATAATAGGATTTTGTCTTGTCCCTCTTTTGTTTGTACTTTACCTTAGTCATCCAGGTTGCTTTTATTATGACCATGGAGACACAGTATACCCTTTGAGTTCAGATTTTATCCACAGAAATGGTGTATTTGCAGTACTACAGCCTTTAATTATCTCAAAAAGTTGAGCATATCCCCTTCTGTTTAATGTGTGAACAATTGCTAGATGAGTGATAACCTGAAGCCAACTACTCCAGATGACTAGCTATCCTTATCATCAACCAAATGAAGCACCATATGATGGGCAAAATTGCACAAACTGCATTGGTGGGCCCTCTAGTAGTAGAAGCACTAAGAAGCACTGGCTGGCTAGAGCTCCATTTCAAACCTGAGTCATGTATTGACTCTCTTTCAATTGGTGTGACTCCATTCCCTCCCTCTGTATTGTGATAAGTAGGTCAAACATTGCAGGGAGTCAATTAGGAGTCAGCTGAGTTAGACTCCACTTTGAGCCCTGTCCCCTGTGACTACCCCTCCTGGAGTCCACCAGGCTGTGACTCTCATTCTACGGGAGTCAATTCAATAGGACTCCATTGTGCAAACATGGTGTTCAACAGTTAGGAGTCTATCACCCATGACTACTCTAAAAGGGGAGTCAATATTGAGTCCCGCTCAGCTGACCCCAATTTTGACTCCATTCCAAATGCTATGACTCCATTTCTTCTCTCTGTGAAGTGTAGTACAATGTACAAAGTAGTACAATGTACCTGAATCCTCCATACTACCCTCAAAACCGACACGTGTGCAAATATCTCTTCTAGTTTTTGTTAACTTCATGCATATGGTGAATACAATTACTATACTAACACACACACTTGTATGAATACATCATATGCCACTGATAGCAGCAGTGATGTGTCATGTATGATATCATGAATTCCTGATAGCAGCAGTTATGCTACTGAGCATCCATCTGGTGAATGTCAACACTGATCCATGATTCTCACTATCATCCATAGGGTAGATTAACCCAAAGACGGCCACATACCTTGAGACGTCCACCCCAGAAATGGCCATAACACTGGGTTTGCTAGTGAATCAACATAACCAACTGGTAGATTCAATGTTCATCAATGATTTCATAATGTTTATGTAGGAGTAAATCTATTTTTCATTGCAAATATGTTGGGTGGACGTCTCAAGGTATGTGTCTTTAGGTTAATCTACCCTACATCCACTGGGAGGGATTTCTCATGTATACGGACTTAGCTGGTTTGCTTATCAGCCAATGAAATAACACCATCTATTCACTGCGGTCCTCCCGGGGGGCAGGTGGTACCCATCTGATAAATGCTATCAGTGATAACCGCTGGGAACAGGCTTCAGCAATGGCGGCGCCCATTGAACAATCCACTACCTCCTTATACACTATAGGGATGGATATGCCCGGTACTGTATGGAAGGGCCGTAGAGTTGGTATGGAGTCTGCAGTAGGGTTTGGGCTGGTCCATCCACAGTGTGTGAGAATTTCCAGGCTGTACCCATACCCCACCCATACTCCTCCATTCCCACCCCAGTTCCCGTTTACACATACACTGCTCCAGCCCCAAAAACACCCCCCCCCCCAACCCTGCTCCAACCCCCAACACACACACACACATACACATAGATCCAAATCTCACCCCTTAGTGTGAACAAATAAAGCAAGGACTTGTATTCAACCCTCCTTTATACCGGATTACCCGGAAATGGAGCAGCGCAGAGATGCCAGTTTCCTGGAAACTGGCACTTTTCCCGGAAGAACTCGCTTGTGTTCTATTTCCCCACTGAACTCTCTGTCCTCGACGATTTTTACCCCTCGAACATGTAACTACGTTAGTGCGCTGGAGGCTGTTGCAAAAAGATTTGGAATTCAATTCTCACTGTAACTAATGCATCTTCCAGTTCCTCCCGATTCTCCACCCAGGGAGACCAATTCCCACCTTATACTGTAATGGAATTGACTTACTCTGAATTAGACTGCATTGCAAATGGTTCCATGATTAATTCCACCTGAATGCTTCCCATAGTCGAAAGGCCAGGGAATTGGCAAAAGGAACTGGCTGGGAACTGGTTCTCGATTAGGAAGCATTCACCAGTTCCTGACCACTCCTAAACTACTTCTATGACCAATTATCTTTTGGCAACCCAACAGGGAATTGATTCCCTGAGGTCAATCAGTTACATTTTGGGAATACCACCTCCGACAAAATCGTTTCTAAATCTTTTTGCAACAGCCTGCCGATGACATATCGATTGGCCCTTTCATGGAACTGGAGGCTGGTGTATTGAATTGGAAGAACACTCACGAGCGAATATAGCCCCCTGGTCGATGCTCCTTCTGGACTGAGATCAGGACATTCTCTCCAGGGGCTAAGAATGGCATATCCCTGGGTCACTCGGTCCGTTCTCCTTTACTTTGATGTATGTGGAATGTATCAGAATGCAAATGTAGCCCATATTATATAATATTATTGGACAGGCCTGTATTGGGGTCAAGAACAAGGATTTGTGTAGCTACGGAGTCGTGGGTTTAAGAGCCTTCTATCCCATCTTGCTTTTCCTGGAAGATCCATTCAGAATGCTTATGACTACAGCAAGATACTAATCAGAATGTCTTCTTTTCTGTTAATGTATTCTAGTTTCCCTCCATTCACACTCTATTTTAATTGCCCTGTCTTCCATAATCATGGCAACTGTTACTTAAAATGTTATTGCATACTAATCATTGCTAATGTAAAATCCGTGAAATAAAAAGGGATAAGATATTGATAAGAGATAACATTGCACAATGTCATAATGGAAGTTCATTCATCGGATGTCTCATGATGTACGTCTACACTCCACTTAGATGTTTAATGTTGTTTTATTTGATATTAAAGGAAAATGATGGAAACAATATTAAACGATATTTCTTGTCCCTTATTCCATATAAATATCTGAATGCCACCACATAAATATCAATATCATTCTAAGGTAATTTCCATCTTTCGTTTTGTCAGAATATTTACGTGTACCCTGATATAAATGTAAAATGATGGTGCGATTTATGACTATCCCTCTATAGTAACCTTTGACTAACTCGGGGTATATGTATAGTCATCATATAGGGTTTGTAATCTTTGCCTTGCATGCCATAAAGGGGGAGGCATAGAATATTTTTTATATTCTTGACTAATATGTGTAGTATCTGTGCCTTTCTCGCTGTCTCTATTGCCATTGTATCTCTGTCCTTGTCGCACACAAACCCACCACCCCCCCCTCCTATTGTTAGTCTCCAATGGCCGTTCCCCTGTAAACCTAAACAGAGGTCTCACAGAGTAGACACAATTAATATCCAAATAAGAGGGCTGTTACATGCCTTCCCTAGTTTAAGCAAAAAAAAAATTACCTTACGTATCTATCAACTGCCAGGCACACTGAGTTTTAATGGATTTTTCTCTCACTTGTCCTTATCCCCTAAGTAAAGTCATATTTACCACAATGCACACAATTTATGAAAACAGGTTTACAGGCGTAAGCAAAACCATACTATATCAATGATAAAGGAGACTACGACCAATGGCTACCACTTCCATATTGCCCTTCGGAACATATAAAACATTCCCTAAAGGCATTTTCAATGGAAAATGACGTTTGCATGCGCACTACTTCCCTCCAGCATTTCCCCACAACTTCAGACTTTTGCTAAGGTGGGCAACCTCTCTTCCCCTTGTAATAAGCATATCAGGAACGCGCTGGGCGTGGCGGCGATAGTGGCGCCACCTTTGTCGCCGCTGGCCAGCTTCGTTCCAGCTCTTGGAGGGAAACTGTTTCTTTTTACGGGGCGCCTTTGATCCGCCGACATCCATGCTAATTGTAGGGGCTTCTTGTTAGGTAGCCCTCCTAGAGGCCGCCACGTGGGTGACAGGCCCCTTCCCAGCAACCCCTGCGTAATTACACCGGCCCCGCGCAAGGACTTGTGGGACGTTGGTCGGCGGCCATCATCGTTCTAATTATCGTCTGCTCGTCGATCACGTCACCGCGCGTGCGCACCTCGCGCGTCCCTCCGTCACCTCCATTTCATTTCCGGCGATTTACAGCCCACTCCCACGATGGTTTAGCCATCCAGGGCGGCACCGGGGGCTAGCAGAGTAGGTGGGAGGGAGGGTGACCACTTCCTGTCCTCGTGTTTACTAAGGTATATCCCTGCATGAAAACCTGCCAGCGGAGGGTCATGGAGAGGGCAGTTGAATGGAATTGGATTCACTGTTAAGATCAAACTTTTTTTTTCATCCCTTTCATCAGTGGTAGCCACATGTATGGATATATCATCTTCTGAATTATTGAAAGTACAAGACTATAATGCATGTAGCCCACCTTTTTTACTGGTACATGAGAAAAATATGTTCTACAATACATGAGATGAAGAAATAAAAGTTTAAATAGAAGTGAAATGAATGTTTTCCTTAATCAATCTACAACACCAACAACTGCAGGTGTTCAGCAATCAGAGACTATACTCCATCTACTTAGAGGTCTTTGAATAATATAATTTGTATAACACTATATATATATATATATATATATATATATATATATATATATATATATATATATATATATATATATATATTTGTTGCTTGGCCTTGCAGTGCCTTTAAATATAGAATATCTGTCAAAGAATAAACAAGGTCGTATATCAAAGGAGATTTTTTTTTTCAAACTGGGTGATGTCAAAAACTAATTATTGACATTACATGTATATTATATTAAGAAGCTATGAGATATGGATCAATTGAACATGCTTATTCTGTGAGTTCTTGATAAATTTACTTGTGGCTATGATAACCCCTTGTCTCTGTGCCTCTATTCTTTATCATGAATTTACCTACGTATACATCACGATCACTACTCAGGGGTCGATCCAGAGTCTTGGCCTAAGGGGCACGCCCCCCCCCCCCCTAGATCCCCTAAAATTGGGCCAGGCTATGACTCTTCACTACAGGAAACATGGCCCGAAAACCTGCTTGTGCCCCCCCCCCCCCATAGACCAAATTTTCTTGGCTGTGCCCCCTAGACCACCCCTTCTGGTTCCGCCCATGGCTACTACCTAATCCCTACATTAATAATTGATCTGGTGGATTAATCTCAGACTCATTATAAAGATAATGATCCTCTGACCGTACTCCTTATGACACAGTTCGCCTCCCAGGTCCAACTCCCTGTGGTACCATTGTAAGAGAATGTCCATAAAACAATAATGACACCTGATTTATGATGTGGAAGCTACTACAACAACGAAGTACCAAACTTGTCAGCCCTTTGCCTAAAGAATACCGCGACAATTTGATAACGACTTTTGAGATTGGCAGTCCATGGTTATGTCACACTAGTAGCAGTTGAGTTGAATTGACTGTGCATTGTATTGTAAAATAGTTCTCCAAAAACTAACTAATCTAACACCTGACATGGTGTGATAGCAGATTACCCTTTTTTGTCAAATAATTCCAGGCTCATGACTCTTCATTCTATTTCTAAATCTAGCTTCGTTTTAGCCCTCTCATGATTAGCTGACCGTGCATCCGAGACTAAGTAGTATTGGGAATAGGGCGTTGTTCTCAGGCGCACACAGCGCGTAAACAAGGGGACTGGAGTAGGCCCCACCCTCCCGCTACTCAAAAGGGATAGCCAGTTATATAGTCATATAAGCCTTCTTTTGTTCTACAATAGTTCCAACGCCATACCCATCTACTATATTATATTCTCCGCGGCATACAGCAGTACGGCCACAGCATTATGTAAGTAGTATACGGAAATGAGTATTGTTCTAGGGTGCGCGTGACACACTAAACGCACGTCCTATGGAACTGGCTGGAAATCATTCTCCATCGAAATGGTACCAACATGAGTAAAGATAAAAGTTCTCGGTCTCTGAAAGTCGGTCACATGTTGTGTCTCTTGATCCTGATCCACTCCTGATCCAGTGGATCCAGACGGGCTGGAGGGAGGGGCACACAGCTTGTTTTATGGGGCTACAGGTACAGGCCGAGCACGTATACATATAGATCACAAGCTATATTTGCCCTTTAGATATCATCCCCGACATAATGATAACGTTAATACGATTAACATAATGAGATTATATCGTATCCAGATAACTGATAATTAAATGGTGGAGTTCGACTCAGATGAGGCATGCAGGGGGCAGGAACACTTACTTGTTTCAGTTATTTACGTGTGATTTTGGTATAGGATATCCAAAAATGGGATACATTATACTTGAGGACACTAGCTTTAGATTGTGAACAACCCCCTAGGGGTAAATCTCTCTAATACTATACCGGCTTATGTACAAAGCATAAGGGGCTTTGATTTTTTGGGTAGATTCTTGGCAACATGACTAAATCTGACCTAAAACATGGAGATCAAGAATTTTGATGTTGCCAAATTTTCTATTTACCCCTACGGAAAACTTGAAAAGAGGTTTTTCAATAATGCACCCCTTCAAAATCCTGGATCCACTACTGGGATATGGGGCATATTCTAACTAAGAATGCTTCCTGCCTCTTCTTCAAAATGCAGGTTCTAGTGTTTAAACGCCTATCATTTGCTTTAGACTCATGTTCTATACATATTCTATACATAATTATGTGTAGGGGCAGTAATTCCCGTACCCAGTGGCAGACCCCCAGGGGCGGGTCTCCAGGTAATCACTGCCCCCTAGTGTGTGTGTATCATACCAATCCAGGTGTGGTTGGAAGGTGAGAACGTCAGGCCAGGGGAAGTAGCTTAGAGGTAGAGCAGCCACTTCAAAGTTGGAGGCCCCAGGTTCGAGTCCTCACTGAAAACCTGGAAGATCCGAAACTAGTCAGCGGTGACGACTTTAGGTCCTCAAGTTGACGATACCTAAAACTACAGCTTTAGGTAGTCAAAATGATGACTTTAGGTCGTCATCCTGAGGACCTGAGCTGTCAGTATGACAATACTGACAGTACAGAGTCGTCATACTGATGACTTAGGTCGTCAGGATGATGACCTAAAGTCGTCATTTTGACTACCTAAAGCTGTAGTTTTAGGTATCGTCAACTTGAGGACCTAAAGTGGTCACCGCTGACTAGTTTCGGATCTTCCCGGTTTTCAGTGCTGGTTTCTCCAGAATGTTTTCACCAACCTCTACATTGGTGGAGAATCCTAGCATCCTAATGCAATCATGAGATCAAAAGGTGCGGGTGCCTGCCCGTAATTCCCCATACCCGGTGGCAGAGAGAGTTAGCAGGAGTCTCTTACCACATGAGGGTTTCATAAGAACACGGAAGGGCATATGAATAATATGAGAATGATATTATTTGCTACATCTTTTTAGATTCCTGCCCAGGTAACAAGACACGTTAAGTAAACGTTAATCAACTTTCACTGATGGTTAGTTGGACTAACACTTGTTGAAAAGCATTGTTTCATCATTGATGTTTTTTCATAGATGTTGGTTTAATGTTTAAAGAATGTTCAGCAGATAACGTTTTTCCAGATAACCGCTGATGAACATTGATCAATGTTCAGAATGTGGACTCAAAACAACATTGATTTAACCAGTTAAAAAAATGTTGATTGAACATTATTCTATGATTCCAGAATGACTCACTAGATGGCAGGAACTGTTATGGTAGGACTGGGCTGGATGCTGCATACAGGTATCTGTCTAATATAAAATCAATTTACAAGCAGCCAAGGGAATGTCATAATGATGATAATATGATAGTTGTATCAACCTTATCACCAAGATCCAATATCCAGATATATCTTGGTGGAAAAATATCTATGAATAGATGAAAATGGTCCCTGCATTATGACTAATGGTGTTGTAGACACCCTTTTAAAACATTTAGAATTTGTATAAGCCATTCCTGTTCTGTCTTCACTTATGGATCAATATGCTACTCTTCTAACACATGCCCCCGCCAGGGCACATGGTCCTTCTGCCAAAGAGGATTTGTGTACCATTGTAGTATAAATAGATTGGGGGAAAATAATTCAAATGTGACCCGTCAAGGAAGAACACCCATCCTCGGGAGATTTTTAATTCCGAATTAGGCCACAAGGGGCTTTGGAGGGGCAAAATTACTCTAAAATCATTATAAAAATATGTTATGCAGAATCCAATGGTCTCATTTAAAATGCACCATTTTCGGTAGAAATGGCCCTTATTTGGATGGTAAAATGGACATTTTTCATGAGAAATCAAACCATATACCTGTTCCTGGTTGCCATAACAACCATTCCAATAATCAAAATTTGTAGATTTCTATGCTAATTTTCGGTGATACTCACCAAAAACCCAAAACTGAAAACAGAAACAGAAAATTCCTTCAAGATCAAAATCTGTGATAAAAATCATTGTATTGTTTTTTATTTTTTATGCAAAAGGCTGTATACTGATTTATTGTGTTTTTAGACATTATTATGGTATATAATGTATTTATAGCTTAATCATCAATTTCAAATATGAATAACGACCTATGTTCAAGGATTGGTTCTGACATAACTACTACCCAGCAAATTGGTGTCAGTCTGAGCCAGCATGTGCCACCAAGTGTGAGCAGGTTTCGTGTGATAACACGGAGCGTCAGCTCGAGCCACCATATGTCAATAGTCACGATGTGTGACATATTGTGACCCATAGTGACTCATCTCCAAAAGTAATAGGATTATGCAGGGTGAGTATGCGCCAGTCTGTGTCACATTGACTGACTCATGGTGACGCATTTCATGATTCATGTGAGGTGAACCTGTGTGAGCATGTGCCAGACTGTGTCAGTAGTCACACAGATTGACATTTGCTCACACATTTTGCTATCCGTGTGAGGTGACACTGCATGAGCAGGCACCAGTCCATACCAGTAGTCACACAGAGTCACTCATAGTGACACATACGGATATTTGTGTGAGGTGACAACATGTGAGCATGTGTCAGTATTCACTCAATGCCACACATATTGACGCATTTATGAAGGCATGAAGTGACACATGAGTGAGAATGTGTAGGTCTGTGTCAGTAGTCACACTGGTTAGCACATGACAACATAGGTGTCAGGTCTGAGAGAACTTGTATGGATTCACTCTATGTGTGTACTTTGGGACAGGGGGAAATCAGATAAATGCTGATTCAACTAATATTGCCTAATGAATCAATGTGTTTATAGGTGATATGCATTGATACATATGTAGGGAATCTAATGATACCTGAAAAGATGAATTTAAATTTGGCTTTGGCATATTAAAAGGTAGTTTCATTTTTCTATGGGACTTAACACTGAATTGGAATCATCAACATCTCATGTAGTATTGAGGCATAGATTTTTCTTGGTTTCAGAAATGATCAATAGTTTGATGCACAGTGATCAATAAGGTGGCATGTATTCAAGAAACATGTCTAAGAACTCTTGATATAAGGACAATTAAGATTGTGCATTGGGTGATAATAGGGGCAGTATGCTGCATTTGATCCAAACTTGATAGGTTCTGACACATGTGTGAATATGTGTCACTCTGTGTCAGTACTCACGCATTATGATGCAAGCTGACTTACAGTGACACAACCTGGTATTTCCTTTATGGTGTGTGCATGACCCTGCGTCACTTGATTCTCACACATTGTGATGCACACTCACTCGCAGTGACACATCATACAAGTTCCATGAATTCTGATTGGTCAATTTCAAATTCTTAGCCCCTGATTGGTCCATTTCAGATTTCCCTCCTTTTCCTAGTTCCTTTGTTCTCAGCATTTATAACTTGGGTTTCACAACACACAGGCACAGGAGGCAAGGATACCACATACAAGGTGAGTAGTCTTACAGTCCTAGTACAGATTCTTATTGGAATTCCAGAAGACCTGCAGTTCTACAGAACCACATGAGCACATATTGTCTTTTTCTTAATCTATAAATTCCTGGTTGATAGCACATTTCATGTTGGTAATTTCCAGGCTGGATGGGTTGAGAATGCAGTACATTTACTCCATTTCTATCTCATGGCACATAAGGGAGTGATATTTTTATAACAACAGGGGGGCTGGTGGGTTTGAAAGGCGGGTAAATTTTTTTCAGCCTCTTGTCCGTGCATTACTATAGGCTAAATGGGCATGTTCGCACATGGTTTTTCAAAAAAAATTCAACCCTTCTAGGGAGGGCAAAGTTATTTTACTTCTTTTCAGTGAAAAAGCCTGTGTGTCTCTATAGGTTAAAAGGGCCCAATTGCATACAATATTCTGGTCCTGAGGGGCAAAAAATGTTGACCCTCTCAAGGGGTGGGGAATTTTTTTCAACCCTTTGAGGGGGAGGCAAAATAATTTACTTCTTTTCAGGGAATAAGCTTGTGCATTACTACTGAGGTTGAAATGGCGTGTTCGTGCATGATATTCCAGATGTGGGGGGGGGGGGGAGGGGGAATTTGACCCTCCTTGCTTCCACATGAAAATCCACCACCCCCTGTTGTTAAAAAAAGGATCACTCTCTTCTGTGGGAGATTCAGGTGTGTAGAAATATGTGGTACTGAAAATGTGTTTATGCTATGCTTTATCGAATGTTCATGTCTGTTGTCTGTTTTATATCTTGACAGGTATATGAAGAGTACCTCAAAGAATCAACCATGGAGAAAGGCCATGCAAGATACCCATACAAATCAAAAGGACATGGAAACAGGATGAATTGATGATATTTGATTTTGAATAAAAGAACCCCCTCCCCCATTCTAAAGGGATATTGAAATGTCAGTATGCGTGAGTGTGAGTGAGTGTGTGTTATGGCACGTGTGTCGTTATGTGTGAGAATGTGTCATAACTCATGTGTCAGCTCTGGTGAGGTTGCGTTATAACACATGCGTCAACATGTGTGAAGCCGCGTCATAACACATGCATCAGTATGGGTGAGGCCGTGAGTCATAACACATGTGTCAGTATGGGTTAGTGTGCGTTATGACACATGTGTCAGCATGGGTGGGCTGCGTCATGACACATGTGTCAGTATGTGCCAGGCGGTGTCATCAATGACACAAGGTGGCTCAATTATTTTCTGTAGAGTGCACGAGTTAGCACTCACACACATTGACTCAGAGCAACACCAATTTGCTGTGTAGGAATATTTAAGCCAATTATGTCTCATTGTAAAGATATTGAGATGAACTTTAATAATGAATTTCCCTGCAGAAGGATGTTATTGCTTGGCTGGTCACAAATACATCAGAAACGAGAAATAAAGTAAAATATCCTCTGGCAATATACAGGCTTAGTAGGCAGGAAGATGAAGTTGTTTCAATGATTTTGCTGCACATTGTCATAAAAATCCTAGTGTTGAATCAACATTTTTTCAACAGTTATTGAATGATGGTTTGAGTCCACAAAATGGAGTTACCGGTAAGCTGAACCATTTTTTAACGTTGTTTTTTTACAACTTTGAAATGACGTTAATTTTACGTTAAAATAACCCCATTTTGTTACATGGGTGTACTTTCTGACTGGTTTATATAAGTAAGAGGAAAGGGGTTGAATTCAGGTGTATTTACTTCTTTTGTATCGTTTGTATTATTCCAATGTCATCGTTAATGATTCTTGCCTCATTCTGGTATGTGACATGCATCCACGGCTTGTGTTGAACATGAAACTTGTTTTGATTTTCCTGTACATCAAATGGGCCTGCCCTCAAAAGGTGAGGAACCACTGGTCAATACCATCCACTCCAACCAAATGACTACTTTCTATTGATATCTAGATAACACCCCCCCCCCACACACACACACACCACCACCACCAAAATGATCATGTGATTGGATATGTTCCCTAACTTCTTTTAGTAAGGGGGGGGGCAGCAATGCATAAAATTGGCAAGGGAGTCATTTCTAGTGACCTCTGCTTTATCTTCCGAAGGGTGACAGTCTACTGATGGCCCCCTTCAACTTTTCTATGCATCCATGTATACACGCAGTGGGCACAGAACTTTGAATCAACGTTAGTAACTGGTTCATATGTGTTGCCAATGTTGATCAACCTGTTTTCAACACTTTTGATGATTCTGTTTAGAACATCACCCACTTCAATATCTGATCAATTGGCCCAACATATTGGCCCAACACATGAATGTTGAAATATTCTCAATTCGGAATTGATTTTATCAGCATTTGATCAACATTGTCACATTTACTATTAATTTAGCATTGGTAACGTTATTAACACTAAACCAACATAGGCTTCTTGAGCACTTATGTGCTATCCCGGAGCTTTGCTTTAATATTTCAATTGCGTAGCATGTCACTTCCTTAAACCCAAACCAAGTACCTCTATATAGGACTTGTGTAATGTAGTTCTCGCCATGAATATGACCTTAGCTGTCGAAATGGCGTGAAACATCTATTACTCACTCACTCACTCTATGTAGGACTTGGAGTCAGCCCTCACCTCCTCGACCCTTTGATTTCTCGGATCCCTCATTACCTCAGACAGAAAATCTGGAACCACCTTTATGATTTGGACTTAACTCCTCAGATAATTTGCTTCCTCAGTCATGTTTCCTTGCATTTTACATATCTGAGGAAGCAAGGGCTGACTGTAAGTCCTTGTCAGTTAACCTACCTGTAAATC
Organism: Acholoe squamosa; assembly: GCA_949317995.1. Taxonomy (NCBI): domain Eukaryota; kingdom Metazoa; phylum Annelida; class Polychaeta; order Phyllodocida; family Polynoidae; genus Acholoe; species Acholoe squamosa. The sequence goes on along the minus strand of OX439048.1, from coordinate 35,977,097 downwards.
CCCTCCTCCACGGTTCAGTGCCTGTAGTAATAAGGGGTAGGGCCTCATTACGAAAACTGCAGATACAGGTGTAACCACTAACACAGGAGGTCCCCATATCTATACAATGTATGCGTATGGTAAGACACCTGCCTTGCTGTCATGATGTATTCCAGTCCAGTGCGTGTAGGCTTATAGCGTGTTATAGTGTCTTCATAATTGTGCTGAGGTAGGTATTAGATACTCCCAGTTCTATACACTCCCTTATGGATGTCCTAACTTTTTCACGCTACCATTTCATTTTATACCAGTGGCTAACTTATCTGGGTCTATGTCTTTCCATGAATAAAGTGGTATACCTTTGTGAGTTTGAAAATGATTCATCATTAATAATAGCTCATTCTAACTATTCTGTGATGCATGAATTCTAGCTACATCCTTTTTGAGACACCTCTGTGTAAAAGAGCTTATTTTGGTGCAGAGATATAATGCTATAAAATATTCTGTATATTATTATGTTATAACTTATAAGAAGCCATCCAACCCCTTTACTCTCATGAATGATATCATAACATATAACTTAACAGCATAGGCAGATTGGCTCTTAATATCAATGTTGGCACTCATAAGAGTAAACGACCACTAAGGGCCAAAACCCATTACCCGATTTACCACTAATCGGTACATTTATTGGCTAGAAATTGCATAAAATCCATAAATATTTCACAGTTTGAGTTGATAGGGTAATGATATTTAGGAAAAAGCCCCCGATTGTGTGGCCGATTTTGCATTATTCTACTGAATATCTCCATTCCCGATTTTTTACATAAGAAACATGTTAGAAATTTCTGGTAGGTAAAGTACTGGATTATACTATCATCTTTGGTGAAATTTTTTGTAGAAGCTTTGATTCCCACCCTATGTATATCATCGGGCACCTTTACCAATATGATTTTTATATGAGACACTTTAATTGTCCTCAGAAAAAGCTCAACTGGCCGATCCTTCAACCGATTTTGATGTGTACTCATATCAAATTGGTATGATCGGCCAGCTTTACAATCGTGCAATGGGTTTAGGCCCTAACTGTGACCGCTTACTTTACATGATTCTGGTCTTTGCTTGCCAACAATAACGACAGCAACTTTATTGCTTGCAGTGTTACGGTCATTAGCGGTAATGGTGTGTACGTAATTATAGTACACATAAATCAGAGCTCATGTAGGTAGACAGCGACATTGCGGTATGAGAAGAAGGCAGAGAGAAGGTTGGAGGAATGCACAGATTCCATTTCCCCACCAAAAATCCGACAGAATTGAGGTGCCCCACCCCATGGACCCTGCCTGCATAAACCAAAAGTTTTAAATGGGAAAAGAAAAAGCACAGATTCTTGTTGACATACACTTTTTAAGGGACATGATTATAGAAAATTTTTTTTTTGTGACTTTTAAACGTTATGGTTTAAGTTGACAATGAAAAGAAGTTCATAAGAATTAGCAAAGCACCTTTAATCTGGACTATTTTACCATTACAATCTTTTTAACAACCATTAAGTCGATTAAAATGAAACTTCTTTTTGTTTAACCACAAGTACTCACGTGTATGAATCGACAATTAACGATTTATTTATCGAGATAGAACTTCCCTGTACACGTATTCCTATTATACGGCATCTGATCTGTGGTATGGAAAGGCATACCCTTCTAGTTATAAATGGAGATCCGCTTGATCCATATATATGATTATTTACATTAAGTTATAATTAACATGTTCACTTTCATGTTTTCCAGGATTGGACGTGATGCTACAAGCCCCCACACATCGAACCAAGGACTTTGATGTCTATATGCAAAGATCATTCCATTTAAGAAACTCAGATTTGGATAATAAGTATCTTGCCTCACCACAGTTGTAGGAAGCATTTTTGGATAATTATGGGTGAGGGTAGGGGCCCAGCCACCTTAAGTTAACTTTCATCTAGGTCTTTTACAGGCTGATAGTAGTTTATACATGTACATTCTTTCTTTGTTGAAAGGTAGTTCTTCTCGAACATGTGAGTCTAAGGTGACAGGTGAAGCTTGGGTAACATGTGTATCGTTTTGTAGGGACTTGGAAAATATTGCATTGGGCCTCAAACATTGCTCAAAGCCACCCTGGGAATGCATCAGTTTGCATCAAACCTTTTGAGTGTTATCAAGTGTCCCCATTTAGTTTATACTAATATCAGTCAGAAATGTTGAGTATCAGGATATCCCAGTGCACTTATTACTAAATGTGTCCTACAGGACATGCATGTGAGTTGAAATGCAATCATGCCATTTTGCCTTGAGGTGAATTGATGTTGGACTTAATTTACATAAATATGATCAGATTAGCATACCAGTACACGTACCCAGGTATGTTGACACTAAAGATGTGTGTACATGTAGTGTAATACACTGTCTTTGGGTTCGTTTTAGTGTCATTTAATAGCATGTCAATCCCAAAGATGACTTTATAAGATTGTTAATGAGGATAAGAACAAGATACCAAATCCACCATAAAGCTAAAAGGACCTGAATTATTCATTTCTTTCCACTTCTGACTCTAATAGTAAAGTAATTTATTAACAAGAATACCATCTTCAAAGGGGGGAGCACTTTGCCTTTGTTTCGGTACCAACCGTGATAGTGACCCCGAGGAATAGTGGCCGTGGATGGGGCTTTTGATACCTATTATAACTTGTATGGAAAGGACATAACTTGAATAAACACTGTAATCACTCTGGAGATGACTGACATTCCTAAATACTGAATATTGTTTAAGCAGGTGTAGACACTAACTTTTTAAGCCATGGGCCACCGGGGCCCACAGCTTTAGAAATCCATCGGCCCGAATCTAAATCTGTGGGCCCAGAACGTGTTTTCATTTTATATGAAAAGTTAACTTTTTGTAATTAAGTTATATCCAAATTTATCTAAAATGACTGAATTCCCTTTTCTCTTTCCAACGCTATATAACATAATCATATTGACAAATATATCAATTTGTTAAATTGCCCTCAGCTACTTCTGTGGGCCACCCAGGCGCATAGGAAGGCAAATTTTGAGAAACGGGCCATTGACTCCGGGGCAAGCGTTAGAGTCTACCCCTGATTGTTGAGCTGCATTTTGTGCAGCCTCGATCTTCCAGGCCCTATAGTGGACCTGGAAGATTTCTTTTTAAATCACTGCAATGGCTCCTCTAAAATGACCTAGGATCCTGGATCATTTCTCATAAGGTAGTGGCCTCACTGATTGGTGCATTCCCTTATGTGCTAATGAATATTCATAAATGGAGCTTGTTCCCCTCTGACTGTACCTGCTGCAACTTTATTACTAGAACCAGCAGGCTCAATGCAACTACAGGCTAACCAGGCAATCAATTTACAAGCAGCCAAGGGAATGCCATATTCTCTTAGCTCTCAGTGCAGGTGCCCTGTAATGAAAATATCAGGGACTGTGTATCTAGGGCCGTGTAATGCACAAAATTGAGGGGCTGTAGTTAGGGGCGGATTTATACGGACCCCAAAACATCATAAAAAATGGGGGATGGTGGTGCGCCCCCTCTTTTTGGGCCGCAGCACTTCCTTTACAAAGTCCTGGATCAGCGACTGAGTGGTTTTACAATTCGGACCTACCATCAGTCAGTGCCCCCCTCCCTGAGATCGACACCAATATGCACCGAATAGATCAGAAGGATTAAGTCTCCACTTGAGAGTTAGCTCTAGAGAGTCCACATACTTCCATCTCTTAGGTGAATTTGAAGTCAAATTCCATAGTATCTCCCTTCTAAACTATTAATCCATTTTTATGCCAATTGCTATGCATATAGTTGCAATTCTAGAAAAAAAATCTTTAAAAGCTTGGCATATTCTCAAAGGGTAGTGCTATGCAAGGATTAGACCTGCAGTGACTGTTATGATTTAGAACCGGTTTATGAAGGCCTCGTGGGTGGCCGCTGAAGTAAGTAGCATATAAAGAGTGGAATTAGAATATGGTCAATTGGAAAGAATCTCATCGATACAATCCATTGTTTCAAACACTCCTCTCCACTTCAAAACGATATAGAATGCCACACTGATGATATTAGTTTTAATTTCCGTGTGGTTTCCTGTCAGAGTAATCACCTCATCAGCTAATTCATCTTGCTGAAATCACGGGTCGGTGCTCTATGGTGATAACTAACGAAGTGTAAAGTGCCCATTGGAGGTTAAGTATTCATTAATTAAATCACATTAGTGTTTAGTTCAAGAATGATAATACAAAAAGGATATGGAAAATGATTCAATCGATGGTTGTTATTGAAATGTTGAAATAATGCATCCCTTTGATATACCATGATTGAGCTGACATACCAGCGAGGCCCTTAAATACTTTCTAAATACATGTAAAAATGAGGAGTGGATATTGTTGAATCATTACAGAGCCTAGAAAGCAATGTAACAAATATCAGTTCTCCAAACCCCATTTGCTAAAATAGACAGTCATAAAAATCAGCCCCTTGTCCCCTTTGGACTTTACTGTCGCAGTACTCCCACCATGAGATCACGTGACACGCATGGCTGACCACGGCCATCGGTGGTGACCTCTGGTGACTGATGAGAGAACGACAAAATCGATGGCACGGAGAGAGGCGCGCTGGGGGTTTGAGGGAGGGTGGGGGTAAACAGGGGAACCCAGATAGGGCTGGATCTCACCCTGGGATCCAGGCAATGGGCCTGAGCACTGAGCCGTGCGTGCATCTCCAGCACGAACGGGTTCTGGCCCCAGAATATGGGTTTGTTTTGGTTCACGAGCAATACAGAATGATTTAGGAATTGTAGTCAGTGTCAGTGTCATGTCCAGAGTGGAGTTGCACGTATTAAACTCGTTAAAACTTAAGAACCTGTACCAATAATGTATAAAATGAGAGATATTTCCACAGGTTTTACTTCTAGCTGGAATTCAAGGCGTAGAAGTGGGTTTCTGTCTGCACAGGAAACGCATGAATTAAAGGACTACTTAAACCATACCCTAATGTGGGCCCATCTACCCATGCATGCTTTACTGATTAACACCATGAGGAAAAAAATCAAGGGTCCTTTTAGCTTTTGACTGAGCATTCCAGGTAGTCTGACTTAGTTTCATGGAGTTTATACCAACCTTTCCTACAAGAGATCCCTCACCTAAGTCTTGAATCAAGTGACAATCCATATATGCAGCATTCTGTGTTCTATAATTATGATCATTAAATCTTTCAAGAGCGCTGTACGTGTGGAACGAATACGTGTAGTGCAATTTGAACTATTGTCATAATCTAAAAAGCTTTACAACCAGGCACATGCCTACCATTTTCGGTACAACCTTTAAAGTCTTGTTACACAACTTTTACCAATGACACTAGTGCGTTTGTTTGCTTTCTAAGGTTTAAACAGGAAATGAATGGAAGCAATGAAACAGCAATATTTCAAATCATTCCACGTGTTTGTTTTTACAACAGGTCTATTGCTCGTAAAAGGGCAGTAAAGGTATTCAAAACACGATACACTTTGATTCTCTTGGCACCAAAACTACCCAAGCAAATATATGAATTCCATTCTGACAAGAAGCACTTGGTCTAAATGTTTGTCAGGAATGAATGGGAATATGGGTCAATCCTTCAAATGTAATATTGATCGTATAGGTAGATTGCAATTTCAATCAAACTCACATCAGGGAGTTTGTAGAAGAAGACTGGGTGGGAGGAAGTAGGGTATGGGGGTAGGGAGGGCTACCATTGCTGAAAACTCCCAGGGCTGCCTCTACTCCTCCCTCCCACTTCAACCCAATAGAAGACAGGCGTTTGATGTGTGAGATTTAGAGCCTGGTGGACGGTTTACGACGTTTACACAACGTGGGACCTACCTGGGACCAAGCATTGGGCAGATCGGAAACCCTGGTGAGACGAGGCGACATGGCGAGAAACCCATAAACCACAGCCCCCGTCATTCTCCTCTATTCTCCTCTCCTCTCTGCCATTCTCAGTCGGTGGGAATGATCGCGGCAGGGTGCGGTGGGAGTCGGGAGGAGGGATATGGGGATGAAGGGAGGGGGGCCTGTGATTTACCCTTGTGCTTGACATGGTGGCCGCTATAAACGACATTGTCCATCGCCGACCCCTCCCACCTTCTCACCATTGCCACCACTCTTCTTCTCACCTCTCTTGTCACCTTAACCTTCTCCACCTGAAACCACTGCTTCACACACTACAGGTTCCCAAATACAGGAAAAGGAGTGCTTCCTATGGGGGTTCCCTAGGCTAGAATTATACATTATAAACCAGCACTTTCTGCTTTTAAATGAATGTAGAAATATAACTTTTATCGGGTCTATCATTGCAATGACTGAAATGTTATGTTGGTATGCTCCTTATAGGAGCCTGGACCCATCCCTAGTGGATCCACCATTTTGAATTTCGCTGGTTATGCCAAAGGTGGCAAAACACACTAATAAGGTATTGTCTTGATGGGTACCTTGTCCCTGGAAAACATCCACTTCCAGGGACATGCTGGTCCCTACCTTATCAGCTTATCAGTGCAAGTCGCCAGAACCAGCTGCACTCCAGCTTACACCCAATACACAGGTTGTCAGTATAGCTGACATAAAATACAGCTATTATTGTTAGGAGAATAAGAAGAAACACCAAATATTTGACACTATCTGGGTTATTTCTGGACGGTTATATCAAGATTTAAGGTTTTATCTTGAATCTTCTTACATATTGCCATAGAAACTAACATATTGAGTTAAGAGGGGTGACGTTTACATGTACAGGAGCTTAATTCAAAAGGCTCTGCCATCGCTACCTATGAGGTAACAGTGATCCCCCCATATTCTATACTGCTATGGCAAGGTAGGCCTGCCTTCCTTTCTGATAGCCAGCTACTTTTTAGTGAGTGATTATTAGCCTCAGCCCTTCTACTATTCCAAGCAGCTAACAACTGTGCAGAGTAGAAAATAGCAGTGGAATGTAAAAAATAGCAGAGGAAAATCTTGTTCTCTCAAGAGTGGCTACACTGGGGTTCTGCTAATTATATATACCCTGTTGGGTGCACTTGACCCTGAAATGTCTTCAAGTATGTCACCAATTAAAAGAGAGAAGGGAAGCATGACATTACTATGCCCTTAACGCATGAGTAGACTCAAGAGCCCTCAAGAACTGTCAGCAGGTGCATTCAATTTTGTGATGATGAAATGTTCCCCCCCCCCAGGTGTACTTGCACTTGGAGGAACCACTATCGTTTCTCAGTATAAAATGAGGGGTGTTTATTGTAGTAACACTTGGTCTTATGAGATGGTAAGAGATGTGCCTACACTAACATCGCATAGGAAGCGATGGCAGAGCCTTTTGAATTAACCTCCAGGTGTGTGAGAGCTGGCGGTATCATCAGAAAAAAAACTTCAAAGAGAATTTCAAAGGTACTAGTACCGTCCTAGCCGCTGACCACTGTTTTGTAACAAACACAGTGGGAGGGTGGATCGACAACTCAGGGTCACCTTACTCAGTTCCCATTGAGCTGTGCTGACTACAGGGCAATGTATGGGAGATCTGAAGGTTATAGGGTACCTTACTAATGAGTCCGTGTGATACCATTACAATAGCTTTTAGTCCTGCAATGATCCAGTGACTGTGTATATGGAGTATAGTGATACTGAGATCAATACCATTTAGATCAAAACCCTGTATTCTCATGCTTTAGATTTTCTTGTGTTTCTTTTTCTGTCCTCGACCTTTGTCTTGTCCTTTCTGTGGAACCACACCTCGAGGTAGGATAATGGCTAATGACGTTAGTCCTATTCTGAATGCTTTATTATATCTGAATTATATGGTGCTGCCTAAGAGAATAATCTATTCTTGCTATGCATTGATGAGCAAAATGCGGGTATATAAGATAACTTAATGCAGAAATTGTCGAGAAAATTTAATGTTATTACTCCCAAACAGGGCAAGGTGGAAATAAACAGAAACTATAAGCATGAAAATGACTGTCTGAATAAACAGTCTCCAAATGGATATTTTTACATATCCAATGTTTTGCCACGTCCTTTGATTCTATTAATATTGGGCACATGAAATAAATAGAAAGGGCATTGTGTGTGTTTCTTCATAAGTCATATATGAATTTATTTCACAAAAGTAAACATCTGGATACAGGCTTTATAAAACCAGTCTATTTGAAGTACCTGTACATTTGAAATGAAACGACACAACAAAAATACTGAATCTAACGATCGGATGCATAACACTAGTTATGCAGTAAGGTCAAGACCTTCATACATAAATAATTAATAAAAAAATGTTACAACAACACTTGTATACAATATGACATTCTTGCTCTTTGACTCATGGAGAATAAAAGCCATTATTAGTAAGCACTCATAATCCATTATTCCATATGTTAATCATATGGATTCAATATACAAAATGCCACATGTGTGGTTTCCCCTCTCTCTCATTGCTATTAAGCACTCATTGTATCATAGATTTAAGTCTCCAAATTCAGTATTGAACAGGTAGCGCTACCAATTCACAGTCAATACCAGTACTACTCCCCACTGTGAGAGCCTGGCGATAATTAGGGGTAGATCCAATACCAAATGCCCTATCTGTGAATATTGCATTATGGGTAGTGGTTAGTATAGGGATTGTGTTGTTGTCACGTGACTAACCCATCCAATAATGAGCCAGGTTACACAACAGCCTTGTTAGCCAAGGAATCAATTTGTCATCCACGCAGAAACGTGGTACTCTTAATTAAAATTTGACCCTTCAGAGCCCCTGTGTTGAAGTATTTATGATGTTTGGTTACCTAGCACTAGCCATCGTCCTGCTCTCGCTGGAGAGTTGTTCAGGTCTGTACAATATGTAAGTCTGGGCTCTATTAAGCAAAGCCTCTTTTATTGCTTGGGGGAGCAGTAGAATTAATCAAACCTGCATTGTTAAGTAGGGGCAATACAGGCTTTTCACACATCCCAAATACATCTACAAAATATTGTTGGAAACTGGAGGAAGTTTTCATTCTGCAAGGATATGGTGGCGTCTAAGCTCTACTTACACAATAAACATGCTATTATTAAGTTGTTTAAGAGATTCTTTGGTTCTTTGGTACCCGAAATGCCGTGGGCACGGACAAATGATCACAGATTCAATCTACATCTTGCTCCAAGTGTGTGATGTACTAGGGCCATTCCCACAATCAACACAACATGCCAAATAAACATAGCGTTTAAAAATGAAACGCATATATAACTGAGGGTAGTGAAAGCCCATCTTCCAGACCAATCCCTTATGAAGCTCATTTATTTTCAATACCGCCATCCTGTAGCTAGCCATCCTCCATAACAACAATCATCTGTATAACACCAGGAGAGTGACTAGCCTTAATGATCTTTGGTAGCATCTTCAATGGGAGTCTGGGTAGGTGGAATGAACCATATAATCTTCAATAACACAAGGCAGGGAAAGCATAGTCAACACAGTACTGAAGCATAGGAATTGAAGCTCATATAAGTACAGCGGACACCTCAAGCAAAGTTCTATGTAATCTGACAGACTGTATGTACAAGACTAACTATGAAAATGACACCTCCTCTAGTTTCCAACAATTCTGCATTCACTTTTTAATAATACACAGTTGGGTACAAATGTATCATAACTCTCGCACGAACTCAAATATTTGACAACAGTTAGTGACTAACTATAAATTTGTGTTACTAGGGTGGTACTTACAGGTTCAAAATCTACAGACCACTGATCTTTCACAAATATAAAAGCTTTAAAAGACCCTGTATGTGATTAACTCAACTTCTCAAGGTCTGGACTGCGCTCCAAAGAGCTAAAGTTAGTTGGCATCAGCTAAAACCTCACTCATCTAAAATGTGTTTGGGGGTCTCAGCCAGTGAGATCCACTCAAGTCTGCCAGAATCTGTTCTGGAAAAGAACTAAAAGGCAATTATCTCAAAAAGTAAAATACTATAGAGTGGCTACTCCAGCTCCCTAGGTCACCACTCTTCGGTTTGTAATTAACGCCAAAGGAAACTAATGAATTTGATTAATAAGCTCAAGGGTTTCAGTTCATTCAACGTCATGGTGTGTTTGTTTTTTTTTTCCAAAGAAAGAAAAAGTTCCATAGCATACTGCGGTTTCTGAGGTGCAAAATCTGACCATAAACGGCCAGGATCTGTGGAAAGGATGCAACATGGAAATATCTCACAAACTGCTTTCAGCTGTTATATTTTCTGTTAGTCATACTTTTATGTACATGTATGGTTCATATACCACAGTAAGGATAAAATAAAGCCCACATTCCACTTTGACAACACTCCATTTCATTCAATCCCTAACACTCAAATACGAATTCTATCTCCAAGCTTCCACTTTCTTAGAGTGCATCATAAATCAATCGTCCTATTCTTTCCTGGGCGGAATAGTAGAGTGAAATGAGGGACTAGAATATAGATACAAATCATTTCCTCTACCTCCTACTTCAAACAGGGTGGCTTGAAAAACAAGCATGGTATCCAAGTGTAGCGCGTACTAGATGCTATGCAATATTATTTACTTGCCTCCTACACTGTCCACATCTCCCCCTTTCAATGAGTATAACAAAGTTGGCATTTTACTCACAATTGCCATCACACAAAATACACACATTTTATGACAGGATTATTCCAAAATAAAACAGGCTTGCCCAACATGGTTATCATGCCAATCTCATCTCTTTATCAGCATGCAATTATTGTACACTCTATAACTTAGTTTTATGTTGACAAGTATTAGAATACAAGCAGGTTATTTCTGATGATGATTTGTTTGATACATCTTAGTTCTTGTGCCGACCGCCTTTTTTGGCTCTGCAATGAGCGAGAAATTTGGTGCAATATGATCATCTTGGTCAAATAGATACATTAAATTTCCCGAGAGGCGTTTTGGTGCTTCAATCATTTTCAATTATGATGGCCCCTATCCCAAGGAGCCCATCTCATTTCTCTTCACATTGAGACTAAGGGGAATGAATGAAGAATATCCAAGTGAAGACATCATTTACTTTGCAATACCACACAAGATTTCTTTAGAGAAAACTTTAGGCAACATACAATTTTGCAGCACTAAGTATATGTGTCAATATTCAGGCATTAAGGAACCATATACATGAGATAAATTGGTATTGGGAAGTACACACCAGGTAGACATACAAATGCATTGGATCATTTGTAACAATGATTGCTGCCGTGTTAGAGATCTTCATAATATGAGGAGGCACTGATATGTTTGTGATAAGTAACCCAAGACTATGTAAACGCTCTGATCATCATACCCTTTTAAACCTTAAATAACTTTTTTCTTGTGGGATAGGTCACTTGGCTTTAGTCAGGTAATTTACTGTTTCCCTTGTATCAATGGTGTGTATAGTACTCATCTGCTTGACACTAAGTCTTATATGCTCGGGCCTTGGGTTAACAGAGGTGTACAAATATTGGCAATGACATAATCCCAGTAATGGTATTTAGATCCGATACAAGCGGACTGACTGGAGTGCCCAAGGTGTGTTTGGTTGACCATTGTGGTGCACCGCTAGGCTGAGCAGGCCTTGTTGGACAGCCCCCAAGGGGGACCCTGGAGCAACGGGTCTGTGTGCCCTCCAGCATCCCAGATTCACCTCCATGGTCCGTAGGGAACCCCAAAGACAAGGGCCTGCATCTTGGCCGGGCTCCCGGCCCGACCTGGAGGGACGGCCCTGAATGAAGCGGGCCCCCAGAGGACCCTTTTACTCAATGGTTTTCTGGAAGGACGGATGATCGCATTGTTTAGTGGGGATTTGCTTCGATTTGGGGAAAAGAGACAAAAAGGGCCCGTGCAGACATTGGACCATCAGTTTCAATGGGAGAAGGAAGCCCAACGCTTTTGTACTACATATGGGTGATAAAGGGATCGGTAGGACGTAATTTGTATTGTCCTATTGAAGTAATGTGGAGGCATTTATGCTGTGTGGGTATAATTATGCTTGTATGTTTGCCGTTTTGGTATGAGTCCCAACTTTAGCATGCAAAACACAGAGGGGGCTACTGGGGCAAGGCAGTTGCCATGGCAACACTGATGTTTTGAACAGATGCGTCGGGACGTAGAATACCCCCCGGGCTTGCAGGACCAAGAACAGCCAACCCACCGGCTCAACTGTACAGTATGGTGAGGAGCAAACTATGTTTGGAGGCTTTTCCTTCCTCCCATCACTCCCCATCCCACCCTCACCCTCTAGGCCCACAGTCACAATGACCCTCCCACCATTGACCTACCCCAATGGACCCCTATCCACCAGCCCTATACCTCTTGGCCTGTGTGCCCCACCCCTTATGTTCAGTTGAACTAAAGCCCCCTGAACTAATCCCAACCCCACCAGTTGACAATTTCATTACTTCGCTAGGTCAGCAATGGAAACGTACAGACCCCCAGTGCCCACCTGTAATAATACACATCAGGTCAAAGGTCACGCCAAAATGGATTTTCACAGTGTTATTGTACTTCAAAACCTGATCAATTGATTTTGGTCTCTTGGTCCAAAATATCGTTTAAAGGCCATGTGAAACGTGCTTTGTATAACACTTGTGATGAGACATTTTATACAGAAAGTCACACATGACTGAGATCTGACCCAAATATACTCCAGATAATGTTGACATTATATGAAAAATAATAACGATAAAAAAGCATGCTATGTTGCATCACTTTCGTATCGGAGAATACAGATAAATATCAGCTGTAATAACACAAAAAATAGGGCAATTGGAGGTAGTTGCCGTGCTTATGATTCAAAATTCCTGAGGTTTTGTTGAGTTGCCTTCCTATATAAAAAGAGGCGACATCTTAAACTCTTGAATCATTTCCCTCCCACAAAACATTGGCACTGCTTTGTACAATCAAACAGCACATTCCCGACCCAGACTATGAATTCGAGACACTGTCATATTCATCGTCATACAAGTATACTCTATACACAAAAGTCAGCACTGTTGACGTTAAATGTACGTCATGGTCCATTACGTCAAGGTGACGTGATCACACGTCATCATAATGTCAATTTTCAAGCTTTGTGACGTCACTACCTGGTGGTGAGATGGAGGACGTTGGCCCTGGTGAGTCTACAAAGCTGGATGTGTCTTCTTCTGTGCTATCAGCGGCCGGTCTAATATCTCCATTGGGGCCTGTAAGTTTGGGCAAGTTGTTTTCCTTCTTCCACTTCATTCTTCTATTCTGGAACCAAATTTTGATCTGTCGTTCTGTCAGGCCCAGGGCATGGGCGATCTCGATCCTTCTCCGTCTGGTCAAGTAGCGGTTGTAGTGGAACTCTTTCTCCAACTCCAAGGTTTGGTAGCGTGTGTAGGTTTGCCGCGTCCGCTTTTGTTCATACCCGAACTCCGCTGGAAAAAAGGAGAAAAGAAGTGTTTAATATTTAAACTCAAATACTTAGTATAAAGGGATATATTCACTATGACGAATAAAAAATTTTCTGTGGTAATGTTATAAACAAGACTGCTGAGGGCAGAACTTTCAGAATATATATATATAATGAATTGCTTATCTACTTTAACTGAGGAAGAAATTAAGAATTATCATCAATACTGAGATAGCATAGTTCCTGTTAATTTTCTTTCATGTTTTTGCAAGTTATCGGGAAATGCGACACATGTGACATACAATGAAGGGACGTGTCCAATATCCTGTGAGATCTGTCCAGCTAAACATGAAACATACTGGAACCATCACACCCCCTATTATCTACAGCTCATCACAAACACCCAACAAAAAGTATCCATATATGTATACATGTATAGTGCAGACATTATCTGGCAGTGAGGGGATGAAGGGAGAAAGAGGAGAGGAAGAAAAAGATAAATATAATGACAAATCCCAAGATCACAGGACATGACACGGCACTTTCCTAAACCGAGTCACAGTGTCATAGAACTCCTCTGCTAATGGCACCAGTAATGGTTACTGCAAAAATATGGGGTCAGGGTCAAGCCCTCCGACCTCTGACCCATAAAGGCCGCCATGGGTTAAATGATTGTACATGGATCTAATGGCTCCACATTGATTTCTCTGGCACCCCTAGAGCCTTCGATGTTCCTTTATTTGACCCCTATCCAGCACTAAAAATACAGTCTGGCTGTATCATCCAAAAGGTCAAATTGAGCTCTTTCCATGCAAAGCTTCTCCGTGTAGGAACGTGCTGGGACTTTGGGGGCCAATTATAGCCTTTTAGGCATGATCAATGAAGCAGGCAGGTATAATCTGGATCCCAGGCGTCCTGGACAGGTGCACTCTTTGATGTGGTGGGCGTTAGGTAGGGCTAGTGACCCAGGGTGTCCCACCTCCTCCTCCAGGGCTTGGCACCTACCTCCTCCTGAGTCCACCCCTCTGAAGGTGTGTAGGAGGCCGTGGGCGTAGTGGGAATGATACAAGGGTACGACTTTTTGGAAATTGCATGGTAGACCCTCGGTGTATGAAGATGAAAGCAGTGTGAGATACTTTGTAGTGATGTACTTTGGGATGGTGGGGAATTTGATGAGAGACTTTGTCCTGGGGGTAACTCAAGGTCAAAGAAAAATAGATTTTTAGATGCTAAATGAGCTTCATGGTGACAGGAAATAACAGTGGAAGTAGATTGGTCGGAGGAGGGGGGGGGGGTATTTGACGGCTTGAAATGTGCCATGGTTCTCTTTGAGTAAAAAAGAAAACAAAAAACAAACAAACATGACTCCAAAGCAATCCAGACCTGATTATGCAAGTTGTCATAATGAAATGGACTACATGTAATAGGAATTCTGAAGGTGCTTCCACTGTACAGCACAATGTGTACAGGGTTTGAGTGCTGCACTGGAGGAGATTGATGTTGTATACATCCAATATCACACTTGAAAGTGATTGAGACGGACCAATGATATACACTGACAAGTAGTTCTGGGGAGGATTACTCAATCAGGAGGCTGACTATCTCCTCAATGGTTCGGCAGGGGATGATCTATGTGGGGGTCCCTGGTGGGAGTCTAACTAAACCACATAACTTATTTTAGACACCTATATCAGTGGACAGAGGTTACAGCATTTACGTGTGGATAAAACTAAGGTAAATCAGAGGGGCTAATTTCCTCATTTACACTTTGCATGGTGCTTCCCTGCACACACATAAGGCAAGTTAAAAAACAGCAAACTAATTCAGTAAAACCCTTTCCCCTCATCTCGAAGTCAGTGAAAGGGAAAGAAAAAGTCAGTCCAATGGATGACAACTGAAGATTTGATGAGGGACTGAGGCTTTGCTCCACAGTGTGTTGACAGGAAAAGAAATGGAATCTAACAGCTTTTGCTGAGTGAAAAGAAGCCGGCACAAAGGGATGGGGATAGGAGCCGTCGTACTGTTGGTTTTCTTTTAGATTGGACCCTGGGAAGGACTAACACAAGGATAGTAGAGTTCTGATAGTTGTTTTTTTTCTGTTGGGAGCCGAGGCCCCTGTTGGAGACAGGGTGTGCGCTCAGTCGGGCTGTGATTCAAGCTCAGCAAATGAGGCAGAGCAGAGCCTGCGGGGGTGCCACACAGCTCGTTATAATTGTCCACTATCCCGATTATTCATCTATCATCATCAGAAATTAATTCAATTGGATTGGGACTGGGAGCGACCACCGTCACAGGAGAGAATAGAGGCATGTATGCACATCAGGCATACTGGTTCACTTTCTACTATTGCTTGACTTAGGAATGAGTTCTCAGCATCTGGTAGCCTAACCAAATGTCTCAGTTTCTGGTTATGCATATGGGCAGTTCCCTATGTGTGAGGGTCCAGGGTAATTGGGCTTTGGTTGTATGGGAGTAAAGGGGCTATATGCGTGTCCTAGTGAAGTTAGGTGTCTATGCAGGGTCCCAGTTGACCCTCAGTATCATATCAATCCAGAGCAAGAGGAGGTGGAAACTGATGAATACCCTGATGAAGCTTAACCACAGCTCCCCTATAGCCACCAACTCTCTCTCCCTCTGCATCACTTACCGGACGTTTGGGTCTAATTATGCCGTCATAGGCTGGTGGTCACTCAGCCTCTACTGGCTACTCCTGCCCTGACAAATGTCCACAATGACCTGGTCAGCCCCACACCAAGGTCTTCTCACACAAAGGGAGGCAATCAGTACGGTCACCTCTCACACAACCCAGCGTCAGAACTGCAATCATAGCCAGCAAGGTGTGGCCCAACGGCTCCAGGCTATTTTTTTTGTGAACAATTATCTTTATTGCTGACAGAGGTTGATATATATGAACATATATGTGTAATATACATGAAAACGAGTATGTTCAGTGAACTGAGATTACATAAACAATACATGAATACAGCACTGACAGTGTCAAAAATCATACACCCCTGGCAATAAAGAAAGGTAAACTTTTACCCACACAAAGGTGTACTGGTAGATAATTCTAGACCTACCTGCTAAAGTTCAGATAATTATTAGGTTTATCTATATACATGAGAGAAAATGAGAAAAAAAGAAACAAAAAAAAAGAAAAAAAAAGATCTTGGATGGCTATCAATCAAACCTTGTGCAACCCTAGGTAGTCACAGGAACTAGGGACTTCATTAGAGATTTAGTGCCTAGTTTAAATTGATAATGTGAGTCAGTTAGTCGCCTCTCAGCAGATAATTCATTCCAACATATTGCCCCACAATATTCAACACTTTTCCTGTATGCCATACAGTTTGCTTGTGGAACCGCCAATCTGGACCATCAAAGGCTCTTGTAGATAATTCCCTTTTATCCCTATATTCAGCTTTCAGAGACCTAACATACATATGTGGGCAGATGAGGGGAAAGGGCCCTCCCTGCGGGATTTTTAGTACTGGGTTTGGCCACTAGGGGAGCTACAGAGGCTAAAATTGGGGAAAATAGACCAAAAAATATATAAATGTACTTTTTTACACAGATTAAGCTGGTTTTCTCAAAAACGTTCTATTTTCTGGCACTTCCTGTCTATTTGGAATGTAAATGGAATGTTTTGAATCCAGAAAAAGGCCTAAATAAGGGTTTTCAGAGATATGTGTTGTCATGGCAACCAAAATTATATTCCAAATAAAAAGAAAAATAATGTCAGTCAATAGAATGATTAATGGAGATTCATACACTGAAAAAAGCATATAGATACCATTTCTAGATCCAAAACTATGCCCAAATAGGTAAGAATGTTTGGTCATTTTTTGATTGATTATTCAAATCATTATGCTAATTAGATGCCTGATTTAATCAAAACAATGAATGAAAGAGCCTATTGGCTATACTAATGCAGTTATATCATTCCATTTTTGTGAAGCAATATTTCCAAGACCAGAAGGGCTATCTGCAAGTGTTATACCTCATTTTAAAGCTGATAACTTCAATTTTAAATGTCACATTTTACCTCGGAGGACCCTTTCCCCTCATCTGTTCACATATAGTTCATTAAGTGACATGTTCTCCTATCTTTCAGTAGTGGCATTGCTGCTAGAGTATGAATATAATTGGTGTCTGTCATGTGATGGACTCATAAACATATCTTGATACATTGGTTTTGGGCAGTTTGTAGAGAATTTACATATATTATCTGCACTGTTGATAAACAATACACCACCATAATCAAAATATGGTATGATCGTGGAACTTAGCACCTTCAGTGCTGCACTTTGTGTTAGAAAAGATCTCATATAAGACATTTGGTACATCCTAAAATTGACAGTTTTACAAACATTACTCAAATAAACATAATACTTCAAGTAAGGGTCCAATGTTACTACTTGTAGGACATTACAGTTTCGAGGATTTTGTCATTTATAGACAGATTGACATTTGCATTCTCTAATTTCTCTTTTCTAGAGGTAGACACCATTACTTTGGTTTTGCTTGTATTGACAGACAACTTATTCTGGAGACACCATAAGCCACATGAGATAGACAAAACCTTGTATTCCCACTGAATTGAGCTTCATGCAAAAATATTATTTAACTTAGTGGATTTTATTTTTAATTTAGAGGAAAAATAGTGAAACGATGGGGTGTATGTGCCATCAGGCATACTGAGAGTCATGATCATCAAGTTCAATCATGTCATGAGTAGAGTGACAACAATGGGATCAGCATGTAGACACAAACACAGACTGGGGTGTAAGCTGGAGTAATCTGGGGTTGGTCATGGTGTGGGAACATGGCCAGCTTGTCCCCAAAGGCCCTACCCCCTCTTCTGATTCACCACCTGGCCCCGTGCTATTAGCCCTGACCCCCAAGCCAAAAGCCAGTCTGCGATAAGGACCCTGCTAGGTCATCAATATTGTGTCAAAATTATCATTAGGCAAAGACCAGTAAGGCGGTCAGGGGGGCAGCGAGGTGGCCGCAATAATACGATTGACTCATGCCAATCAGCGGCGAGAATGACACATTTCTGACCCCCACTACAGCAAGGCCTCCATGGTCATTGCTCCTGGCAAATGCATGAACGCTGTCCCCGACCTGTACAGGCCTGACCACTTAGCCCGACACTCCCCATATCTGACAGCCTGGGACTAGGTACAGGACCCTGGAAGCCAGAAACTGGTCTCTATTCTATGTATACTAGCCCCATTATTCTACTGTCTACCTTTGCATAGGTTTGAGAGCCGCAGGAAAGGCCTGCCCTCAAGGGGAACACCTACACGAATAATCACAACTTTATGCCCTGAAAATGAATTTACATCACCAGTTTATGTTAGATTAACTGTCTTTTACATGCCTTTTTCTGTCAACACTATAAGCAGTTACCTCAGGGGGATCTTGGCTACAGGCAAGGTTTTATGTGAGGGGAATTGTTAATGCCTATTCCCCCTGTCCTATAACGACCCACATTAGGTGGTCTGAGGTACATACAGGTAGGTCGTTAATGATGCATCAATCGATGCTTCCTTGACTGCACCTCCCTATAGTCAAGGGGAGGCAGGTAAAAAGGGAATTCTCCACCCACCCACACCTGTGTCCTTTTTACCATGGTTCTCCTAGTACTATTCTCCCACACACTATTCTAGGGCATCTTGTCCTTTTAAATTGTATTTGGTAAAAGAGGTCTAGTAATTGGGCATAGGATAGTTAGGGAGATATTCTACCCTCATTGAGTCTTTATGGACATCTAAAATGCCTGTTTGGTAAGCTTATGAACTTATAAAAATCTAAAAGATAGCTGTCTATTCCAAGATTTGGTAATGGTTATCAGAGAGATAGTAATTGAAATAACGGTTATATCTACTCTGACAAGGCCTGGACCTTCTCTTCAAAATCCTTGGTATTGAAAGGAATTTGCTTCATCGCTAGCACAACCAATCCAAAGCCAAGCATTCCCATGGTTTCCTGGGCTCTTGAGGCTTGATTTACTCCATGTCCTACAACCCTACATGATTGAGGGTCATTCTGCACTTACATGGGCATCTCTTCTCTCGTGTGGGTGGCCACCAAGTGGCCTTTTATGGTGGTCATCCATATCTGGAGGGTAGATCCTCAACCACATAAGCACACCAGGAGAGAGCCATGGAGAGTTACAGCCTCCTCTTGGCCTGTCTACATCCCTACTTGACTGCTGCAGTTGAGTGACCAACTGAGTGGCAGGTTCATAAGCTTTGTAAGCAATCTACTTTACCTAGTCCTTTTGTAGTCAGGGGAGGAAATGGTGACATTTAGCTATACATTTTTGATAATTTGAAATAGGGGGTGCGCGGAGACTGTTTATGAATTCAGATTTCCCATTTATGGCCTGGGAAAAATGCTTAAAACTGCTCTGTCTGAAAGGCCGTGGCCAGGCTACTTCAGTCTATTTGAAATCAATACCATGGCTTTCAGGATGATTTATTGCCCTCACTATGGCTTACACTTTATAGTTCTCTTTACTTGTCAGCATTCCGTCGGTTCATGTAGGTACATGTCCGAGGCAGTAAGTGGCCTAAACGCTCTCATCAGCTTTGTAACATTATAAGCCATCAATGTTTATTCTCTGTGAGCAAGCTGTCCCTGAAACCCCCATCCCCCTCCTTCTCCTTGCAGGCATCATCAGCTGAGCTCATGTCAGAACTGATGTTATGATGGTGCTAAAACTAGGCCATTGCTTGATGGGTTAGTGCCTCCCCCACCCATGTCCCCAATCCCTGATTGACCATGGTGAGAAAGACCAGCGCCGTCCTCCCACTACCCTGTGATGGATGATCCCTTATGCCTTCATTGCCTCCGCCACTCTGCGGCGCGTGAATATTGATACAGACCCTGCAGGCTTGATGGGGTTTTGCCAGTCGAGCTCACACACAATCAAATCCCAATGAGTGCCATCGGGCCATTAACCTAGTCCCATACAAGAACTGTGCCAGCAGGCCAGCCAGGCGATCAACCAGCCAGCCAGGCAGTCATTCAACCCTTAATCCTATACCCTTTAGTAATATGCAATTAAACTATCTATTCTCCTCCGGTATATAATAGCTTCAAGTCTAGGGAGGAGTGGAGGAATGGGACTATGGAATTGTAGAGGTAGTGAGCCAGGTTATAGCTGCTGGAAGCCAATTCAGAGTTACATTATTAATTGCTGAGATATTTATTCTGAGATGATGGGAAGTGTGCCAATGCTCCAATCCGTAGTTAAACACCCCTTTGCCAGTTTCCCTTGCCCTGGTAATAGAGCTAGAGTAGTGACTGGTATTATCGTCACCTTAGTGGTCAATCTCCCCCAGGTTTTTTATCTACTGTTTTTCAGTGTATCTGACAGATTGTGCTTGGAGCCCATTCTGTTGTTGTCCCTTTCCACTAGGTTTCAGTCCCATAGTCTCAGTATCAAGGGAGCATTCATTATTTTCCTTAAGTCATTTTTGGCTGGTATTATCGTCATCCTTGTAATTAATGCTCCTAATAAACATCTAAATACCCTTAAACATTTGCAATATGGCTGGTATCATGAAGAATACATATTGTAGTGTTTAATTGAAGACATTCTGCCATCTATATTTCCTAAATAATCAGAGTAATTGGTCTAGCAAAATATATTTTCAAATCTCTTGTCTCTAGCACTATTGAAATTCAAAGGTCAGGGTCAAATATAAATGCTCCCTTGGAATTTGTGCCAGTGACCTCCTATGGCTAAGGGATTTCCCGTGGTGTTATGGGAGGCCTTTCTATACATGAAGAATGTTTAAATAATCAAATACCTTTGATTAATTCTGCTATAGGGGGTATTTATTGTGCTGTGTGACGGAAATACCAGACATATGGTTATTTTGGAAGGTATTATCGTCACCTCTCTTATTTAATATCTATTTACACTTAGCATTCTAAAATTTTCTCTTTATAGGGCAATTTAGTCATGCTGAACCACCTGAAACCACAAAAATGCGAGTTTATACACCTGAAAAAATATCAACATTTTCTTCTCCAATACGCTACCTGATAAAATCCAGAATCTAGGTCATTGGAGAAAATATGGAAATATTTTGAAAGGGAAATTTGCACAATTCCAATGCTTGTGCACAGAAATGGGTTCAACTATACATAGAAAAGAACTTGAGCTTTGATTTCCTCTTGTCTATGTTGCCCTGTGATTATTTCTGTAAAAGATATGCCCTCCCATACCAGCTAGGGTGGTGATAATACCACCCTGACGATAATACTAGTCACTCATGGAGCTTTAGTTCCAATTATTTTTGAAGCCATACATCAACAAGGCAAGCCTGTTTCTATGTACTAATTATTTAGCTGTTGTTTAGTTTTACTGAGAATCCTATTTGTATGCTTCTAAATTCTATTTAGACATGGTTCAATAATAGATGGGCTTCAGAGGGAGAGTGCTTGGGCTTACCATTTACAATAGGATCAATACGTCAGGCTACCAACACCATCCCACTACAGTGCCTATTCACTCCAGGGTTGGAGAGTAAATGTATGGTGGCTGAATGCAGTTGGATTGGAAATGGGTTGGGATGGAGCACAGTGTCTGACTCCCCAGTGCATGGCCCCAACGCGCAGTCAGTGACCAGACGGGCTTAGAGTAACCCCCTCTATCCGCCACCCCGGCAATTAACTTCACACGCATCTGACTCTGACTGCCCCAGCAGCAGTAGCAGCAGCATGCATGCTGACCAGTCCATACAGCCCCAAACTCCATAGAGTGAACCAATCCGCTCAGCCAGTAGATCCTATAGAAGAGGAGACCTAATGGATGGCTGAAAAGTACATAAACACTGAAAAAAAAAGTTAAATTTATGAGCTATAGACCAATTTAGGGTATGCGGTTAAGTGAGTTATGTGCTGATGCCTTGATAAGTGAATTGGGGTTAAAAGGGTGTGTGATCACGCACTTAGAGTAATAGACATGTAGCGATTGTGTCAAGACAAGCAGTTAGCTTGTTTTATGCTTATTTACTTGACACCTTCTGACCCTTCCTTTATTATTTTCTACCTCAATGGCTTTCACCAATGGTTACTGCCTGGGCCACACCGCTTGACCTCTGACCCTGGTATCAGAGACTAATAAAACACCTACAATGACCAGAGGACATGCAAGAAGTGACACTCAGAGTGTGAACAGGGACAGACACAGCTAAGAAGTTCTACCACATAGTATGGAATGGGGTGATACATAGAGAAGGAGGATACAGGTTCTTAGGGACGTTTTTTACGACTTTTTGGTCACAGTCCATCCACCATACACCCTATAATAAGGAGTCGTGTGCGCCCAGCCCTTCTTTTTCATAGGCCATTGACCAAATGGTATGGTAGAGCCCTCAGGACTTCCCCCCTTGCACCCTCCCCTCCGCCCACTGACTGCAACCCCACAGATTGTAACAAGAAGTGGCTACTCTACTACTATGAGTATGGATATATAAAAAGAAAAATGTTATGCCCTCCTTCCTCCAGTGATTCAGGGCTAAGCACTGGAGAGGTTACTACGCTGGGGCCAGTGTGTGTACTACGGTGTGGTCGTAGTAGGCGACGAGCGAGCTGGTTGGCGTCGAGGAGCCATTATAGCCATCCTAACAGCCATTAAGCCATGATCTATATCCTCGTTTACGGCCGCTGGCCCTTGTGTAACGCTCACATGGTCGGGATAGGGCAAAAAACGATGTGGAATGAATGGAAACAAACATAGAGAGTTGTCAGAGAGTGGTGACGTTTTACCCAAGGCCTCTATGAGGACGGGATGGTCAGAGGGATAGTATGGGATTGAGTGGTGGTGGGGAGGGGTGGGAGCCTGCGCAGCTGGCAGCTGTTACTGGTGCACCACAACAAACTTACACACAAAAAGAAGCAAAGTTGCATGTAAACACTCACCTCCATTGATGGGCCGCATCCAGGGGTAGATGGGGATGTTTTGAGGCTGCACACCGTTGTGGACACCGGTCAAAGGGTTGGTCTGTTGATAATGGTGTGGGGTAAGGCCAGGGTGGTGGCCTGGGCTGGTGGGAGGCGGAGAGATGCCGTGGCCACCCGGTCCCAGTCCGGGACTCTCGGCCACTTTACACGGGCCCATCTCCTCCTGTGCTGAGTACTGTCCATGGGCACCCACACCATTGGGTCCAGCTGGTTGTTGGCCATACTGAGGGCCTAATGGAGAAGCCTGGTGATAGCCTGACGCGTTGACACCATTGGGTAACGTTGTATGGGGACTGGAGGAACCGTAGGATTGTTTGTTGGTGATCGGGCGGATGTCAAGCCTGTCAAACGGAGGAAACCGTGGGAAACCCGGGTGTTGTGGGTCCCCCTCTCCGTAGCCTCCAAGGCTTGCTGTTCCTCCATAGTAGCTGGGGTCGTACTTTCCTTCTTGTGTCAGAAAATGATCCTGGGTGGCTCCGTTTGGCAAGTTTGCCTGGACGATACTGCTGTAGTAGGAACTCATAATACCTGCAATTCAGTCCAATGATTTGTGGCCAGTCTTGCCTTCTAAACCATGTCGACAAGATTGACCAAATAATATCGGCCATAATCAAACCCACGTGACGGCCTCGGCCAATCAGCGATAAGATACAGGTCACATGCCCACAACCGCGCCAGAACTGGGTCACGCCGGCATATATTACTAGAAAACCCATTAATTATCTGGTCCGAGCGCGTGTGCCGACCAAAATACACGGCCTGAATAGGATTGCACTGGGGGTGTAGGCCCCTTGCTTTAAGGATGGAGCACAGCCTTGCTATTGTAGTAACGTAATGTCCCTACCCCACTAAATCCATTCCGGGCGCCTACTTGGGGGTTATTGGGGGTTATTTCAGAGGGGTGCTTTTCCGTCTAGCAAAGGACTCAGGAGGCGGTAGTCTGACGACACACAATATCTCTATGTTCTATTACCCTTAGCGCTGATCTGTGGCATTGTGACGCCTTATTAAATGTACTATTGAGCACCCCATGCCCCTCCCCTCCCGCACACATTAGCCCAGTAATCACAGGTGACGAGACGGGTTCAAAGAAGAATGTGTCAAGTGGAGCAGACGACAGTTCAACTGTAGCAGACGACATTTTCCCAGTCCACTGTTTCCACGTTGGCAGCAGACAAAAATCCCGCCAAAATCCAAATCAGGAAGCACAGCCTGATGAGTCGTCGCCATTCATGAATCACCACGCACGGCAGTTCCTCATAAAACGACTGCACCAACAGACATTTTTCACTCATTTTGATATTTGGCGCTTAAAATATAAAGGGTGGGAGTGGCATGAAAGAAAAATTGAATGCATTGGCTCTGATTGTGGTGATTGCATAATCCTTTAAGAATGCGCCGTTTTGATTCAGCTCTAAAAAGAACTCACGTTTTTCCTCCCCACTTGGGACCGGGGACATGAACGCAAAAAAAAATAAATCTTAAAATGAGAAGAACTGCAAGAAATCGGGAGGAACACTTGATGTTTTTGGTTAGGGATCTGCATTGGGGTTAAAGAGAGGATATTTTATGTGGTCAGAAGTGTGAAATCATTTAACCCCTGGTCGTCCATCAACGCCCGGTCGTGCGTTTGTCAGTTCCTCCATCGTCCACGGGGTGCGCTTGTCAAACCCCACCCCTCCCAGTGCCTCCCCACCCCACAACAAGCCAAAAGTTATTGATATGGGCAAAGGATATGTTAACATGCTGGGTATTAAATGCCTGTCATGGAGCTACTGATAAGGACGACTGATTTGTACATGAAATATGAGCCATCAATTCCTGCTAGTTTAGAGTCTGGCACGAGTCCCTTGTCATAGAAGACTGGTGGGGTGGGGTGGAGGGCTGCTTTAGATGAAGAAAACTTTCTTGAATAGAATCTGACATTTGAGATAGTTCTTGAGGTATTGTGATTATATTATGTCTCTGTTGGGTTTTAGATCCATGTTGTATTAGAATGACTATATTTGACCCATACAAACTCTATGGGCGGTTGGTTCTGGAAAGTTTGGAGAAAGTTTGTAGACTGCATTTATGATATATCTTTGTAAAATTGATATGTTCATATCAAAGTAAATTTTCCATTTTTGTCCAAGGTTAAGCTGCTAGGTAAATTCACTTACTAAGGGCTTATGCTCTACAGTCATATGTTGTATACCTTTGTATATATTAAACAAATACGATAATCAATGGATATGAATGCTCATTCTTCTACTATGATATCAGAAAATGCACTTTTAATCATAGGGGTAGATGTAACTTAACAAAGAGTATATTCAATAATTTGAGACTTGAACAAAGCAGGGAGCAAATGGTGTTGCGCCTGACTGCACTTTACTAATGAATTTCTTTGGAAAAAAAAGAGTACTCATGAGGAGCTATCAAATATACCTACAATGTCTCTATGTGAATTTAAACTTTTTTTAGTGCAATAATAGCTGTAAAATGGCTAAACAATGGGAGCTCACCGACCTTGAACCTTGACTAATTCTGAGCCTACTCCTACTCAAACAATGGAGCAGAAATGACAGCCATTCTCTTCGATAGGAACCTATAACAATTAGCTTAGAGAGCACTCCTAAGCGTGTCCCTATGGCAACGGTAGCCATAGGACATACTATTCCCTAGTACCCAGCACATAAATGTCAAATAACAATTACAAGAGCAAGTACTAGCTGTGCCTGGAAGCGCCTGTGACAATGTGGCATTACTATAATCAAGGGACAAACAATCGCTGAGGGAACTCTAGACACCTACTCCCACAGTTTATCGGACGCCCCCAACCAACTATTAGACTCACATAAATCCTCGTAGGCTGTGGAACCTTGGACAGTCAGGTAAACCCACGGCTCGCGACCACCGCCCACCCAAGTTATATTCTATATAGGTATTTAGAAAATTTCATGGGAGGGGTAGGGGCCTGCATTATTGCTGTTCATTGATCTGGAAGATGTAGATAAAAGAATGGTGTATGGCTGCATAATGTCAATGAACTCTCATAGGCAATTGCCACTGAAATGGTATTATAAATCGGTTTTGTAAATCCCTTTCTTCTATATATTTGAAATGTAATGTCGACGTAGAATTGGACTTTGTGTTTACATAGAGACGATCCTTCTGCAACTGTTAAAAAGGGGAGAGGAAATTAGAAGAAATATGGCGGAGGACATGGAGATCAAGGGAGGAGATGAAGGAGATGACATGAGAAAACTGACAGGTCAAGCCACTTGCTTATAAGAAGCTGGCTAATGACAGTTTGCATGACGAAATCTGGATTTCTGCATACAAAGTAGAATGCAAACAAGCTTCCAGAGAAAATAATGTAGAATTTTAAATAGCAAATCGGTGACAGAGTAAGTGTAGGCTCCAGAGGGAATATCGATGACGAAGTAAATTGGGGAGTAAGACTATGCAAATTACATGGCTATTTGTAGGGGAATTGGGGAGGGGACTGCAACGAACAAGGGAGGGATGCGGATGATATATAGGTAACCAATATGGAGAGCCAGTGGTGGAAAGGGGCCAACGGATCAGAAGACGTTCATTATAGGGAAAACCCCAAATGGTAATAGTGAATCAATGCATGGCGAGGCCCTGCAGGAAAACAACAATGTATTGGATAAAAGTGGGTGGGGTTGGTATTGGCTGAACCCCAAACCCTAATTCCCTTTACAGAGAGGATAGAAAGAGGCAAAGAGACTAGGTCAGCTGACCAATCCCAGCCAGTATAGATGAACCACGACGCTAAGTAAGTTTGCCCGGCCAGGACGATTAGTAGATCCCTTAATCTTTCAAGCATCCCATTCTGGACGGGTCGTTGGTATGCACCTCAGACAAGCGGTAAATGGGTTTCCTCCCGGGTCCCTCCTGGGCTATTTGGGGCTAACCTGGGTTGGACAGGAGGAGTGGGTTCAAGGAGAGTGGGGAGTGCACTGGTCGTCTCCTGTGTGGACAAATGTATCAGGCACACTACTTAGTAGCCAACCCTGAGAGGAATAGAAGCTGCGTTTTACACTGTCACTTCATGAACCAAGCAATCTAGTTTTCTCAAATGACCATGGGAGAAAATGTGCAGTGTAAATGTTGCTGGTATAGGCTTGAGTGAGGCCTGTTACACACTCCTGTTGTCGCTGAAATTCTGCATACTGCTAAAGCCACAAGAAATTATCCTATATTAGGTGGCATAATTTGAACCCATGTAGGCCAGGCCACAAGAAATTTACTTTTTTATAGGTATGCCACAAGTCCTCTGTATTGGATCTTGGACTTACGTTAATGATTTAGACTACAAGCTTAAAGCCCATACCTCTGTTAGCTCCATGGGGACATAAGATCATCTGAACAATCGACCTTAGAACCGACTCTAACTAAATGGATGAATGTCTCAAAATGATAGCATTGATTTGCGATGGTCCCCTTGTGATCTAAGAATATCAAAATTGGACAAAAAAACTTTTTGGAATTGTGTCTGTTTCTTCTTTTAGAAATCAATATTTCTTGGATAAACCACCTTTTTTTTGCTATGATTATACCCTTTGGAAGCTTACAGCAAAGGACAATCTGGAAATAAACCGAAACACTACACTACATATAGATAATTATATATGTCAGTACTAGCATGTAGACAGTCCGTCTCACGGCAGCTAGGATCATATGAGTGGGCAGATGAGGGGAAACGGCCCACCCTGCGGGATTTCTGGTGCTGGATTCGGCCACTAGGGGACATACAGAGGCTAAAATGTGAAAAATAGACCAAAAATGGTGATTATGTAATTTTTCACACAGAAAAAGATGATTTGCTCAAGAACTTTCTATTTCCTGGCACTTCCTGTACATTTGGAATGCAAATGGAACGTTTTGAATAAAAACAAAAGGCATAAATAAGGGTTCTCAGAGAACTGTGTTGTCATGACAACCAGAATTATATTCCAAAGAGAGAAAAAAATAGTGCCAACTGTTGGAATGTTTCATGGAGAATCATACACTGTAAAAAATGTGTTTAGCCTGCAAACACCATTCCTGCTAAACACCTGTTTTTGCTAAACACTTTCATTAGAATGTCTAAACACTTAAAGACATTTCAAAAAAAATGTTTTGAGCTATTCATGATGTGTTAAGAATTTAAACACATTGACATCAGGTGTTTAGACATTAAACACAAGTGTTTAAATGTTTAGTTCCAATCCAACTCACTAGGTGACAGGGGATGCTCATAATGGTACAACCATAATATTCTAATAGACAGTATAGTAATACATATACACAACAACTTAATAGGACCTAGTATTGGCACTTCATCTTAGAATGAATTTATAAAAGAAATGTTTACAAATTTACCCTCCCATAACCGTGATTTCAATGTGACTCATGGTAAACACCCACTTTGTGGTGATGGGGATTAATACATACAACCTGGTCCAGATAACTCTGTCCATCAATGTGTTTGGACTCGTTTTGACTTGATCTCAAGAATTGTGGGCATAGAACATTGAATCAATGTTGATGACTGGATGATCAACATCAATAAACTAGCCTCTAATGATGATCCAACATTCTGAACCTGCTGAGAGACATCCTTTAGTCCTAAACACATTGTTGATATAAACATTTACAGATCTAAACAAATCTATCTATAAACAGTGATTCTCCTGAACACCTTAGTGTTTACACACCTTATAATTACTAAACAGATTTGACAAATCAACACCTTCTGTGATAAACACTTAAAATGTCTAAACACCTGGCAATCCTGAACACTTTAGCGAAAGTGTTTAGGTTAAAGTGTTTAAAAAGTTGTTGCAAAAAATGTGTTTAGAAATGTGTTTAGGATCTAAAAACCTTTTTTTTACAGTGTACGCTGAAAAAGAAAACATCCATGTCCAAATGTATGGAAAGGTTTGGCCATTTTTTAATTGATTATTCAAATCAGTATGCTAATTAGATGCTTGTTTGAAATAAAACCATGACTGATTGAGCTTATTGGCTGTATTGATATAGTTATGTCATTCCATTTTGTGGAGCAATATCTCCTGGACTAGAAGGGTATCTGCAATTGTTTTACCTCATTTTAAAGCTGATCAATTAACAAGACGTTGTCTTTATGCATAATTTAACAACTTAATGTCCTTAATAAAGAATTAAATAAGTGGACTGCTGTTCACAGGGGAAGCTCTATGCACAAGGGCACATTTGATGTACTACCCTGCTCTTCATCAGATTCTCTGACTATGGAGATTGATATCCCGGATTGATAATTATGCAGTTTATATATTCATATTCACACTTAGCCTATCTATAAACCCAATTTCCATTTGGGATCTATAGGTGTTACAATAGTAACTCTAGAATTCTAGTTAAATTCATGAATGGCCCTGATGGGCTTGCTTATCATTTGAACATAATTATTATTGATGTGGGTTCTTATTAGTATGCACAGGCCAGGTGGTGACGGTAAAACCAAGCTGATTTACGATATTGGCAGATATATCTATGCATTTGGGTTTCCTGATATACATGGGAGAAAAGAAGAAAAAGAGCTCACAGGGATCAATAAATTACATTATCTTGATTCAACTCATACACTATCGGGAAAACACATTAAAGCACACCTCCAAGCCTACTTTATATGCATACATCCAATGCCATCCGAGTCAATCCCGTTATGAATATATAACAGTGTCCATGTGTATTAATACCGAGAATAGACACAAAACTCGATTAGTTGGCATTGGCCTGAATTAGTGATGAGAGTTGGGATGTTTGGATAATATGACATATTGCTGAGGTACTGGAGGAGGGCCGAAGGTCAGGTGAGAGCTTGGTTTACATGGCTGTTCTCCCCTCCTGCTTACTCCAGGGCGGATGGGTCCCGTGTCCGGCTTGCCTTTTGAGTGGCAGGCCCCACCAGGGGGCTCTGGGAGGAGGGGGTTGATGGCTGGGTTGATAAGAGGAGGGTGGCCATCAAAAACAGAGATGCCTCATGTGTGGGTCCTGCATGCATAGGGCAGATATACATCAGGGTCTAATGACAGCAGTGGATACATGAGGGATACCATAGATATATCATATAATAGCTCTTTGTATTATCATTCCCTTTGTAAAAGTTCTTATGTCAGCAAGAAATATATATCTCGATCAATACAGGTGCAAAGGTACAATACACTCCCTACTTTTCATCGTTATATTTTTTCAAAATAATTTCAAAATAACTACATATATTTGCACGAATCTGCTGCCTAGATGTATATACTTCTTATATATATATATATATATATATATATATATATATATATATATATATATATATATATATATATATATATATTATTAAACTACCTCATTACCTACATTACATTTGCCTAACTATGTTACCTTATGTTATACATTTTTAGTATGTTATCACTTAATGAAATGGTGTATATAGAAAAAGCTTCCAACGCATCAATGGTATATATCTGTACTGATCTCCAATAAAACAACCATTCAATATTATATTATCTATTATGTACAAACAAACAAAAAATCCTAAAAACAATAATGAAATAGAAGTTGTAGATCGGTTATAAAACGAGCATGCGCCGAGGGTGGCAGTCAGATACTATCTTTAGAGGGTAATTACTCTGGAGAGCGACCAAAGACCAAACCAGATTTACGACCTTTCTCTTTACCTAAGCATAGAGTGAACAAGTCCATTTAGTCTCCATGGGCTATGTCACTGCCAAAGAGAGAGCTTAGTGGAATCCATTCAACAAAGCTCGTCTATATATGATACATCCTAATGCATGTGCTTTCCACCTTGAACAATCGTGAAGCTGTTCCTCACTGTATTGACTTTGGCGGCATCATAATCCATTTTCTCTAACACCCTCACCTTCCCTCACAACCACCGAAAGCTTCCCCCTGCCCTCTCTCTTTCTGAGTGGTGTCCTATATCTGAGGTAACCCTACTCCTCATCCGAACCCCAACCCATTACTGGATAGGGAATGTTGCTAAAATTAATTCGTTCTTTCCTGCTACTTATATTTTATAAGAATGAAGTACATAATATTCAATATTTCTATTACATGGCTGTCAAAGCAGTATAGAACTGAGAGCAGCATTATTCTACCCTTTTATAATTCAGATCATCGTTCTACATGAATACACTTTAATATATGTCCCATTTACTTTACTTCTGACTTCACTTTGTATCCTTGCTGTACAATATACCGAGAAATATCAAGTGGATTATTTATGCATAGATTACTGGATGGTTTAGCAGATGATATTCATATCATAAAGAGTGTAAGTTAGTGTTAAGTGTATAACCTGATGCATGGTGCAAATATGGACTTGAGTGTCAGAGCCACAGTATGAATTCCCTATAGTTGGGCATGAATGTTGTTAGGAACAACATCTGAGAAAGTCTAGCCTATGCATACTTGTCGGCCAATTTGATATATGACCCTTCCCAAATAGCGTCTGTAGATAGTGTCCAATCAGAGAAGGGCATTGAGCCCAGGGTCCCCTTGTTGATGAGATACCTTTCAGAATAATAATATCACGTTTCTATACAGCCCCATCCCAGCAGTGACAACCCATAAAAAACTTCAGGGGGTGAGCAGGGGGGGGGGTCAGGGTGGGGGGTTCAGCCAAAGACATTGGTTCTATAGAGGACTGACTTTTACAATATTCTCTATACTGTCATAGATACACTCTTCTTTGTGAGGAAAAATGTCTCTTTGGCAGTTTCATCTTTGGTCTTGGAGATATACTCAGTTATCCAAAGTAAGTATAGACATGATGAATGGTTAACAGCAAGAGCAGAATAAATTAGAGGAAAACTAAATGAAACAACCAAACATAAGACAAAAATATAGATAAATCTGGGGCAAGACGCGGCAGCTGTATATCTTGTATACCTCCAACTCCTCAGTCACGGATGACATGCTTTGAGTAATGTGGCCTTCCTCCTCTGAGGCCAACCTAGTTGTTTCTCATTGTGGAAATAAACGTTACATGTGAATTACCAGTGTGTAGAAGGTTAAATGCGTTTGAAATCACTTAAACTTAAAGGTGTGAGGGACTTTGAAGAATTATGTGCTAGGGGATAGTGCATTATTACTTAATTTATGAAACAAGGTTTGAGTGTGGCCTATATGTATCCTTATACATTGAAGGTTGAGTGCAACAGACAGGAGCAATTTTTAGAAAGGAAAGGAATTATGAACTGAGAGAGTAGGCATTTTCAGTGTTACATATGATAATCTAACATGTAGGCAGATGTAGAACGGCAGTCATTGGCTGAATAGTTTTGATTGCATTAGAATCCTCAGAAAATTTACACTTCTCTGTCGTCAAGATTTATGAATAACCCTCCAGCTCTCTCATTTTAGTGACATTTTGATTTTCACCTACACACCTGTGATGGAGCTTCATGGATGTATTATTACAGTGATCCTTGGAATAAAGGAACAGATAGCACCCAACTGTCATTTTTGTTTATTTATTTCATTAGCAGGCACAGGTATATTGTGTTTACTCAATTCAAGTGTAATCATGCAGAGTGTAATGCACACAGTTTGTAAGTGGTAATAAATGTCATTATAACCAAAATTATTTCAATCCTAGATTTATTGTAGTTTCTCATTTATGAAAATATTTGTGACCCATCTTGTGAAAGCTACGCTCGATACTTTATATCTTTATTTAAAAGTCTATGATTAAAGTCTGGCCATTTTGAAATCTTTATTGTTCATTGAACTATATATCCCTCTCCTCTATCAAAACACTAATTACCTTCTCTCAGGCCCCAGCATGTGAACAGACCTAGGAAGACATGTGATTTAGTATTTGTTTATGTGATAATATCAAGGGAAGTGTAATAATTATTTGATGTGCCCCAGGTCTACTCCCTGTCCTGCCCACACATAGAATGACACCATATGTTGAGGCCACCACATCACCCTCCAGCGTTAAACCCGACTGATTATGGGTACTTTGGAAAAAAGGGGGAGGTCCTTTTGTTTAATACAGTGTGAAAAGTGGCTCCATGAGATTTCGAGTTGCGGCCAGGAGGGGCCGGTGTTTGATTAATGTGAAGTGGTGTCCCCCTGGGTGTCAACGCCAATATGTCGTCCAAGGTCAAACAGCACTGCAAAGGTCAAATGGAGGAGCAAGCCCTAAACGCCATCTGATGATGCTGAAAAAGTCTGGTCGCCAGTAATAACAGTGGGTGGGGGTCGCCGAGGGGAGGGGAGAACATGATGGGGCAAAAGATGGCAATGAGGATTAATAATGTTCATACCAGTGCCCGCTGTGATTTAAAGCATGTTGATGGGGCATCACCATCGACATTGCGCGTCGTGCAATATCCCAACGCGACGTCGCCGACAGCACTAGCAGCGGTCGCGAAAATTGCCCACCATCGCTGTTTTTAGTGATGGGGCATTTACGGATGCAAAAAAAGCACCCAACGGAATCTCAGATGATTATCACTTGATCGGCCTAAAAAGCTTGCTAACGCGAGTGAGCCGACCGCGCCTCCCTATGGACCGATGGATGTCGGTGATGGTGTATGGATGGAGGGGTGATTTGGGGGTATAGAGGGTGGGGTTGGTGTGTGACCTTAGCTGGATATGGGGAGGTGGGCCTCCCCACGACCTTCACCAGAGTATGGAGAGTATGATGGACTCAGGGGTTGGAGGAGGGGGCTGGCTGGTAAACACACTCTCATGCTGAACACTAGAGCCTTGTTCCGTCCCACTTTATGCCTGTCCAAACTGGTTGCCTGCCTACTAAAGCATAGGCCACCCCCTTTTACTCCAACCCGGCCAACATGTATCTGTTACTTCCCCCGTCCCCCGCTACAGCCTTCTGGCGCTGCCGTCTGACATGCATGCATGCATTACTTCCGCAGGACGCGCGCCGCCAAAACGGCCCAAATTCACTTCAACGAAATTAGCCATCTATCCTACCTCTCCCCCATCTCCTCCACCTTCACTGGTCGCTAAAACCCGCTCCATGTAACCAAGGTGGGACACTTTCCCCAGGAGGTACGCCTTGCATGGAAAAAGGCCCAATTTCTCAACCCAGGAGAAAAGTGGTGGGTAGGGTTGAGGTGGATTGAGGTGAAGGGAGGGGCGACCCGCGCACTGGTCTGACCCAGTGTGGATGGGAATTCACTATCCAACTGCTAGTCTGTATATACTTCATGATATCCTGCCCTTCATACATCGATCTGGATCACCACCTGAGTGCATTCAGGTGGTGATCCACCTGAGTGTATATTCAGGTGGTGATCCAGAGAAAAATAGAAAATGCACGGTCAGAGGTAAAGAATGTAATTCCCCCAGTGGAGAATGGTCAGCAGGTAAAAACAACGATTTGATGTTGATATCTTGGGCAAGAAATTCCTTCACTTGCCCCGTGACTTTCTAATAATGCATATTATACTCATGCACCACATCAACACCCCCTTCCCTTTCCGTACAAAGAAACAAAACACAGAACGAAATTGACATTGTTGTCTCAAATGAACTACAATATAGTAATGTAGGTTCAGAAAAGGTCGCATTCATTTATCATCGTAATATTTGTTTATGGCAAGGACTTTTATTTTGCGCACTTTTTGAAAAATTCTCTCTCAAAGTCTCGATTGGAATATTCATTACATGATGCTTGCACTAGAGATCTTGGAAAATAAGTCACTCCATTCTTGCAACAATGTACCAATTCCCTCGCTCGATAAATATTTTACTTCGTTATAAGGCTACTGGCATCCTCCTCTGTGTATGCCGTCATATGAATACATGACAGATTTCTCACTTAATACTATCCAAAAATGATGGTATAATTCATCCTGTGAAAAATCCTGCCCCAGCCACCTTTTTCTTGTTATAATTGGATCAGTCTTGCTTCAGTCTCATCGATCTCCACTGGGGGAGATGCCATCTGTTTAATAATGGATTAGGTTGTACAGTGATCCACCTGCTGCGTATAGTATGGGGCTCTATAGTAGTAACCTGTATTTCTCAAATAAACATGTACCTGTTTAAATTTATAGTAGCCCATGAGCTATGGGAATCTGACAGCAATTCTTAATACCAAAAAAAAATATGAAAAAAGGTTTCCGGTCACCCGACTGTCCTCAGACCAAAGGGGCCCACCACAGCATCTTTTGAGATTTTGTTTCATATTTTTTCCCGATTTTTTTAAGATCATTTCTTAGGTAAACCAGTGTAAAACCTAGAAAAGTATGACAATATTAGGCCATGGAATCTTAAAAAAATCCGACCTACCTACCTTAACTTTTTTGACCATGTTATCGGAAACATACCTTTTTTTTTTTTGGCCTAACTGGTGTTGTCTATTTGACTGCACATACTCCTCCATCAGGTGTTCAAATATTTCCAAATGCTTATTTTATGATGAAAGTGTGTATTAGACATTGGGAATTATAGTAATTCTGCCAATTTTTTTATTTGATTAAGAAAAATAGATAAATGATCTAATGTTTAGAATAAAAGGAATGTAGTTTCCAAGATAGGGAAGAGAATAACAAATGATAATGATATGTATCAGACAACTGGTGGTATTGTCTTCCATTTGATATTAAAATAACTATTGGCTGCCTATACGGTCAGGGAATAGGGAAGGGGTTTCTCTAAATGGCCATGGTAATACCTGCTGGATGAGAATTTTGGTTCCCGACCATGAGAATTAATGGGCAGTGAGTGACCTACTTTCGCCCTCTCTACTGTTTACATCGTAAACCATGTGTCCTGGATGGATATGACACTAGCGGAGCACAGAGATGACATGCAAAATCCTTATCAATAATATTCTTGAATCAGTCTTCTATTTCATTACTCGTTCCTTGCGTTCTAAGATTGATTCAGCAACTGATTGAAATTTCACGAAATTTGATATCGTTCAGGGCTACCAAAGAGGGCTGACATGCTCTTCTAGCTGTGTGATACATGGTTAATGCTATTTTGTAGATGTATTGTTCATTTTACTCCATTTATTTAAAGAGAAAGAAAATTTAAAGAGAAAGAAGGGAGATCTAGAAAAAATGGGATCTGTTATGATGACGCAAATATTATCTGTATACAGGAAGATTTTTTTTGTGACATCAATTTATCGAAAATATTATAGAGGAATATTAAAGGGACTCATAGAATGTGTGAAGAGGAAATACCACTGAGGCTGCTCTTTGTAACTGTTTTTACACAGCTCCCTGTGTCATTAATAGTAAAATATAAGGAAAGAATTCCCCGCCTGCGGTCAGTTTAGTTAGCTGGCTCATGAGCTAATTTTTATTTTGTCACAATTAATTTAGAAACGCCTGTTCCCATTCTAAATATGAGTGTGAAGAAACTGCTCTTGTAGCTCCGGGGCTAACTGTCATGTCATATCTATAGTTTTTTTGTACATAAACCACCTGGGGTCATGGACGTGAGGTCACAGGTGCATGACTTTATCTTCAGGTTGCAGCCTCCTCTCCTGCAGCAGAATGTAGACAAAAGCTCACCACCACCTTTCCTATACATTCCCCAATGTCAGTGGTGTGATAAGGAGAAACCTTCAAAAGGCAGGCACTGTGATGGGCAGGAGGAGGATGGGGATCGTCTACCTGTCTTGAAACACACAGACTGGTCTGATGAAGACGGATCGACTCAGCTCTCGCCATCCCCTTGTTCTGGTCGAGATTGGCCAGTAGAAACTAGAGGGGACTGAACACAAGATAAACATGGTATGCCAAAGTCAGCCTTCCAGTCTGTCCTTGGGTCGTACAATGAATGGGGTGGTCTAGTGACTGAAGGATTCTCATTGGTTGACTCGA
Source organism: Acholoe squamosa (assembly GCA_949317995.1). Lineage (NCBI taxonomy): Eukaryota > Metazoa > Annelida > Polychaeta > Phyllodocida > Polynoidae > Acholoe > Acholoe squamosa. Next base: position 35,939,837 of record OX439048.1, on the reverse strand, counting down.
GACATTTGCCTGAAGCTGGGTCACTGTCTCGTACATGGACCCGTATTTCAAAGATAATAATTTTGGTAGAGGAAAAATATATTTTTAATGCATTGTATCCGTTAATTACATATAACCTTCATTCCCATAAAACAAGTATACATCATTAAGAATGACTGGAATTATTATCGAAATTTATCTATCGGGTTTGTTAGAATGATTGAAGATACATACAAAATAGATAAGTAAATGATAAAAATAGGAGGATCTGATAGGGTATGTAAACCCAGCTTCGGCTTCGTTGGTCCTTTATAATTTTGAATTCTGCCTCTCAAAGTTGTGTGATACATAATCATCCCATTAATCTTCTTAGTTTCATAAACGATTTCCTACTTTTAAATTTACCGTCAAGAGGAAAGATATAGTTAACCACTTGAATATTTGCTAGATGTGCTTCAATATCATCCAAAATTACATTGTATCTCAGTGTGGCCAGACCAATTTCCACACCTCTGAATTAAATACTACATGATCCCAAAGTTCAATCTACCCCCTTAACACCCTTAATGGTATCCCACACACTGGAGGACACCCGTTGGGGTAGACACTATACCATAAAGTAGGATACATGGAGATAACCTGCATGGGACAGACAATACGACATGTATATGTTATATTTTCTTGGAGGATGCTGACTGTGTTGTTCGCCTTCTCTGACACCCTGGAGGAGGAGGTTGGGGGTGGGAGGGTGAGGGGGGCCTATTAGGACAGCACAGTCTTGATGGATCCATCGCTGGACAGGAGCTTGTAAATATTTCATGTAGTTGCCGGAGAACAAGGCCTCGCGCGCAGAATGTATTATTTGTGATTTGTCACTGTGTGAACGTCAAATTGGTGCCTGTTCATCCGCACCACAGGGACGGACGATAGGAAAGAGCGCGTGTGAGTGAGGTGGGATGCTGGGGGAGGTTTGGTCACCTGGGAGAGGTGTGGTCATGCCAGGCGTTGCAGGATACGTAATACTTGTCCACATGGCATCAGGGATACCCCCCCCCACACACACACACACACATACACACACACACCATCCCCAAGACATGCTCTCTCATCTTAGCCCTGCTGTGCGCTTCTCATGGGCAGAGTAAAGGATAAATATTTATTGGTCAACTAAGGAAGGCGCCCACACACCCCTTCTGGGTTTCAAAGGTTAGATCAAGGGTTGCAGGCAGAAGACAGCATGTCCCTTGGGTGAAAGACAGCACCACATGCACTGATATAAGATTTCTTTTTCTGATATCTAAATTAAGTGTAGACGTGATATTGGATGCCAGGGAAAATATTATATAAGAAAATTTCTTTCATGGGCATTGGGTATCTAAAAGATGTTATCACCACAAAGACATTGCTTCCCCGGGAAGATTACAGTGGTGAAATACACTTGCGAGCAATGTAGTGAAAGCCCAGTTAAAGACGATGTATGGAGGGAGAAATTACATCAACCTGCCCTTAGAATTTACAGAGTGTGAGGCCCAGGATTATACACAGAAAATGACTGTGTGTTTCCTAGTGTAAAGAATGCTTATAGACTGTGGGACTGGGACTGTGTTAGAGCCGCCAATGGATCTGAGGAAAGAGACGAAAAAATAAATCTAGGTCAGCTTTGTCAAAACAAAGCAGAATGAATGCCAACACACCACTGAGGTACTGGATGGAAACCGCGGCTTGGGAGGCGAGCAGGCGAGCAGGCGACGGGGTTCTTTTCGACCGGCGTTTCATGAAGATAGCCCTCTAATGATACAGATAGATAGTGTACATATTATCAGCAATAGCCATGGTAGGTAGTGTCAAGAGGGTAGGAGATTGTACTCACTGTGACAGTGATCTAGTGTCTCTGTAGCTGGGTCGAGGCGCCTTGACGCTCCCGCGTTTTCATGCCAACTTCCAATATGGCGCAGTCGGCAAGCTCTGACACCTCGACCCAGCTCCCGTTGGTTATTTTTCCACTTTTCTCTTCAGTAGGACCGACTTGCTATTTTTATTTCGACCTACCAACCTCTTCCTACATACATACACATCTTCCCCTTGTTTTCTTCCTTTTTTCCGCCTGAACTGAGAAATATTCGTTGTTGAGAGAAACATACGACATTTGCCGCGAACTGGGCGCCATGTTGAATTTACAAATCCTGATGATGACCCCGTGTGCACGTGTCAGTGAGTCGCAGCCGTTTTTTTCACGAATTTTTAGTGATAGTTTGTATTTAGGTGTAGATTTATGCCTGTAGTCGTCGGGTATCATCACTGGGGAGGTAGAAATGGGCTGTAGGGCTGTGGTATGCATGAGGCTAGCAAAATATTCGGCGTTTTATGACGACTCCTAGGCGCCCAATGCCTGGCTGAGACGGGCCAGACCAGGCGGAAGAGAGCATCAGCTGATTTCCTAGAGGCGTCAGCTTTTTTTTTCTTTCTTTTTGTTACAGAAAAATTTGTTTTCATTCCCAACTTGTTGACCAGTCTAACCTTTTCAGAATGACAAATTATTTTCCCGGTTTCCCAGCATTACTGTATGCATACATTTTTCGGTTATTAGAACTTGATATGATCGAGTTATTTCAGACGCTTAGCTCTCTTTCTACTAGTGATGATATTAAGATGACTTTTAATTTAAAGTACAATTGTATCATTTTGAATGAGAAAATATATCAATACCACTATTGTGCTGTGTTGTACAATCAAGCATTGTGAGCATGTTGTTGCCTACTCTTAGTTATTTTGATTTACTGTAAAAAAAATTCTTAAACATTTTACATGAGAGACGACTGTTGATGTGCTGATTTTACAACCTCTTATTTTGTCTCATGATTTTCTTATGAAATAACCGTTCACCACTACAGAAACCAACAAAGAATTAAGAAAACAGTGCCGATGCTTAGGTTTTATATATTAAATACAGGTACTGACAAGCCCCATTACAAGGAATTAATGTGGACTATATAGCGCCCTCCATGTTCGAAGCATTGATAACAATTATTTCTGTTTCCTTAACCCATCCATTAACATTGAATAAAATCAAACTTGTATTTATCAAAATGTGCAGGATATAACTAAAATAAATCCATGTATATTTCCTTCATATTTACTGCAACGAATATCCAGTCAATTCAAATGTATTAAACCAGTGTATTTGGATGAGCCTATATCAGGAACGGGAAGAGAGCTACGAGGCTGACGGGCCAGAGTGGCCCAGGGCCCGTCAACCCCGCAGACCCCAGTCGGTCTCAACGGCCCCGGGCGTGGATACGCAGCCAAATTTATGGTGTCCCCTGAGGAAAAGACCACAAAACCACATCAATAATTTAACTCCGGTTTACAATAATGTGCCAATGGTGAATCATCAGGTCATAAAACAAAATGTCTGAAAATGTTGGGACTGAATCTCTGAGGAAGCCCAAAACCATGTAATATCATAAATATGTAACTCCGTCGTATATCATCACATTGCGCGCTGAAAATATTTGAGCTGAAAATACTCGCAGCAACACATGACTTGTATCCATATTAATTAGTTGATTCTTTTACAATTTGAATAAGGAATATAGAAAGCGGCAAACTATCCGCGACTTGTCCTCAGTGCTATTAGGTCGTCATTGAAGGCTTGATATTTATGCTATTGAGAAGCGTCCTAGGATTTCTTGATTAAATCATTTTTGGCGTGCGTGTATATTACCGTTTATTTTGTGGTCTAAACTTAAAGCGAGCTGTAAGGCAAGTGTGGAGGAGGCTATCCCTTGCATTTTTTTTCTGACATTTATTTTTCACATTTAACACCAACAAGTAGGCTACATAGTTATTTCTAATTTTCTCCATCGCCCTCCTCCCACGTAAATGAAACTGAAATCAAATGGCCAGTAGTGCAGTATACACATAATTACTTCCTTTTATTTACATCACATGTCAAATGAGAAATTATATATAAAAAGAAGAAGAACTACAACAACAACTTAATCATTAAAACACAATATCTCGATATATACGATAAGATATATACGATCCAGTGCAGTTGTAGATGAAGGAGCATCTAAGAAAATCTAGGCGTGTAGATAAAAGAATCCACTTGCACCCGAACGACTCTGGCAGTTCCGATGAAATACGAGCCATACAGTCTTTACTAGGTCAGTAGAACCTAGCACCATAGCACCATTTAGACTGATATTTTTCCCCGATCTAGGCTAATCGAGAAACTGTCCCCTGTAAATGTGCACATAAAACTGGAGGGGGTGGATAAATTGGCCGTCTGGATGGGGAGTGGGTCACCCATCCCCCACCCATCCCCCACACACTGGATATGGCGTGCATGCATGACGTCTAGCTCTAGAACCAATGTGGGTCAGAGGGTCAGGAGTCGACGGGGCCAGCACCCTCCAGCCTCCGTTATGGGTTTTTTATGGGTAAAATATGCCCATCTCACCAGGCCACTATGGCTACGGCTGGGGTAGTGGTCTAGCACGCAGGAGGCCTCTATGGTCTCTATGAAGTAACGGTGAGAGATGAAGGGGGCTGGAAGTGATATGTTGTGTGGACGGTTGTTGGTCAGTCCCGCTTAGTCACATCCTGGTGGTCAGTCAGGCTAAAGGTTTCTCAGAATCCGGTGGGTCTCTATTTTTCCTCAATTTTCTATCCCGATCCCATGGCATGCGTCCAAATATGGTTATAATTTCTCCATCTAAAATCGATTATCCTGCTTCATATGGCGCTAGAACGGCCATATCTGTCATTTGGAAATATAAATTTCAATCAAACATACCCTTTTGGCCAGCGATCATAACTATACTTAAAGTGGTTTATATTAATTCTGCACGGTCATTGATATTTATCTAAAAATAGAATGACCTCCTGTTGAGGTTGCCATTTCTCTTCATAATTTCTCCATTATGGCCGTGTTCTATTTGGCAATCGAATATCATAAGGTCAACGAGTATATTGATACCGTGGCAAATTCTCCTCGCACACGCAATGCTACCTATACTATCACATGCTCATTATTCTGTTTCAGTGTATTTATAACTTGTGTTCTTATTTTTGCTGAGTATTTTTGATACTTAGTTCCCTGTCTGTGGTCTCGATGATACGCATTCCTTTAAGACTTTATTGTGATCGACCTGCCCCAAGGCACTACTACAAGGCCAAATATTCAGGATCTAAATCACTTCCACCCACCCCTTTTCTCTGATATTTCTCCAGGCTGCACATGCACATGTCCCAACCCTTACTCCACTGCTACATCCCACCTCCACATCCTCCACAATGCAACCCCCTCGTTACCATGGCAACTGTTTTCATACACCCTTTTCCCTAGGCCCGATCCATCTACTCGGCCTGTCTCTTTCTGGCAATCCATACTTCATCCGAACCACTCCACTCCCTTCCCAACCTCGCCCCAGTGGAATGTAATATTTTTCTATAGGCAATCCTTGTAGCATTTACCCCTCTTCTGATACTGGTAATCATAGTATATGTCGTGACCTCACTTATTTAAATGCATGCCTGAATTTTTGGCCACAATAGGTACAAATGAAGGGTAACGCCCCCCAAAGGGCGATAAAGGACGAGTTGCTCATATTATAGGGGAGCTGCTCATGATACGGGGAGCTGCTCACATGGCACAAAATCACGTCAATTCTCACGCGGGGCGTTAATCCACGGTAACAAGGTACTGGTGTTTTTTCTGGGCGGTCGAAGTGAATTCAATTGCCTCAAAAAGTAGGGGGCTTATTGGGTTTGCATAACTTTGTGACCTTGGCGACACGTTTTTCCCCCACTGTCGTGGTGGCATTTACATAGTGACTTTTTATGGTTTTAATGGGAAATCACTGAAGAGTTTTGACAATATTGAATTCTTCATTATGATTAGGGAAATATTTGGAAAAGTGCACTTGAGCACCATATGCAAAATGGGAACTTTATCCGCAGTAGCAATTTATGATTTCATGATTAATATTTATTATATACAGTGACCGCTTAGATCTTATTATGGATTTTGGGTTTGGGTTTCTGTGGGACCATTTTGAATGTAACTTTATAATTCTAAACCAGCCATTACTTGTTGATTGATCACTTCTCAGGAATTGCGAGCAGGGATTGATGAGGCACACCTGCAAACGCCCACAGCACTGCGTCAGCTGGCCGAGATCAATACTTATATTTAAGACAATGTCTACAAAATATGTCTCCTCCATGACAACAGCACCCACCTTCCTGCTCCTATACCAGCAGGAACCCCTCCCATGTAACAAATCTACAGGGGCCCTAAAGAGGAACAAAAAAGGGTAAGATCTATTGGGCAGCCTACTTTTTCATGGCACAATCGGGAAAAGTTATTTCTCCCACCAATCAAGGGAAGATGGATAAACATGATTAGACATTTTTTTCTTGGGTGCTGTATACTTCTTCTGGGAAATCTACTCCATCACCAGAGAAAAGGCCATTGTACCATTGAATTCGCATCACTATAAAGAAGGTTGCCATGTGCATGGTAGTATAGTAGTAGAAGCAAAGTGAGAGTTCGAGGAGGAGGGGGGGGGGTCTTTTGAGGATGTATTTTTTCCCTCTTCTTCAAGCAAGGCAGGTCTTATTCTGTGCGTGTGGGACTCTCCTCCCAATGAACGTGTGAGGACGCCTCTATGGGGGTTTTCTGCCTATTTCCAAATGTCGTCTGTTCGTGCAGAGACATCATAAAGGATAGGGATAGTACCACCACCTCTGAGGTGGACACAGGTTCTCTGCTCACTCTCCCCCCTCCCCAAGGTGGAGAAAGGACCCCACCACACCCAGTGAAAACCGACGCTGGTCTTCGCGCCAAAACGGAACTCAAAGTCGGCACAGGGCGGAAAGTCGTCTGCCCATTGAGTTGTATTTAATGGACGCTGGTCGGAGTGGCTTTTATGTACGTTTTACTGCCGGACGGCCCGTCGGCACTACTTCCCCTACCCCTTTAGCTGCTATGGGCCTTCATTGAGCCCTGCCAACCCCAGGTGTAAAACCTCAGCCGAACGACCTCTATGAAATCCTCACCTATACCCCATGTCCCCTCGTTTGCACTCCTTTCTTTCGCTATAGGGTGCAGTAGAACTCATGTATGAGCTGAAATGATTCCTTTCTGCTCTTTCAGGATAGGGGAGAAAATACAAAGAGCAGTCCAAATAAGAGAACCGCCGTTATAAGCGGATAGTATAGGGCTATAGCTGGAGAAAAGCAATTGTACATGGAGGTTGGATGGGGGCACTTTTCAGGTTTACAACTATATTCAGAGTGGTTTCTAAGGACTAAACTAGATATGTGCCATGGGGAGAGGCAAAAACTACCCTGCCAAGTAAAAATGAAAGATGTTGACGTTCTGATGCAATCACCAGTCTCCGGTATGAGAAAACCAATCCACCAAGATTGGAAATAAAAACATTCAAAACCAATAAGCGAGTAAAAATAAACTAAATTCCACACAACATACGTAGACTTGTCCAAAATTTTAGGACAGTGCGTGCAGGGATAAACTATTCTTTGGGGATAGGGATCATTCTCATATCATTGGTAGGAAGTAGATAGACTGTATAGCCAGTCTAGGGTATAGAGGGTGTTTGGTTCAGTTATTGGAATTTGGGAGAACATGAGGGGGTAGAAGTCAGGCGTCTTGTTGGCCATCAGGAGATCTAAAACCTGCCCACCACGGGACCCCTAGGATCCTTGGCCCCTGTGGGTAGCGCCAGCAGACATCAGCAGATCACCTCTGTGCCACCCCTCAGCCATACATCAATCAAATCCAGCAGACAACCTTGGGACAAAAATACATGAAAAAGTGGCAGGAAGGGCTCCCCAACTCCTGCACAATCAATCTCTCTCCATCTTTCCTACCAGGACGTGCAATTTTAATCAGAATCTTCAGATGTTTGCCTGCCCTTTTTCTCTCCAACTATTGCCAGTACCTCTGATTATGGAATATAAAATTGAGGGGTGTTCCCAATAGACAGATGGGATTTACAGCCCTGTAGCTTCCTGTATAAAGAGGCTACTGGTTTTGTAGGAGTATCTGAGATGTCAAAGGAGCCCAGAATGGAGTGCCTGATGCACGAACTTGCCTTTGATATCGCCCAGAGCAATGCTGACCCTTAACCCTTCAGGAATGACCTTGAGTGTTTAGAGGTCATTTCATGAGCAAGAAGGATTCGTTTTGGCAATGAAAGTTTTTATCAGACGCAAATGCCACCCGCGGGTTAGTAATATGTCCTCGTGAGTTCAAGCAAAATCAGTCGGATGTAATGACTGATGAGAGCTGCAGTGACAATTAGAGAAGAGCCAGAGGGAAGGGGGTACCAACAGAAATAATTTGTTAATGGCAGAGACTTTCCTTAATGAGCAGCCATACCATGGAGGCCCTTCATTAAAATGACTGAGATCATGAAGAAATTTCCCCTGCTTGGAAATTACTTCAAATTAACCAGCCACGTACACAAGTTTCTAAGTAAAAAACTACAAGAGAAGTTAATAAGGTCATTAATACATCCCTTCTCTGATAAGAGTATACTGCAGATTTTCATCCTCACCTGGTATCACTATTCCCCTGGATTAGATAAGAAGGATTGATAAAAAGTTGGGGTGATCCCATCTGTAAGGCTTAGTTTGGAGAAATATACAAGTGTGGTTAACAGTTGTGTCAACTATATATACACAAAGCTCAGGCAGTAAAGCACCAGACTGCATAAATACACAGTCCTTTACATTGATTTATGCAGCAGGTTACACAACAAGTGTACACACACACAATTCAAACTCCTTGTTGTTGCACCTTTTAGCTCATACAATACAAATCACAAGATTCCTCAGCCAGAGATAATAGACTTATCTAGGTGTGGTGCACAGGAGCAGAAATTAAATATCCCAAATCAATGAAACCCAAATTTCACATAAGCGACGTCATAAATAACCAAAGTGGCACACATGCATGACTGACCATTGGGTGACATTCTGTGCTGTCCTGCATACACAAGTAGGTGTACATTCTCCGGTGGCTAGGTATATACACATGTATGGACAGGATAAATAATGGGGAGCGCTATGCAACTTTGGAATGGTTTCCTTACTAGTGTGTGCAGCATATAATGAGGGCCTGTAATGAGGAACAATTAGGATTAATCTTTGTGTGATTATCCTTGTGATGGATATGTGGGTAGGGAGCACAGACAGTCCTGACTCGTGCAGGCCAGGCCAGGTCACCTCCAAGACTGTCCTGATTCGTCTTCATTCACCTCTAGCCACAAGATCTTTGTCTTTATGACGTCCTCTCACTCAGTCCCAGCAGCCAAATTGGCCACACATTTCATGTTCAACGAAAATGCCCCCTTGCCTGGTGGGGAAATTGCCACTTGGGGTTTGAACTGAAAGTGAGCTTATGACTGATTCGAATTTGCGACTGTATGTGTGTGATGAATGGGAGGATATGTGAAGTAAATATCTGTATGCATATGACTTAGCATGATGTAGTGGAATGGTTTCTAAAATTCAGGTTATGCTTGGGAAATATAATATACAGTAGACATAAACTTGATTCAGAGGCAAAGATGCATCTTGGTTTGAACTGCACTCCAGTGCATTTTGTTTGTTGTACTATGTAACATCAATGATTTACTTGAGTGAATTGATAGACTTGAAGTCGAAAATGAGTGATCAATCATGGTAAATATATTTTTGGCCCATCGAAAAAGGTATTCGTGAAGGTGAGGATATATTCACTTAGGCAAGAGAAGAATGATTTATCGACGTCCTCCCTAGATCAAAAACTCCCTTTATCAATTTGAAGTAGGTAGGGCATTTGAGGTACATGAAAAGGGCATCCCATCGATGAGCACTCCATGGACTAGTATGTAGAACTCATCTGTCAGATAAAAATCCACATTAGCATATAGAAAGAATTTAGGTATGAAGGTTGGAGTCCCTGTGTTGGTCTAATCAGAGGTCACAGTGTCAACTTAGTCTAATCAGAGGTCACAGAGATAACCCCAAACTGAAAATAGGGCACTCCAGTATAGGTGCATATCAGATGTGGTGGGGGTGACGAGGAATGTTATGAGATGAGGGCTAACATGGTATGTTTGTGTATGTACACTACTGACCACAGGGGCTATATTTTAACTTTGGAATTGGAGGTGGTGATAGAGTATATGCCAATATGGTGTGTACATCACCAGCACCAACCACTCTTTCACTTGAAGAGCTTTCATGCTCACCTGATTGGACCTGGTGATGATGGTGGAAATTAGGGTTCAGATTCCCTGTGGGGTATTATAGAGGGCGTGCAGGAGGAGGTAAGGGATGGAGGGGCCGGTATAATACATTGGAAGTGAACACTTGAGCCAGGTCCCCATGGGGCTCTGATCTGTGCTGGCTTAATGGTCAAGGTTTGGGTGAGGTGTCTGTGAGATAGTATCCTCTAACGGTGGCATACAAGGGGAGGAGAGCAGGGATGGTGTATGCAACCACACACTGGAGGAGGGTGTGAACCAGGCCACTATACATGATCGACGCGGCCTCCAGGGTCTACTGATAGTGGCACCCTGTCAGGGGAGAGGGTGTGGGGGTTGAAACAGGGGAGGGTGGCATTATCTCTCCTCAGGGGTTCTGGCAACAAGCCGTCAGCGCGCCCTGGAGGACCCCAACCTGGGTTCTTCAGGCCTGATGCATTTCCTCCTAGGTTCCTCTCTATATAGGGTTCAGGGTTGGAGGATCGATCGTAGCGCCGCCAGGCGGGATCATGGAGAGATAGGTGGCGATCAGAAATTCGCAGATACAGCATTGGGGGATTTGGGTGGGTCTGAAAGAAGAATGGCTGTGGGGGTTGCAAATGCAATGCTATTGGCAAAACAGAGTGGGATCAGAATTTCATATGAGCTGTTACACCAGGGAAGGGGCGTTATGTGCGCCGGGTGTGCAGAGCTGGTAGAACATCGTTTATTTGTGATAATTCGGCAGCTCAGCGGCCGTGGTGACGAAGAGAAATAATGGTCTCTCTTGTCGAATCCGGCCTTGTCAGAGCCGCAAAATGTCTCACTCAGTCAGCAGGGCCGTCGCCAGGTATTACTGGGGAATCTACCCTGCCTGATTTTATGCACAGGACGAGGGGAGGTGGCATGAATACAAGACCTGGCTGTAGTGGAGGCTTCTGTGGAGAAGCCCTACACTGGGACGTGGTTTTGGTGGAGGAAGGGTGCATGCTGTGGAAAAAGGTGCTCCTCCTGTGGGTCAGATTTGATGTTCTATTGGCAGAATGGTCTGACAGAACCTCAATTTGTGGCCTTAACCCTACAGGAGTGGAACAGAGCGGAAGGGTGAGGTAGAACTGATAAGATCAGCAGTTCTGTAATATTGGTCTGACCCCTATAACGTGCAGGGTGGGGCAGGGCGGTAGGCAGACCGATGGAGCTTTGACCGGACTGAGGCCCCTCCCTCCGGTCAGCCTGGTCCATGGTCAGCCGTCCTGGCGCCGACGCCTCCCTCCCACATTCCATCCCACTCCACCCTGTCACAATAAACAACGCTGTCCAACGAATGATAAAAACTGGCTCCTCACTTATTTTCCTCCTCTTGTAAAACAAATGTGCCCCCTCCCCACGACCATGTTCATAGCGATGGACGCTCACTCTCTTCATTTCGCAGATAAACATCGCAGTTTGGCATCGGCGCCGAGGACAGTCAGTCTGGAACAATAGTCTGAAGGGCCCTATACATGATTGTTGATTTAAAGTCACTCTACACTAGCTATAATATTATGTGCTAGTTTTGAAACTGTTTGTTCCTAGAGCTTTAAATATATTCATTCGATGTTAATCCAGTAGTATCAATTGCCCTGTGTCACAATTATCGTTAATTTCCCCCAAAACAAAAATTATACTCTTTCATTGTATTTAAGTCAATATTTTGCTCTCCTCCAGTCCCCACATCCTCTTTCCTGTAGGTTTTGATATTCTCAGGCTGTGGTTCACTTGGATCTCGCCGTCATATTTATTATATACATTTTTAGTTCCTTTTTACCCCTCCTGCATCTAAGTACACCCTCTCCCCTGCTGTTTTGCCCGCGCCTGACCCACTCCCCTACCGGTGAAGTATGGGGCCGACCCGACCGGTTTTTACCCCGACGGCGACGCACACAACCCCCATTAATATCTCTCCACTACCCCCTCCTTGTCCTAACACTTCTTTCCTCCACGGCCTGGGCCCAGCTCTCTCTCCTCCTCCATGTCGGCTGTGCTGTTCAACAACCTCTCAAGCTACACGTGTTTTCCCCGTTGGTTTTTCCTATTTGTTGTGGCTCAAACACATTGATACCTGCCTGGGTACCTGAGCTCTGACACTTAAATACTCTAGCCACATGATACTCTGCTAGTTAGTATAGCCAAAGGCAACAACCTTATTCTATACCTCTGTATAAGGTCACTGATACCTTGGGGAGGTCAAGAGTCACTGACCACAGGTTCTCATATGGGCCCATTTTTACATCCATAGTCCACTAAGGCCTCTATCGCTGGAATAGATATAGGAAATGTATGGCTCAATCGTGAGACAGAGGCCAAGTGGACTATCGATGTATGACCCATAGTCCACTTGGCTTTTCGCTGGCGAATGAGCCATACATTTCCTATGTAAATTGCTGCGATAGAGGCCAAGTGGAACGATTGAGCCATACATTTCCTATATCAATTCCTGCGATAGAGGTCTTAGTGGACTATCGATGTAACCGATTCACTACACTGTAAATAATGTGTGTTGCGGGAACACACAAGATTGTAACACACATGGATATTCAACCCACTTTGAGCAGTTTACTCACTTTGAGGGCATCAACACACTTTTTCTAACACACTTACACACTTTTTTCTGAAAAGTGTTTAGGTACTGAAATGTGTGTTAAATCAACACACATTTTACTAATCCTTCAGTCTTATCAGTGGTATTATGTAACCCATTAATTGCCCCTCACCTAACCAAAGGTCAGTTATAACAGTTACACACAGTCAGTTTGAATCTGCACCTGCTGGAGAGAGGAGTGTCTTCACTTCTCTGCTTATTTCTGGTAAGTATTCTTATATATCATCCTCAACACTAGTGATATACAAGCTGTAAAAGAGTGTAGTAAGTTGGTTTATCATAGATTTACACTCACATAAAGAAATTCTCTAAAAGCTGTATCAATATGCTGCCCAACATACTATCCAGTGTAGCATACAGTGTTCATTCACTAATTCTTCTGTTTCAGAAAACTACAATCTGCTTGCTCCAGTCACTGACAAGTTCTCATGCTGATTTGTGATTTACAAAATACCAGGAATAGGTAAGTGGGACTATTCTGCATTTTGAATATAATTCTTTATCATTATAATGTACCGACTTTTTTTTACATATGGGAGCCTAGACTCAGTCACCATTCTAAATTCTAGACAGAGAAATTAGAAGATATGTTATTGATGTATTAGTACATTTTAATGTAGAAGTTTAAGTGATATTAGGACAATTTATGCACTAAATCAACATATCATAATTATGGTCTTACACAAATATAAGTGATATTAGGACAATTTATGCACTAAATCAACATATCATAATTATGGTCTTACAAAAATATATTGTTATTCCTTTCCAGATTAAGTATGTGTGCCTCATGATTACCTTCTTCCTCACATCATCTCAGGACAATAACAAGTACACCAAAATGAAAATATGAAGAAATAAAGGCTAAATGCCCCCCACCCCCTTCATTGTAGAAATATTAACTCACTTTCATATCTAAACACTTTATGAAGTAACACACTTTCTATGAACACACTATATGCATGAACACACTTTTTGCAACACACTTTTGTTGTAACACCCTTTTGACATGAACACACTTCTTAACACACTTTTGGTAAAAGCGTGTTGTGTGTTAAAAAAATAAGTGAGTAAAAATATGCTGCAAAGAAGTGTGTTACAAAGTGTGTAAATGCAACACACATTTCTTACAGTGTATTGGCGTGTTCACATACCAAAATGTTATAATAGTGCATGTACAATGTACACCCTCTCTTGGCTATACACAGCCAACACTCAGGACCTCAACCACTGCTCGCCTGTGAGAGTCATGGCCCACGGCCAGCCCTGCTAAATAGTAGCTGGCATATAGAGCAACCGTGATATAGCACTGTCCATATCATTGCTTCTAACTAAAACGGTCTTTTATTCAATGAAATTGAAATATCTAGTTACGTTTTCGTTTCAATTTTAGGGGTGGGGATGCGAGACATTAATAAATTCATAATCTATGGTTAAACAAACGGGGAATATTTTTAGTGAAATGTCAATGACAACTTTTTGGAGAGAGTAGAATTGAATATGAATTAATTTGTTCATTCTAGAGGCACGTGCACATGCTCTCACAATAACATAACATACTAGGTGAAAAAAAATACACGGCGAATCGAATAACTTCCCAATGGAAATTGCTGAGAACATGAAAGAGGTGGAGGAAAAACAATATACATGTGCTCATCACTGAATGGGCAGAATCAGCTGTCTTGCTTTTACAAAGGCAAAGGAACGGCTGCCATGCATACAACCTTGTCTCTCCTCCTTCATTTAAAAGGCCTGACAGCGAGCACTACGGCCATGTTTTAAGTCAATATTTCCTCTAGTCATTTTCCCCACTGGGGTCTGTATGTCGTGGCACTTGACAAATAACACCACGCAGAAAGGTCAGTCTCTCTACCTGGGGACAAAACCGGCAGGAGACAATGGCCTGTCCAGGCATCTGCCATCCAAACCCTGAAGCGTGGTTTAACCCCCCCCCCCCCTTCATCTCCTTGTTCTAAACCCCCCTCAGATACTCCCTTAGAGAAACCCAGGAGGAAAAGCCCTGTTAAAAGCACCCTGGATCCTCCCTTTTGATGTAATTTAATTAAGGAGTAATGGAGGTCAGGCCTGATTTCAGCCCCCTCCTGCCACCCACACTCATCCTATCCCCAAACATCCAACTTTTATTATGTAAACCCCCCCCCCCATCTCAACCCACTCACCAGATTGCAATTCTAGTCAGAGCACGTGCTCACTTCAAAGTGTTTGTCTGAGTGAGCTGAACTATGGCCTTAAAAAATCCTGAGAGTGGATCTGCTGGAGACAAACAAGCTGAGGTAATGAAGATCCAAATTAAAGATAGAAAGGACGTGGCTTCTAGGAAGGAAAAGGCTGGGCAGAGAGAGGGGTGGTCCCAAATCCGGGCGCAGATGTTTAGAGGCCTTCATTGAAATTCGGATACAAAAAGGAAATTAGGTCGGGCGGGTCGGAGCAGGAAGGCCAGCCTGGTAAGGCAATGAATTTTCACTATTTCCATGGTGTAGATGCTAGAAGTGAGGGAGAGGGGTGGAATCGATAAGTAGGTCAGGGCAACTTTGGAGGGAGGGCTGCCTGCAGTGCTGGGCCTTGGACGTGTGGGAGATTTGATTATTTTCCACGCTAAATTAGTTTGGATCGAATTCGAGCCTGAGCTAGACTGTCCTGCCTGGGGCGATTGGGTCGGGGGGGGGGAGTGGGAGGGAAGGGGTTGGGGGCTATAAGTTGCCTTTGGATCGAAACCCAGGGAGGCTCACCCAGTGGTGGTGGGCGGAATTAATAGCAAGCAACACCCGTCCCTGTCCACCCGCCGAGGGGGTCTGGGGAAGTGATAAGCGGCTTAGGGAGTACGTACAAATATTTCATGAAGACTGAGGCATTGGTTGGGAGGAATTGTATTCTTAGAGGATCCCCATCCCCTCTAGCGGAGCACAAGGGTCGTCTCCAGTGAGGGGACTGTCACCAAGAAAAAAGGAAATCTTCCTCACAAGCCAAGGCTATCGGGTCACACAGGGGGGAGGGGGCATATGTTGACAGGCGTGTGTGCTGTAATGATGTTAAGCGGGGATTTATGACCACATCCAAATTTTGTTTCAATAGGGCCTGCGATGAGTTAGCATCACCCCCCCCCCTCACACACAAGATACACCCACGTGCAGGGGCTGAGGGACCTCAGACTACCCAGAGGGACAGAGGAACTTTCAGGGGGTGGATACATTTTTAATCTGCCACTATCACACCCCAGTCTTGTAGGCATCCATTTTACATTCGACTGAAGGTGAATCCTACGTTCCTGTCGGCTGAGAACAATAAACAACGCCAACTGTTAATTGAGCCAAGAAATTGGGTGTGCTGCTAATGACTTCATAATGCAAAGTCCGGAATTCATCGCCATCGCATTCGGATCGCTCAGTCAGACGCCTCTGAATAATTACACAGCATCCAAAGATAAATCCCTCGCTCCAGGCTCAGCCCACACTTCTCCTACATGCAAATACGATTCTTAAGGATTAATCTTTCTCCTGATGAGTTCCACCCGGCTCCATCTTGCAAGCATGAAATACTTGATGACATTTGTGAGCAATGAGCAAGCAACCGTTCAGCTTTCTTCTTCTTTCTGGAAGGAACATCTGCAGGGAGGAAGGAGGGAGATGGGAGAGAAAGGGAAGAAGGTGGAGAGGGGGGGGGGTGAATCTTCCTACCAAGTGCCCTTCTTGATATTCAATTCCGACCTAGCGGGATACAATTTTGACCAATCAGAAAATTCTCTTCATTCAGTGCAGACTTTTTAGGGTACATTATGTAACAACTGGTCCCCACCATGTTGGCTCTTATCAGTCCTTATCTCTCAGGGTACCAGATTCAACAGGGGTCACCCCACTACACTCTAAAAATGTGTTTTAACTAAAACATATTTTACCAAAACACTTTTTGGTAATCACATTTTCATCATCTAAACACTTTTCCTAAAACACTTTACACTTTTCCTGCAAATGTGTTTAGGTTTATAAAATTGTTTTAATACTTGGTTCCAGTCCAACTCACCAGGTGGCAGGGACCACCTATGATGGTTCTATTATAACATTCATATGGACACAAATGTCTGAATTTAAGTATAAATGATAATAATCCACAGCATCCCGATAGAATGTAACATTGACACTTTATGTTAGAATGGATTTGTAAAAGAAATATCTAAAAATGACCTTCTCAATACCTTGATTCCAATGTAACCCATGATAAACACCCATTTTGTAACATTCAGGGTTAATACATATATCCCAGTCCTAAACTCTCTGACTAACTCTGTGCATCAATGTGTTTGAACTCATCTTGACCGTAGGCCAAGCCTGGTTAGCACAGAATCAATGTTGATAACTGGATGATCAACCTTCATCAACTTGCTATCAACATAACTTCAATATCCTCTACTTGCAGAGAGACAGCAATATGCAGTAGGAAGGACTCACTAATCCTAAAACTGGGACCATGGGTTTATAAGGAAAATGAAATAATAGCGAGGGCATAAATTTGCCTGAAGCTCATTTTAAACACTTTCTGAACCTGAACATGTCATTCTCAGAATCATTTAAACACTTTTTCATCTAAAACACATTTTGATCAAAACACTTTTGAATTTTTAAACACTTTTTGAAAAATTGTTTTGTGTTTTGCCCAAAAAAAGTGTTTAACAAAGTGTTACAAGAAAGTGTTTTAAATACAGGTAAAAGTGTTTAAAAACAAAACACATTTTTTAGAGTGTAAGGATCCCGCTAACCAGGAATATGTACACATGTACCATAGTGAACACCAGAGAGGCAGTTGGCTGTGGATAGAAGTGCTGTCAGAAGTGATGCTCTGATAAAATTGGCCTCCAGACAGACTGGAGGATCTGGAGGATCAGATATCCACTGTCTCCACAGCTCTTTTATTATTTTACTATTTCAAACCCACTCATCCGCCCTACTCGCTCTCTTTGGCTGTCAGATTCCTCATGTGAAGATAGATCTTGGTAGCGATTCAGCAGGGTGTTGAGTATCAGGTTCAACGCCTTTATTCTCCATCTCGCCATGCTGAGATAAGGTGCCAACTGAAAAGGTGATGAGGCATGTGAAGGTAAAGGGCGATGTGGGGGTCAGGTGTGCATGTGTGGGCATTGGGAGTTGGGGTGTCCAAGAAGGACAGTGAGCAGCTCAATAGCTGGTGAAGAGCAGCTCATGAGACGAGCTACTTCTCACGTTACTGTGACTGCTCTAACAAGCTCAGTCCCCTCGAGCAGTGTCCAGTGGGAACAGCTCACACTCTTGTCACCTTGTTGAGTAGTAGAAGAAGGGGAGGGGACGGGGCTATAGGTGAGTGGGTGTGTGGGCTGGGGAAGGGGAAGGGGGGGGGGTTGGAGCAGGAGAGCAATTCTGCCCTGGATCAAGCGGATCTTGCCTTGATGACAGGTTCAAAGGGATCCAAGCCAAGTAGAGTGATCGTGATGGATGGTGTGCCAACTGAGAGGCAGGAGAGGGTCAAAGGTCAAAGCACAGGATCCCTCCTGCATGCAACTATCTGAGGAGAACTCCTTGTCAAAGCAGCAGTCTGGCCTCATGAAAGAATTTTCTCTTCTTCTGCCAGGCAATCTATACCTAAATGGTATGTCAGCTACCCCTCAAAAGATAGTTGAAAATAGGGAGGAATGAGTTTTTTTTCCCGAGTGGCGCTTAGTAGACTGCGAATATATCAGGAACTGAAAGGGCTGTTTATCTCAGGAGTACAGGGTGTCAATGCTGAATGCATGCAGGAGTCCTTTGATGAGGAACAGGGTTTGGTTGGGTTGGAGTATGTTAAAAGACTGTGCGGACAGAAGGAAACCTGAGAAGTTAGGGTCAGTCAGGTTAACACCATGAACCATTTACAAGTCTGGAGTGACAAATTGAAATGTAAATGTTGGTCCTTGGTAACCCCAGTCTACGCATGGACCACTGCATTCATCTTCCAAACCCACTTTTATATCCACAAAACACACCTAATATAAAGGATTGCTGCATGTTGTACAACAATGTGGACACCGCATTTGAAAAGGAAAGGGGGGGGGGGTTAGGGACCTGCCTTCTGTATTTTCACAAGTTGTTGGCTTAAAATGGAATAATGAATACAAAGAATATGAGAGAGACTAAAATGGTCAAACTAGGTGTGAAATATGCAAGTCAGCGACAGTATTGGATCTGGTGAAAACCATTAAGGGCGTGCAGCTGTAACCGGTCTCACTTTTGATCTCAGCTGCAGAACAGGGCGGGCCTTTGATTAAATTTGTCCAGCATCAACCTGGGAGCCAGTATCAACCTGAGGGAAAGGGGGGGGGGTAAAGTATGGGTGTGGGAGAGGTTAGGAGAATCAAGGACAGTGATGGCAGGCTTCTTGTATAGAGACCTATGGCGAATATCTGTACGAGACCCATTGGGTGCAGGGAGGCAGTTACATGCTTGACTTCTAACGGCGTGTGGATTGTGAGCAGGTTTGAGCAGCTCTCTGAATGGTGGCCAGCGCCTGTGAGCGGCTCATCTCAATTATTAGTCTATTTAAAGCCACACGTGACCTGTGACCAGATGGGCCGCACTGGGCGGCAAAATGGATGCAAATTGAAATAAAACTGGTCAGTGGAAATGGTCAACGCTGCAAGGCTCCTAATGGTATTAACAGGGCGCTGAGCGGCCCCAATCACACTGCACCAGGGCCGCGCCCCACCCTGATAAAAAGCTCGTTATTACTATAAAGGGATAATGGGAACAATCACCAGGCAAATGGATCGGGGGATAAGGAATTAGTGTCTGCGTCCTCAAGAGAGACTTTGCAGAATGTCGACAGTGATAATGCTTCATGGTCACCTGATTCAATAGCACCCCGAGGTAGGGCCACTCCCACCCATCCCAGAACCCCAAGAACCCCTGCCTCGCGCCCCTAACAGGGTTCCCTTATCTCTCAGTGCCGCAATTTCTTATCTGTCAGAAGAGTTTGTAGGATGAGTCAAAATCCTGCACAAATCTTGCCTGGCTTGGGTGCTGTCAAGGTTGGGTGTGTCTGTCAGTGACAAAGCATATTTCGATTGGGTGTTGCCCGGTAGAGTGACTGGCGATGACGCTGGAGCCCTCCGGAGAAGAAATAAACAGATTACTCTGACAAATAGCTGTCAGGTCACTGTAAGTCATCCCTGTTCCTTCTGAAAGCAGTAGCCCTCACATTGACACTCATCCTAAGTGCAGTCACATAGCCCTCGTCACGGAGACAGCAAGTGACTTTGCAAAGAAAAGCCCCACTCTATACAGAAAAGGTCATTGGCCCCCGCATTGGTCATACCACACACCAATGCATGTAACATGAATTTACTTACAAATAAGGGTATAGGGAATATTAAGTTCATAAGTATTTCTAGTTTTGCATGTCAAACGGTATTTTTTGTCATATCTATTGCAGTATTGAAGCCATTTCCCCAGAAGCCATACCTCAACCAGAGACAGGGACTCCAGGAAAGGCCGACAGAGGGGGTGTTCGTTTGACGTTTCTTTAATTGGCGTGAAGCTTGCTAGGCGGGGCAATCGGGAGTCATGTGTCTTAGGCGTGGCCTATCCACCAACCGCATTTACAAACACTCTTAATTAATAGGAACCTGGGAGAATCCGATCTCTTTCCAGATAAGCGATCGAAATCTGGCCCAAGCAATTGAAAGGAATCACGAAAAGCAGCTTAGAATTCCAGGGGCCAATGACAGGTTTTCCGCCCGGGCTTTTACCCAGGTTGACAGATTGTCTTATCGGATAATAAGTAAATGCATAGGGAGACCTCTGGGTCAGCCCTAACTAACAACAGCGTAGGTCAACCCCAGGTCAGCCAATCATAGCACAGCCTTTAAGGTGACGTCACTTCCGTGAAGCACTTCATAGGCAGGCCCTATGGGAGGACAAAGAAATCGAATATCAAAGTATTCAGTTCAAAAATGGTAAATGTTGATTGGGGAAACTTACAACTATAATCGAAGAATATGCTTACAAACATTGCTAGTGTATTAGAAAAGTGCAGTAACACAAGCCCG
Organism: Acholoe squamosa; assembly: GCA_949317995.1. Taxonomy (NCBI): domain Eukaryota; kingdom Metazoa; phylum Annelida; class Polychaeta; order Phyllodocida; family Polynoidae; genus Acholoe; species Acholoe squamosa. Next base: position 35,918,884 of record OX439048.1, on the reverse strand, counting down.
AACAGAAGCGAGAGGGGCAAATCAAGTAAATTCAATGTCAATGTTACAAGTATACTCTCTAAATCAATCACTTGAAACATGAAATTTCTGCATCCAGACAATGATAAAATTCAACATAAAAGCTTGTGATAATCAACATCTAGATCAAAATTAGAATAAAGCAGGATTTGATCAAGTAAACAGAATCCTCTTAGTGAGCGATAATAGGGAATAACTTGGTGAAGGTCTCTGTGTGCAAGCGACCATGACGTGGCAGATGCTGTAAACCGGAGGTGTATGTGTATGTCATGTGCAGGAAGCAGCAGTAGGAGTAGTAGCAGGAGAAGGCAGGCATGCTGTGGGTAAGTGAAGCTAGGACGAGTACCATGCGACCTGTAAGACCGGCCTGTGAACCCAGAGAAACACAAGCTCGGTTCTACAGGGTGCACAGGCATCGCCCGTTCCCATAGCAACGGCATCACATGCTTCCAAGTGCCTTGCTGGTCCCTGACGTGCGCCTAGATTGATCCTTTCTTGGTTGTCATGGTTACCAGAACCTGGTCACTAAGAGATAGGGGCCTTTTCTGCCTGTTTTTGTGAGAGCAGGTGTTGAGTAGTAACACCCTTTTTACCACCTCCGTAGAGACTCTGTCACTATGGCAGTCGGCCCTTGGGGGAGTGGAGGGTGTTACTGTTAGGAACTGACTTTCAACCCCAATAGCAACCCCCTGGAACCCCTTTTGCACTACCCCAACCCTATCACCCAATGTCCAATCTAATACTCCACAACTACCAACAGCGACAGTCTCTATGCCCTTCTGTCCCATTGGCAGTACCAAACAAATCGGCCACCAAACCGTGTGTCAGCATGCACTAGATTAATTAGTTCCTGAACTGAAAGAGGTGCATGGGGCCGTGTCAAGTGGGTGTAAAATTCTATGGCACAAACAGTGGCCAATGGCCATTGCTCGGCGTGAATTCGTTAGGCCGAGCCTAACGTAGGTGTGAACACAGGCAAACCACCAAGAACATGGCACTCCTGCAGCGTTAACACAAAGCAAGCACAAAAGGAGAAAAAAGTGAACCAAGCCCCTCAAAGAGAAACAGCACCCCAGAAGAACCAACAAACATAGCACATACTGGAATAAATCATAGACATGGCAGTTTCCATACATCCGATTCCTTTTAATAACAACAATTACAACAATTATTTACCCTGTCAAACTTAGGTGTTTGCATCAGCTTCACTGGGGGTAATAATAAAAACGCTTAAATGCGTGGGTTAATATGCGTATCATCTTCATGGGATTGATAAACGCTGCGTAGATTAAGAGGGGAAGACCTCCTACACGAAGGGATGAAGTCAGGTCCAGAGACAAAACTTTGTTTTAGTAGAGTATACAAAATTACATTGACAGTTAAAGAACCCTCTAACAATATGTTGCATTTCAACATGTGCAAAAATCAAAGATTTACATTTTATCCTTTCTCATAGAAAGTTAATAAAAAATACAATTAAGTACTTTAGGAGAGCATTGATGATTACTTCCCTAGAATAAATTTGTTGTTGTTAAAGGTGTTATGGCATCTGCAATTGTATTGCTCAGTAAAATCTGAAATCCAACCTTTCATAAAGGTTCGTTTTGCCCTTGTTACCTTTTCAACTTGAACACAAGATCAAACTGATGTTCACACTTCACAATCGATTTACAGTCCTACTGCATTTTAAAAGTGCGTAGTTGTGTAGCAGCACTGAGAGGAAAGCTCTCACTCCAAGAACATCGAAGACTAGCGGTCTAAGACTATTGTCCACTCCAAAGTTCAATACCAATACAAATCTTATCCACAATTTCTAGATAAGCATAGATAATGGGTGTTTCTTTTTTTGGCAAAATTACCTAAGTTTTATGTGACATTCACAGATATCTACATAATACATTTTTTCAAAAAACCCTTACCAGACTTAGTTACATTGAAGTCACAGTGCTAGGAGTTTGATTATATGAATGTGTATAGGTCATATATATACGAGATAAATAACTCAAATGAACTCTAAAAGAACTATAATGATACATATCTATAATTTCTTAAATGATTGTCAGTTGTGGACATAGAATATACTGTACACATAACGATCAACTCCAGCGTGCGTAGGTCAATGTGTATAGGGCAGCCTCGTTTTCAGTCCTATCTGTGCGCTTATTGAGCTTGCCTTCCCTTTTTACATATGTACGGTACTTTCCTCTAGAACAAGAAATCGGAACGATCAATCATTTCTGATTCATCCCAAATTACTGTAGTTTTACCTAACAAATAACTACTTCTTTTCAACATTGTGCTTTCAAATGGACATTGGCCATTCACATCCATGGGAAGTCCACACATGTTGGTGACGTCATTCCTTGGAGCTGATCACGTGACGTGTGTGTCTTTGTAACAAGCCTTGTGATTGGCCCATTGTGTCACATGTGGTCTACGCTATGTAGATCGGGTCGATCAATTTGTCCCGGGTAGCCGCCAGATAGATGGCGACTCTCCTTTTTTAACTTCATTCTCCTGTTTTGAAACCAAATTTTGATTTGGCGTTCACTAAGGTTTAGATTTCGAGCTATTTCAATGCGTCGCCGACGTGTGAGGTAACGGTTGAAGTGGAACTCCTTTTCCAGTTCCAAAGTCTGGTAACGTGTGTACGTCTGCCGACCTCTCTTTCTGTCAGGACCTGAGAAATAGAAATATCACAGAAATGATACAACAACTAACCAAACAGAAGCACACAGACACATTGATGGACGATATTGCAAACTGGAAACCACCATATTGTGTGTTAGAAATATGCTGTAGAGGAATAGATACCATTGGGCTTGCAGCATCTGGAATACAAAAAAAAAATGGGGTTGCTGTCCTTAACCTGCATAAATTACACCTCTAATGATCATAAATAAGAAAAAAAAAACACTCAAGGACTTCATGCAATATGACCATCATTCGGACATTAGATCATTACGGTATAGTCAGTGATTATGATATCACTGTTGAGGTAAAAGCTTACCAAAAATGTATGTGTGCATGAACACAGATAGAGCAATGTTTTATTACAACTTGGTTTAGCCAACAGATGGTGACAGAATAACCAATCAAAATGCAAACACTTTGGCCCGCAGGCACTTTTCCTGATTTAATAATGGCTTTAAGATTGATATAAAAAAAGTAGATATCAAGGGGGAAAAAGCCTGACATGTGCATTCATCACAGGAATCTATTAAAGGTAAATTCATAATATATACCATTAGGATAAGATCCAATTGGGCTTTGGACCAAATTTCATGAGAGATCTGTGTACTCGCATAAACTGTCATCATGTAAAACTAATCTTTATCCAAATCCACTCTTTTTTGCCCTGATATTCATGCATAAGGGGCCATCTGGACGATCTATAGTCACACCCATCTCGACCCTTTACTAGATTCCACATGAATATAAAACGAAAAAGCACAGTTGATCAATGATGAAAGAATGAGTACCACCCACGGCGAAAATGCACCTGATGTCGATATAGATGATGGGTAAATTGCGTCACCTAGCTTCTGAATACATTACAAAGCCCTTTCACTGTCTCAATAGTATTCGTTGAGGCATCAGCAAAATTTCGTTTATCAAGAAGGCGGAATACAGATTAAGATGTTGATCATGAGGCTGTAAATAACAATCGGGAAGAAAATGACATTGTGTTTTGTCCCTCCTCCTTCTGCTCTCTCCCTTCCAACTCTCGTCTCGTTAGGGTGTTCTCCCGAGATTTGTCGGGCGTTTTTGAATAATTGATGCCTTCCGTGCCAGTAAAAAATGGACACCTTTGAAGAGGTCTCTGCCTCCATCGCATGCAAGGGAAAGCACAGAGAGGAGGTAGTGTATAGGAGTATACTAAAGGCTTACCAAGAGAGCTTCCTTTGGTGGATAGGTATCAAGACAGGAACCTTTAGTAGCCAACCAGTGATCTACAGAATGATTTGACTAATCATCTATGATTCTGCATGAGTTACAAATAAATGGTATTTGTTTCCAGGCGTCGCTTTTTCCTCTTTGCCACCCATTAAGGTTCCATTAACAACATAGTGGGCGGATGGGAGGGGGAGGGTGCCTGATGACTCCAGACTACTTTGGTGGGTAGGGTGGTGGGGTAAGGGGTGAGTGGGAAGGTGGAAATGCCCTTTGCCACGAATGCATATGGCCCTCACCCAAAGTCATAGTGGACCCTGTGAAGTGGCCCCTCTACACGGACATCACAACCGGCAGAACAAGAGACCAAGCAATGACCGTCACGTGCCTGTATGATTTTGATCAGGCCTTCAAACAGAACCCTCTGGCTTTTCCCCTTCACATGTCTCATGTCTCCGACCCACCCGCTTCTTTCCTCTTGTCTTCTTGGTGACGATCGCTGCCAACGAGCTCGGTTAAACGAGCAGGAAGCACACAAAAAGCCCACTCTCAAAAGGTGGTCATTTATTTTTGTCTGTGAGCTGTCTTTTCTGGGGGACAAGGTACTGGTCTTTATCTGGTCTGAATGTCAGGCGGCAGGCTAGCCCCGCTGAGGTCAGTCAATGCTCAGGGTTATTGATATGTAGTTCTCTGTGGTCGTGGACCGCTTTGTCTCTGTTGGTCTGACAGTACAGGGAAAGCAAGGATTCATCTCAGTATACCCCCGGTTACTACCCCCATGCCTTCCTATCCCCATCATGTGTTGTTGTGGGGAGGAGGGAGAGATGGGTAAGGGAAACACAGGGTTCCTGGAGGGACCGCCAGGTGTAGCAGCGAGCGCTCACAGATGATGAAGTGTCCCCCAGTGGGAGGCTGGTCAGTTTGAAATGACCACTGGTCAATCGTGCCGCCCGACGCAACGTCATGGCAAGTCCCTACAGAGAGTCTCTCCATAGGGGTTTTGGGGGAGTTTGAGGGATTTGGGGAATGAGGAGCTCAGGGGAAGCATGGTGACCACGCCTTCTCCCCTGGGATCTCGTCTCAGTTCTCGTTGCTGTGCACCTCTCGCGAAGGACAACCCCGAGGCATGCTGGGAATGCTGCATCTATCACTGGGGTGGTCACCTCCTGGGCTTTTGTCCCCCTCCAGGGAGTCTACCCCCAATCCTACCTCTCCACCTGAAAACCCCTAGAGTCGTGGCAGGTAGCCGTCGCCCCCACGCCCCCTTAATTTAACTCCTCAACTGTGGAATCCAACTATTGTCTAATTAATTTTGTAGCTGACCACACCGACGCTCCCGGGAATGCAGCTGATTTATGAAGGTTTCATTTGCAGACAAAGCAAATATTAATCTTAGAAGGGGGACTTGGGGAAACAGAGGCGGAGAGGGTGGGGGGTTGTAACCAATCACCGTCAGAGAGAGTGAAAAATTTATCATTCTGCAACCCCGGTTGGGGGGCTTTTGTTCGTTAAAGTGAAAACATTTTTCACGTGCTCGCAGATTCGTTAAAGTCCAAGAAACGTTCCCGTCTCTGTCCACAACTAGCGTGTGTCTTTACAATTGGTTTCATTTATCTGTTGGTTGCCTGGGGAAGGCCACGCTAAGAACGAAGGGCCTTTGGTGGACAACAAGGTAAAAGAATGAAGAGGGGACCTGTGTGGGAGTAAGTGGATGGGGAGGAAGGGTGTGCTGAGAGGAAGGTAAGGCAGGGGGCAAAAGGCACTAGACTCATCATTGTGGAATTTAACCGGAATTAAATTGCAACCAGATTAATCAGACTTTCAAAATGGTCAGCCCCACACCAGTCTAGAAACATATTGACACTCGGCCCTTTCCCATCAGCCTAGTCTTCAGGACTTTGCCTTGCTGCATTCGGACCTAGAGGGCCAGCACATAGAGATCACTTAATACTAATGGGAGGGTGCAATCAGGGGAAGCCAACAAACGGCTAGTCTCCTGCGAGGGGGTAAACGAAAAGTGGGGGGACCAGCTTCTTCCAATCTACATTGATACGTCTCAGCACTTTACTCGGTCAGACTTATTGGATGTTCCGACTGCGAGTAGACTCTGTCTCCCACTCCCAAAAAACAAATGAAACCCCTGAGTCCCCCAGGGGAGTTGACCTTATACGGATGCAGTCTCATTTATGAAGTTAGCCGACGGTCCCGACGTGCCCCACACTCACAAAGCCTACTCATTTTGCCGCGAAAATCAACCTTTAATCAAGGTATTTACACTCGCTTTTCATGTAGGCTCTTTCCCTCTATTATCGCTCGACGGGTGGTGGCAGTGGATCTGAGGCAATCTGCGACTGCGCCGTGAAGGCTGAGCCCAGGGCGCAGGCGCGCGATTGAGCGCTCTGGCTAGGCATTAAAGCACGCGCGCTGTGGCAATATTACCGAGAGCCTTGGTCAGCCCAACGGAAAAGCCCCCCTGAAGGGTCTCAGGTCATTGGCATTCATGAAGGATGACTTCCTTAATTTGTTATTACAAAAGTTTCCCACCCAAGGCAGCTTGACCGGAAACAGTGTACGGAAGCAAGTCCCGGCTGGACGGCACCTTGCGCGCAGGAATATTAGGTCTGGACTGCGTGAGGTGGTCGCCGCCCAACCCCCAGTGGCCGGACGGCTAAGGTTGTTAAAGGTCCCTCCGGAAGGAAACCTGCCGCCTCCAAGGGCCAACGTTTAATGGAGGTTTCGTGCAGAGAAGAAAGCCTGAGCAGAAAGGAACCATTAAAGACGGTTCTACTGTTGCTTTCTCTGAACGCGTTGAGTAAAAAAGAGGACTAAAAGCCTCATATTAGCAACCAGTGCACATTCTAGCCAGACCCAATGCCCCATGCAATCTCAGATTGCTTGGTGTGGCCGCAATGGAAAAAGGCCAAGTATTTCGGTTTCAATAAAACGGAACATAGGACTGGGAAATGAGGTTTTTAAACTAAAATGAATTCCATTAGTAGAACAATGACACTTAAACCATGCAGAGATAGTATGAAACTATGCTACGTGATGGCATGAAAGATTAATAACAAGAATATGGTTCCAATCATCAAAGACAGTTGAGAATCAGAATGAATGAACTCAAAACCTCTGCGTTATAAGCGCCCCGACAGCATCAGAATAATATACCTAAGAATTCGATCATATTGATTGAATATGGAGATTTGGGTTGCCATATGTTGACAAGGCCTGGGATCAAGTTGGATGAGGTCCTGAGGTGACTTGTAATTAGGATAAGGTTCACAAGGTCGAGCCCCCTGCAGGGTGGACCACACCCTAGGGACAGAGAATCTCAAAAGAAGTATTGTGGAAGGGGGGGGGGGGTCAAGGATTGAGGGAGGGGTCATGTGGCATCAGCTGGGTGGAAGGATGGGGGGAGGGTCAGTTGCGAGAAAAATTGAGGTCGGGTGAAAAGGCCTCTCGATCCTGTGATTGGCAGGTGGGAGTGGACACTGGCGTGACGTCCAGCAAACACGGATACAAATCTGACCAGTCACGCACACAATAGGCACGTTTTGACGCCTCGCTCAACCCAAAGGCCCAAACCCTTGTGCAAGAGTGGATCCCCACAGCCACAGCACCCCCACTGTGGTCAACACCCTCCGGCACCACGCCCACACCTCCGACAACACCCTCAGTACCAACACCACCCCAGCTCTACTATTGTCTCCCACCACGCTAAGCTAAGCATCAGCGGAAAAACCTCCCCTACACCTCCCCACACAACCATGGACTACAATACAGATTCATCAGATAATGTATTCATGCGCGCAGATTTACCGATCGCCTCACAACGCAGGCGTTAATGCCTGACGCATGCTATTCCTCCCATTCCCCACCTCTCCCCCCTCCCTTCTCCTTCCCCACATAGTCGAGGTTCACCCGAGTTCGCCCTCTTTGAAATATTATCACTAATCCACAAGACTAGGGGCCACGCGACGCCTGCTGCGTTTAGCTGCAGATTTGTCAAAAGAAATGCCTAATCCTCACCAAGGCGGGTCCAGGACCAACACCCATTCAAAGATTGGAAAAGGATCGAAGGCACTGCCAGGTTCTGGTGACAGATAAGCAGCCGTTAATCTATGTGGTATAGATACCTCGGATTAGGAGGCATATCGGCCCCACAGTCAGCAACGCCCCCAGCGGACAATAACGAAGTCCCATCCGTCCCCCTAACGAAAGAACAAAACTAACGCCCTCTCCATACTGCAGAATATTTTCCTCGTTTGTCCACAAAAAGAAAACGTAGTGAATATTCCCTTGTCCCTGCTGCTTGTTTTCTATGTTGGGGATGGGAAACTGTCGAGCAAAAAATGGACAATTTGTTATATACTGCGAGAGCTAGTTGTTATTCAGTTAAAACAATCCCAAAGCTGCTCTGCATAATCTTCACTTGCACTGTGTGACTGAAATGATTAGCATCCTAATGTTTTAGCGACTGAAACATAATTGGCTTCCTTTTTTCATCATCTGTATTCCTTGGGATGATGTTATGTTTGGCCACTATATAATATGGCAGGAATATAGTGCAATTCTGACCTACAAGTCATAGTTAACAGTTTAAGGGAGCTATCAAAATAGCATTATCATTTGTCCTTCAATTAATTACCTCGCTAAACGATGACCTCTTTTTTCCTCATCATTTTTTTATCTATTTATTTCTAACACCGATTAGGAAACGCCACCCTCTTTTATCACCACTTGGGTAAACGACAGCGATTAAGCCATTGAACTCAGGGGTGACTGCATGGCGGACCGGTGGGAGAAAGAAGATGGGTGGGCTGGGTGGTTTTCCATAAAAGAAATGATCTATGTGATCTGTTGGCGGATAAGGCAAACACATCACACATCAAAGTGTCCGTCAAACACCTCAGCAGCCATTCCAACCAGAAGCTAGGCCGGATGGTTGGGCCGTAAGGAGCCATAAGCAGAGATGAGCACTAAGTGGTTGATGTCCAGGAGCAGCTCATAGCCCATCAGTCTGTTATGGTTACGGCGTCTTTGATGGCTGTCTGAGCGACTCATCTTACACCTTTATAGGCATAATGCCTCCTGCTGGTCACCTACTGCTAATCACTGGTCACATACAACAGACACTGGTCCCACAGGTACAGGAATTCTATAGGATATAGGCATACAGAAATGAAAACGCAGTTACTTCTATACACGTGCTGGATATAGCCACATGCTGTTCAAATATGGTATCGCATTGGCCTGTGTAGGTACCATGTGCTTGAATAAGGGCTTGTCTCAATTGCTGGCCTCAAACAAGAGACCCTTGTTATAGCCTAGTATTGATAATCACAGAGGCATTTATATAAGGCACTAATGATTAAATATATTATATATGATAGCATATAGGCATCTATATAATGAATAGGGGTGGAGTAACAGGGTTACTAATGATGTGAGAGGTGCATCGAGGTACATGCTCAAACAGTAAGATGCAGTTAGTTTGATCGAGATGCAAACTAGAGCAAACTGAGCTGTGGACAAATATGTCTAAGGAGAGGTAAGCTCAGGTGAGTCAATGGCTTACCTGGAGTCAATCATCTGATACAGGTGTGACAAGGCCGACCAGGCAGCTTACAAAGACACCCATCTACCTCTGTGACCTCACCCTTTCATCAGCACACCATTGACCCTCATCTATCTTTTACCTTTTCATCCAGACCGCGCATTCAGGTGCCGGTGCTATACCATAGCTTTCAGCTTATACTGGCACTAATAAAGAGCAGCCTTCCCTTCTTTTATTCCTGTCTCTATTGTTGCAGGTGTTGCCTTCATATTTTCCATCTGCATCCCTTTGTTGTACTCCTCCCCTCTTTCACATACATCACCAGAGCCGATCTATAGAAGCAGTGTATTGTCTGATAAGAAGTATGTTATTTGGTGATGCATGGTGTTGGATGGTAGAAGAAGATGTAGCTTGTCGGGGATACTATTATGAATCATCACCCTCATTATTTCCCCCAAATAATTTTGTTTGTTTCATCAATGAGTAGTACTAATCATATTAAGACTTACAATGCTCCAGATTTAGGTAATGGTTTAAGGTGAATTGATCCTTTTAATTACTGGCTGATATCATGGTTAAAAATAACAAGAACAAAAAAAAAACAAAAAAAAAACAACATCGATTCAACATATAAAGTATGGCTCAGTCTAAAACAAATTTAGATATACACAAAACCACATGGTTTCATTCACAACCCATGTGACTGGAGCAAACTACAACATCAACAAACCGTTAACATTTATTCATGTGGCTATTTTTAGCTGCTAGTTATGACGTATTTATCCCGAGTTATGACTTCCCGCGCCATAATAAAGCAGAGGCTAAATAGACACAGATATTGGCCAGACATAAATAGCACAATACAGGGCCGCAAATTGGCCATTCCCGCCCGGCCTAAATGGCCCTACGAGGTGTAGTCGTAGTAAATAAAAATCAGCTGTGCCGGCGGCTTTATGGACGTGCTCAGTTGTTTTACAGTTATGAGCAACTCGCTTGGCGCCCTCCTTTACTCGAGCAGCTCGGATAGTACTCGCACTGTTATGGTGGGTGGTTGCAGTAGCGGCGGCTAGAGCAGGCATCTTTGAGCTCACATATCAGTTCTTGGGACCAATAAAAAGTGATTTATCCAAACGGTCTAGACCAAGCCCCCATACAGGCATCTTGCAAACTGCTTATAGTTATGGGTGTTGAATGGTATAGACGGTTCATCACCCACTCCCCCCTCCTTTCATAATGACACTTTGTGGTGGACGGCGATGATGTAACATAATTAAACAACCATTGCCGGGTGTCAGGTCAGTCGTCAAGCCGTCTTTTTTCCCCAGATGGCTTCTGTGAGAGATGTCCCCTTCCCCCAAGTCGGCCAGGGCCATTGGGCGTGAGCTATAGGCCCATGGGCGCCGTATGAGCCGCGTTTACAGGACCATAAGTCCGCTCTTTGGGAGCAGACATAGGGGGCGGGGTGACTAAACAGAACATGAGCGGCTCGTGAGTTACTCATGTAGAAGGCGGTCAGTGGGACAACGCACTATAGGGAACATGAAGGGTCTCTGGAACTTGTCGGTGCAATCCAATATCAGGAAGGCCTCTCGTAATAAATAAAAACCTAAGTGGAATGTCGCAACGGCTGATTCTTTTTGTTCCCTTCATATCTTATTTCAATCCCTCTCTAAACCAACAGGGGTATTAGATAACGGAGAATGTACAAGATACACGTATAGTTCGGCCAGCGATATACGAACGAGCCCCTCGTGCATGGAGTGTCACTGTATGCACGAGGAAAAGGAGGTCACAGGACAACAGGGGGGTTACAGGACAAAAGTAGGGGTGGTTACTGGACACACATGGGGGTTACAGGACACAAAAGTAGGGGTGGTTACTGGACTCACACGGGGGTAGTTACAGGACACAAAAGGAGGGATGGTCACAGGACATAGACACAGGGGTGGTCACAGCCCAGTAAACACCATACCAAAAGTGCTATGTAGCAATTTGGTCCTGTGACCACCCATTCTTCATGCAGTCCTATGACCACCTTTTCCTCATGTTGTCCTGTGACCACAACATAGGTAGTCCTGTGACCACCTTTTCCTCATGCATATAGTGGCACTATACGCACGAGCCCCTCGTGCGTATATCATCGGCCCGTATAGTTCCCTGATGGCTTATGGATATTTGGGATATGTATGTATACCATACTGATTAGACATGCATAATCCATAGCTTTACAAGTGACGACAATCATCAATATCATATAATGATATCAGTGACCATTTAGGGTCCTCACATAACAAAATAAATGAATAGATAATCAAAGGTTAACTAAATGAGTAGATAATCAAAGGTTAGCTAAATGATACAAAATAACAACATCATAAAACAAAGCTAATGGTCTATTTCAAAATAAGTGGCTACCGATCAAGACCTACAATGTAACAAAGTAATGGAATGTAGCAGTTGTAACCATACAGTGTAACGGCTCCTTCCGGCGTCGACAGACCGTATCCAACCCCACAATACATAAACAAACATGTCCCATTCACATGACACTTAAATGCAGATTGAATTACCGCCAATTAATTGGGTCTTTTGCCGCTAAGTCGACAATTATTGCCGTTTTACACACCACCGCCCCCCCCCCCCCCCACACTGCAGCCTCTGGTCGGAGGAGAGTTGAAGGAGGGAAATAAATAAAGCTGGGGCTGAGTAGTTTTGGGCTGACATGTAATGGACACTAGGGGCGCCATCGGGTTGTGTTTTATTACACGCTAATTACTTAACATTGGTATCTGAAGGGGCTGGAGGTTAAACTAGCACGACCTGGGTGCAGACATGGACTATAGCTCAATCCCCACCAGCCGTGGTAGAGTAAAGGATAGGGGTGTTGGAGGAGAACGAATCGACGCCTCTCCTCTATAAAAGGGACCCCTCCATGGGGAGGGTGTTAAGCTTATAGAGAGCAGACATGCAAATCTGCCCCTCTTTTTTTGTAGGCACTCCTGATAGGCTGCCGCTGTATTTATTATCCTTGCATTCACCCAACAAAATAGATGATTGCCTCGCCATTAATGCGTCCACCAATCGTGAAAGGGTAACAGAAAAATAAATCCAAATGGTCAATTGAGGATGGTCTTTGGAGGTTTTGGGAAAAGTGGGTTGTTGTTTAAGGTTTGAGAGAAGTAACTTGGTTGAATGTGATTTAGGAGAGAACTGCAACGCTGGAGATAATTTGGGTGATGTAGGAAGTAGAAAAACACATCATGGAAATGCTGTCTGCCCCTTTAATTTCTTTTTAGAACTGTGAATAGATCGGCCTACTTAATACTTCCATCATTTTCCTTTTACACTATTCCCATCTCTACATCAAAACATTTCTCTGATCCCTTAGTCCGAGGCATATCTCTGATTCCCTTACCAACAGGACTATATACGTACATGTGACATTTATCATATATATTCCTTTCATATCTGTCTGATTTCTGTTCTGAGGAGTCTTCGTTTTTGGGATCCATAAATGTGCAATCGATCTCAGACGGAGAGGACTGAAATTGCATTGCATACACAGAATTCTGGAAATGCAATCGATCTTCATTTTTGTTCCCATAACCAAAATACCAAAGCGCCATCACCCCTATAAGCCCGAACGCATATTTCACGAATCTCATGCCTAGATCAGAATATTTCCTCCCTAATTTTCTTTCATTTCTCTTTTTTTAAATCCAATATTGATCTTTCTATTTAGATTTTACATCTGTCGGTGCTGCATGTCAATATAAATTGTCTAGAGTGGGTGATATTTGACCAGTCCCTTGAATCGAACTCTGCCAAACTCTGACCCCGAAGCTGTCACTATTGGACTGTGCATGCAACTGGATCCCGATGGCCGCCTGTTGAGGGTTGGATCCCTGGACGGAGGATGGACGGGGGCCGTTGACCCGCTCGGCCCCCACCCTCCTGACCCCTTATGTAAATCACAATTCTGACACCAGAGGGAGAGACAGTCGGCCCCGTATTAATGCATCAACCCGACAGATACAACGAACCGAGATTGGGAGGGTTCAGAATGGGAGGGTGTCCAAGATTGGAGAGTGAAAAGGGAAATAGGTAGGTTAGGGTGAAGCCAGGGTTGGTAGGTGGGTGGGAGGGAGGGGGTGGAGACTTCAGCTTTTGGATGGAGGTTAGGGTGAAGGTGGAGGTGAGGTAGGGTTAGGGTTAGGGCTGGGGGGAAGATGAAAAGACAGGGAAGGCACGGGTGAAAGGGCAGGAACGGGAAATGAATGAACTCAGGGGTGTCTGAAATATGTAATCCAGTCACAAATTAATTATTAATGCTCACAAGCAGATGACGAGAATTATGCACTGACCCTCTCTGAAATGAGGTTACATAGGACACATAGTTCGTTCCATTACTGTACGCAATGTGGACGTCGCACCGACCACCCCATGTGTGGGTAGGTTCATGTTAATGCTACGGAATTTCAATAGTCCTTTGCACTAATTATCACATTAAAAATGTGACAGTCCTCAGACTCTTTAAAACCTAAACTACTTCTGACATTTTGGAAGTACTCAAGGTACTTCTATTGTTTGCTGTGTATATATGTCGAAGTACACACTCCGAACCCTTAAGGCCAAAAAAAAAAATGTTTCCGGTCACCAGGCCGTCCCCAGCTCAAAAGGGCCGACCTCAGCATTTTTGAATATTTTTTCAATTATTTTCTTTTTTTATAATCTTTTTAAGGATTTTTCCTATTTTTTTCAAAGTTTTCATCTCTAAATCTATATTCGAATTCTATACATTTTCTCGAATCCTATGCAGGAAACCATCATTTCTGATAATAACGAGTGAAAACCTAGCAAAGTATGACTTTATGAGGCCTTGGATACTAAAAAAAAAAAAATCCGACCTACCTACCTCAACTTTTCTGACTTTGTTACCGGAAACATACCTTTTTTTTTTGCCTAACCCCAAAAGCACCAGTGTTGAAAACTGCTGGCCTGTGAGCTTGGCCTAAGAAACCCGCAAAACTCTGTCACACCTCACAAGAGACTTGGATGCTGTCACAAGCTTGACGTGGATACACGCCCATTCTTAGGACTGTCCAATATAACAACTATATATCTGTAGGGCTATATCTGCGGAGCCTAACATATCACTCCACATACAAATAGCTCACATAAACCAGGCAGGCTGGTGCCAAGGTTAAAACGTGAGAATGAAGGGACTGTGCTCTCTGTTCAGAAGCATTCAGGGTTGGGGGTGAAGGGAAGCGTTAGCGGACACATACGGGGCACTCCCCGTATGTATTTATTCACAAGTGTGCGACATCTGATCAATGGCCAAAGGCAGGGTCACAGGGCCTAATATAGAGCATGCCAAAGGAGATGGATCGCTCGACTTGGGGACCGATCCCACTTTGCATATCTGGAATGAGATATATGGTCCCCTGACGCTGCCCAATGCAGTTTCCCCTTTTCGCTGTTGAAACTTTGGCTAGAATATATTTCTGACTCATAGATCGATGTGTTTTCGACGAGAGATATCAGAGGGAGAGTTTTTGGTTGAAGACTTGGCACACTTATAATGGCTTCCTAGTGCAAGTTTTATGTGAGGAGGACAGGGGAGCCTTTGGCTTCAGAAGGTGGGTGAGATGACCAGTGGTCTACAATAGAAGTAGGGGGTGGGGGTGCCCACTGGACCAGGCAATTTTTCACATTTATTAAGGTGGACACTTGCGCATGGGCAGACTGGCGCTGACCAGCCGGCCTAGGGCCCCGGGGAGTAACCTGTCTACGACGGCCGTAATGGAAAATGGAAATTAAGTGGACACTGAAATACTGATGAACCCTGTGTGTGGAATGACTAAGGAGGCCGGCATTCATGGGGACACAGGAGGAACCATGGGGTGAGGCAGGAGGAAGGGGAAAAGGGGAGACTAGGGGCTGGAGATGGAGGATTGGAGGGAAACAGGCTCTGACACCCTCACACCAAGTTTGCACGTGACGTGGTATGGCCGACCAGATCACGTGATCCCCACCGGACGTTGGGCTTTATCACTGCGCGTGCGCGCCTCATTTGCATGCTCTCGTTATGATCTCGTCGGGCGTGAGTTCGCATGAGAGTCTGACAGGGCTGGCAATGAGAACAGAGACTAGTCGCTTTGCCTACCACGATTGTGTATAGCCTCGGGCGGACCACATCTGGGAGGAGGCAAACAAAATATGGAAAAGTACATGTAGTTATCGGTGAATAGAAGATTTTCAACATCATTGAACCCTGCCATGAACTTTACAGCAAAACCCTCGAGATTTCTACAGCGCCTATACCAACCCACCAGCTGAAGCCAACCCAAAGCGTTTCCATGGTAACAATGGACAAAGCATGGCAACTCAAAAAAGAAGACCTCGACACTTGAAGCTGAAATATGAGAGCTCAAGTCCTCTATACATGTGAATATAGCTACAAACCAAATTAGGAAAGGGGTGGGATTGTATGGGCGTTGTGGAGAGCCTGGTAAGGGTCTTGTAAGACACAGACCCGACTCTGAGATGGTATCCCGACCCTGCCTGTCCAATCACGTCCTAGGATCCATTACGCAGAGTGGGGCAAGGCCGGCCCTGTTGGTGAGAATCTTTGGAGATTTCTCTGAAAGGGGCCGCTTAGTGGTCTAGCTGGGCTATTGATGCATATCAACACCTGCTGGGTAAGACAAATCGCGGCGCCATCCATCGCTGTAGGAAGGCCTTGCGACCATCTGCATTCCGCTAATCCCTTATAAAAGGAAGATTAACGAGCCCGACACCAATGTATAGTCATAGCGCACCAAAACATGACGCCCTATTTCAAGAGGCCGTCGTGGCCGCTATTGTCGGGCCTGCTTGTCGGCTAGTCATTTTTTATCACGTTACTTTTCGGCCGTATGATGTAGGGGGCGTACCCTATGCAGACATGGTGTACAACTGAAATGGAATGCAGAGCAACGGAGGGGTATGTGGTAGGCAGAAAGGGGAGTAGTCAAAAGAGGCCCTACCTTCTTTGGATGGTAATTAATGGGATTAGCATTTCCAAAAGAGGGTGTGTGGTATAGGGGTGGAAGGGCTGCTGGCACTGATGGATCATTGTGGCACAATACACTTTGGTGAATTTGCCATAAATACGATTTGTCACTGGGAGAGATGAAGAAGGAAAGAATACAATAGGAACGCCAGAGTCGAGGTACAGTGTGTATGTGTGTCTGGTTTTGTGTGTGTGTGTCTGTGTACACAGAGAAGAACAAAAAATCCATAAGATGAAGGAGCTTTAACGAGGGAAGTAGTAGGGACCTTTGTTAAGGATGAATTATGGCTCGAAATAGGATGATAGGGGCTGTGAGGTAGTTCTAGAGGTAAGACAATGATCGAGCGATGGTGGGAGGCTGGGGCTACTGGGGGGCTGACGAACGGGAGGATGTGTGCAAGGAAGGGATATAATGTGGAAATAATGTGGGTGTAAAGGGTAGCTGAAAAGAGACAGGGGCAACGTGGAAGTATCATCTTATTAGAAAGAATCAAGGGAGGCTAAGGGAAAAAGTGAAAAGAAAAGGACGCCATGAAAAGGCAAAAAGATCCATCTGTCTCTGTATACACGAGAGGACAGGGTTAGGGTAGGGGCAGGGGGAAGGGAAGTTTGAGACGTGGGACACTGGAGGAGAAGAGAAGGACAGGAGGCAGAAGAAGACAGGGACGTTGCCCTCCTCGACAGGCGACCCGCGCGCCCCCTAGCTGCGCCATCCGTCAGCGGCTGACATGCGGCCATTAGGACGAGTTCAAAGGGAAGCTCCAGCGAGCAGCTCAGTCTTTGTGAGCAACTCGCCGACAAATTAAAGCGCGCGGCGGATTCCGGTCGGCGACGGACAGAGGCGGACAGAGAGCGAGTGGCTCGGGACCCGCTCCCTATCTACTCATTACGGCAAAGGCCTCGGCAAATTGCTCGCATCCGGAGCGTCCACCTCCAGTCTCCCCACCTTCACCCTCCCGACCAAGATGGATGTGCTACATGCTTTTATTCCACGCCATAAATTATTTCACTTCCATGCGATACGCCCGCCTATTTATTAACTTCACTTTACCAAAGGGGTCGAGTCTCGTAGGGCTACGCGTATTAATCTCGCCAAATCCCGCGTGCACGAGATGTGCGCCAGACGTGTGCGCAGAGGACACATTCTGTGCGCGTTATTTGCGCGTATTCTGGTGTTCGCTGAATGTTTTCTATTGTGACGCCCGTCGGCGTCTCCTGTCTATGATCGATTTCCCTTTACTTCCTGTTCCGGTGAGATTACATGCCTAGGCAATGCTGGGTGACTCCTGATCCTGAATAGAATTCTTAGGCATCAAGCCATTCTCTCCTTTGAAACGCCTCTTTCTGTTTAACAAGGCTCAATTCCCTCTTGAATACCCACCCCTGCATGGCGAGGGAGCCTCAGAATAAGCCCACTTTTCAAAGACATTCATAAATCAGACACCTATCAATAGACTTCAATTTATAACTCACAAAACGACCCTAATACAGACATATATGTGAGCGCTTCAATTAAAAACGCAAATATCATTTACTCCAGGGCATTCGTCAATGCCACCCTCTTGGCATTACCACTGGATCAAATCAATTTGATATTCGTTTCTATGTAAGGGCAATAAACTACGTATCCTGGCCCAAACTCAATTCCATTCCAGTGATAACGAACTATAGGGGGTATGACTGTCTGTTTGTTTAGATAACGTCTTCCAACAGTGTTTTGAAATTGAAAAAGGATCAGTCATTGCCTGTCCCTACTGGATATATAAATCCTTTCTTTTGTTATTGATACAGAGGGGGCAGAGTTTATATAGGATTATTTTCTTTCATTCTGATTGTTTCCTGTTTTTACACATATAGAAGTCAGTACACCACTATTAATTTCGTTCCGTTCTCACATTCGGCGAGAAGGGGACGTAGATGGATATCGGTGGCGTCCTCTGGCGGCTGGCCATGAATCAAACATGCCACGTGGGAGCGGCAGGGTGGACCTGGGGGAGGGGGACTTACCTACCTCCAATCCTGGAGATTTACAGGGGGTGACCCCTAGGTTCATCCCCGGCGGCCGCGGCCCCCGGTCCCTATGACATCGCTAATACCTGGGACCTGCCACGTGGTGGGGCTGAGGAATGAGACTTTTCTGCCGTCATTAGTGTGATGGATTTAAGTCGTGTGTAGCAGACTATAGACCCCCAACATAGAAGGTTTGGTTGGTTCTTGCTCCTCAGACTCCCACCCCCACCCCCTCAACTCCCACACCCACTGGTACTCTTAGCATCCCCAATGATGCATCTTCCACCTGCCGACGAGCCTTTGATAAAACTGTTGACAAACCATCTGAAGTGTTCTCTCTCGGTTTGAAAAAAAAAGTCATATGAACTTTAACGACCTTGGAATGATATCAATCTGATTTAGAGAATAAAGAAACAGTGCCTTTCATTAATATCAATGGCGCCATTCACTGAGTAATTTGTGAGCGGCAGAAATACCACGAGCAGCTCAGGGAGCTAGTGCTCACGACTGGCTCTATCTTTAAACACGGGACATTAAGGCCCCACCCACTCCTTCTGATGGTAACATATGGGATCCAAAGACTGATGTCCTTGGGAAGGTGTTGATCTATTTTAGATCCCAACATGAAGGAAGTTCTGGCCGGTTCCAAACGAGGCGGTATTAAGTGGTGTCAGAGCGCTGCGCTCGGGGTGGAGACGGCACAATTAACTCCGATGGCCAAATATATATGAGATCAATGCGCCTGGAAATCCACTACGGTACAGGGGGATCAATACCCGGCCCAGGTCCTTACTGCTCCAAATGGCCCGGGTTCCCAGCGCCTGGAGGTAGTCATCAGCCCACAGGCCACCAACAGGGGGTTTCTCCCGGGTGACTCTGGCCAGGTGGGCATCCCTGGAGAATGGACATATTACTGATACCCCACTGCCCCCACCACCCACCCCTCGCTCCTTCTTTCACGGTCCGCCGCCTTCGCCCAATACCCGGGCTGTAAGAGAAGGCCGTCAGGGGTGAAATTTCCACCGGGATCGGGATAAATAATGCTCGTAGCACGGAAAATAATATATCATCACCCCCACACCCGTCCCTATATCCCAATCCCATCCCTCCCCAATCCAGCTCTCCTTCACTGGACCTGCTTTCTTTAGTAGCACTCACACTCACGCACCAGTCCTGAGTGGCTTTGGGGCGAGCTGGTGAGCAAAGACACTCAAGGCAGGAGCTGCTCGCTCCAACTCCTTCCTGAGCTGCTCCCACTGTGGGCTGAGCCGCCAGCAAATATTTGGGTTGGGGATGAGACTGGTGTGGGGCAGGCCTGGAGCCACTGATACAGCCTCCAGGCATCCTCCCCACTTCCTACTATCCCTTCCTGGACCCCTTCTCTCTACAAACACCCCCCCCCCAACCTGCCCTGGAGGAACGAGTGGATCCGAGGTCTACACAAGACAAATGACCCGATGCCTGGGTGCTCGGTAGAAACTAATAGGATCGATATAGGCAGGCGGAGAGGGGCAGCGTCACAATGACAGTCCTGCAGATAGAACCCATAACCCACGCGTGCTCAGAGGCACGACCAACACCAAGATGAGAAAAGATCGGGCGAGGGGAATAAATGAGTAAATGCAGTGGACGCGAGCGTATATGTATGTAGGACCAGCGGCGACATGGTGCCGCTAAATCACCATGGGCATGCTGGCCAGAATAAGTGATGAATTTGATTTGGGGCCCTGTTGTTAGAGGTATCAACAGATGCTGAAGAACAAACCATCTATAGGAGATGAGGACTACCTTCATCTGCTCACTCCTAGAATACTATGGGAGTATACAGGACACTGAGTTGCTCTTTTGCTATGTATAAAGGCCTAGAACAAGTATGAGCAGTCCAGAACTGCTCCCCTTCATCTCTAGTGCTCAACAGCTCCACAGTGTACTGTACTTACAGGGGCAATTCCTCTCAGCCACTGCAATCCATAATCTAAGATCTAGTGCAACAATCGCATCATATCCCCTCACAAAACGCATTAGTCGCACAGAAAATCGAATTAGGCCGGTCGTTTAAGTGTAATTCCCTCTCGCTGTCGTCTCGGCTCCAACCTGGCCATCTGCACGCGGGATTTGTGTCCAGGTTTGATTGATCGCGCGCCAGTGGGTGACGGGCGATGGATGGAGGGCAGCAACCTGGGAAGACATAGACAGAACGGACCCCAGCTCGACCCACTCCACTGCCCCATAGGGTGGCCTACAGCCTGCCACTTCTACTCAGAAATAGAATAAAAACTCACGGCCCCACACGCTACAAGAGCAAGCACCAGAAATATAACGCAGCATGTTCTGTGAATATTGCCTAAAGCATATAGAGCTAGCACATAATTTGGTTCCTCTAGGAAAAAGGGTTATTCTGTTATCTGATTTCCATGGTTGACTGTCAAATGAGTGATGGCTTCTATGACTCTTGGGTTGGCTTCTTGGAGACCCAGATTCTTGAAACTTCATTAAAAGAAGCACTCGCATGGATGATGATTTCGTTTGGATATTGCTTCCTGTATTCAATTAGGTGCCTTATTAAATCGGCTTCAGGCTTTATTTCCTTGAGCGTAATGAAGGATCTGCTTTATCTTTTGGATACGTAACCATCGAATTAAACCTGGCATACCGATGCAATTGATGGATTGCCTATAGGTCGGGTCTTATTACTGTAGCCTTTTCTATTCTATCTTCTTTTTTCCCCCCACAAATACTCATAGAACAGCATATAGAGGAAAGGCCATTCTTCATTGCCAGAGGGGGATTGTCGCCCCACCTCTCGGCAGCGGCTGGAACTAAATGAACTTGATATGCAAATGGGATGCGAGCCAAGCTGTCAGCTGGGAGATTGATGATTCTGTGATTGCAATAACTCTAACGGGGTCAGATGGTTGACAAGGTTGATGAGAATTTCCGCACCATCTAAATCATAAGATGTCATTGAGACCTCCCCAAGGGACACTCCCAAACCTAAGGCCAAGGTCTGCTATGATTTGTGCACGATTATAACATAAAAAGACAATTGTCCCACCCAGAAACAAGATGCATTGGATAACATTATTGATGCATTGACATTTCAGGGATTTAACAATTGTCACCACCAGTTGCCCAGACACATTGGAGTTGTTTATGCTTCGGGTGTTGATATGTTCTTGTGTTGTCTATAAAGGTCGGGTGTCCACCACAGGTCACCTATATCTAACTAGTATATAGGCTATCAGTGAGCAGCGTGCCAAATTAATTGCCATTTGTGGCCACTGCTGGAGACTAGCACTAAAGTATGGGAGAGTTTAGAAGCCTGTATGAGGGCTGCTGCATTGCCATTGATGTACTGGTGTGGGCTTTGATTGCCCCGGCATTGGCCCTGCTATTAGCCACATAAAGCATCTTTATGCCGTTTTGAGTGGCGCCCCCTCGTGTAAAGAAGTAAACGCCAGCCCCCTTCTCACAGCTTCCAAGCCTAAAGTAATATTTCATGGCAAACTGCCGAGTTCTACACATACTGATTTAACGCTAGCAATTCTGGAAATGCATGCCTATACCTAGGTATAGCATAGTCAAAGAAATAGAATGTGGCAAATAAAAAGATTCCCAATACCTTTTTTTTTTTTTTTGAGGAAATAGAAAGTGAGTCATCTTGATATTCAACATCATTTGACTTTACTTGCAGAGCATTCCATTGATCAAATTTTCGAAGTGTTCGATCAGTAGGTCGGATTATTTTAATTTATCAATCATTATTTTTTGGATATAAATGTATGGGCAGATGTCAGAAAATGACAATACATGTATCTCCAAATGTCCAAAATTCTTTTTAAAAAAAGGGGTTAGGGTCAGCCATCTTTTGCAAGGTTCGACCGGGTGACTGAAAATAAACCTTCTTTTGGGCACAATCAAACAATACGGTGGCTCAAAGGATGTCAACGAAAACAGACCCATGCACTATAACAATGTTCTCATTTTGGTCAGCATGAATATTGATACTGTGAAATGTCTCCAACGTAATTCATTTTTGGCTAGACTTGCAATATCAGATGTTTCTTATTGGCCCATCCACTGAGGGTTAATAACATTAGATTTCACAAATGAACGAATTATGAAGAAGACAAGTTCAATACCCTAAGGGCCTTTCTCCACTAGGCGACAAATAGCCTCAACGACCATCGGTACCGTATTATGAGCATGTGAGTAGGGGTGGGGTACCTCAAAAGGAGACCTCTCGGTACCAAGATCGGTACCAAATCGTCTGAAAAAAATCAAACATGTCAGTCTTTCAAGGTGAATATCGTGACAGATATGTGCATCGGTCACGATGATCGTATAGTGGAGACAGGCCCTGATACAGACTTTCATAGACATCAGAGTATGCATATCCCAAATATAATATACAAGGATGTGATCAGCACTTGCATGTGATTTCCTTTGACCCCATTTCTATTCCCCTTCCGTCATCACTCCCATCAGCACGGTTATCAGGGTGCGACTGAGGCGCCCCCACGTAGGGGTTTCTGGAACGAAGCCTCATTACCCAGAACCCTAAAAATAGAGTACAGTGTCTAAAGTGCGCCTGACCCTCAACCATCATCCCCGTCGTGGCACACATACCCCACTTTATTTACATACCTAGAGGGGAGGGGCTATGTAAATGGATATACTTTAAGATGTTACAGCAGCCTGACAGAAGATCAATTTGAAATGCCCCAATGTTTGACAGAAGATCAATGACAGTTTGACATTTTAAAAGATATTGCAAACTTTATGTGACTGTTTCTTTGGTGTTATACTGTTCGTACGATTTCATGAGTTATCATTCTAGATAATCATATCTGAGAAAGGAATATCATATTCTCTAGTATTCATCGTCTTAGCCTCTGTTATTTTGATTGTCTAGAAAGTGTCGATATCCATCTAAGAATACCCACAGAATATCAACATGTAAAATATTTGTATGGATGAAAATAAAGTAATATACTGGGTAATAGAAGTGACTCCCCTAAATTATCATTTTCAAAAATGAAAATGAAGCTTAGTAGTAAAAGTATATATATATATATATATATATATATATATATATATATATATATATATATATTTCCTTTATCAGATCAGGTTAGTGATTCAGTGAATTGGAGCACACTTTTCTAGCATATAAAATATACGTTGAGCAATTACGCGTAATACCACCTGGAGCAAGAGATTAATGGGCTAGGGTAAACCCAAGGGAAATGCTTCAAAATAAAGTGATTTAAGAGAGATGCCGGTGCACCTGCCTTGTTAAAAATGTGTGGGAAGTCAAGTCAAGGCACTTGTTGAGGACATCCATATTTGACGGGCCTTAATTAGGAGTAAGATTGATTACAGGCCTAATTAAGGGGACCTGTTCGCCCATTACGCCGTTTAACCAGCCGGTAAGGTATAGGTTATTAAGTAGGTATACTACCTGCTGCCACCCACCTATGGATCTACCCAGGGGATCTATCCACCCAACCACCCCCAAGGTACACAGAACCCTACCTACACTGTAAAAAAAGGAGCTTAGGTTTTAAACATGTTTAGGACTTAAACACTTTTATTCTAAATGGCTGAACACCTATGCTAAACATGTTTAGATGCTTAGCATTGAAACAGTCTGAAGTTTATGTATTTAGGATTTCAACATGTATATGTTTAGGTGTTTATGTATAAAAGTCACACTAGGTGGCAGCTCTGTGCTTGAATGGAGTTTCTAAAAGGAGTTATACCCTCTTCTCATCAAAACTATCTTAACACTCCATCATAAATCATCCATCAGGAATTTCATATAAAAGAACATCTATGTTATGATTAAAAAATTTGGATTGGCCATTTAGATCCTATATCATTTGGATCAATGAGCAATTCTTTCCCTAGACACCTTTTCTATCTAGTCCAAGAATAGATAAAGCTGTCTTCATTCATCCATAGGGTTACTCCCTATTGTGGATAACAGATGTGATGATATTCATTGAGAGTATGATGTACTCTCTGCCTACTATAGATATAATAGAAAATTGAGATGATCTACAAAGTTCAATATCTATGGATAAAATATCTAAACACAATACCTTGATGCTAAACACTATAACCTTGAAATGTCATCTAAACATGTCATATTTAAACACTTTGGCAAACCTAAACATCAACACAGTAAACACTTTACAAACATAAAGATAGACCTAAACACCTTGAAATCTAAACACAAAGGTTAATCACATTATGAGGCTAAACATGTTTAGGTTCATAAAGTGTCCTCAAAAACGGGACAAGAAGATGTTTAGCATTGTGTTTAGACTCTAAACACCTTTTTACAGTGTACCTTTGGTAAAACTAAAAGCCACCAGACCTTCCTATCCAGGGCACACGTTGTTGCGACAAAATTGTCACTCTCCTTTGTCATTTCTGTACCACAATTGAAATCAACTTTTCGTACACTACTCACATCATTGGGGCATTTCAAAACCATAGCTATTGGTATCGTTTTGAAATGCCCTGCAGACTTAATTTCGTTTGAATTGAATTAGCTTCAGATGAGTGAGAGTTATTCATATTATAGATGAAGGTTTTGGGATAAGATCATTGATGGATGATGGTGTTAAATAGATAACAAGTCATTGTAGGTTGCATGTGGATTTTGAAGCCACATTCGAGAAGCCATATGAGAGAGACTATGGCTTCTCTGTATCCTTCAGCGTAGTTTTTTTCGTCTATCTGTTCATTTATTTACTTTTTACAAACAGCTAGCCGAAACAATTCTCATAAATTTCCACAGCATGGTTCCCGTTGGCATTGCTTTAGCAACAGGATGCCGGCCATGGGGCCTAATCCGAGGGATCTTAATGTTGGCCAAGGTAATCAGGACTAAACACGGACGGGGCGGGCACAGCCTGACTATGCCTAAACCAGAAAACAAAAGCACTGCACGACCCCTTGTTAATTTATGGTCCTGAAGGTGGACAGCAGAGGCCGACGTCTAATTTGCGGGGCCGGCCTCCCGCCTGCTTCAGAATTGAATTTAGTGTCCTGTAGACATATTGGAAATTGCGACCAGCGCTTTTTGTCCCGCAAGGATTAGGTCCTAAGTGACAGTGCTGCAGCGTGCTGTGATGGAGAGTCCCAAGAGGGAGAGGAGAGTGTGACATAGTCTCCACTATGAGCAGAGAGAGCCACCCCTTCTCCATACTTGACCCCTCAGTGGTCACTGGTTACCATGGTTTCAAGGGGTCAAGCGGACACGCCCAAAAGAGGCCCTTCTATGAGTCCCAGCGGCGTTTGCAGCGCCATAAAAACAGCGGCGGACAACGGGGGAAAATAGCCGTGTATTCACTCAAACCCTGTTACAAGTCACAATATATGTTTATATGATTCAGTTCACCCAGCGAGGTGCTAGCCTTCCTCTAAATCACCCACCGCCACGGGGTGGCTGCTCACAGGGATGGGATTTGAAGTTTACGAGAGGAAAGGGCCAATCAAAATGGAAAGAAATCCACAGAGTGAAACAAAAACAGTGGATGCTCATCTAAGATCCCTAATTTAATGGAAGGGGATGAAAAAGGGTGTCCCATAAATTACAGGACAAGTGAGGCATTTGAAAGGCTCGCTAGGAATTCATAACGATCGTGCTGGTAGTGTGGGGGTAAAAACAATATTGTGAGGAAGGGGAAATTTGTTTATTGCCAAAATTAGAATAATCCGATTCAATTAATTGCAAAACAATTCAGTGGTAATAAATCAAAATATTGTATTTAAAAGTATTCAAATTGAAAAAAAATAAATCAGACATTGGGTGGTAATATTTACACGACTATCTTTTAGAATAGACGCAACATTGCAATTTTAGGAACATTAATTGATTTAAATCAGAGCACGATCACTCTAAATTCAACTATTAGTTTTGAGCTATAGCCTCTACAAAAAGTAGAAATATCAACATAAAAACAGCTATACTTACACACTCATACCTAACACTATATAACCATAATGGATTATCATGACATAACTTATACACGAATCAAATAGCAACGCTGGGACCCCCGCAGTTGTGTTGATGCGTGATCTTTGCCCACTTGGAGTCTATTAGGCAAATATATGAGGCCTGTAGGGCCGGCTTGACGTTCATAGCCATTTTATGTGCTCTTCCTGTCCGCCACTCCTCACCCTCGTGTTTACATTTCTATTGGCAGATCTTACCGCCTATTTAAAATGCATTACACGCTAATAGCGATCATGGCATCATAAAATCGCACCAAGCCTGCTGGCTGGGCCCATTCATGGGGTGGGAGGCAGTTGAGCGTTGTTTATTTCTGACAAGGCCCATGGGTACTAAGGATCCAAAGGAGCCACTGCTATAAGCTACTCTTGCCTATGCTAAAGTCTTTATACTAAGAGTCAACACACCAACACAGGACCTTATTTCAATAGTTTCCACAACTGGACACCCTCAAATCGTAGGGAGGTGTTAGAAACAACTCCATACCAGTGACTACATAGTGAGCTACAGTACATGCATCAAATAGGAGCTGCTATTTATTCAACTGGTGACTCAATACACACCACTATGAAGTCATAGCACCCAGTCGTAGGGGTCACTAACGGCACAATAGTGACATGTCTTACCTCCCATATAGTCTGACTTGCACTCCACTGTTAGAGAGGGCATTGGACTGCAGTACTCCATGCTATATATAGTAAGGCCCATGAGCCTAGGGTATGTAGGGTAGATTCACCCATATCCGACCTCATACCTATAGTCAACCACTTTCAGCAGCACATTGCTATTATTACATATCATTTTAAAAATCACCCTAAAATGACCTCACTGTACCTAAAGCGAGTCATCCATATACATTAGCCTTATGTACCCCATATCCCCTACTTTTATCAAGGAATATTACTACTGCATGTGGTTTTGTATGTGTTGTCTGCATCAACTTTATCATTTTCATATCTCTTGGACCATTGTGTGGTTACCTTTAAGTGAATCTTAGTTGACTTCAGGTGAAAATAGCTGACAGTAGAAGTTTGATGTTATCAGTTACAACCCACAACAGATGTCAATATGACACATACACACACCATTATATATTCAGATGATGGCCTATACTCTTTTGCTGTGTTATGTTTATTTTTTTAAATGTTATTTGGACAAGTAGAGGTTGAAAAAAATTCAGTTTTAGACTTTAGTCACAAAAATGCTGGACAGCAAGGCTTGGCTCATTGTGAATCTGCCCTATATGGTTACAATAGAAAGAGCACAGGTGGAATACTTTTGGGCAGAGGAGTGCACACACCAGCAGCTATGACTACGAACTATTTATTGACATAGAGGGTTATCATACCATGGCTCCTTATTGAGTCACTGTTGTGGTGGCTATTTAGTCAGCAGGAAGTACAATCACCCAGTAATGAAGCCACTTATTTAGTCACTATGGCCAAAGTCCTAAGATCACCTGGTAAGATTTGGCCCTTCTGAAGTCGTAGGGGCCTGAACCTGTGATAGAATCTATTGAAACAAGGTCCTGACCATGAAGATTACATGTTCAATGCTAAGATATTATAGGCATTTGGTTTATAAAATATACTGCCCTCATATCTATTCGATTTAGGCTAGTTAACAAAAAGAATTGGGGTTTCCTCCTGAATTTATTATGAATACAATATTTACATCGTAGCAGTGTAAGGAGGTCGGAGTTGTTTACCTTCTTGTACTGACCATACTTTAAGTTATCAACACGGATACCTAACACAGAACATAATTTTTGACATAGGTACCATCCCTACACGTGTAGTAATTTGTAACGTCTATTTTCTAGCGTCAGCTGGTCACAACAACAATTGTATTGTCACCAATCCTTCCTGAAGGCTGATGCCTTCGGAGGACAAGCTGCGTTCGACTGACCTACATCTAGTCTTCCCTGAGGCGTCTTTGCATCGCCTTGGCGCATCTAGGCCATGGCATCCTTTGGGCCGTGCATAAAATGATTTTATATAGTTTAAGGCTATAAACTGATATCACAATCACCTGTTAACTGCTATTAATGTCTTGCCTGAGGAGGTCTATTCACACCTTGCTTGTTTGACCAGTATACTGCCCGATCAGGGTCATGCCACAGAATGCGCGTTTACTTGTTGGCTAAAAGGCATCTCAGTGGTTGTTGTCTGTGTAAACTACCAGTAAAATGTGATAAAATGGACTCAATTTTCTCTAACCGTCTAATGTCATGCCTTTTCTTACTTCAGAATGTCTTTCAAACGGTAATATTGTCATCCTATATCAATCAAAACATGTACAGCCAGTCTTGAAGGTTATTTGATAGTAGGACACAGAAGACACTTTGAAATAAGTCCAAACAAACTATAATGAAACTGGGGCAAAAAGAATAACTTCTCCTTTTCTGTCCTCCTTTCTACAGAATGCACTGGCTGGTGGCAGTGCTACACGTATGCTGTGTGTGGCCCCCTGACGGTGCACCCAGGAATCAGAGATGACCTTGTACGTTAACCCCAGGAGGTAAAGTAGCAGCTGTGGCAGAGGGAGCAGGAGGCGACGAGCTGAGAATTTGGAGTGAGCTACAGAAACTTCTGGGTTATTGGAGGAGAGTGAGGACATGAGGGAGAACTCCTCCTGAATCTAGGGTCAGCCTAGGGTTGTGCTATGTTTAGTCAGAATGTTGTTGAGGCAGGAAAGGGGTTGCAGCAGGGGGATCTGATACTGTGTTTGATTGATGAATTCCCTCTCCTGATGGC
This sequence comes from Acholoe squamosa, assembly GCA_949317995.1. Taxonomy (NCBI): domain Eukaryota; kingdom Metazoa; phylum Annelida; class Polychaeta; order Phyllodocida; family Polynoidae; genus Acholoe; species Acholoe squamosa. The sequence continues at coordinate 35,889,563 of OX439048.1, read as the reverse complement.
GCCGTGGAGGACTGGTTATACAGGACAACAACCCCTTGCACCCAACAGTATAGAAGCCTAGCCTCCAACCCAATTGCGGCTATTTGCCTACCAAGGACCTGCTTGACTGTGAATAAATAAGTCCTGCTTCGGCTTGGCTATTGAACTTGAGTTACATTATTTTTCACCCCAAAGAATGAATCATTAACACAGCATGGGTTAACTGCCTGAAGTGGAAGCTGGAGTTGAGATAAGATTGATAACTTGCAAGTGGTTGAAATATTGGAAAAAGGTTCCATGTACAAATGTACACCGTACTGGGAGATAAATTTGGAGTATTGAAAAAACCCCAGATATTTTGCCTTAGGGAAAATACAATATACATTACAAAATACATGTACTGTTTCTTTTGCCCCATGCAATGTCTCCCACCTTGATTGAAGAATTAATCCTGGAACCCGTGTTTATCTGTATATAAATACCAGGCACTATTCTCATTAACATATGAATTATTCAATGCCATCCATCACAATTCCTAAAAGTAACCTGCTCTTTGGCAAAGACCCAAATATATCACCCTCTGTAATAAAACTACCATCACCTCTTCTAACCCTTCTGCCTCTACTACCTCAAAGGCCCATGAATACAGTATGACGAGGTAGTGGTAAAAACGGGGTGTACATCGATAATGTGCTTCAATCGGGCCTCATTTGTGTGTGTGGCGCGGACTGTGGGAATGCTTGAGGCCCATGCAGCAGCAGCAAGCCTTTGAACCTCACCCCCTAACCCTCTTCCTCCCCCATGGCCTTACTTCTATACCATACCCCCCCCCCCAATCTCTCCCACTCTCTCAACAAGTTAGGGTGGGGATTCTGGGGGGAGGGGTGGAGGGGAGGCACGTGATGGGGTCGCGTCGGGGTCATCTCGGTCGCGCCACCTGGTAGTGCTGAGTAGAACACAACATCAGCCAATCAGCGCATCCCTCTCTGAGATTCTACGGCTACAGTTACATCAGCTACCTTCTGCAGCTACCTCGTATGTTATCTAGAAGTCTAGAGGTGTATATGTAAGCTTAGGGCGTAGTCCCAACGAAATGTCAACAACCTAAATATCTTATAGATAAGAGATTATCAGTGATGCACTATACGGTTATTCCAAACCCTGTGAACGCATGGAATGCAAAATCATTTGCCTCAAATGGAATCGAGGCCAGCGATCGATCGACGCCGATGTAATTCGCCAAATGATGTTGACTCGGCTCAACAAGAATGGATTGGGTGGCGGCAGTGCCGCGCCGGGTGCGTGTGCGGCGCATACAGAATCGGGGAATCTAATTTGAAAGTAATATTTGGAGAACATTGTATTCAGCAGACCTACAGAGGGCCGTCGCCGTCCGAATCGATAAAAAGGGCCGGTGGTGGAGGTCCTGGGCTGTGGCTGAATAGTGGCTTCGTCTTTCAGTAGACAAAGTGCTGGGAACCCTTTTGTTGAGAGAGAAGATTTCTCCGCCGTTGATGACCACTCCAGGGCGTGCACAGAATCTTGTTGTTCGGAACCTAGTAATGAGTTCACTTGTACTGTAAAGGGGGTCGGCAGAATGGATGGCCGAATGCAGACGACGTCAGTTGTCTCACAATAAGTAGAAACAAGGCATGCACATTTCTTGTCTTATTCTTGTCAATTTCTTTCTTTCTTTTCAGATTATCTGATAGTGATGTAGTATGGAAAATGTCTAGCCAGAACATGCCCAAGTGTTGTGTCTAATCGCAACTGTTCCGACCGAAGTGAACACCACCAGAGAACGAAGTGAACACCACCAAATACACATGCAGCGACCATAATGATATGCAGAAAACTTGTAATTCCCACCCCTCATTATCATAATCATTAAAGAGGAAGAAGATAAATGTGCCTGATCTGTCAATGATGCATATTTCATTATAATATTGATTAAAATTGAGTTTGACCTACACATGATTTAATTGCGTTTAAATTGATGCCCATTGCATTTATGCTGTTATAATTGAGTTGTTATGTTCATATATTGACCCCACTCTCCACACCTTTTAAGGTTTCATCAATATGTCTGATGGCAATGCATAGAATAAAATGAGAAATAAAGAGATGAATTAATTGATAAATGATTAACAGCAGTGAATGTTCAGTTAACTCATTCAAGGTTCAAGGTCAAACAACAAAAGCCATATACACTTACACCTCAACACATACTCCCAACCATTCCGTCACTCACAGTGTGAACACTGTTTCACCACCTGGAGGACAGGACAAACAGTCTCCATGGAGGATCATCGGCACCGCATTGTAGGAAAGGCAAAAAAAAAGCTGTGTTTCCGGTAACATGGTCCAAAAAGTTGATCTCGGTAGGTCGGATTTTTTTTAAAATTTCTTTTTGGTCCAAGGTCTCATATAGTCAATTTTTGCTGGATTTTCACTGGTGGGTGTTAGAAATGTTCATATACTGCATGGGATATGAGATAATGATTGAAAAATATGTGCATACATGTCAAATAACAATTTTTGAAAGGAAGCCTCGAAAATATTGAGCTGAGGTCGGTCGGGTGACCGAAAACAAACATTTTTTTTTCTGACTAAAAGTCCGTTAAGCGTTGGTTCCACAGCCATACAATCGGTCGGAATAGCCCTAGTCCGACGATTTATAATATATCAAAATTATAGAAAAAAATCGGTCGGATTAGTGCTAATCCGACCAATTTAGGTCTGTGGAACCAGCGCTTTACTCTGAACATGGATCCGCCAAAACTGTATAACATCAAATGGGATATGAGGAGCTCAATCAATGAGGCAGTTATTTGCAGCTGATCTTCAATACATTGGTTACATAAATGTATACATATGTAAAGGTTAATTGGATTAACGAGTCTGGAAATTATATTTTATATGTTGTGCACTAAAAAAAACTTACATGCCCCTTGAAATAAGATGCTGTCTGTCCGTCTCTTGACACCAGTTTAAAAAGTTGAGCAACTTGCCGTTGGCGTGTCTAGTGTACACCAGTCCCTGTCATGACAAGTACCTTACATGAAAGATTCAATTAAGGTAACTGAAGTGAAATGAGGAGATAATTCTCAAAATGATATATATATATATATATATATATATATATATATATATATAAATATATATATATATATAAATATATATACAAAACCTATATATATATATATATATATATATAGGTTTTGTATATATATATTATATATATATATATATATATATATATATATATATATATATATATACAAAAACTTTCGCAACCACACCTCACCATTTCTCTCCATGCATGATCTGTGCGATTTCTTGTAATTTGATTTCAAACGAAAGGTTACACATCAGCTCCCAAATATTCCCCTTTAGCACACACTTCTTACATTTGTGCTTTGATTCCCAAAAGTAGGTATCGTTTCCTCCATAACCGCCATAAATGTTCATCAATAATCCACCCACTAATAGGTGCACACGTGTAGATGAAAGGGAATTGGCTTCTCAAGGGACAGCGGAGGTAAGGTGGCAGTGGATGGGCATCCTCTACTCCCTGTCTTACACCAGTCACCCCCCCCCCCCCTCCCCCTACATAGGTAAATCCTCACGAGCCTGGCCAAAACTATCTATAGATACACTTCACTTTTACAATCGCTCTATGAAATTGCTCTATGGATATAAGATATAGTATGGATTAGTCAGGGGGTTTCAGAATCGACACTTTGCCAGGGTCTGCCACTTGCCACTTGCCCCCCGACCCCCTGAAATTGGGCCGGACTCGGGGCCAGACTACATGTATGACTCTTAACTATAGGAAACCCGAAAACCCGCTTGTGCCCCCCCCCCATGACCAAATTATCTTGGCTGTGCTCCCCCCCCCCAGACCACCACTTTTGGATCCGCCCCTGATTAACATACATCAAAGAATTAAGGCCTACTCAAAACATGTTTTTTCGCTCAAGCGTTTGCCCAATATGCGAGACTCTACCAAAAGGAGTCGACATTCCTCATGTGCGCCTTCCATACCCTGGAGGCTGAAGAGGCAGTGCCCTGCAGCTCCTGGAGGAGAAGACAGACGAGCGGTCCAACTCCTTCTGACTGGACCAGTCAATAAATCCCCCACACAACCAGTGGGTCACGTCTGACAAATGACCTGCTCTAAGTGAGTTTCTCCATTTCCATCAGCTCACAACTGCTCGCCTCCTTCTGTCTGTAGGCTGGCCAGAGATGCATTGTCTCCCTCCTGTTTTTGACGTAGGAAGAATTGCTCTGCTGATTGAATAGTGGGTCTGCACGTGCAGATACCTGCCCAGAACAGAGAATGCTTCATACTGGAGGGAGGCCCTGGTTTAAGCGTGCTGGAACTCCTTAATCACTTTGAAAGTAACTTTAGAGTTGGTTGAACTTGAGTTAACTTAAAAGTGAACTAAGTGTCAACATATCCCTTGAAAACCAGGTATATTAAGTGTGATGGTACTTTCAAACATGATGTATTCGACAAGTCCCTCTGTCCCCTGTGTGCCATCTTTTGCCATCAGTCTTCCCGAATCCCTGTGTCATTTCCAGGGGATTTCTGGATCTCTATAATTGCTACCAATTTGGTGTATGCTAAGTATCTACATGTATAATATTAACCATCATCTCAGGCAAGAAAAATTACAGTCACAGGCTTGGTACTTCCTACGGTATTTTTTTTTTTATTCAACCAAAATCTTCGCTATTTCTGAACACACAATATTTTATCAGCCTAAGTATACTACCGGGTACTTTTCCTAATCATAACCACCTAGGCCTAGGGAAGTGGAAAAACTATTGATTGCGCTGTGAGAGAAAACCGCAGCATGGAGTGAGCAAAAATCAGAAATTGCTTCTGGGAGAAGTAGATTCCCTCTAGCCTGGCATATAGCGTAAGTAGTAGTATAGTTAGGGGCAAATGGGGGTTTGGTGCAGGCGATATGGTAAGGAAATGTCAGGCTCGCTGCTTACAGTAGGGCTAAATGTCAGCACGCCTTGCCCACCCACCACAGGGATCACCGTGGGGGTCATCCACAAAGGCCAAGATCTCAGGTACACTTTTGTGGGGGCGGTTGGGACCCCTCAGTAATGCGCCCCGCATACCATAGGGGATGATAGGCGCCACACGGCCTAACGACCGCCTATCTGTTAATGCCCGCAGCCTGAGAGTATAGGGCAAACGTAACCGGGCGGCCGCCAGGGAGAAATATCACCCGGCCACAACGAGCGTTTGAGGACCTGGAGAGAAAGATTAAGCACTGATTCAGCAGGGTGAGGATTAGCACGCCGCCCACGTCAATCATGTCCGCATAGGGGCGTGGCCTACTCCTCACGTGACCAAATCCACGCGTTTTCCGCCTGGCTTAACGGGCCGTGGTTCATTATTACTAAGTGCATCGGGTGAGCACTGCGTCGCCATGGAGCCATTTGCAGGCGCATGATTTGACTTTTCACCCAAAGGATTAACGTTGGTCAAGGCTTTGCACCTTGGGCAGCCCATGACGCCAGTATTTACTCTAAGACAATGAAGTTCTATTATCCCCAGAGGTCAAGGTGCACGTTGTCCTGACCCCATGCCCCAGGATTTGAACCACAGTGCCTCCTGTGGACAAAAACCCACTCAACTTTCATTAAAAACAGCTTCCTCAATCCTGATCCTCTAGAGATAGCCATGTAAACATTATCTTTGTGGGAGATAGAAAGGGAGATCAACTCTAATTAAAGTGACCTGTCACCGTTTCCCCCCTTCTGCACATTCCAACTGACTCCATTCCTGTTTAACCCACGTCACATATCTGGTTCAATTATTTCTGATTTATTGGCCTTTGTATTGTGAGTCTGGTCTAAGTATTTTGAAAGCTCTGACAATAAAAGAAAGTCTTGATGATAAAGACGAACCCACTTTCATTAAGGATATATAGAAAGGACATTTAATAATATTAAATGGCTAAGCTGGGTTACTCTATTCTTTACGGATAATTGGAGGAGATAATCGATCGGTGTCTTGTGGACTATATTGTTCCGTAAATTGCTTTTCTATGTCGTAGCAGAAAAGTCCTTTAGATAAGGACCCACATTGATAGATGGAGGCATCTACTCGAGTTCAATTCCAACCTAAGTGGGCCTTTCTGGGAAGATTAAATTATAATACGCCTGCCTCATACCCAGCCTAAGCCCCTCCATAAAAAATACAATCCTTGTCGATGGGAAAATGTACTCTCAGGATGAAGGCAAGATCGTGAACCAAATACCAAGTGATGGGACTAAGGGGTAAGGGTGTATTTGTATACACCACTTTCTCTTGGGCAAATGGAGCCCTGAGATTATGTGACTGTGATAAACGTAGCACGCCCTACCAGAGGATTAAGTCCAAAAAAGCACTGGGATTAGGGGCCGATTTATGATGACGGATTTGTATTGAGTAATGTATATTTCTACGAGTGCTAAATCTTGGGTAAGACGATGGGAGAGGCGCGTTGTCATGGCAAGATGGGTAACAAAGGCAGCCCGGATGGAGACTATTACCGGTAAATCTGTAGGACTGTGTCCAAGGCTTGTCCAATTTTTGTCTCTGATCAAGTCGCCTTTGCCACTTCAATTGATCTAACTCATGAATCAACGCTCACAGGGAATGAAATTATAAAAGGTTGAGCGTTACACTGCAAGATAATGTTCTAAAAGTGACGTATATTTCGATCATTTTATTCCATGAACGTGAGGCTCTTACTGGCTTCCCTTGATTGATTGAGGTCCGGGTTCTTGTCAATGATTGGTCGAGAGAGCAGACAGTCTCAGGTGATAAATAATGCCTTGGCTTTGTCCCCTCACCCCTGTCTCACCCCTTCATCGTGCATCTGTTTTCCCAAGACTGGTCATCTCTGGTGATTGATTTATTTCTCACCTGTCGAGACACCTTGACCCTTCTTCTCATACCTTCTCACGTTCATCTTTCTCTCACACTTGTCCAAAGTCTGACAAAAGAAACTAAATATTCATAACCTAGTTGACTATCCATTCACCCAGGACAGTTTTTCATGCAACCCCTATTAGTTTTATTTTCCAGGATGGTTCTCAGTTTGCTCCTTCAAGGATATTTTTTAACCAAATTAACTTAGTCCAGTGTTAATCATTCATGCCGTTTTTCACGCCTTACTAGCGTTGATAAAAACGAAAAGCACAAATGAAGTCTTCAAATGTGCGTTTTATAAGAGGATGGACGTTATTGATTGCATCTTGCTAAGGGAGTAATTGTGGCAGGAAGGAAACTTACAGAAAACAAAGCAGGAAAAAAATGCACGCTATGGATTTTTCGTGTCATTTATTTTCGACCTGCTGTACCCACCTAAAATGCTTCTTAAAACAAAAACTGGAGCTAAATGTATTTCCACTCTTGGTAAAGGATGAGTTTCCAAATCGCTGTGTTTTTACAGGGCGGAATCTCTGTAATCAGCGGACTTTTTCTGCTGTTGTTGGCCTCTCCCACAGACAAAGGATGTAGTAGCCCGCCTGCATATAAACTACCATTAATTAAGTTAGCAATTAACAAGTTGAGACGGCGCGGGATCCGGTGCACCTGCGTGGATCTGAGCTGCACAACATGCTGGCAGCCTAGGGGGGGGGGGCTTAATGGCAGACTGTGGCAAAACTCTCCAGAGTGAAATTAGAAAAGTCTCCAGCAAGGACAGAGGCTGGTGAGGAAGCGAGGGGGCCTTGTTAAGTAATGTAGGAACGACCCTCGCTTGCCACTCATTCAGGGCTTAATTTGATCTCCTGTCCTGCATGTTTCATACTATGCAGATGAGGCTTTGGGAACTGACTTTGGCAGATCCCCTGTTGGATCCTCTAGAAAGTGGCAGTGAACGCCAGACAAGGGAGGCATGCATGCAGAATCCCAAAGCCTCCCCCACCCCTCCATCTCACACCTCCTCCATTCACCCCCACGAAGAAGCGCCGTTAAATCAGGGGACATCTCAGCAAGGCTGTAAATCTGCCAGTTTTCCGGGTCGCGATCTTGTTGTCCAAGCTGGAGAACTCCCTGGAGATCGGGGGCCTTGTTTGGCCATTCCTCCCCTCTCCTCCACCCACGCCCTCCCACTTCCCTCTCCCTTGCAAACCCACACTCACTGGCCCCAGCACATCTCCTTCCACTAGACTACTTCCTCCAAAAAACTCCTCCTCCAGCCACTTTACTCAAGCACCACACCCCCTCCCTCCGTCACTGCGTTCAGAAAGTTTTTCTTTGTGCCTCTACAACCTAGCATCCAAAGCTACTCATGTGTATGGAGGCACTCTACTAAACTTCCACAACTACTCCCCGATCACACGTACCTTCTTTTGTCTCGTAAATTCCTTCTACTCCAGATCGCCCCTCCAGTGAACGAATACTCCATGGTCCTTCACTCCAGTGTGTCCCTATGTGGTCAGTAGGTGGTTAGTGCTATTGAGAACCTCCAGTGAGCAGGGTGATAACCGGAGGGCTGTTAGACACACACTACCGTCGAATATCAGTTCACACTGCATGCCTAGTACCTTCTTCATTGTTCAGTATCTACTAGACGCTGTCTGTCTAGCAAGGTAACTGGGGGGTGGGGGAGAAAACCGTTGTCACTCTAGCCATGGCTAGTTCCCTGCTGAGCCAATGTCCCTTTTTATGTCTTCCCTCTAGGCTGCTACTGTACCCGCCCCCTCTAAAGCCAGCCTATATCCAACACTGTCCTGGTAAGTTCCTGTAATTCAGGTCGAGAACGAATCTTCATTGGTCAGCAAAGGCTTTTCGGCGAGACGAGACCCAAAAGAGCAGGTTTGATGGGGGGGGGGGTGGTCTTCAAGGGCGGTTAATAGCCATCCTCAAGTGTCTATGTTTATAATAGGCATCCGCCCTGCCCGCGTTCATTCCAGTCTCTGGCGCCGGGCAGAGGGCTAGCTTTTGTACTGTCTGAAAGTTACAAATATCTCCCCGTTCTCCTGCTGTCCATGTTGGTGTCAGAAGCAGGCAGATACCCTTGATTAACGGTTCCCTAATACTGGAGGCCCAGTCAAAACGCTGGCTCCATCCAGGTTGTGGGCTGGAGCAAACTATCCCCTCTGCTCCCTGTCAAAAGGACTGCGTCCCGCAAATATTTCATTGACTCAGGTCCACCCTTTTTTTTGTCCCCGCTCACAAACACAACAACCACAGCAAAAATAAAAAATCAACGAAAAGAGGTCGAACTGGGAACGGCCTCGTGCTCGTTTGACACACACAGAATGTTTTCAAACTGTCCTCTTTCTTCGTTCCTTTTTTCTTTCTCATTTCCCTCTGAAATACCTTCATTGCAGCTATAATAAGTTGGCATGAGATGGATACTGTGATTTTTACGAATAATCTTGTAAACATTCTAATTCGGATGGGGGGGGGGCAGTATGTGACTGTCATACACTCATAAATATTGAAATTGGGGCGATAGAACCGCAGCAAACAGAGAAGCCAATTCTGGGTCATTCCCATACACACCACCAACAAGTTGGGTGATAATAGGGGCACAATCAGACGCTTGGCTCAGAGAGGACGAGTTTCTATTTCACATCCTCATGCCAAAAATGAGGGCTTAGTCGGTGACCGCAGGATCGATAGCCTCATTTAAAGCACGATTTAACGTCAACTAAAGGGTGTAAGAAGTAACAAAGGAATATGTTAATGAGTGATTGGCGGTCGAGTCCCTATGGACCCCACTCACTGTCAACTGGGACCGACAGCGCTTGACAGATATTCTTCATTATTAGGGGCTCAGGGAAAGTAGCCTCGGGGCAAAAATATAAATAAGAAATTTGCCTCCAGATCCCATGTCTAGTAACCAGTGAGGAGTGACTCACTACGCATGAGCAACTCATCTGTGGACGCTGAGTTGTCTGAGCTACTCTCTGATCATTTGGGGTTTCTGCGTCGTCAAGGCAACGAGATCTATGGCTCCTCCAGCTCATTAGAGCGGAAATTTCGTCGTTTGGACAAACAAGACTAGGTCGTTGGAGAAATGAGTTCCGGGCACGCGGGATCCAGTCGCTAATGACTTTATAGTGGGGACAAGGGAGGGGTGTAGTCCAGGGAATACGCCACACACAAGTGGATTAGATGGACTTTGCTTCAACACTTTAACATATGAGATTTCCTGTGATCTGATATGTGCGTCAGCACCTGCAATATCTATTAGGTGTGTGGGTGATTTAAGGGAGTAAGGAAGCCATGTACAAATCATTATACTGTCAAAAACATGTGTTACCGGTAGGCTTCTTGTAAAATGTGCCTATGTAATTTCTTTTGGAGATTCTCCTGACCTTTTGAGGCGATAAACATGTAGCTGAGAGTGACGTGTGAAAGTGTCAATTTAGTTCCAAAAATACTTTTCCTCTCGAATATTCTCATTTTGTCCCAGAAAGAAACAATTCAAGTTTATGAATACTCAAAAACGAATCAACATTAATGCACTTGTACATGTTTCCTACGCTTTACTCAAAAGAAAATTCCACGATGTGTTTTGGATGACAGAATAGACACACCTGTCAACAAAATTACCCCTATAAATTCCATCAGCTCATAATAGAATAACATAAGTATAACAGCTGTAGAGATTAAGACATCTTATCCTAAAATCTCTTCTTTATGTTTTTTTTTTATTTCATATCAATTTCAATGTATATATAGACGACATCTGGCGAGCATCATGATTATTCATAGCTTAATAGCCGTACATCTGATCCGACTTCAGAATGATGTATCTCTGCCCTGTGATCCAGCTTGTAACTTGTCAACATAAACTAACATCGTCATGGAGATATGCACTATAAACCAAAAGTGTATAGATTTTTGTTATGCTGGTCGTTTTGTTCAATAGTATGCATGGCGCCTAAACGGCAGTCTCGGGTGTTGAAGGTAAAATAAACACGTCAAAACATCATAATTATTGCACATTGATTACACAAGTATTTTGATTTAAGGGGACACTTTTTTGTCGGTTATACGGGTAATATGCGTTTGGACACAGTTAGGATTTTGGCTATGACACTGATATCCCATGCTTGGCCCAATATAGGCCGACATTGGCCCAATATAAGCCGACATTGGCCCAATGTATCCTTGCTACCTGGGATAAGTTGACAAGAGTAGAGTTATGCTGGCTGACACAGGTGCTTCAGGAAATACACACTGTTCATTTTCTTCTCCATTTTGAGTAATTTTTATTTTTTAGTTCATTGGAATATGGAGCTCAGATAGAAAGCTACAAGTGGGTTCCCTCTCATTTTACCTTTTGTATAAATATAAAGGACAGAGGATTCCAATGAGGCACTATACGGCTTCTCGGGGACAGTTGATAATTTGTCATTTGCAACGCTGTTTGCTTTCTTTTTCAACGAATACACTTCAATATGTAGTTGAATGGTGGTATGTAATTTGAGAAACATTTTCGATTGCAAATTCCATGTATCAACTCTGAGAGCCTCATTTACCAAATTGAATTGTATCAAAGTATAAAGCGATAAGACTTTTTTTTCTCAATGACATGGACACTTTTGATGTCTTGTAACAGAGGTCTATTCTAGGGGTTGGTATGGGGAAGAGAGCTGGAGGGGAAGGTGTGTAACATGTAGGGTAGTAGTGGTCAGTGGGGGTTACCATGGGGATCAGGGTATGTGTTTTGGATTACATGCTAAAGCCTGGAGGGAGGGGGTATGATACATGCTGGTAGGGAGTGGTGTATGGAGAGGGGTGGTGTGCTGGAGCCTGGAGGGGGAAGGTAGAGGGGTGTAGAGTGGTCATCACCATATATGGGTATGGGGTTACATGGAGTGGGGGAGGGGTAGTATGACCAGTACACTGTATGTTAATTGGTAATTGGAATGCTTGCATGTGATTGGTTAATGATTATATGTACCAGATATATACATGTGAACTGTTGAGAAATAAATCAGAGCTATACTACACTTGGTCTTGGAGTTATCTCTTCCTGGTTTACACTGGACACCACCGGATTCGGGACTAGTTAGCTCTCTGAATCAGGAGGAGATCTCCAGAGTAATGGGCTAAGTGGACAATGATTCAGTAAGATCAGTGGTAAGATGGAGGATGCTGAGGACGAGGAGGATGGCAGAGAAGGGTGGAGCCCACTGTAATGTGGTGATAGAGTACCAACATATGTATGCTTGTCGTGATGACCCCATGCAATAATCAAGGAGGACTGTAGAGATGTGGGTGTTGATGGAATATCAAATGGAGAGATGCTGATCATCAGAATCTCATGGATCAGAAATCATTGGGTTTGCTGCATTGTCTTCATATCAAGGAGAAGAAGATGTGTGCGGTGAGAGCTGGCGTGATACATTTGTACTAGTCTGATAGTCAGCATTGTCTTCATATCAAGGAGAGGACGATGTGTGCGGTGAGGGCTGGCGTGATACATTTGTACTAGTCTGATAGTCAGCATTGTCTTCATATCAAGGAGAGGACGATGTGTGCGGTGAGGGCTGGCGTGATACATTTGTACTGGTCTGATAGTCAGCATTGTCTTCATATCAAGGAGAGGACGATGTGTGCGTGAGGGCTGGCGTGATACATTTGTACTGGTCTGATAGTCTTCATTGTCGTGTTATCAAGGAGAGGACGACGTATCCACGGGGATGGCGTGATGCTGAGGACATATGGAACTGGAGCTAGCGGGTGACTTAGGAGTGATATCTCAATTTGATCTGGGAGGTAGTTATCATAAGCAAGGACACTATGGACAAACAGGAACATTCGGCATTTAAGATTGCAATAGGTATGAGGGGGTATGAACTCACTGATATCTGAAAGACCCATGAACTCATTCTAAACAGGGGTTACCGTTCAGGTTAATACTGTTGTGTGATCATGAAATTATCAATGTTTTTTCTTTAAGGGAAGAATCCATAATACATAAGAAAACATTTATTTTAGGCCTATATTGATATAGGTATGGATCCTGTACAAATCTGGGATAACATTCACATGTCTTCACATGTGAGGGGCTTACCAGTATCTTTTTGCATGTGTATATATGCAGGTTGTATTTCCTCATCATTGAGAATCTGGTGCTGTATCAATGAACATGTACATGTTACTGGGTATGTATTACATGTGTAGATCGTTATTTCCTTTTATATTAATGTGTATTTCTATGTATCATGTTAATGCAGTTTGTACTGTATTGAGGTCCAGTCAGGGATCAGAGAGAAAAGGGGCGTGGCAGGTTAGGGTGACGGTATTTATGGTCACCTTAGGTACACGGACAGGAGGGAGTGGGGAGGTAACGACCAAGCAGAATGGATAGCGTTGGTACGGAGTAATGTGGGTGGTAAGGGTATTAATTGGACATAATATTATGAGGGGGGTACACCTGGAGGAGTGACAGAGCACTAACGACCAAGCAGGATGGATAGCGTGGGTACGGGAATAGCGAGGGTATATGCAATTAGGGTGTCAACTAAACGTATATATACAGGGGTGGGTAAAAGTGGTTAATCCTCTCTTTGAAGTATTGGTAGGGCGAGCTTCAGATAGAACTAGACGTAGCATGTTAATAGTTTATGTGCCAGGGGTATAGCAGTATCAGAACACCCCATCAGGTAAACAATACCTTGGGGATTGGGGTGTTGTATTCGGAATTGCATTAGGTGAGTTTGTTTTATTGGTTTAAGGGGGGTATAGAAGGCTTTTAAAAGATCAATTGTGCTAGCAAATGGGTAGGAAGGTGTGAGAAAATAGGTGGATGTGAAAAGGGGGTGTGAATGAACGTGACGGGGTCGGTGGTCAAGCGGACTGGGGTAGCGTCTGGAGGTCGGAAAAAGAGGACGGGGCAAGTTGGGTAGCAGCATCATTGGTGTGCGCATGGGGACATAGAGAAAAAAAGCGATGATGGAGGGGATAAAAATGTGGGCTGGATAAAATGTGGGAGAAGGGGGAGCAGGGTAGGTAGTAGTATATGAGACAGTGGATTATGGAAAATGGGGAGTAAAGTAGAGAGTGGGAAAGGTGTGAGTGTTAATTACTTAGGAGGTTAGAATCATGACAGAATGTCTTTATTGCTGCTGTGTGCGCAATAGGAGGTTAGGATCATGACAGAATACCTTTATTGCTGCTGTGTGCGCAATCGGAGGTTAGAATCATGACAGAATACCTTTATTGCTGCTGTGTGCGCAATAGGAGGTTAGAATCATGATCGAATACCCTTATTGCTGCTGTGTGCGCAATAGGAGGTTAGAATCATGAGAGAATACCTTTATTGCTGCTGTGTGAGCAATAGGAGGTTAGAATCATGATAGAATACCTTTATTGCTGCTGTGTGCGCAATAGGAGGTTAGAATCATGACAGAATACCTTTATTGCTGCTGTGTGCGCAATAGGAGGTTAGAATCATGATCGAATACCCTTATTGCTGCTGTGTGCGCAATAGGAGGTTAGAATCATGACAGAATACCTTTATTGCTGCTGTGTGAGCAATAGGAGGTTAGAATCATGATAGAATACCTTTATTGCTGCTGTGTGCACAATAGGAGGTTAGAATCATGACAGAATACCTTTATTGCTGCTCTGTGCGCAATAGGAGGTTAGAATAATGATAGAATACAATAGGGGCTTTTATTAAGACTACATGCAATTAATTAGGTTTTTTTCTGTTCAGGTATTGGGAGATATTTGGAGGGGAAGGGGGTCATCATAGATGATCCATCTCTATAATTATCACCTTATGATACCCAAATCAAAAATCAAAATTTTGAATTTCATTTATCTGAGTCATTCATTGTGCTGGGATAGTGCTCAGATTATCAATGAAATGACAGTTATGGATAACAGAAATGATATTCACCAGGATTGTCTGCCATATTGGTGAGGGGGGGGCATAGAGTCATGCGTTTGGAAAGGGATTGGGTAGGGGAGGCTAAGGCCACCCCCTGCCAAGCGGTATTGGATAGAGCTACTCCCATTAACACTGAGGGTGAATTAATCACCCCGTTGGTTATGAGTAGAACTATTCAATACACCTGGGAATGAATACAGTTGATAATTATATAAGAGGTTCTGTGTGGTCTGAGGTTCTGTGTGGTTGGAGGTTCTATGTGGTCAGAGGTTCTGTGTGGTCGGAGGTTCTGTGTGGTTGGAGGTTCTGTGTGGTCGGAGGTTCTATGTGGTCGGAGGTTCTATGTGGTCGGAGGTTCTATGTGGTCGGAGTCACTATGTGGTAATACTGGATTGTATAGTGCGGTGTGCCGTGGATAATGTATGGAACACTGCAGGTGACTATATAGTGTGGTGTGCGGTAAATATATGAAACACTGCACATGATTGTATTGTGTGGGTGTGATAGATATGGAACACTGTGATTATTGTAATGTGTGGTCTGCAACATTTAAGACTAAATAAGTTGATATTATATATTATTGGGGACAATAATATCCTTCATATTCATGAAGACTTGGAGGGAGAGGTGTGTAACAGAGGTCTATTCTAGGGGTTGGTATGGGGAAGAGAGCTGGAGGGGAAGGTGTGTAACATGTAGGGTAGTAGTGGTCAGTGGGGGTTACCATGGGGATCAGGGTATGTGTTTTGGATTACATGCTAAAGCCTGGAGGGAGGGGGTATGATACATGCTGGTAGGGAGTGGTGTATGGAGAGGGGTGGTGTGCTGGAGCCTGGAGGGGGAAGGTAGAGGGGTGTAGAGTGGTCATCACCATATATGGGTATGGGGTTACATGGAGTGGGGGAGGGGTAGTATGACCAGTACACTGTATGTTAATTGGTAATTGGAATGCTTGCATGTGATTGGTTAATGATTATATGTACCAGATATATACATGTGAACTGTTGAGAAATAAATCAGAGCTATACTACACTTGGTCTTGGAGTTATCTCTTCCTGGTTTACAGTCTGACTGCATGCATGAGCCTCATCCTAGGATCGAACACACTGGCAGAAAATCAGCAAGACAATTACAAGTTATTTTATGAACAAAAATAAGGACTCACCAAAGGGGGATTTCATCCAGGGGTAGATGACAAAGTTGCTGCCCTGTCTCTGTTCGCCTTCCTTACTGGAGGAAGCCCCACATGTCATGACCTCGTCAGCACTGCCCGGCGACCCGTCCAGACGTTCCGGTGAGCCTCCTGCCTCCTCTCGCCCCACCCCGGAGGAGACCGAGGGCAGAATTCGAGAGGAACTGTCCTGGGACCCTGGATGGCTTCCACCTCCACCTCCTCCACCCCCTCCTCCTCCACGGTGGTCGCTGGAGGTGGGTGAACCGGAGCTATTGCTGATTGAGGTAGTAGCTGCTTTTGTGTTGTTGTTTAAGTTGTTGGTATTTTTTCTGGCGGCGAGAGATGATCCCAGTCCCGAGGATGAAGAGTAGTCAGTGGGAGGGGAGAGTGGTCTGGAGGAAGCTGTAGAGGCCGCCTGGAGACGAGGGCGGTCAGCTACAGCCGTGCTGCTGCGGAAGGCGACGGATTCTGAGCGGCCGGAGGACGACGAGGCCGGTGAGGAGGGCGGCAGGACCCCACCGCTACCCGTCCCGAAGGCGGCCAGTCCCGGTGGCTGCTGACGACCCGCGCTGAGGGTATCGGTGTAGGCCGGGGACCGTGGAGAGGTGCTCGGCGAGGTGCTCGTCAGATGACCAGCAATGTGATTCACATCCACCCTTTCAAAATGTGGGAATCGTGGGTACCCACCTGAAATTTCTCCAGTGTCCGTGCCAAGGCCTGGAGACGGGCCAGGGGAAGATATGGGCGGTGAAACTGTGGAGAAATCAGTAGGACTATGGGCCCCACCAGCCGTGGAGTAGTCGTGTACTAAACCATTACTCTGGTGACTTCTATACACTCCTCCAGGGTGTGGGCTATGGTCCAGGTAGGCTGGTTGTCTCAGGTACGCATCACTACGGAAGTAGGAACTCATCTTCTAAATTTATCCTCCAGCTCTTAAGTGTAAAATTTTAAACTTTGACAGGGAAAAGGGTATCTTATTATTAACACAGCCTATCCCAAAAGAATTAACCTGTATGATTCCAGAAGTCCCTTGTCAGTATAATGTACCATGTATTAGGTCAATATACTGTCCCTAGAACCGGGTTCCTCCAGCTTAAACGCCGGCTCCTCCTCCAGTTTACCGGCCTCCAACCACTTAGCGACCGCCGCCCTGCTGCCTCCAAGCCTCACAACTACATGAACTGAAACACATGAAAAACAGAGAATAACCATTAGAATTAGTCTCCAGAACGAACTACTTTTTTGTCTCACACAGAACTCAATTTATCTTACCATTAGGGAGCACGCGTCGACACGCGCATCATGTGAAAAATAAATGAGTGTGGAACCCTAATCACCGCGACACATGTAGGTCACAAGAAACTGAAAGCTTACTTCCTCCAGAGAGTCTCAACTATTTTTCTTTATCTAGCAGCAGATCATCAGGATGATTTATTATTGGGACACACAAGATAAGCGTCGAGTTATGATGCAAGAACCTAATCTAGCACTCCTTTAGTACGCTCTGAAATATTTTGTATGCTATATAACATTTACATAACAACTAGTGCGTGTCCCTGACTTATGGCGCGGGTCGGAATACAGTTTGTTTTATTCTGTTCTGTTTTTCGATTTCCCCCCCGCTGTCATCAGTGTCTTAACACAAAACACCATCTAAGAGATATCTAGCTGACCTATATCTAATGTAGCAATGGTCCACCACCCCCATCCCCTGCTACCCGCCACACAAGGATGCTATAGGGCAGGAAGGAATGGGGTCGGTTTTGAGAGAGGTCGGTTTTATTGCCGAATGGCTGCAGTAAATCAGAAGGCCAGACGGCCGCGGGCGGGAAGCTTTGAAAAAAAAGTGTGAATCCAGTGCGACTTGGCTGCTAGACTATCTCACTTGACCCTTGGCCGAGATGAGAGTAAATTTACACCTAGGTTCTAATCTACTCACGAAGTGCGAGAGAGGTCTATATATATGGAACATGTGGTCGGTTAGATGTGGTCTGAACATTTATTTGTAACAGGTGGGGTTCCATGCTGTATACAAACATAGATGAGGGATAATACATTTGAATTGTTTGTTGTTGTTTTGTTGTTGTTTTTGTATGTAAATATTGGTATATCAAAACGTTGGAGAGTAAAAGTTCGATAATTATTTTAACACTGGTTTTATAAGAGACATAGAGAGAGAGAGAGAGAGAGAGAGAGAGAGAGAGAGAGAGAGAGAGAGAGAGAGAGAGAGAGAGAGAGAGACTGTTGTTTTATCTAGGCCCCATATTGCTCATTGTCTGTCCGATTTACAAGCCTTTAGAATTAAAATGTAGCCCAGAAAAACACGTTTTATTCTATTTGAAGGGGGGGGGGGTCTCCTGTGCCGCGGAGCGTATCGAAGTAAAAAAGAAAAGAAAAGATTAGGCATTTAGGGAAAGTGTCACAATATCAGCATTTTCCTCAGGCAAAAAAAAAAAAAAAAAAGTTGTGTTTCCAGTAACATGCCTTAAATATCTAGGGTCGGCAGGTCGGATTTTTTTTTTTTTATTTTGTACAGAAATGTATGGGCAGACATGTTGGATTCTATGATTTTACAGTAGAGTTATGAAAAACCACATGGAATGTGAAGCTTGTGTAAAAAATATGAATAAATGTTATGAACTGTATACCAATAGATAAAGATCTAGATAAGCTCCACGAAAAACTGATGAAAAAATATGAAAATCACGGGAAAATGCCTAAAAATTGCCAAAAATGTTAAAATATCACAAAATAAAAAAAAAATAAAAACATCTGCTAGCCATATTATCATTATCTATATATGCGTCTGTATCCAGGCTGCCATTTCAGGAGTTTTTCCTCATCTATGGCCGAGTAATACTCTATATTTCCAAGCCAAAAAATGCCCGAACAGTTTTATTACTCGCCTCTAGCATGGGTACTAGCACAATGTGCTAGGTTCCTCATGGCTGGTCGTTGATCTCCACATTTCTCCCTTTCATTCCCTCTGCTGTCCCAACACAGCCATTACTGTCTTCCAAATCTAGGGCGCCGCCATTATGACCCACTTACTGTTTTTTATCTGATAATAACACGAGGACATTGGGGGCGCGTAGACCTGGTTTAGCGACAAGGCCTATCTGACCCAACAATAAAACGGATGGAAAAAGAGAAAGAGATATATGGGTCGCAGGTACATGGTCCCCTTACTCTCAACATGTACTCAATGACTCTGAGGTCATCATCTAGGGCTCCTCGAGTAGCACTTTAGGTAGAATTGGAAAATATATAAAGGGAGATTGCCTTTCATGTGCAGTAATGGATAGTGTTGTCTGGGTTTTCTTGACTCTAGCTTGTACTTAAAGAGCCTATGGTGACAGGGACGGTATGGGACAAGTTGTACTATATTACACACTTGATTCTTTATATGTTTGTCTTTTTACTGCCGTTCCGATTTTCCTCTAGACGTGTGCATGTAAAGATTTTGTTTTTGTTTTAAATGTTTCGAAGCACATTGAATCTAATGTTACAAATATTATTTAATTCTTGGGCATCGCTGATTATCAGACCTTTCCAGTATAGAATATTTCCAGTCACTGATATTTAAAGAAAAAAAAACAGCTATTGTCGCACACTATAGTTTTTATTCAAGAATCCGATTTTCATCCAATTTCTTGGGAAGAATGGTCTCCATGCAGCTTAGGAAAGTTGGGAGGGGGCAAGGGGGTCTGCCCTTCCCCCATGACCCCTGCCCCCCCCCCGCCACTAAAATTTGCTTCGTATACATACTGCCATGGGCAATAATGGCACGCTCATTTGGCACAACATGCGAACTTCCACTGCTCCTGTAGTGTGTATAGTATTTATTTGTTATATGGAAGACGGATTAAGGCCGTATATAGCAAGGGTGTTGGGGGCAAATAAAGCAAAGGAACAACAACAGGCCCACCTCACCATAGATCAGAAGGGGCCTTTATTCATCTAGGCTGGCGATGTTTACCCTTTGCAGGGGGATATGAAAACGTATTTGCCAGGACAGAAAGATGGCATCCAACACAACTCCCCTTCGGCCGGGTGCTGACGGGGACAAATCTTTCCCTGCCCTGTTTGTTGTTTTTCCACGTTTTCTTCTAATCCCACCTTTCTTAAGCCCATGGCTGAGACTGATTACTAAGCCAGGCTGGTTGGGTGGTAAAGGAGCCGGGTGTGGGGGTATCGTGAGGAGCCTACCGGGCTATAGGCCGAGAGGGACCGGCGCAGAGGAGACGACCCGGCCTCTGGGTATAGTAGGAAGGGGAGGTGGTACAGGCTCCAGGAGGATGGATGCAGTCGGCGATTTGGTATGAAATATACCGCCTTTATTCATGCCTCACTCATATCGATAACTGAGCGCAAATATGATTTGCTCGTAGAGGATTTACCACGAATTGGAGATATGTTAGTTCCGCAGGTGTGGCTCGAGCTGCTCAGGGCATTTGTCAAACGCCTCCAGTGTCATTTATTTACCAACCCCCACTATCCTTCCACTCCCGCCCGCCCTTCTCTCCTCATCCCTTGTGCCCTTTTCTTTGTTGCGCAGTCTTGTGGAATGCAGACAAAGAGGGCTAGGCAGCCCCCGATCCGCGCCAAATGAATTTATGAGGAGTCGAGGCGGGAAATATCCCCAGGAAAATAAGATGTTCATTATTGATAAAGACGATTCATTTATGCCTCCAGCCTCGTCTCGATTCATAGCACGTTAATGGAAGGATTTAACACTGCGTGTATCAGTTGGGGCACTTCGATACAGCTGTAGCTCTGCCCAGCCTTGGCACCAACTTTCATCATTCCACTGACCCCCAAGCCACCCTGCCCCAACCACAAGGCCGAAAGGGCATTAAAAACCAGGGCATCAATTGTAATATATTCATTGGGTTTGCGTCCACGATCCGTCCACGGCCAATCGATCGTTTCTACATATAAATAGAAACTCGCGGAACAGGGCGCGGCTAGAATTTAACAGCAAGCATAATAAATCCATTGCTTCTCCTAGAATGGCAATCTCAGTTTATCCAGCTTTATACCCGACAGTTCCAGATCTCTCAATAGGTGTGGAAAGTCGTTTTCTATAGATATTCCAATTTGTCTTTCAGAGGCCGTGATTCAACGGTGGCTTAATTCTTCACACTATTCTGAATACACAAGGCAGCGGATTGATATACTTTTGGTCAACAATTACCACCCTTTATTACTCTATACATAACACTATTTCATGGAAAATCAAACAGGAAAAGTAAAGTTTGTTCCCTTTGTCCTTGTATTCTAGCTTCATCTGGTTGTAAATGAAATATGGGTATGTACAATTTTTATGGCGAAAAATAGAACTATGAAAAGAATTCCCATATAAATGCTGTCCAAAAGTAATTGTTAAGTATGCTATTGATAATTTCTAAAACATTCCTTGCATATTTGCCAGCTTAGTTGATTATATCATTCAAACAAATGTCATTTCAAATTGACACATTTGTACTAAATTCACCTATATTATATACCGGTAAACCATACTGAGTTTTAAGGGTATATGTCAGATGTGGTCTCTATGTTGTGGTGGGGGATAGGGCTGTGGATTCAAAGTGTGATATGGGGCACCTGCACTACCGCACCCAGAGGGGTGGCAGACACGAGTTTTTGGAGAAGGTGCGTGCAGGGATGCACGCATGTTTGTACAGTGAACAACTCCCTCCACTTATAAATAGGTACAAATCTGCGTGACAGTGAGCAGTTTATCGTGTCCCACGTCCATTTTTATCTCTGTGTTTTGCTCTCAGTGCCACTGCTCCTACCCTTTCGTGCCAGCACCCTTCACCATTGGGTGGCCAGAAATGGGTCAGGCGTTCTATCTCCCATACCATTCGATTTTCCACCCATTTTCTATTAATTGTGCGATATTTCTTCACACCTCCTTCCGTTACTCCCGATGCAATGAGGTCAGGCGCCTCTACAATACCCCAAAGTCAGCCATAAATATAGGGAATTCCTGTACAGACTCCCATTATAGTATATGAACATAAGCACTACATATACACCGAAAACAGTCCGTTAACTCTATAAATTATAAACTTAAAACTATGACTGGGTTTATTGCGTCTGCAAGTCTCGCCATTAATAACCGACAGTCTGTGGGCCTCTCAAACACTACAAAGTAAGGCTGAGTCCAGACACTCTATATGTTTATATTAATTTTTTGTAAGGGTATTTCCCAACGTATGGGCCTTGGCTCCCTCCAATTTCCTGGTGCTAGTAAGTCATGCTCGGGAGCAGGTACATGGGAGACTTTGATCATTTCAGGTCTAAGGTTAGAACGTGAACCAGGAGTGGAGAAGGATAATAGCCAAGGGCGTTCCTGTAGGTGTGTTACACTGGTAACTGTGCCACAAAGGTAGGTGTATAAACCAGTCTCCTCAACCAACGAGGTAGTGGTAGATCTAGTAGGGCATGTTGGCTGCTATCCAAGATGGCGGATGGTTCCTCCTCCCCTCTCTGTTACTTAGGCCTGGTTGTACATAATGTCTGACCTGAACTCGAAGGCTTATGACAACGCCACATAATGATATGATAATGTTTCAGATAACCTTTCAGAAGCCCATTACACTTGGAGTCTGTGATGGCTCTATTGTAGCAAAGGCCCAACACTGGAGTAGGATTTCAGGCCCAACCTTCACTATTCACAGAGCAATACTTTTGCTACTGTTACAATTGCCACTGCAGTAATGAAGCTAATGTTATCAAAAGAAGGACCTCTCTGTCATGGCATGCCCCTGCAACCCCTATGGGCACTGGGCAGAGGTGCTGAGGCTCTCTTGAGTCTGAATGTTTTATGACTGGGAGACAGAAAATATTCATCATATTCACCATGGAGGGACACCCGCAGAGGCTGGAAGAATTATTCAGAACCCTCACACAATACATCTGAGTGCTGGAGGGGTTGGTGGGGGAACCTTCCTGGGGTAGGCGTAAGGTGAGGAATGCCCTTGTGGCGCAGAACAATGAATTAACCTTGAATTATCCTCATATTATCGAGATAGATGACCATGTCTTCGTGCAGTGACCACGTGTAGAGGGACTCCCGGTGCCATCCTCACATTTGTCCGAGGATTGGCCGTTTCTCACCCTCCTGACCAAATTGCCTATTCTCCCCTCTCCTCATTCCCCCCGCCCACCTTCATCCCATCCCTATTGGTAATTCCTGGCACAGAGTCCCCTCCAGGGCGGGAATTTATCTAACTGAATTTGTCCTTATAGGTGCTGACAAGAACTGCATGGGGAGAGGTAGAGATGAGACAAGTTCTTGTTGACCATGCAAAGCTCTACCTTGCCTCCTTCTGTACTATTGCCTCTACCTGCAATGGTAGTGATGGGTGGAAGAAGTGACAGCTCACTCCCACCACTCCACTTTGAGAAATAGCCACTAACAACTTCAAGGACTTTCAAAAGAGATGCAGCATTCATGCCCTGACATACACTGCACATGTGGAGTGAGGTGGAGAAATCCCAGTCACTCCTAGATCTGTGAATAGCACACTGATTTATGACTATTTAGTTGACAGAAACTATATGTGTATCTCTATCAGCCCATGACCGAACCATCTCCTGGTCAGGTTCTTGTCAGTTCCATTTTAACTTGAAGTGTGTCTACTTCATTCAAGTGTCATTTTAACTGATTGGTAGATATCACCGTAATGACCGTATACAAAGAAAGAAAATACCAAACTTCTGATACAAAGAGATCAGATGTATGAACGTGCACTTCCTTTACATCATCCCTTGGATGAGGTGATCCTAAACGTGGTCAAGTCTACTAATAAAGAATCATTCCCAAATCTCGATAGATACCCTATACATGATATAATTGTTCCAACATGCGAACTGGCAAATTTGGGGGTTAGAGGTAGCCTGGAGAGGTTTCCTATGACGACCTTAGCATATATTACTCACTGCAGACCTACAATACTAAGAATCTAATCGACAGTATCTAAATGAATATTCTGCTGAAGTAAATCACGCAAATATACTCCAGAACCTTATAGACACATGTCATACGGCCATGGTGCATAAACCGCTATAATAGATAATGTTTCGTCAGAAAAGGTCTCCAATGACCGACCCTTTTTACGTCCAGTCCTTCTGAGGGTGCCCATTCGGGGTGACCCAGACCTAGACATGTCACGACCCGGGCTTTCATCTCTAAGGTCCCTCTTTTTCGAACCTCTCTATCCAAGCCCCATAAAGCAGGTAAAAACATAAAAAAAGATCGATTCATAAATGGACAGAGAACAGCAGAGATATGCCTCAAAGCTACAAGCTATGGCCATTGGTGACGTCATGTTTTCTTTATTGTGAAGCCCTCTGTTTGCTCTGTGTCTCACTGTGCTTTCTAAATTATCAAAATGTATCTATAGATAACACAGAAACATAAGTCTCAATAAATGATCTCCTACACTGTAATGCCACGCCAAGCTATTTATAGCACATTGTTTTTATTTTTTTAGAAAACAGTAAGAAGTGCTGTACATACAAACCTTACAACCCTACAGTAGATTGCCCCGTACACAGTACACGACAATGTGCCGCATATTTATAGGCTCTATAAGTGACTGTCTTTGGACAGCCAATGATCACTGCATAGTAATTTATGGAGTGAAATCGTGGCGCACATTGAACCAACGAGTTTAGCAGAAATCTTTTGAGTGAATCTGACAGTTTAAGGTATAACCAATGGGGATCACACCAAATCAGAGGTGAGCACATTCATATAAGTTTGATATTGGCAATTTTGTGTGTATATCTAGCTATTTTCATTTCCCAAAACCCTGTCTCCCATTGTACTCTCTCATTCTAAAACCAGGTTTTTAGTGTAAGTGTATTGCTTCTAAATGTGGTCTGTGTGATTGAAGAGTGCCTGCATGCTTGACTGATCATTGAACTGTGCACAATTGATTGACTATAACAGCCACTCAATTGATCATAAAAGCCACTCACACACTCCTCAGTCACAAATCAACTTTTCCTATTCAATGTCCTAAACTAAGGAATCTGCTGAAGACTTACTGAGGCCAGAATGGGCTTTAGGCTGGGGATATGGCACACCTCAGGAAATTGGATTAATTTTGTCTCAAAAGTCAGACAATACACATTACATGTAGTTCATTATTGAAAGATGTACCATCTATTGCTAGTAAAGAAAACATGCAACGGGGGTGAGGAATAGATTCTTTGTTTACATTCAGGGACAGACGGAGCACTTTCTGGGGAGAATGTGTGAAAAGCCCCTACAGGGTGTACAAATTCTCTCCATTATAAAATTGATATTTTCTCAGGCGCATTTCTTTCTCAGCTGTTTCTGCCTGTATAACCATTCATAATTGAGAAAGTGTTGCGGTGATGGATATTTGAGCCAGAGAACCGACATGGCCACAATAATCCCACGAGGGACTCGGGGTTTGGGAGGTGTGCGGATCTCGTCCATTTTCCACACTCTTTTCTGTATAGAATGAGAAACGCCCACGGTCACACCAAACATCGCCACCATGTTCACCACCACCATCATCCACTACTCGCACCACTGGCACCACCAACTCGCCCCAACATTACCATCGCCCCATCCACCCTCCCATAACCTTGGTTTCTATAGCACCGACTCAATGGCTTCATTACTAACAACCACAACTGGTACGAATGGATCTAACCTCAGTACCACCCATAGAGAGCCGCGCCAGGAGGTATGGAATGGAGGAAGGGGTGAGGGGAGGACATCCGGGGTCGACGTTGGGCCCAAATGAGGGTGTGGGGATAGATGGGGTGCCAAGCTAACGAAGCGACCGGGTGACGGGCCGCGAGCCGCGGTCGGCGGAGGCAAACTGCGCTATTTGTACTATGGCGTCGCGTTCATTTCGCGCCGTCCCTACTCCGTGGTATATTGATTCACGCTGGAGGTAGGATGGCGAGAGGAGGGGGGGGCTGTAGGCCATGTAGATGTCCCTGTTAAACTATACAAACATGCCTACCAGTAGCCCACCCCAACGCATGGGCTTCCTTGCGTTTCTCTTTGGCGCGGGAAACCGGGCGCGCTGGCGGTCGCGACGGATTAGGAATGGCCACTTCCTGTAGCTAGAAGGTCTTGGGGCTCTCTCCATGGCAACAGCTGGAGAAGGCCTATACATCTTCCTTTCTCTCCACTCCCCACCCACCCCTACTCCTTCCACCCTCTAGAGACCAGGCGTGCCAATGGCCTCCGCTGCTGGGTGTGGGAATCGCCTCCAGGGGGTTGGGACAACAACAGGCATAGTCTGAAGTCACCTCTTGTTTGTTCAATGCCATCCACCATGTATCAACAGGGCTACTCTGAGTCCTCCAGTGTTGACTGGAGGCGGGGAGGGGTACCTTCAACCCCTTCCTGCATGCATCAAGCGCGGTCACACTCAGAGTTCAAACAAACCCTCCCAGCTCCCACCCTGGAGTAGGCATTGTTGGCTGACCACCTTTGCCGCCTGGGCCCTCCATATTGGCGGATTTCCTTGCTCTGAGTGCCTCAACTGAAGGCAACCCATTTTTCCGGCCCTGGAGGGAGACGCGTGTGCGACGCCGATGTAGGGGGTTAGGGTAAGAGGCTTGGCACAGATCCTGCCTACCTTGCATCAATAAAAGGGCTCCCTCCATCAATGTCGCTCGTCCATAAGTCAGGATCAGGCGTGGAAATTCCCTCCTGCCACCCTGCGCCCACCTTCCTGCCACCAGCAGGGTCAGCCCTGGCCCACACAGGCTTGCGTCCTTAATTGGAATGCGAAATAAATTTCATCAAAATATCCCCTCGTTGATTTATCAAGCCTCTGCAGAAGCCTCGAGGATATACTCTTCCCTCGCGTCTGCCAACGCCAGATCAATTGGTCTAAAGAAGAGAAAGATGAAATATGGTGATGCTATACTCGTCGCTGTGTTATGGGCAAACGAAGCAGAAGTCGTATAAGCACAGATTCGTTTTCTTACCTTCTCCCTCCCTGGCTCCTCAATATAGACTAAGCCACCCTTAGCACCCATCCCCAAAGAGACTAGGCGCTAAGACCACTCTAGCTGATATTTCATCCACTTTGTATAGACGTTTTAGCCAGGGGCGACATCCTCAACATGTATTTATCCTCTAATAAGCACACTGACAAATCTACAACAATTACCCCTCCGTCAAAACCTACCCACCTAAACTTAATGCAAATCAAGGAGTGGGTGTGGAGTCAGTGTAATTTCTACCCTCGCATTATATATATATATATATATATATATATATATATATATATATATATATATATATATATATATATATATATGGCTAGAAGGTGACTTTACGCAGAGAAGCATGTTCGATTACACATGTCCTCCTCACTTGTTTCAGTGATTACATATTTAGGTCTATCACCTTTGTGACAGAGATATTCAGGGTAGGGGGGCACAGTTTCACAGCTCTGGGCTGATACTTTGTGTGTTTGTGATGGTTATCTACTGTTCCTCCCCTCCATCCCCACCCATCCCTCGAGGGGCCTACACCCATGTCCAGGTCACATGTCTGGCAATAGGTCAACGAAATACCACAGGTCAGGGCCAGATCACAGAGGCTGATTTTGATTTAGAACTGTTGTGCCCATGGAGGCTCTACCCCCACTAGGGTTCACTTGGGCTGACCTCCAATAAGAACATGGAGAAGCTTCTGAATATACCTGCTTTGAACGGGTTCTCCTGGGCAGATGGCCAGAAAATGGTCATTGTAACATTGATCGATTTATAACAGAGCAAAGGAACCAAGAGGCCAGAAGGCCAGCCGGTGTCTGTACCCTCTCACTGACCCCAGTGTCTGGGCACAACGGTGTGAATTTCTCAGAGCTCCACAGCGAGAAGCCATGGCAGTCAGGGAAGCTCTCTGAAGTTGCCAAACCCAGGAGGGTCTGGGCGGTGCCTTGTGCACTCTGAGGGGCATTACAACAGCCTTTGCTTGGTGATTGATGGATATTAATTTGTGTCTGCGTGCAGGAAAAGGGTGACATGCCAGCTGTGGACGGTTGGTTGTTGGGTTAGGTCTGACCAGGGTGTGTAAACACAAGCTAAACTTCTGAGAGGCCTAACCGTTCTAGGCATGCATGACCTTGCTTACTACAGTGCCATTTCCCTGCTCTTCAAAGGAAAACCCCAAGACCCCCACAACGGTTGGTTCCCAAGCCAAAGAACTGGTATTTTCGTTAGCTTACACCCTTTCCCTAATGAGAGCTATCTTGGAGCATCGTCAGCAATCATTGTCACTGACTCATTATTGCCGATGGCCCTTGATCAATTTTTCATGTGTGGTTAAAAATGCATGCTGTATACATGTACTCCTGATTAGACCTCTGTGAAGATCAGCTCGGGTTTCAATTTATTACCTTTTGTTCCTCAGAGAAACTACTGGTGATTGATTATGAGAGAAAGCCCTCAACAAAATCACAGTTAATTTGACAGTTCCCACCTCAGAATCGTGTTCAGAAGAAGAAAAGTAGTACAAGGTTTGGATTTCATTTTCGTTTTTTATCTGAAAAAAATCGATTTCTGCGCAGAAATCTGTGACATAAATACGTAAATCTCATGTCTCTCTGAAAGCTCCAGTTTGCGAGAGGGGCTTATGGAGGAGTCGAAAAATGGAAGAAAGGTTAGTTTCTGGGAGAAGGGTTGGTTTCCTTATTCATCAATTAAACGAATCATTTCTTGGATAAAATCTTCGTTTTAATTTGTATTTCAAGACTGCATGAAAATTATCTCAAATATGGGAGCGGGGCAAATGGCCGAGTGTGACTGCAACATGGAAAAGTGAATGACACATCAAAGTGTATACCATTTCTTCAGTAGTCAGATCTCTTGCATTAGATCTATATCCACCATTCCCCTAGAACGTTGTGACATTGAATACTTTTTTGGTCCGATTTATTTTTCTACAACGGTAGGCAGACGTATGAAATATAAGCTGGTGTTTTTATGTGAAATGGTAAGGTAGAAGGTAGGCCGTCATGTAAAAAAATGTATACCGGTACATGCCGTCCTCCTTTCCAATGGATAGGAAGTAAGCCTCGACATATCGAACTTTAAGTTGGCATTGATAATATCAATGTCCCTTCCATATTGTCGGCATTTGGCAAACTCGAGCTAAATGACCACCCGTCGGAGTAACAGCACCTGTTACTGTATGCATTGGTTTGGAGGAAAGGGTCAAAGTTCTAAACCCCATAATTTACCTGGCCATCAGCTGGTATCACCTGTGTGCTCTAGGCTGTGGACAGTGGGCAGTGGTTACCTGAACCTTTGCTGACCCTCCAGTAGCACCTGAGCCAGTCTCTGGCACACCTGAGCCGCCTCCAGACCGTAAAGCTGACGACACAGCTACTAGTATCATCACCGCCCGACCACACCCACACCTCCCCATCCCGTGCAGCAGGGCGATATTTCACCTAGCCAGCCGTGAGCTCTGTGACACCTGAGCTTACACTTCTTCCCACGTTCGCCCTGGAGTCGGGTTGCGAGGTGTGGCCAGGGCACCGAAGATGGATTAGTTCAAAGAAGACCTGGAGGAAAGGAACATGGAAGGAAGGAAAGGTGAGGGTATGAGGATAGGAGTGATCCCCTGGTGATGGTGCGAGGCTTGTTCCTTGTTATAGTGTAATAAGGAGGCCAGGCCCTTCCTCCTTGGTTCCTCCAGCAGCTTACAAAGTCGCCCCCACTGGATGTGACATTAATCACTGGAGGAAGGTGATTATCAGCCCTCCTCCAGGTGGCACCAGTGTAAGGTTGACAGAGTGGGAACATTCAGACCCAGGAGGACAACACGTGCCTGCTGACCCCCTCCCTCCCCCCACATCTATACCCCTCACCATCACCCTTACTACAGTCACCTCACTGCGCCTCCATGGTTTCCTCCAGGGGAGCAGGCTGCCTTTAATATTTCATCAGTAGCGCTTCGGGAGCAGATGCTGACATCCAACATTGCATGCCTACTTTTTTTCTCTCCCCCTTCTATGACTGCCTGCGTGTGTGTGTGTGGGGGGGGGGTGGGGGGGTTCCATCAGGGCAGATGGTTTTCCCGGAAAAGTTCAGGACAAATTGGCTGGGGTCAATGAGAAGGGGCCAGTTGATGTTGGCTGGGCCCGTAACTCGGGTAATCCAGACATATATCCTGCCCTGTGCTTTATGACATCCCCTGCTGCCTTAATCTGAGCTCCTGCCCCTGCCGCAGGTGCTTCCACCGAAAGCAGTCGCATCCAAAAGGAAGACTGATGAAATTTACCTATTCATATATTCAGAAATGTTCTTTAAATGGACCTAAAGGGCATCTACATCATGTAAAAATGTGTAACTGTTCCTGTGCAGATTTATAGCTATTCCCATTTATATTTCTGAAAACATTATTCGAGATATCTATTTTCTAAATCACCATTTATTTCAGTTCTTATATTGAAAAAAAACGAAAAGAAAACACGTATACATAAGCTGTGGAGAAAAAATTGCTTATACAAAAAAGGTTGCAGTTGAGGACATATATTACAGAGCATAATAAAGTATTCTACACTGGCTAGGATGAAATATCTCTACACACATTCTGTGTAATAAGTGACCCCGTTGACGCTTGATCCATTGAAACAAATTCTAGGCCATTCACCATGAGATTATAAATGGCACACACATCGTCAAGTACAAATTAAGACGCTTAATTTCGTTGTCCCCATTTGTAAGTTGTCACTATAATATATAATTTATTATCTAAATTTATTATAGATTACCATTCATTTAGAATAAACACAAATTTGATATCGTTTAAACTTTAAATGCCTTAGATAGATAATATTTTTCTCAAAGAGGCACTCATTATTCCATATATGAAAAACGTTCCAAGAAAACTTGACATCGATTTTAAGGTATTCCTTCTCTCCATTGAAATCTTTTTCGAATCGGGCGCTTTGCTTGAGTCTGACT
The DNA here is from genome assembly GCA_949317995.1 of Acholoe squamosa. NCBI lineage: Eukaryota > Metazoa > Annelida > Polychaeta > Phyllodocida > Polynoidae > Acholoe > Acholoe squamosa. Next base: position 35,858,531 of record OX439048.1, on the reverse strand, counting down.
CTCTTTTTTTCTATTATTCAGTTGAGAGTGTTTAGGGTGGTGTTGATGCCAACTAGAACTCTTGTTGGTGTTGCAATGTCAGCGGCGTGTACTAGTCCCGTTTCTTTTTAACCAAGCTACTTGTTGAGACCCACTAATTAACCAAAATGGCGGCCTTTTCCATGCACCCACTTCTCTACCTACACGCCAAAGTGTTTAGTTTCTCCCCCCACCTCCTCCTGCGTCCATCTTCCCTTAAAACGATGGATGATATTATTTCTGCGGGTTAAGGTCAACATATTCGAACCGTTCGTTCAATCATAGGGGATTTCGATGGGCGGGAGGAATTCAAGGAGGGGCACGAGAAGGAAATCGAAAGCTGGCTTTCAGCGCCAAGCCGGACGCACAGTGACCACACGACCTGGTGTGACCCAGCATACACTTCGGCAATTTCTCAAACGGAAGCTCAGTCCAATGTCGTCATGGCAACGTCCAGGTATGAGGGATGGATAGTTACGCTGGTACTCATTTGAGGTTGGAGATGGGGTACAAGGTGCACACGAAGGGGTTTTCTCTCGTACCCTTCACCAGTCTCTGAACCAACCTAAGAGCCACCCACCATCCCCACCCCAGTGCACTGACCTCACTTAGTTCCATCGTTCTCCACTAGGGGTGTGTGGGAGGTGAAGCGCATGGTTTTCGTTTTGTTGTCATCGAATCGAGAAAACGGTGAGAGATAAACAATAAAAAAAAAAGTGGACTCATGGAGAAAAAACACTCACCTTTCACAACATGGAACGACTCAGGCAGCCCTTATCCATTTGGGTAGCGCCACCGGTGTCTGTGCCCTACAAATGTCAAAAGAAAACGCAGTTGAGTGGACGCGTCAATGTGGAAAGCATGTAGGGCGTCAGCAGTGGGAGCTTTCATATAGCGTTGTGCAGACCTGGGTTCACTCAGGCCTCTCCTCAACGTGCTACAGTTGTACAACCCACCAACAGGCGCCTAGTAGTATTACCTCCCCACGCAACTAGCTTCTACATCACACTGAACCCATCGCATGCAATCCCTCGTTTGATTTACCTTGTGGTAGCATTAAAAAAAGCATTGAGTCCAACCTACTATGCCCGCGGCTCCTCCAATACTTGTAGGTTGGGTACTCGTGGGAGGGGTTGGGGTCCTCCCGGGTCCGACAGCACTGGAGGCCGGGGAGGGGGAGAAAGCTCGGTGCTCTCCTCCAGTATAGGGCACGACCTCCACGCCCGCTGACCTACATGGAGACGGGCATGGGTCTAATCATACCATTCCAATTTCCTTTCCCTTTCCTTGCATGTCCCCAATAACTGACGATCCATCATAGGCACTGACCGTAACGATAAGGTATACATAATGGTGTTACTAGGCCATCCCCCCTGGGCACATAGCATGGGGGCCTGGAGGAGGAAAAGGGGGTATAGGTTAGAAGGGGAAGGAAGAAGAAGGCGGAGATAAGAAGCCCCCTTTCCTGCACTGTGCATCATTTAATTTAGAATAAAAACAAGTAACGCACGACCAGTCATAGGAATGCCCGGTCGCCGCACTCCCAAATTCATGCTGACACCATGTGCGTTCTGGGATCTCAATTATACCACCTTTCTGCTGATTTCTGAGTGAAAAAATACCCCTTTTTTATGGCAAATTTGCTGACTTTTGGGGCCTAAATGTACCCCTTTTTCATGAAGTGCAAAGATATACACGGCCTATACCCCTTTCTCTCAATGAAAATAACAACAAGTGATAGACTACTTTGGATGGCATGCTCTTACTTGCATGTCAACATTTGCATCTATGGATGAGATACATGGACATCTGGGCTTTTAGGGGCTGGGCATGGAATCATGATGATTTGAAGACCCCTTTTTCCTTGTTTTCTGTAACACACATGGTGTCAGTTAGTGTAAGGGAGTGCAGGGGCCGGGTAGGAAGGTTACTCCTGAATAAGACGTACACTAGACCCCCATGTGTTCTCAAAAGATATAGTCAGTGGGGATGGGATAGATGTGTGTAACTTGCCAAGGGGTCAGGTCAGGTTGACGGGTACTAGCATATTAGGTTATGGAGGTCGCCATCTTGGTTAGCCCCCCCCCCCCGACTCCAGAGCAGGGCATACTGGGTAAATTTCTTATCAGTCTCAAGAACAATTGTCAGTGATAAAACTGATAAGCTGCACCCTGCCCCTTATCTTAATCACCCTAAGTACCTCTCTATTGTTTCAGGTGTGAAAAAGGTGATAACCAAGATAAGAGACAATGCCCTGTTTGTCTTACCTGTGGTATCAAAGAAAAATGTCAATGATCTATTGCTCTTTTATTGCAAATATTTAATCCATTTCTAGATCATCTATGTAAAGCTGTTTATGTGGAGAATCTACACATATGATTTACAGAAAAAAAAACACATGGATAGTGATTAATTGCCAGGTTGTCAAACTAGACTGTACAAAGAGGCCAAATGATGATCTAGCCCCCGACTACATGAGCCATCTAACTGAACCTCTTAGTATTGTGCTAGTCCCGTATATACACATATACACATACACATGTGGAAATAGTTTTGGATATGAAGCAGCCCTGAATAATGGTTTATCCCAATTCTAAACGAAGCTAATGTGGGTATAAAAGAGGATGATTCCATCATTATTTATTCACATTTTCTATATAACTTTATTTATTAGCTATCTTATCTATGATCTGTTATCAGCTTTGTTTTATTTATTATGATGCAGGTACAATCTGATACAAGAGGCTTTCATTTGGAAATATCTTGATGTACACACCTGGCGCCGTTCTCAGCAAGATTCAGAACATTGAGTCGAGCCACAAATATAGATTAGGTTGCTTTATCTGAAGAACAATTCTGTGTTTCTACTAAAATATCCGGGTTCATAGAATACTGACAACTTGGGGTTTGTTTCTATTTTATTCCTTTGCCATTTTCATTTGTGGTTCCGCGCAACATGCTGTTCAATGGTTCAGAGAAATTAAATTGGATCGAACCTCAGTAAATTGAACGACTAAACACGTCCCATATAGCATTTACTGTAGGTGTGGGTCACTTGTCTTTGGGCCCTGCAACCCCCTCCCCTCCCCCATGGGCCTAAGAGATACGGCCTCCCAGGCAGGCCCTGCGGAAGGGCCCCGCGCCTCCAGGGGCAGGGCCCGGCCACTCAATCCATCTCCGGGCGGCCCGTGGAGAACTCTCGTGTCCCATTGACCCCTCAGCCTGATCCATGCCTCCCTGGGCCTAGCTGATCGGCCTGGGACCATGGAAGAGGTTTATGCCTTGAGAGGATGGTGGAAATGGATGAGCAGTGGATGAGGACTTGATGAGACCGCGCCGTGCGGTCGCAGGTTCGACGGCTCTTGGTGGCCCTCAGCCCGTCACGAGCCACGCCCTAACTTCGGTCCACTGCCCGAAGGCCTCCCGCGCCACTGGCATAGCTTTGGTCTGTCAAACCTACCGGTTCTCGGAATATTATACTGCCTGTTTTCCCTAAGTACATGAACTTTTATCATTTTTGTCTTGTCCTAAGGAAGGTTTAGGGAGAAAAAATTATGCCTGGTCTCAATCCACTGTTTTCCCTAAGTACTTGGACCTTTGATATTTATTTTAAAAAAAGAAAACTAGGTACAGGGTTCAGAAGCATCATGCAAGAGATAACATATATCTTGCTTATAAAAGTTAACGAACATCTGTAGTCTATATGACTTAAAAATCAAGTATCTTTCCCAAAGTCATGTTAACGATTTTCTTGTTTTGGTATCTTGTTTTGTATGTCAATCCCCCCCCCCCCTGTTATGGTTATAGAAATACTTATGATACAGTGTATAAAAATCGAGATGTTATCTCAGCGAAATCTCAGTTACCAAAGTAGGCTAACCAAAGGTTGACGTTGATATGGGGCTCCTGGTTGGAAACAATCAGTGTTATTAGAAACAATCAGTGTTATTAAATAAACACCTAGTACCAACGGTGGCCTGTACTGACGTAACCTTCACTTCCAATGTAAAGGTATGCATGGCTATCGGAAATCTCATCTTTTATCAAAATATCAGGCCGAATCAGTGCTATCTAACTAATTTGTTTACAGGAGGAATATATTTGGCTGTCTAAAGATAAAACAACAAACACTAGAATAGAAAGAGTGTTTCTGGGAGTCGAGCTGGTATCAAGTGCCATCACATTTTTTTCGCGATTGGTAAAAAACGAAACAAAACAACCAAGTGCAAACATGCAAAGTTCTAGCCTTGCCCTAATCATAGCATTGATAATCCCCGATAGCATCATGTCATTTGCCGCAACCCTGTTGGGGTCAATTGGATACAAGCGCCATCTCTTATCTTTACTCGTCGCTGCAGGGGATCGAGGACCCTCCCTCTCCCTCGAATCCGCTTCCAGTAATTCTTCCGGGGAGAAATTCCAGGGCGAAAAGTGTGAGAGATCAACACACGCATTGAGAGGAAAAATGCCCCGAAAAAATGAATAACAAGTAAAACACAATGTGGGTGAAGGGAGAAATGTGTCAGGGGCACAGTGGGAGGCGCGCAGCACGGGCGGGCAAGGGTCAGGGCGCACTGTAGCGGTTATTAGGGTATAAAAGCGCCGTAAATCTCCAAGGCCATCTTGGTTGAAATATGATGACCAGAATGCCCCAGTTAGACGCTCGGCGGCTGTGGAGAGCCCGGAGAGGGGTTGTGGCAGGGAAGCTAACTGTGTGAAGCCACTGTAGCCGAAGCCATGTGGGTCTAGAGTGGGTTGTTGTTGGCGCGGAGCCGCTGCCTGCCTGGAGGGGGTGAGGAGAAGGTTGCCTGGAAGGATGTGGTGGGGGGCAGGAGAATGGGTATGAACCCTACTGACCTGACTGCTCAAGGTGAAGCCATTGCCTCCCGGAACTCCAGCCGAGCCACCTTCCTTGAATCCCAAGGACATCCAATATGACAAGTTACAAATATTACCCACCAACGCCTCATAATGTGTCCTCTATCTAATCTATACACACTCCTGTCCTCAAATGCCCTCTTCTCCAACTCTCTAGCTCCCTCTGCCGTGGCCGCCTTGGCCTCTGCCTCTTGTGATAATAAATATAGGTTATACCAGGTATCCTCTTCGTGTCAGTTTTCGCTCCGCTACTCTAAATGACCTGTATTTTTGCTTTGCTATTGTACCTGGTGCTTCCTTGCTAATCACAACACACGCAACGCAATCACGACGTAATTTCACCTCACCATCAATCAAAATCATACAAAATTAATTGCCTCATTTGGTTCCCGTTCCCACGTCTAATTGTCACCCTTTCCCGGTCACTCAATAACAAACCAGCATGTATCCATGGTATGAAAATCACCTGATGATTTTATTTAAGCCTAGAGTGTAAAGGAATGTTAAGCTGAAAAAAAGCCTAATAAAAGACCCTAAAAGATGTCAATGTTATTCCGCAATTATTGATGCTGACTCACTCTGTTTTCTTATGTTAAATTCGTCACAACTAGAGACTGGGGTTTGACTACATTTTGTACCGTGGTTAGTAAAACTGCGGATATTTGCACATTATAGCAAGTGTGCATTTTCGCGTGGCGGTACAAGCGAGTTGCGTCGACCAGCTGACTGGATACAGGGATATGGGTCGGAGATGCATTGGCTCTACAGTTACTCTGTTTTTCCTCTATCAGCCCCTCATTATAGCTGAGTTATTGTCTAACTCCTGGCATCCTGCCAACCAGACCAATGCCTGGCTACCGGAATCCAGGCAGAGATGGAAAGGGGGTGCTGCGTGCTAGCATGCAAAGCTTGGCAGAGGACAACTGTGGCCAAAGGCACACCACGCACTATACTGTGTGCATGCTTTATCAAATAGTATAGACATACTTTTGTAGTCCAAGGCACACTAGAGGCACATCAGTCAGCATGAGGGTAGATTGATGGTACATGTATTCGGTTTTCGATTTCGTAGATAGATAGATGGAAATGCAACTGGCTACTCTTGCTTTGACAAATACATAGATAAATGCGTGCGCCCACTCCTCCATCAAGTCATGTACCTTCAGTCCCGGGCCTTCAGTTTGCTTTAAAATTATACAGAAACTTTCGAGGTCGTACAGTAGACAAGTATGATATATTTTGATTTAAGTAGCAGGATTGGGATGCCATGGTGGGAAATTTTTCGATAGTGTAGCTTTCTCCACAGCGACCTACCTATAGGCAATGGTCTAGCCTAAGCTGAGTGGTATCACATAAGGACCCTAACGACCTTTCCTTGCACTAGAGGTCGTAACGTGATCACCGTCCTTCTGTAAGGACCTTTCGAATTCCCTCAGGATCTCTAGGATCTGACAAATGACATTCACTGACGTTACGTAGGAAACAACTCCAATCTAAGAGTCTGAGAGGGAGGGGAGGGGAGGGGAGAGTGTTGGGGGTGAAAAGTAGATTGGAGTGGACTGGACGGACAGGGTGTGGTCAGAATGGGGGTGGGAGGGACGGAACGGAAGAAGATTCTCGGAGACAGCGTCGGTGTCGTCGTAATAAGCCCCGGGAGATGTCATTTCCCCACATCAGAGGTTCGTTAGTGTTAATACCGTGGAGAAAATGTGAAATATTGCCCGGCAGGCGGTCGGGGCTAGCCTGGATTGATGGCAGGTTGGTGGAGGCATCAGGGCCATCGTCCAAGGCCCTCCCGGACCCCCCGAGCTTAATCTGTGCGACTTAACAACCAGCGGATTTCAATATTGACTCCAATTCGCCGCAGCTGCGAATAGGCCAAGGAGACGAAAAAATCAATCAGGTTCTAATTTATGGGTCAGGCGTTGGCTGATTGATCCAAAGTCCTGAGGCCCGCGGCAGGGGCGGGTGGTTTTATCGTGGATGGGGGGAGGGGAGAGGGGGGGGGGAGGAGACAGAGCAGGGGAGGGAGACCCCACCGTCTCTGCGAGCCTTAATCCCGGCCAGCCTTCAGGGTGATTGCAGCCTACATTGCGGGTGTGTGTGTGTGGGTGGGGGGGGGGGGGGGTGAGGGGTAGGGGAATGAAGGGGTGTTTCTGCACCAACACCCCTTAAGTTAACCATTACACTGGCCACCCACCCTAATGCCCTGGGGTTGCTTTTCTGCCTGAGGATGAGGGACAGTGCGTTCCCTTCTAAGATTCCAACTTTCAGGTGATGCACAAGGGAGTTACAATGAAGGTCAGTAGCCAGACATGAGAGAAGGGATGGTCTCAGAGGCTATTAGAGTCCACCTGCAGCTTTCAGGGTTGCTCTCCCCTCTGTACAATGAATGTTAAACCACGACTCTCAAGGTGATCACACCAAGAGAGGCCCGAGCACCCCTGGGCCTATGTCGTGTCGTAAGGGCTAAAACAAGGCCAGGGGTGTGTTACTCCAATAGTTACTAGTGGTAAGCAGGCTTGTTGTGGTTCAGCAAGTATGAAAAAGCTGTAAGTACAATATATACTTACCACTTTCAGATTTAGGACAGCTCAGGTAGGTGTCCTAGATTTTCTGGGGAGTATGCCCAACTTGCAAGTAGGAAATGGGAAAGTACGCACTGAACTTGCTAGTACATGACTTATTGCCTGATTCATACCACCAATTTCTAGTACTACTTACATGAATCCTGGACTTGCTTTAACACATCTTTGTACCATACTCACATCTTTGCAATTTTCTGGTGATTACCCCTATTATCACTCACTATACTCTGTCTCTAGTCTCATAGTTGTGCTAACGCAAGTTTGTGCACTTGCATTAAAGCAACTTTGTCTGTGCAACACCCTATATTCCTGCTTGCCTGCTATACTCACAAATTTTCCAAAAGTCGCATTAACACAAGTTTCATACTAGTAACTATTGGAGTAACAGACCCCTATATTTAAAGAGTGATGCGAAGCAAGTTATATATACATAGATAAAGGGTTTACTCTTACTTTTTTTATCACCTGGTTAGAATAGAACCTATCAACCATCATGGGAAGTCTGAGGATATTTGATTTTTTTTTCTAATACAGAAAATTGATATGTACCGAGAAATGGTTATATTGAATGGTTTTATATATCATTATATAGGCCTGACAAAACGAACAACGAAATATTGATCACTGTTGATCAACACCATCGCAATATTTGCGGTAAATATCGGTGTTTTTATGCTTTGTGTGTGGTAGTCAAATGACCATTAGAGCGCCATCAATTATTCTACATGAGCAAATTAACGACTTTGAGCTGCAAAGTACAAATAATTTGACACAGCTACAGGCCAATATTCAGATTTACGTGACAGTTATGGTCTTGTGACAAGGTAACAGAATGATACATGTTTCGCGGACTGTCACAGTACGTAGAGGTCAGGGGGTCACCTCAAGGCCGCTACAAGGTTAAATATGTAGGTCAACTCGATACATGTACAAGTTATCCCTCTGACCTAGGTGTCAGTCCTGCAGGATATGGATTTCTAACTTCATCTACCTTATCTAAGCAAAAAGAGTGTTGCGACTATTCATTTATTCATTCCTCAGTCTAAAAGCGTGATTCATCTCCACTCTGGCACCTTCAATCATACATATTTATATTGGCAAATAATACATTTCCAGGGAGAATATTCGTCGCAGAAACAAAAGAAGTGTTCATAAATGATTTGAACAAAGAAACTTTGTTCAGTTAAAAGTGTTACTGTAACCAAATAAGATCCCCACGTGTCCCATCCTGGCGTGGCAATGCACGTCCGTAGAACCATTGTCTTTTTTTAGCTGAGCCTGAGAAGTGTTAGTGGGATTTTGTTTGTATACATATATCAGGGCGTCCATCATGAATATTCATGCTATGAATCCTATTGCCATTGATGAACGACTGAATATTTCTTCTCCCGGTGAGGTTTTTGGGACTTTCTTTTTTTTCCCCTTCTGTCCCTAATGATTTTCATTTTAGTTACTGTACATGAATTGGGTTGCCTGCTACATGTTTGGTAGTACGTCTGTTGATTGGGTTGCTTGGGACTTTAGGATATAAATAGACTGCTAGGGAGTTGAGAACTCGCTGGCGCGCAGAACAAGGGGGGATTTTAGCCAAAGATTTCTGAGAAAATAGAGCGGGATCGTCGCGGGGCCCTCAGGATCGAGCTCCACGTTATTTACGACGTGTATCGGATCGAGCTGGGAGCTCGAATCAATCACGCCTGGTAAAACGATATTAAAAACGGACATTGGGGCTGCAAATCCCCTGGGCCCCAGGGCTGGGCGGCGATTGTAATTTGCACATTCTAAGACGGCCCAAGCCCCCTACGCAACCCACTTTCCTGCAGGAGCTTTTGTGCGGGCGTGCGTCCTCTTCCCTGTGGCGCTTTAGGGGGATCAACGCCCAACATTGCCTCTCTGCCCCTACCAATTCCTCCCCTACTGGTGGTCAAATCCCATCCCCACCAACTACCAGACTTCAAGCTCCACCTGGGAGCAAACTGATAGCCAAAAGAATCTCATCGATTCTTTCTAAAGTCCCCAGCACATAGTTTGGTGGTTGGCAATGGCTGATATGTTCTGCTGGTGTTATAATAAGGCTTTGTGGCAGTTTCTAGAAACCAGGAGGTGGATTTTCTGTTTTTGGTTGGTTTTCAGGAACTCAGGAGGTGGCTTTTTATACCTTTGACGTTGGTCGTGGCCACATAGAAGAAATTACTGCATACACCAGTGACCTGTAGTCAGTCTCACAAAACTGCCGGTGGTGGCGCGTCAGTCTCAACCCACACTATACATGTACTATACGGCACTAGCACATTGCAAGTATTGAGAGAATCAGCTAGGTGGCTCATGTAGTAGGGGGTAGGCCATTGTCTCCCTATCAAGCTAATCCCCAGGGTGCAGCTTATCAGCCTTGTCAGTGACCATTGTTCTGTAGAGGATGAGGGTGGAGATCAGAGATTACCCAGAATTCCATGATAAAAACTAAGATGGCGTCGGGGGCTAGGAACAAATATGGCGACCTCCAGACAAGGATAGCTATGTGCACAACATGGCCATACCCAGTGCATCCCTTGCATAGCCTTCACACCATCCACTTACTGCTTCATCCTTACCCCCCCCCCTACAAATCTCCCCTTCATCCAGGGTGGATTGTGGCACATGGGCTTGTTACAAATCACCCTTCCCCAAACACACATGATATATACCGCCTTCAGTTTACAACTCCCTGGACAGTTAGCCCTTACTTGTGAAGGCCTCATGTTATATGCCTCAGCCCAACCTTCTACCCAACCTCCTCTCCCTTTCCAACAAGCTGCTCTAAAAGTCCATGCGGCGTGACGCGCTTAATACTAAATAGACAAATGGCCGCCCACCGGAAGGAGTCGCGCGCAGCGTTTCAACTCATTTCCGGAAGCGACGCGACGTCGCTAACGCCTTGTCTTATCGTCGGCACTCATGCCATGCGCCGACTAGAATATCGACACCAACGGGAAAGTGCACCCACTGAACTCTTTAGCGACCAAAAATTTGAAGTAAATGAAAAGGGGATCTCAACTTGCAACAAGTGTTTAGTTGATTTTCTACAGCATTAAACCACAATGAAATTTTGCAATGAAATATAAACATCCTCCCGTCGAAGACATGGTCCCTAGAACTTGAATGAATTTTTCCTTTATGTCAAGAGATGAAAAAAAAAGTTTCGACGGGAAAGACCACATCAGCTTGAAATGCAAACAAATAGATCCTGAGTTTATTAAATTAAGGATTGCGTGTGGTGATAAGATTAGAATATGCATATGGACTGCTACGATCTAATTGTACCAAACGAAAACAAACGTTTGACATAACCAAACTGCATCAACTAAATAGACCATAATGATGATCTATTGATGAACCTTTGATACTATTTTTGTGTGTTGTTGTCCTCCTCTTTCTTTTATTGGTATTGTACGGTGCAAGGGTATATTGTTCCTAAAATGGGGTACATTTATTCTGTGTGATGGGGCCACTAAAGAAAGAGAGACCTAAGTTTCAGTATTTGAGACAGACCATGACTAACTGGAAAATGTCGAGGTATGTTTGCACCGTTTTCATCTAATTTCTCATACATCAAACGACCACTATTGTACTGTCATCCAACTGACAGATACAGGAAACAGTCATCCATGTGTCACATGACACCCAGGAGTCAATCAGAATCTCTACCCCCAAAACCTGCTAAAACGATCACCTTTTTTTTTTATTCCCAGCTGCCACTAACTTTCAATGGCTGTAACAGAGATTGACAGTTGAGTCACAATCCAGACAACAATGTTTTCTTTTCTTTTCCAGACAAAAATGCCTTCTTTTCAGTCACTCCCTTCTCAAGTGCATTCTGAAGGGGGTCGGTCACCAGTGGGAAGAAATAACCAGTTTAGCGTGTGGGTGTGATGGGTGGAGAGACTGTCATGCCTGTCTGTCGCCAGAGAGGGAGGGTCTGTAGTCGTGTCAGGGCGGACTCTTGTATTCAAATACAAGACCTGCATTCAACTACATACTCCTATTTGTCCTTCTAGCCAAGCCAACCAGAGAGTAGAAAAGACCATTTAGCGATGTAACAGGGAGGTGGTGGGTGATGAAGGCGACTGTGTACAGGAGCCGACTTGCAGGATGGCAGAACCGGCGCTGTGGCCGAGTCTTAGTGGTGTCCGTGGACGTCATTAGCACCCAAATTAGCTCAGTAACTGGCCGCCACTACCGACCCAGGGCCCTACTGCACGGCATCCTCTGCCATTCATCACAGACCTCCGCGGTTCCGGCCCTTAATAAAGCCAACCAGAAAAAAGGCAGCAGGAGGCCAGGCTACACATATCAATTATTGCCATGGTCCTATAAAGGCCCCACCGCCTCTCCGTGTACCATGCTGACGTCACGGCTTGTTTCTGTAGCCAATTTATGTCCACAACCACTGCCCACAAGAAGCGATAGTTTTAGCACACACAAACCACCTCGGTCGTTAACACTAACCATATGGGATTTAGTAAAGGTCAATTGGCGCTGATAGAGTCATGCTGAGAGACGCCTTAATCTGGTATTGAGTGGAGGGGAAGGTGCAATACTGAGGGATTAATCTATCGCCTTTATCGCAAAGCAACCCTGGCACACTATGACTCTAGAGATATGCCCCTTATACTAGTTGTGATGTGGTCGTAGGCCTCTCTGGGAGTTGAATAATCATATCTGTCCCCAACACCCACAGTGAGGTCCCACAACATCACACCCAACTCACAGTCAAGGGACACTGGCTCTATTCAAATGGCTTAAACATTGGTTTCGCTTCTGTGCCCAAGTAGGTCAGTGCTATTGTGTTGGTTGGATGAGCTTTGCGCTAGTTATATGATAAACCAACCATCTATGTAGGACCTAGAGTTCTATGCAGCATCCCCTCATACATTCCTATTACTTTTGCACACACTATTGTAATCACAACATAACCGAACAGCGCAAAGTCTGTAAGTAGTATATGGATAGTACCATGGCGCTGGTGCCCGTAGGACAAGGCCCAACATGTTATCTGTGGCACAAGGCACCAGCGGGCGGTACCAACAGTCCTTCACCCGGGTGCCTAGATTAACGACCCGAATATAATCACGTGACCAGGCAAGAGTCTCTGGAGCGCTTATCGGGTCTCACAGAGGAAAAGATACACAGGAAATATATGCAAATAAGGACTAGACGTTTCCGGTGACTGTGGAGATGGTATCTTGATCAGGCTCCCTCTGGAAATGGCACGAATACAGTAGGGACCTTTGGAAGGGTAAAAGGGGCGGGGCATGTTCACGCAGGGAGGTGGATATAGGAGGAACGTACAGCTCGGGGGTATATGGTGTAATGATGTCAATATATATACACAGGTGGAAGATTAGTGTCTCTAGGAAACATAAACAACAACGGCCACGACTCAATTAACCCAGGCTGGTAATATAAGGTTGTACCATTCATCAAAGTCGCACCCTGTTGCATATATTCCTTATACGTCCTACCGACGACATATACCTCCTCATTTCGCCACGAGTCATTTGATAAGCTCCCCTGGAAATATGAATGACTCGAGCGACCCCTGTCCTTATGACAAGCGCCCACCCGGTATATGCGTGGCTTCCCGGATGTCGCCTGACCCCATCATCCCCCATTTACACCCTGCCCTTGTTGTTCCCAGTGCACTGCGCATGGGTGTGGACAGATTCCAGCTCACATTGTTCAGTAAATCACAATAAGAGAAACTATGAAATATTCAGCGATGGAAATTGTGTTCCTGCTAACTAAGGACATTTGGGGGTGTCGAGCTGGACTATGGGGCTGTCGCTAGTGGGCGCCTGTCACCTTTATCAGAAGCCCTGGAAGTGGCATGGCGCAGAGAGGCAGGCGCGGCCCCGGAGACCCGCGTAATTGCAGGTGTAATTCTATAGCCGCGCCTTCATCAGCGCTAAGGGCATCGGCAATGCTCTCTGCCATTCATCCTGATATTGCGCCTTGGTAGGGATCAGGGCGAAGGCAGCCCCCGGATTCATTAGGGCTGACGCCGACCGGACGTGGCCTACAGGATGCCTTTCTGTCCGGATCCCAAGGCACAGGGGTATGATGGGGAGGGGAGAGTGCTTTGGAGGGTGGGCGGGAGGGGAGGGGAGGGTATAAAGGGGAAGGAGGGAGAGGCAGGAAGACGCAGGCACTGCAAACTACCACTCCTCCATTCTCGCTACACTCATCTCCTGGAGTCTGGGATCTGGAGGATTCCCCCACCTTCCCTCGGCACCTTACGCGCGCCTGCTTCCGGTGAAGCCGGCAACGACGTCAACATCGTCGACGTTGACGACGATTCCTGATCCGCCAGGCTGATGAGAGCTGGGGAGTGCCTGGCTCCGTTCCCAAATTAAAGGGCTCAGCTCGGCCTCCATCCGTGCCCTTCGCGCCCCATCCCGACCTGGCTATTGATGGAGCGGAATTGCACCCCTACTCGGCGGTGGATTCGTTTCGTTATCCGGCGCGAGCTTTTTAATTAAATCAGGGCGGCGCGCGCACCTGACTCGACGCTGTTAGGGGCGCCGCCTGGCGGGAGTGATGGATCGGGGCGACGCGCGGCCAGCCCCCTGAGTCCCTACTATTCGGTAGGTGGCGCGACCGGCGCTACCTATATAAGGGATGGAGGGTGGGGGTGGTCGCCAGCATTGAGCGGCCGCACGCAGCGCACCAATAAACTCACACCCGTCAGCCAACGGAAGTCGGCTTTATGGCGGACTACTCCACTTCCGGTCGACGGCGGCGACCCACCGTGACCCGCGTCTACCGATGAAATATACACATCGTCGGAGATTTCCGTTATTGGACGCGGCCGATCCCGCGACCACCACTGTGCTCACACAAACGGGTCGGTGCACTTCGCGCGCCACCTACAGTGAGGATATATCCGGACTCTAGTCAGAAGGCTCCATTTATTTTCCTTAACTTTTCCAACACCTCATATTTTGAGGGTATCTGTTTGTCTCCTTGAGATTGCACGTGTGTAACATCAATTTTCGTCTAAAAACAACGACAACAACAGTTTGGTCAATCTTATGAGGATTTTTATAAAACAAACCAGCATAATCATTTTGAATCTTCTTTAGTGCGATCCCTATACTGACTAAGCGGAATTAATCTTCAGACAATAAAATAAATCCGACGATAAACGTTTGGCCCCTAGGGCATCTGATTACTCATCCCATACCTTGATAACCAGTTTGAGCCATGGTTGCTTATTAAAGTTTTCGCTACCTTGGTATAATCAAGGCCGTGTTTATAACTTCAGCAAGTTAAGCTAACACAATAAGAAACGTTGTTGTTATCGTCATTGTTGTCAACTGTTGTTTTCGTTGTTCAACATCATGGGTGTTGTTTCCTATGCTATTCGAATAAATGTCATACCCCTGAATTGAACAGTGTTGAACAGGTGCAATATTAAAAAGGACAAATAATGAACATAAAATTTTAGTACGTTAAGATAAAGATTGACGAAAGACATTCGTTTGCATATCTGAACCACTTTTTTTTTATCTATTCACCTATCATTTATTTCAATCATACATGAATCACTTTTGCTAAGTGTTCAGTAAAAGACTGTAGTTACAAAATATGGTGGATATATAAAAGCATGGGTATAGCATTAATTTTGCTGGAGCAGTTTGCTTTCCGAAAGTCTCACCAGATACAAGGTGAGAACCATCCGCCCCACTGCCTATCAATAACAGTAATCCCTTAGTTACCATATTGATCAGGTGACCAGTGACCTTTGACCTGTGAAGTATTACCGTATATCCCCGATTATAAGCCCAGCAGGAAAGGCCTCACTGGACGTGTCAATCAGAATAGACTTGGTTTACATTGGATGCCTTTGTTGCTAGGCCTTCTGTCCGCGCGCCACATTGAGCAGATGAATCACACCCGACCCCTGGGTTAAAAACAAGGTCAAGCCCTGCCACCTGGTGTTTTTCTTAAACTGTCTAATGGAGGTTGGGATGTAAATGGTGGGGGTTCAGTTGACTTGGAATGGAGGGGGTGGATGTATAACTCGTACACTAGTTGTCAGAGGGTTGGGGTGCTGTAATAGAAAGAGCTCTGGGGGATGTTGATACCACTGAATGCTGTCTATAGAGTTGAGCCCACTTTGTGTTGAACTGCTCTTAGATGGTTCTTTCCACTGCTGAGCTGCTCGCACCAGTGTGAGCAGATTTACGGGTTGTGGGAGACGGCTGGGCTGGATTTTTCTGGGACAACAACAGCCAGAACCCAAGTTTGTGACAGCAGGCAACCCCAATACCCGCCGGCCTACAGGGGAGGCACTTCAAGTTATCGCCAACGTCAGGCGTGGTCGTGACGTAGATAATTGTGGCAATGACATAAACAACACTCGTCAATCAATGTACACTGCTCCGAATCCAATCCCCCCCCCCCCCTCAAGCTACCTGCCACCACTCCTCACCCAACAAACAAAACGGCTCTTAATACACATACTGTACATTGCGCATAGTGTTTCGGCATCTTTCAGTTCAGTTCACCATTGCTGAAAATCTTTAAGGAAACCCAGTCTCTGCCACGATTACTCGCCATCGTTGGCATGGGATGCAGACCTGTCCAGATTGAATGTGTGATGAGTATGAGTGACCCCCTATATTGTAGAACCTGACATGACACTTTGTTCTAGCTGGGGTCTCGTGTTCCCAAGCATGGTGGCTAAGTTGAGGGTCAAAGGGCGCCGGCACCACTACAATGAGAGGCTGCTCCTCATTGGTCAGTTCGTGAGAGACTAATTACAACTTTTGACACTCAGGGGTTGTCCTACCCAGCAGGGGGTGGGGTGAGAGGCGTGAGGGTAAGCCCAGTCGGCCTGCCCTTCTGAGCGTGACCCCACCCAACCCCCCGCCCACCTTCCATCCCCAGACTTCACTTCCCACCCCTGTCCATACCCTCATAAACCACTAGTTGACCCAGAGCCCCATATCAAGACTTGCACCCCCTCCCACCCACTTGTGTATAATCTACCTGAACGTTAAATGACCCAACCATACAATAGCTTTAATTTCAGGAGCGGCTGGTCAGTATCACCTGGCGGACATACACCAACCCAGCCCCACACTCCCCTCCCATCTTCCCTCTACCAGCCTCAATGAATACCACCACAAAGGTGCGCCGCCCTGTGCCTCTTAGGTGCTGGGCTGATTGCATTAGCTCGTGAGAAGCACGCAAGGTGGCGCCAGCCACCTCGGCACAATGCCTTGCTACTGTATACTATATAGCATAGTGCAGCTGGTCATGAAGTAGCACTGAAAGTCGATAACCCTCTCCTCCATCCCCAACACTGACCCACTCATGATGACCCCTACAGCATAGTCTGACCATCTCGTTATTATAAATAATAAATACGTGAGACTAATCATGAATGTCGTGCCTGACTTTTGCCTGCCGCTTTTCACAGCGGTCGTGAATTCGTTTAGGTTCTCACCAAGGACTGCTGGGTGGGGGGGGGGGGGTAAACCAGCAACAGACATCTACAACATTATTCCGAGGTAGCAGGCTGTCCCATGGGCACAGACATTGCTGGAGCTTGTTACCAGCGAGTTCTACTGATAAGACCTATCAGATGGGTACCAGTTGGCCCCCAAAGGACCGCAGTGAATAGATTGGGGTTCTATCGATGTTACATCGAGAGTCCACTTGGCCTCTATCGTAGCAATTTACATAGGAAATGGCTCATTCGCCATCGAAAAGCCAAGTGGACTATGGGTCTTATGTCGATAGTCCACTTGGCCTCTGTTGCACGATTGTGCCATACATTTCCTATATGAATTCCTGTGACAGAGGCCTGGTGGACTATGAGTATTAGCAGGATTATCTATTCGCCAATGAGATGATCCCAACTATTCACTGCAGCCCTCTGGTACCCATCTGATAGCTCTTATTAGTAGAACTCGCTGGTAACAAGCTCCAGTAATGGCCGCGCCCATGCCACAACCTGCTACCTCAAAATACAAATGTATACATCGAGAGGAGATATCAATTTGTTAGCTACATGCATTGAGCCATACACCTGTGCAATTTGTAAGGAAAAGTTCCTTTCCCAATAAAGAGGTCTTTACATTTATCGGTCCTTTATCATGCAGCAACACTTTTTTTGCAGGTGAATGCTTCAGGCAGACACATGAGTACAACCTCATGAGCGACCATACAGTCTCGGTTTCCGCAGGGGAATAATTCATTAGGCTGGGCCAAAGGCGGCTCCTGGGCGAATTCAAAGCCCCTTGATCGGCTATGGGTAGATAGCAAATGGTAAATCAACTCCAAGCCGACATGAATACATTGCATTAATAACACACTTTGGAGGAGGCTAGGGACTAAACGAAACGAACGTCAGAACCTCCAGTATATACACGCGTTAGACCAACTCATACATAACGATTAGCAGTTTCCCATCAAGATCACATGCTCTGCAATGTATCTTTCACTTGGTACTTACACACCCATGCGTGGCACTTCCAGCAAATATGCGACCTGATAAAGTGGAATGCCCAATCATTACTTCTGTAATTACGAAATCGACAAGTGTGTATAATTAGTGCTCGGATGATACGCAAGTCATGTGCTCTCGTGAGTTATCGTCCGCGAACGATAACTCACGAGAAGTGAGTTGGTTACAGGGTTGGTTGCAGGAGTGGGGTACTGGAGAAGCTCCTGGTATAAGTTTAGAGGGGATTCAGTAATGTGAGATGCGTATACGTGCTCAGAGACCATGGCAACGGTTGATAGAGAGGCCAGGGTTTAGTGGGCACTGATAGATGAGGCAGAAATAAACACATTCCTCCCGCGTCCCTTCATCAAAGACTTGTTACACATTGGTTACCTTGACGACGGCTTGTCGTGGTGGCAAAAAATGTGAGCCAGTAACAGTTATGTAAACTTTATACCCACAAAATAATTCCACCCCCAAGGAGGGCATGCAGTCGAAGTCCTAGATGTATAGAAAATTGCACACTTAATTTTGGTAAAATAACATACTCTAAATCCGTATTGGTTCAATCTGCACTTGGTTTACAAGGACATGTGCATGGACATGATTCAGTGTTCAATCATTGGCGAAAATGAACTAACTTTCCGATGCCTTCCTGCAACTAAGCCTTTCCGGGAGGCAGACCGAAATGAAGTGTAAAGCTACCAAAGCTCCATGAGAGCACGGCGCTGATTCGTCAGGATAATTGGAGCCAATGAAATAAGCCGAAAGTGATTAAAGACGGGAAGGAAGTCTCTTGCCTCGCTGACTAGGCCCCAACTTATTGAAGTTGACGGAGCCTGGGCCAGTGCCTATAAGTTATCTACCAAGATGGATCAGTGTAGTTATTCTTGGTGTCGGAGCTTGAAATTAGCTGGTTCTTTTTCAGCAGTGGGGAGCTGGCAACCTGGGAAGGTACAGGCCCTTTCCATTGTCACCCCACTGAATCAAAACACACCATGTGCAGGCAGTAAGCCCACAAGGGATTATAAAGAAGTGTAATGATCCAGACAGGATGGTTAGATGCCATTCGCATGAGACTACAAATATAACTTAACCAACAACACCAGGGACACGTGCTATAGAGTAGAGGCAATGTTTACCAGGAATTATTATCCTCTTTTTCACCCCAGTTCCTTGGTTCTTATATTGATTTGTGAAACCATATGTAAGTGTTTTAGACTGAGTGTACACAAACCGTAACTCCAAACTAGCAGACCAAGACACAACAAGGGCCCTGTATAAACAGGTGGTCATTTATTATCAACAGGGGGGTGGTGGGTTTGAGAAGGGGGCATAAAAAATTCTGACCCCTCTCGAGGGGGGGGGGCTAAAAAAATTTACCCTCTTTTTAGCAAAAAAAGCCCGCGTGCTACTATAGATCAAAGAGGGGGCGCGAAAACTCTCCGCGCCTCTGGCGCGGGGGGGCACAAAATTTTTTTACTGCCGTCGAGGGGGGGCGTAAAAAAATTTCGCGCGTCCCCGCGAAAACCCACCACCCCCCCCTGTTGATAAATAATGACCACTCCCTTACTGGAGGGGCCTCCTGCTCCCCCAGCCGTGTCGGTGATGTATGGAGGTCAGAGGATGGGTTTACACACACGGGGGCTTGTAGAACCATAGGGGCCAACATGTTGCACAAGAACCTGAGACAAGAACCTCAGTTTGTAAAGAGATAACACAAAGACCCTCTGTGGGTTACAGATTTAAACAGTGAAACTTGAGAGCGTGTTTAGCTGGAGAGAGAGTTTGAAGGGATGGAAAACGGGTGGGTGGGGTCGGGGAGGAGTAATTAAGTCTCCTGTTTCCAGCTGTCTAGCTATAGGGAAATGCAAGGGTAACTAAACCGATAAGAGAGAGCTCTGTTTCTATCCATAGGCATATGAACGGGTAACAAGTCTGATAAGGCGTTTACATTTAACAGTACATCGTATAAATAGACATTCAAAACCTATTTGTTTTCACCTTGCACATGACAAAGGTAAGATAGAATTAACCTATCCCAAAAGCAAAAAAAAAAAAAACACAACAAAAAACAACAATAGATACCGATGTCCCCTATAGCAATACTTAGGTGCAGAATAACTGTGAATTTGATATCCAAATGTGAAGCCTAAAATGATTTCTATAATTGTATTGACCCAAAGCAACTGATTTTCATACCAAAAGAATGAGATAAGCTACATTCCGTTTCATTGCCCTGCTCAAACACGTGTATGACAGGGTATGGTACTTTGACAATAGGACAGTGGCCTATGGTCAGTTTTTTTTTATAGAGTCTTGGATGTCGCAGCACAGCGGGCGGTACACTGTGAACTCTTCCTATTGTAAGGAGACGCCCCCTATAGCCTGAAACTGGCAACACACCGGAACCCACGCCCAGGCTACCAGACCTTGTGAGCTCTCTTTGACCCCAGTCTAAAACACATTTTCTATGGATTGGTAGAAATTTACCCAAACTTGCCAAGGGCATCAATTTCTGTTTGGTATAAGAAAACGGAAGCTGTATCGATCAATTGATGGAGATATTAAACGATTATTAAACGAGACTTCTGTGTTTGTTTTGGCAATTTCTTTTTAACTAGACACAAATATGATTGTGGTCAAGGGTTGCACTCATGGGAAGACAAAAAAAAGTAATTCAGCAATCCCCCCCTCCATATAAACATAATAACAAAATTACAGAAATCCCTATGAAAATCTAGACTCTCTACAAACACCCTTGCCTGGTATTTAGTAGTATGGGTTGAAAGAGTCAATGGAGGTTCAGTGTGGGACTTTATGATGAGATAGAATTTATGATGTAGTTGTAGGTGTGAGCACAGTTTAGTATGTGTGAATGTGGTTTTGACTCTGACTTTTGCCAGGGGCAATATGTAGATTTATGACAAAAGATGACTAGCTATGATTCTGAAGATCTTATATCAGTAAAGTTGTGGGTGTTGGTATGTATACACAGTGGTGAGTGATGTTGAATCCTAAGCTTCATTGCAGTTTATGAGGTAGGGATAATATTTATGGCATTTCAAGGTGTGACTGTGGGTGAGTATATATTTGTAGTACAGGTGTGACTATAACTACCGGTATGAGGCATTTGAAAACCGAGATAGATCCAGATCTATGGTTACTCACGACCATGAATTACCCTATGAAAAGGAAGCAAAGTCGTAAAACTAAGGAGCAAATGGTGAGTCTTAATGACACATAACGAGGAGGGGCTCTACATGAGCTGCGGGGCACAGCTAAGCAATGTATCCAAGCATTGCTATGTTATTCTAAACCTCTACAATCAAATCTAAAGCAAAAGCTATTTAGACCATCAATAATTCATTTGACATAGATATATATATTGTAATAATAAGGGTTGTAAATTCAAATGTTTCAACCAAGAAAACCATTTGAGGAATTGAATGACAGTCCCAGGAAAGTATACACACTCTTATTGGTTGGTTACTCAGTGACAGAACCATACATGTCTGTGTACAGTGAACATGTCCATCAAGTGGATGTAGTGACAGGAGCAAGGCTGTCAAGAAACTGCTAGATACCAATTATAGAGCATAAATGCGCATGCCAATTTCACACATTCAAATACATCGACATATGTGTAATGATTCATTTAAGACATTAAATATGTTATTGCAGTATGATACATATATAAGACCTCCTGTGATATCAATCTAACACATCCAGTGTCTGGTGTTTGACCCCTGACCCTGGAGGTGTTGACAACAGGGAGACAGGCCCCACATGCTGCACCCACCCCACACTCTGACCCCGCCCTCCAACATTCAACCCCTGACCTATATTTCTATGTAAAATACAGCTAGAAATAATCTGTATTTATAGCTTGTAGACTTAAGTCATAAGCCTAAAAGACATACCAATATGAACCAAAGGATGTTTTCTAATAAGTAGTAGGCTTTATAAGACTCTCTTCCATATATTTCTATATACCGCACCGTTGTGTATCTTCATGAATGCCAGACATGGACTGTAACCACTTTTCACTGTGAAAATTGAA
The DNA here is from genome assembly GCA_949317995.1 of Acholoe squamosa. Lineage (NCBI taxonomy): Eukaryota > Metazoa > Annelida > Polychaeta > Phyllodocida > Polynoidae > Acholoe > Acholoe squamosa. Next base: position 35,836,489 of record OX439048.1, on the reverse strand, counting down.
ATGTATCAATAAATACTAATATAAACAATATTCATGCCCAAAACGTCACACACATATTTAAGGTGGCATGGACCACACAGTGAATACAGTGGTCTTCTGTATTTCAATTTAGAAAGTCGAAAAATCAGACACTGTACTCTGTGGGACCTGGCTATAAAACTCGGAATGGCAGATTCTAGCTCAGAAGCAAGGCAGCTAAAAGACTTTTGACATCATCACCCCTCCTCGTAATTAGGATGCATAGAGATGTGTTCTATTTTTTTATGGTATCTATGTCCCCAGCTGTAAATTTGAAATAGGATATCTGTTAAAAAACGGTACATTTTGATAAAGATCTTAACCTTTTTGTGATTATATGTGAAAACATTTTTAAAAACAAACAACTCCACGATAAAACTAAGAAAACTACACTTAAGAAAAGCTTTTACTTGTAACTGCCCTATGAGGGTTCCTATAACCTAAAAGATTTTATACAATACCCTCTGTACAGCTGTGTGAGTAGCTCGCCACCTGTGTCTAACATAGGACTGGAATGGAATGATATTCTACGCTTTCTGTTATTTTTTTGGTGTGATTTTCTTCTTTCTAATCGGGGGTGAAAGTCACTGGATACAGAAGTTCAATAAAATTGTCACTCAAACCCCTGAATATGGTTGTGTAGAGCACTGCATTTGTCTTTGGGACTTGGAAATCCCTGAAATACCATATCCGTTATTTTTCTCTTTATATATATATATATATATATATATATATATATATATATATATATATATATATATATATATATATATATATTATCAATATGATGCCTAAGAGATGCCACTTACATGGGGTAGCACTTCTCTAGGTGAGAATTGGAAAAAAAAAAACTTTGTACAAATATGTTCTGTTGAACTTTGTGAAGTGCAGCATGATTTGAACTTCATCCTGATGAACAACTGATATCTTTTTGAAACATAATCACGTTTGAAAGAATCGTTTTAGTTCATAGATATAATTGAGTATCTGCTGGAGTGCTATTGTCCTATTGTTCTAAAGGGTAGTTACAATTCATCTGTTTTTATGGTTATATAGGTTTGTTCTTGGGAAGGTGTGGATGTTATCATATAGGATAAGGTTTAGCTCAATTCTTTTTCCCATTGTGGAAATCATCGACATCTCCCGTCCCCTCCCTTAAACACATTGTTGATAATAATGTACTTGATTTACTATCCCAGGGGTAGACACTAACGCTGGCCCGCGAGCCAATGTCTCGTAGTTTTTGCTGTGGGCCCGTAGATTTCTCAAAAGATGCTTTCCTATGGGCCCAGGATGGCCCAGAGAAGTTGATTGAGAGACCTCTATCAAATTTAATTTATATGAGTATAGGCATGTTATATATCATTAGAAAGAGAAACTAGAAAGGAAACTGGCCAATCTAATGAATGTATGATGTCGATTTATAAATAAGCTATGATTTTATCCTTAAAACTAAGTAAATTATTGTTCTGGGCCCACTGTTTTAGGTCCGGGCCCATAGATTTCTTCAGCTATATGGGCCCGGGTGGCCAGTGGCTGAAAATTTCAGTGTCTACCCCTGCTATCCTATACTAACTATGGATAGGAGATGGATTGTCATTGAAGCCTGTGTGTAGGTATAGTCAGGGGTGGAGTGGTACTGTAGGGTGGGGCACATAATAGTGGCAGTGTAGGGGGGCAAGGTAGTTGGTAGGTGATAAAGAGAGTATAAAGATTGCCGCTAGTGGCCAACTGATGTGTTCTGAGGAAGGCATTGTGGTGTAAGGGGAGGGGGTTGGTTGTGTGCATTGGTGATAGGACTGGTGTAAGGATGAGGGCAACACCTACAGTGAAAGGAAATGCACTCCTTTCTCTTTTTTTTTTCACATAATTTGCGATAGGCAGGGCTGGGGTTCCAAGGTGTGGTCGACAAATCTGCAGGACTGACCATCGCCTTTGCCCATGCTCCCTTCCAAGTCCACCCATCACCTCCAGTCACCTGTCGGCCCGCTACCAGATCGCCCTTCTCCCTCCCCCTTCCTACCCCCTCCCACTTCCAGTGACAAACCACCCTGGCTACTGGAGGTACCTCCTGGGCAGGAACCTGCGCGGCGGAGATAAGGCCTTCATCCGTGGCGTACACAGACATTAATGCAGGGGCAGTTTGTCTAACATGTTTCTGTCAACACCAGAAGGCCCATTACGCCTCCGGATTTGCGGCTGGAGGCCTGCACCGTTGTTTCACACCCTCATCCCTCATGGCTGAGCAGCTGGAGGAGCAGCTCACCAGCTTCTCTCTCAGGTCACTGCTTGTGACCTTTTGCACAAGTCGTTCCTACCACGTCCAATGATGACAGGTGCTGTGCGGCACTTTGGATCCCTGATCCATGTAGATCCTCCAGTAGGGTGGAGCAGCTCAGAGCAGCTCCTCCAGGTGCTGAATAAAACCTGAGCTGCTCACTACACTGACTTGTTGCTCTCATCACAATTTGCTCCCCTTGGACCCTGCTCCCCTTGCGTCTAGCTCACCCAAGTTCATTGGGAGTTTTCATTTTCTATGCATTTTTACCGAAGGGCCATTTCTACTGGTTGAATAAAATGTGAATTTATCAAGGAAATAGTCTGAAAGGTCATTTATGGAAGGTTAACATCAATAAAGAATTGTTTTGTTCGCGACATAAGGCCTTTTCCTTGATGATGTTTTCTTATCATTTTTTTAAAGGTAAGTATGAAGTAAGATCATGCCATTTACCAAAAGATAAATAGGATGCTATCGCGTGATTTTCTTCGCCACAAGTTATGGAGAGAGGGAAAAATAATTCTTCGATGTGCATGGTAAAAAACACAATGGGTCAGCTTCATATACCCCTTTTTCAGGCCGTTCTTGATGGAAATCTCTGGGCATGATTTCAGTTTATCATACACATCAAACCACTCAGGCAAAACCAAAAAGAAAGGAAAAGAAAAAGATTATACGAAAATTTGAGCAAATTGTTGATACCTCACAGAGGCAAAAAGAAATTTATGTGAATTCAGAAAAAAAGCATCGGTTTGTATCGTTTTTCCTCTATTAGATGATCTCTTCGCATTCATGAGCATTTGCCTCTTGGTCTGAGGGTGTCAGTTCTCAGTCACTCCTACATTTCCATCAGGTGTTACAAGCCACTACCACCACCAAGTGTCTCTGAGTGCTGGGTGTGGAGTGGGCGGCTCCTGGAAGACAACGGCAGACTTTGCACCGCACCTGACCATGCCACGATCATTCCAGGCATCATCTTTCAAGGCTGCAGCAATAGTCAAATGTGGGTGGGTCACGAAGTGGACGCGCCAACTAAATTTGGTCGCTTGGCAGCTCACACACCTTTAGCACGGTCACAGGTGTGAGTGGGAAGCCACTATCAACTTGCCGTCCACCACATCACCACCCAATCCAGTCCTGCTCACCTGCCTGTGTTAAAAGCATGTGACGCCTGCCGACTTAAAGGTGTCACCCCTACCTGCCACCCCCCTTACTATATACTGCCCCACCCACACACGTGTGAAGTACCCTCCACACCACTAATGTTAAAACCATTTTAAAGTTCAGTCACGGAAATTGTGTCCATGACGATGTTCATGGGAGTCTTTTGGGGGTTCAAGCATAAAGGGGGATGGGTGAGGGTGAGGGTGAGGGTGAGAGGGGTGGGGCCCAATGCCCTGTGATATTGACGACCTCCTGACAAGGGGAATTACCTGGAATGCTGCCTTTGGGAATCGGGTATAATTGGTGATCAAATGGTTAACGCCTCAATAAACTTAAAACGAATCCCCTGCATTTCTTTTTCATCATAGAAATAGCATTTCTCGTTAAAGGGACAAGCACGCACAAGAAAGGCATTAGAACCAAACAAGATCTTTTTGTAGCAGTCTGTTGCACACCTCAATCTTCTGCTCTCCTCTGATGTATACCAGAGTGTCTTGAATAATAAAACTTCCCATTCTTCTCCAGAGAGGACAAATGCCCAAACATGAAGAATTCAAGTGGATGGGGAGTGGGTGTGGACATGGGCGGGGGCGGCAGGGTCCTGGTGTGTAATAATCCCCAAATGAGGTCCCAGGTGTCGCCCTGTGCTTCCGGTTCCGCCGAGACACCCTTCAGATGCATTCTGGGACATTGTGGATCATTTGCAGCGTCTCAGCAGACACCTCCTGGGTGGATCATCACCACTCAGCCCCCCCTATCCTCCCCTCTGATGATACTCTCACAGGTCCCAGGTGATCTCTAATTTACACTGGAGGATAGCTCGTCAAGTGTCCGATGCCTCTCATCTTTGCCTCTGGCAGAACTTGGCAAATTAATTGCATACGTTGGTGAAAATGACCTGCACACCAAGAAAGGCCATTAGACCGACTAAGAGCCAACAGGAATTCAAGAAAGCCGTAGAGGAAATTACCGGTAGATGCATACATGCAAACTCCAAACAAGAAAAAAACTGAGCCGATAAAAAGGATGAGATTTTTCCTTAGAAGTTAGATTGCATGGTAAAAATTGTATTCTGAGAAGCCAAATGATGCATGCTGGTGCATTTTATGGATGGCTTATCCAAAATTTTCTAAGACCACCACCCCCATATAAATGGTAAAATGATATCTCATTGGATCTGGATGAATCACAAGAATGACCCTGACAGATCATAGAAAAACTGAGAAAACTGAAAAAAACTGAGGAGTTTGCATGTATGTAGATGTCATCTGGCAATTTCCTCTCACGAGGAAATGTCCATTTGTGTTCTAAATAATTTATTTCGACGGCAACTTTATTTTCATTGGACTGCCTTCCACCTACAATATATTGCACAGATAAAACTTGAGAATAAATTCAGCAGTGGTATTATTGTTCCTTGAACATGTCAAACAGAACCACGAATATATACCTATTTGTGGAGCAAAGAAAAACGACGTGTTTCTGACAAATTTACTTCACATGTTTGATACATCCACCAAAAACTTTCTCATCACTGATCTTCTTTCTTTATTTTTGCTGCATTGAGAAATCATTTCTCTTGTCAAATTTTATCCTGCCATCTACAATATTGTACCTGATGAGAATCGAGACTGAATTGAACAGTGAAAATCATTGTCATTTTCTCCCAAAATATCAAAATAATCATGATCTCCTGGTGTATAGCGAAAAAAAAACATGAACTCCTGTTTATAGTGTAAAAAAAAAAAAAAATCCATCAAAAATGACCTAAACACTGTCTCATCACTAATTTTTTTTAGATATTTCTAAATGATTATTATTGCCATGAATATTTTTATAGCCATCTTTTCTCAATTCCCTTATTTCTATTATTATCATCATTTACCTGTACACATGTACTACAACGCCCATATTATTGGCTAAATTGAAAATGGTAAGAATTACCTGAAATCAAACAACAACAAAAACGGCAAATAGAAGCAGGAGATGATGTAATCCGACCTACAAGACAGAGAAATCCGACCGTGGCAACTTAGAGGAAAAAAATAAATTCACAAGAGATCCAAATATCCTTATGCACCTGATTCTGTAACTCTCGCTCAATTCAGAATATACCAATATATTTAATTCCTTGATTGTTTCGGATATGACGTCTATCTACATACCGGTAACTCCTTCACTTCGATTTCAATTTTGCCTTTTTGTCCATCGTGTAATTTGGTTGGAGGATATCCACTTATGTGTAGATAAAATTAGCAAATAAAAATGTCCAACAACAACAACAACAACAACAACATGTCGTGCACGATGTACTCACTAATCTGCGATTTGACCGTCAAGTTAACAAAATCTAGATTTCTATTTCTACATGCACATGGAGTTTTCAGGTTTTGTAACGAAAATGTAATCGAGATTAGGTGAAAATTCCCAAGGCATCTCGATCTGGTCAGAAATATGCCTCTTGCATAACAACGCCAGAAGGCATGCATTTGCTATGCACTGCATTCACTTTGCATGTACAATAACATCCAAGAAACCCCTTGATCCTTTCCTTCCCCACATACCAACCGCCTGGTCAGCGGCTGCAGAAACGCCCCTAGGTTTTCTCCTATGAGAGGGAAATCTATCATTGTCCTCTCTGTCATTTGACTTAAGAGCTGGACTTTGATTACAAGTATATTGTGACAATAATGAGAGAGCTCAGAACATCAGCATCGACTCGGCAGCCATTTTGACGCGCAATAAACAACCCAGGAGTAGCCCCCTTTGTTTTCTATAGCGACCGTGGAGCCTCGCGGCGCGAGATTATCGCGACCATGACGAGAAGATCGCCCACTTGAAACCTTAGAGCGCGTATCTCTTTAAACATAAATAAAAAGTTCCCACCTTCAATTGATGTCCAGTTGGCATCCGGGGCCCACAACACCAGCAATTTCATTTTTTGCCCCTCCTCGGGACTTCCTTTTCTGTCATTCAAGTTTTGGCGCCGCTATGCCTGAAGCGGAAGAAGTAGTCCGCTCGCGATTGGCCCAATATAGGTCACATGGTGCGGCGAGGCTGCCTCTGATTAGCTGAGCATCTGGGCCAGGTCGTGAATATTCACTTAGATAGTGACCCTCTGATCTGGATTCCTGAGAAGGGGGACAAAAGGGTCATACATTCTCACCACCCAGGGAAAAAGCCAAATTAGGCCAGACCTGCCTCATAAACCAGGTGAAATTACAGCCTGATGTCCGTCTTGGCGTATGCACGCTACCTCTGAACCCACTATTAAAACCCTAACTCCACAATCAAGGCTTTCAAGTAAGGCTACTATGTTCACGCTATATTTGGACCATCCCACCAGGAGGATTTGACCTATTCCCCTATTGACAATCCTAATTATTTTCGGGGTAGAATCGACAGGTGACACTTAGAACCTCAAATATCTGGCTGGCAAAGCTTGACAACTGTCTCGAAATTCAAGATGCAAATGTTCATGCATACGCTATAATAGAGATAGATCTCCCTCTCCCTGCAATAATGAGACTATCTTTCTCCCTTTCACATTGAAGGGGAAAAAAGAACCCTTGTGGGCTTCTTCAGATGAAGAATGTATTCGTGGTTCTTCAGAGTTCATACTACTTACAAGATGACACACAAAAACCTTAATCAGGCAATGTCGAAAAAAAAGTATGATTTCATACTAAGTTTGATCCTCAGCTGATACTCTGGGAGATCATGGGGATGATCCCGGGAAATGATACTCTGGCTCTGCGATCACCCCAGATTCAGGCTGGATATCAAACCATACTCATTTTGGCGACATTGCTTGAGACCTCAAGTGAGCAAGTTTTTTTCTGTGTACACTTTCAGATACTATGCACTTTTTTCAAGAAATGAATTAATGAATAAAAAAAAAAAAAAAACAACAACAACAACAACACACACACACACACACACAATAAATGGACAAACTGCAGGTTAAAAGATAATGGGGATGTATTTGTGACAGTACAAATGAGAATCATGAGACTTCTCTTTTACATTGTGCTATTAAAGCCAGAAAAACGAGCCACCCAGCTTTAAAATTCACAGAGCAGGTGTTATTAGATAGGCTAAGGCGCCTGTAAAAGCATACTCATAGCTCTGTTGAAGCTCTCTCCTGCACAGGAGGAATCGTTCAAGCCTGCACCCTGGAGGCATACGTAGCCCTGCCTTGATCCTCCATTTCCAACCCCTCTATAAATTACTAACCCCACACAGCCACAACCCCACTTGCCAAAACATCGTAAAACCAAAATCTTGTTGTTGTTAACTGTCGTGCTGCTCCAGTGCCAACGTATGGTCCTCCTGGGAGGTGCTTGGGCGTGGGGTGCTAGGCCCTGGAGGAAGAAAAGCGGATGTGGGTGTGGGAGGAGGCGCCCGATCACAAAACGGGATCTATTGTTATCAAAATACCCTACGCCGCCGAGCTGGATCTCCAGTGAATCCAGTGCAGGCTAAAATAAATGGGGATTTTAGGAAAAGTCCACTCTAACCAAACAAGGACTACGTGCACTGAGTTTGAACGTATCTTTGATAGCAGCTTTGTTTCGGTCGGTGCTCTCAGGTCTATGCTTGTTCGACATGTATGTACGACATATGTATGTATAAATCGAGGACCATATGCTCAATGTTGGCATGGTTTTCCATTCACATGTCTACATAAGGCCTTATTCCATTTCAGTCAGTAAAAGTCAACTGAAAAAGTTTGACTGAAAAAGTGGTACCTGCTTCCATTATGAAGTTGACTTTTTCAGTAATTTTTTTCAGACTTTTACAGTCAGTTCTCAAACATTTTCAGTCCACCTCTGACTTAAGGTCAGCACACCTGATTCCACTGGCCGTCAGTCAATACAAAATGTAACTGGAAAAGTCTGACTTGACTGAAAAAGTCAAAAGTCAGACCTGAAGTGACAAAATCTGACTTGAAAAAAAAGTATTATTTGGGGGAAAGTCAAAATATCAGTGGAAAACTTTGACTTTGACTGGAAAACTGCTTCCACTCAGTCAGTCTGCTAAAAATTTTGGAAAGGGTGACTTTTTCAGTCAACTTTGACTGAAAAAGTCTAAATGGAATCATGGAATAAGGAAAAGTCTGCAAAAGGTGGAGACGGCTGACTGGAAAAGTCAGGATTTCACTTTTTCAGTCACAGAAAGTGGGAAAAAGTAACTCAAATTTGACTTTTTCAGTCAACTTTTTATGTCTTTTTTTGCAAACTTGACTGAAGTGAAATAAGGCCTATATGTATACATGGTCAGGCACACTTGGGTTCACACATTCCTTGTCCAGCATGTTCTATGTCACATGTGTGTTGCCACTGTCAGAAAATGATGAATGTGTGAAGACATGTCGCACTCGCAGTAACCATGCATTGTTTAATGGTGTTCTATGTGTATACTCGTTTCACAGATGAGTTATAGATTTTTAAACTCTGTGTTGTTAATAATAAATTCGTTATATATTTGCAGTTTACATATGCATTTTCTAACGTAGTAAATATAAGGCACTATCTACGGTATACTATCAAGCTGACCTATCACATATTGATCAGCTAATACTATGAGTCTATGGGCCTTATACAATAGATCATAATCTATCTCTACCATGTTTACTGACTGAAGTGAAAGACTACAGGGTCAAGTGGATTCCTGATATATTTTGAACTTAACTCAACTGGACGCTGGACTATATATTATGTGTTTTAAAGGGAAAGGAAACTAATAATTAAATTAAGCTAAATATTATCTGTTCTGTTCATTTAGTTTTCAGGGAAACGTTCTCTTCTATAAGATTAGTTGAAAGTGGCTCGAATTGAGAGGATCCCCTTTAGCCGGGATTCCTGTCTCAAAACCATCTTGTATCCATGCACGCAATGTCTTTACTCACAACCCTGACATTCTTCCAGGAAACCACACACTTCGAAGAACTGAATTATTCCATCACATCCGGAAGAGGTCTATGGCAGTTTTTTTTTTCTTTTATAAGATGAAGAAAAAAGAAGCTACACAGAGGCCAGCTGAGTACTTGTTGTGGGACAGAAAACAAAAGCTAAAGAACAGAATGGCCTGGTTCCATGATACTGCTCTATTTATGTGTCATTGACCCTTTGGGAAGTTTGGGCGAAGGTTTTTTTTTTCTTTCAGAGAATAAAGACATATCATCGGTACAGAAATTAGCTCTAAAAGGGAAACACACAAAAAAAAATCAGCAACAACAAGGGGCCCCATACTTTCCGCTACCAATCAAAATCAACGAAACGTGAATTTTCCAAAACTATATTCCTTTCCATTCGTCTCAAAACACAGGGTTATAAAGATCAAATGGCAGAAACGGCTGGCCGGGGTCTTATGGTTAGGGTTTTAACTACTGATGTGTGATACAGTTCAATATGTGCCTTTTTTTAAGTTTTATATATCAGCTACCGGTGCCCATACCTAGTCAACTAACTCAGAGTGCATATTTGGGTTTTTTCCACATGAGTTATAATACATCTACTTCAAAAAAAAATCGTTTTCACTTGGACTGATAATAATTCCCATTTAAACAACGGAAGTATTTGTAGGAGTCATTTGTGGTATGATCTAGAATCAATGTGTTTGCACTGCGTACAGTTCCTACCCCCTGGCGCGACGGCCTTCCCCGCACAACCTGCGTCAGCTGCCGGCACTGCGCCGCTGAGGAGCCGGAACCTGCTCCAGTGTGGACGGAAGCCACGGGGCACACATGTCACAATAGACCACTGGATATTTATGCATGAAAATATAGATTTAGAACTAAAGGTACTTGATATATATTTAACACAGCCAGGTAACGATCCATAGCCTGTAACATACTATTATCTATACTGTGAGGTTCAGGTGAATTCTGCGTCCACTCACATATGTTTTAACGTGGAAATTTGACACAGAGTGTAACACGAGAACAACAGCAACAGGATCAGCAGATCCAGCAGCACTCACCGTTCTACTATCCGCCTCTACCCGTGTCAACGCCGGCTTGTTCGATCCCGCGTCCGTTGCGACGCGACGCGCGAGAAACCCCGCCGCCACCTGTACCATTCGTCTTCGTTTTTATCCAACGGACCACGCCCAATAAAATGACAAATTCACTTACGTCGATTTACAGATCACAGAAAGGACGTTCGTGAATCCTCCCTGAGTGTTTTGTTGGTATTCAGGTCGGTGAGCGCTGTCAGTGACTGAGGATGCGTGGGTTTATGAAGTCGGAGTGCTAAGGGGAAGGGAAAGGGGGTTTGTCGCTGCCCAGGTATACTGTCGGTCGTCGACGTCTCCCGGTGACTTCCTCCCCACGCGTCCCCGTTCGCTACTTACATACAAAACAGGCCGGCCAAAAAAGCCACAGCAGCTCGCTTTTTATCGGGGAAAATTGCCCCTAATACTAATAGAGCAGCCTGGTATGAATGGATGCCCACGGCTCGCGGGCTTGTTTATTACGTCAGGCCGGGCGATCAAGTCCCTGCCACTGGCCCCGCCACCTACCCCTTCCCTACTCTCCCCTTGCCACCTTAAGGAGTCCCAACCCCTCTCTTTTCTCCCATGGACGTCATATTACGCGAGAAAAGGTATAAGTGCAATGACAAGCCTGCCCAACCCCCACTAACATTCGCCATGGGGCCATCAAATACTACTTGTTGTGCTTAAAGACCCGGAGAAAAAAATCCCTAATGCCAAAGGCTGGACAGACTCGATTTATCCACTGCTACAAATAGAGGCAATACACAGGGCCAACATATACCGGGCCAGATTAATCAGAGCTCACTATTAAAGGTAAATAATTTGCCTGCTTTGGAGGCTTACCATCTAACCACCCTCCTTATCCTTTGTCTTCTTTATACATCCCTGAGACTTGGGAGATGCACCTTTGCTTTCTGACAAAGGCCACGATCTCACATCAAGATAGGAATAGTCATTATCCAATTTATTGTCATTGAGTAATTTTTCCTCTTTTTTCACCATATCTTTTATCCCCTGCTCGTCCATATATTGGCCATGATTAGGAAGGGTTTGTGTGCTACCGAGCTGGGCTGGCAAGGAGAATGAGAGCAGGAAGACAAGCGTAGGCCTCTGTTGGGGCAAGTAGGATTAACTACTCCGTGCCTGGCATTGGTGACTTACTTCCACATTAATAATCATTTGTGATTGGATGTCCATTGGTTCCTTCCTTCCTGCCTTGATATCAAAGCACGTAGCGTCATAATAAATCATAAGAGACATAATAGATTCTTATGAAAAATTGCAGTTTCCATTTTTCAACAAAGCCCCACTTTCCAGAGGAATTTGGACTGCATGGTGCATCTTTACATACTGATAGGCACTGAGTGCTAACTATTTCAAAAAATTTCTTTATGTAATAATACATAGAAAAAAATTGATTACTACATTTCAGTCATACGTGAATGCCGACAAGATCTAAAAAAAACATAGAAAAAAGCAACAAAAAACCTCAACAAGATATGAAAAGTAAAAGTCACCTCAATTATTTGCATTAAAATCATTCTTGATGTCAACAGACTGAAATACATATAGTTGTATAGAACTTGTCTCCATTTGGCCTTTAATTTTACATGTAATTAATTTGACCTACATTCAAAGGCTCAAATTAAAGACCTTCAAAGGTCCATTTAACAGGCCTTCTTAGTCTCCAGCCAAGTCTATCTCCAGCCATGCAATTTAGAGATGAAAAAGAAAGGAACATAAATATCCTTGGGGGATCCACTGTTTAGATAGCTTCCTCTTCATGCAGGCCATATCTCGGCCTCACGTACTAGAAACAGACTGTCAGGCACCATCATACTACTGACCTGGTAAGGGAGGAAGAGGAAAAAAATAAACAAAGTCTTACCACATTGGGACAGTCTATATATGGAGCATTTATTGCATTATATCGGCAGTCAGCCACAGCCTCGACATGTCCGGACCAAGACGGCGCAGTGACGGCGGACACCAATCGGGGACGATCGGGGATCTGCAACCAGTTTACGACAGAGGCCGAGTAGGGCTGCCGTAAATCGACACAGGAGGCTTGCCTTTCTTCGGGATCGAACATATAAGAGCACTGAGAGCGCGATAAATGTGACACGGTCACCACACCAGACGGTTCATGTCACCGCCATGTTATAGGTGTTTAACGAGCGCCTCCCCCTGGGTTTTTACTCCAGGGTCAATTCATATTTACGACTCTACCACCACGGATGTTCTGCCCTTTCTCCAGTAGAGACAGCGGTAGCAATTGTAGTATTTCGCAAGGGTTGGGTGGCTGCAGGCATGGGATCGAACTCCACTAGACCTTTGACTCCACATTGCTGATTCAAAGGATTTCCTGTTTTATGTATTTATGTCCGTTGAATTCAAACAAAAGGTCAAACGTCAAGTTCCTGCTCACATATGGAACCAGTTCAAAATCTAACAATTCTTTTCAAAAGTGAATAAATCTATTCCCGGTCAGTTATAGGATTCACTAAAAACCTCAAAAAGAACAAACAAAAACAAACAAAAAAAACTCACAGCGGGACATGCAGAACTTGTATTTATATTTAATTTCTTTCTTTTCTTTTTTTTGTCTGTCACATTCAACAATTGAATGGATAACGACCTGGTTGAAGCCTTCACATATAATGGATATAATGATCAGTTTCTTATGCAGAATTTTGAACTGAATCAAATAAAAAATGCTTTTATACCTATCTCAACAACTTTCTCCCCTTTTCATCGAACATCTAGGATTCCTGACCCATTTTGTATTGGTAAGGTCACTCCACTTACCCCCTGTCAGGAGCAGAATGCTGGGAAACAACAAACACTTCCCATGTCCATTAACACCATTTCTTGCTACTGGAATATCTTAGTGCCTGTGTTATCTTTCATATTAGCCTCTACTGTATGAACTTATAACTGCCGAAGGTCCATACACTGTAAGAAATGTGTGTTGCATTTACACGCTTTGTAACACACTTCTTTGCAGCATATTTTTACTCACTTATTTTTTTAACACACAACACACTTTTGCCAAAAGTGTGTTAAGAAGTGTGTTCATGTCAAAAGGGTGTTACAACAAAAGTGTGTTGCAAAAAGTGTGTTCATGCATATAGTGTGTTCATAGAAAGTGTGTTGCTTCATAAAGTGTTTAGATATGAAAGTGAGTTAATATTTCTATAATGAAGGGGGTGGGTGGGGGGCATTTAGCCTTTATTTCTTCATATTTTCATTTTGGTGTACTTGTTATTGTCCTGAGATGATGTGAGGAAGGTACCCATGAGGCACACATACTTAATCTGGAAAGGAATAACAATATATTGTTGTAAGACCATAATTATGATGTTGATTTAGTGCATAAATTGTTCTAATATTACTTATACTTCTATATTAAAATATGCTAATACATCAATAACATATCTTCTGATTTCTCTGTCTAGAATTTAGAATGGTGACAGAGTCTAGGCTCCCATATGTAAAAATGTTATGTAGGTACATTATAATGATAAAGAATTATATTCAAAATGCAGAATAGTCCCACTTACCTATTCCTGGCATTTTGTAAATCACAAATCAGCATGAGTACTTGTCAGTGACTGGAGCAAGCAGATTGTAGTTTTCTGAAACAAAAGAATTGGTGAATGAACACTGTATGCTACACTAGATAGTATGTTAGGCAGCATATTTATACAGCTTTTAGAGAATTTCTTTCTGTGAGTGTAAATATATGATAAACCAACTTACTACACTCTATTACAGCTTGTATAGCACTAGTGCTGAGGATGATATATAAGATTACTTACCAGAAATAAGCAGAGAAGTGAAGACACTCCTCTCTCCAGCAGGTGCAGATTCAAACTGACTGTGTGTAACTGTTATAACTGACCTTTGGTCAGGTGAGGGGCAATTAATGGGTTACATAATACCACTGATAAGACTGAAGGATTAATAAAATGTGTGTTGATTTAACACACTTTTCAGTACCTAAACACTTTTGAGAAAAAAGTGTGTAAGTGTGTTAGAAAAAGTGTGTTGATGACCTCAAAGTGAGTAAACTGCTCAAAGTGGGTTGAATATCCATGTGTGTTACAATCTTGTGTGTTCCCGCAACACACATTATTTACAGTGTAGACATCGATCACCCAAAAAAGGTACTGTGGTATGACCTATATGTAGGAGTGATTATAACTATGATTTTAATATAAAACGCTGCCATCATCATAAAAATAATTACAAGATAAGTATAAAGAACAAGATGTCACTACAGAAGTTTGGTAGGGAATAGTTAAAGCATATGAAGCAGGATCAATACATGTATAGATCTATGTGTGTACATGCAGGTATTATAGAGAAACAATCAAACGGGTAAAAATAGGCTTGTATATATGTCCCAAATTATACCTAGAGCTGTGCATCAGTATGTTGATAATGCTGTTGATATCATCCAGGTTAACATAACCTGTGCAAGATAAGCAAGACAGCGCCAGTGGATCAATCTGGCCTTTTCTGAGAAATCGGAGCCATTGAAGTTGGCCCTCTCCCCAGTTTCTTATCAGAGTGTCAGTCTATGTGCACTCACGTCTCATTTTCATTCTTTAACTTTGGCCATCTAGAGATCGCTTTGATCACCAGTGAGCATTCCATTCATTGTAGAAAGATGCTCGCTGTGTGGTAAAATTTTAGAAGAACACTTTTGGTTTTGACATGGATTACGTCTAATAAATTATAAGGGTGCTTCAGCTGGGCGGTATCTCTGTTCCCTATGGCCTCACTGTGTGTGATTTATCTTAAAATAAGATGCAGTATGTTTTATGCGTGGTTGGTCTAGCTATGGCTATGCTTGAAACTCCTGGTGGACTGGTTCTGGCCCCCATGCCCTCCTCCCACATCCCCTCCCTCTCCTCCAGAACCTAACCCCAAACTGGCCTAACCCTAGCTCACGTTCCATCCAGTCCTGCCCACACCCAGTGCACAGATAATCAATAACCTCATTGTAAACAGGGCAAAAAGCAGTGACCTCTAGACAGGCGGATAAATCACATGCCGATGTGTAACTTTTCTATGGACACATTCTTTTCCAAGTTGAACTCTGTTGAACGAAAAATGAGCAGAGAAAAATAAACAGCTTTATAAACCTATAGGTTACGGCGAAATACCCGAGGAAGAGAGAAGCCAGGGACAATTATATACCAGCACTTAGCAGCGCTTTCATGTCGGATTGTTTAGCAAGTGTCACTTGTAACATACTGAGGTTATTTACTGTGAAAATGATTTAACTGCCTTGGGTGCAGGGTGGCCCAAACATCCACTGGAATTGCCACTTTATTATAGGTACTTGCCCATGAACACTACAAACTGATTTATTTTGTCCATGATTTTAATTCTTGTCGCTCTGTTCAGTTAATTTAAGAACGATCAAATATGAAGAAGGAATCAGTTGATCCTTTTTTTTTAATGATTATTATAAATTTCCTTCTTGCAATAAATTACAAAACAATACCTTCCATCACAATGTATTGACATAGTGGTTTACTGCAGGGAGAACAGCAGGGGATACCGATCTACATTGGACGCATATGAAGTTAAACTAAGTTAAATAACTCTTTCCCAACAGGTGGAAATGTTAGAGTTCTCTCATCCATTGAGGGCTTGGACTTTTTAAGGAAAAGCTGGCGGACGTGACTGTTGAAATGCAAGGGCGACTCAGAATAATCTGAGACGGCCGGGGTGCTCAAGTCCAATCCTGATCCGGGAGGAAGACTGTGCATACCCTTCCCCAATCTGACATACACATGCTGGTTGGATTAGAGCGGCGGTGACATAATCTGCGAGTTATGAGGCTGCCCACACCATCCCTCCCATATATTATCCTGCCAGGGATATGATAGTGGTCTGTGCAAGAGCCCCCCACGCAAATCCCTCCCCGCCCCACAACCCTTTTATGGGCGGAGCAGTAGCACGTGAAAATGACCCGAATAAATCTACCCTGATCCAATACCCCAGCCAGGCCACACTCTATCATGAATCCTCCTATCCCTTTATGAAATTTATTCAATGGGAATTAATTCGGCGCCATTTGATTTCGATAAGGTGTTTGCACTTATATTTGGGCAGTGGGTCACGTGCAATGGAGGCCACAGAAGTAGGCCACGAACAGTGACATGGAACACATGGAAACACGATATTGCCATTTCTTTAACGTGTGCCATGCCTTGGCTCCTTTTGATATGCTATGACTTCTTTTTCTATGGGTAAGAACTATTCTAATTAGATTTTTCAACCCTAGCACCGGGTCTTGGTGCTAAGGGCTCTTGACACCAAGAGCATAGGTTCTTTGGTGGAATGCTTCAATATGTCAATGTTTATTTCAATGTTAAATTCATCCTCATTATTTTCCCTAAATCCAAAAATTTAAATCAACACAGACATCTACCTTGGTGCAAAGTAATTCAAGCTGGGATGCAGAACATTCCTCTTTACTGGACTAATCATAACTTGTTATATTCTCTCTCATATCAGGGCTGTCTATGGCATGTGGCTGACAGCCTTTCATAAAGACATTAGGTCATGTGGACTGAAACTGCTTCTCAGGCTTCTGCTGTATTTTGTCATTCACCACTCTGCAGATATGTATCGGCTTCTCCCTTGTACCATACCTTCTCAGCTATCAGGATATTGCTATGGACGGGTCTGGGGTTTCTCATACTATGCCAAGTCGTGTAACAAGCTGTGCAAAGCTAAAGAAAAATAACATTGTTCTTGAAAATTGTTGGACTCTAATTGACACGTCTGACAAAATTATAAAAAAAAATCTCGTGTCCATGATATTGTCCAGCTCTGCGCACGTATTTGATATTATATACGACAGCAAAACAATGTCATAATTGCATACAACAGTTTTTAAGGCATGTAGCCTTCTATGTATGCTAGGGTAAATAAAGAAGACCAAAGAAAAAGAAGAAAAGATTTAATGTATCAGCTATAGTTCATTGTCATATTTCAAGTGTCTTTACGAATTGTTCTTTAAATATTTGTAGCAATATTCGGCATTGGCTTCATATCACAATGCAGTCACCTGTTGCTTCTTCACTCCTTTAAGCTTTGAGGCTACGTGTGTTGTTCAATGCTTTTATTCTGACAGTTCACAGTTATAAACAAACCCATTGGAATGCTATCTATATGGTGTGTGTTTCAAAGAATATTTTAATCTGATATACACAATTAAATGTATACTTTTACACTTTTAAATCTTGGTGCCTTTCGTAAATTGTGCTGTCACTATGTACTTGAGAACGGGGGAATAAAATGCGTGTTGATGACACATTTCCATTGAGGATAGATATTGCCCCAGCATCAGGGAGATGCACGTTTCGTTAGTAAGTGACTTTTGTGATTAAGGCAGTTTGGGGACGAGGGGTCGGGCCCTGTTAGCAAGACCTATATGAATCTAATATTAACGAATATGGTGATATTGGATTCAGCCTAAGTCCTTGGAGGAGGCACAGGGAAGCCGGGGCTGGTGGTTCTGAGTGCCAGGACCATTCGTCCTCCAGACCGTGAGCCACAGGCTCCAGGCCTCCAGGGAGGCTTCCTCCATCTCCTCCGACCTACCTCCCTCTCCCCTCCCCTCTGAAACACAGGGGCCTCTGCGCTCTGGAAATTCCTTTAAATATTTAACCAAAGCCTACAGGGAGCTGCGGGCCCTAATATATCTGGTAGATTGTGTGAGGGATGGGAGGTGGCAGACGGGTGATCTGTCCGCGCCGCGTCCGCGTCTAGAGGAAGGGCGTTAATGGCGACGTTCCTCCAGCTACCCGCTTCTCTCCTCCAGGGTGCCCCCAAAGACAGAGCGACCCTTCGTCGCCCCCCCCCCATCCTCAATGCCTTACATCCGTGTGGATCCGCTCCCTTTATTTGTCTTCACAAACACACAAATTCAGCGCCTTGGTAAGGCCGTTCTGAATAGCCCTCCATAAATAAGCAAGCAGGAGCTAAGCTTTATATACGACCGGAGAACTGCTGGGGGTGAACGGGGGAGACCCCACTGCCATGTACAGTAGGTTTACAATCAGGACCACAGGCTCCAGTTTGCCTTCCATCCTCTCTTACCAATGTCATTTGCAGGCTCATAGGGGTCGGGCCCCAACAGTGGTGTAACAGTCATCCTCACGCCAGCCACCCATCTGCCACTCCTAACGAAGCAATCAACAAGGTATTAAACTCATTTCACAGAAACCTCTCGCATGCCACCCACCTGCCACGCCCCTCCTTTCCTCTGCTCGTTTTACCTAAGTGTTGCTGCTTCCTTTTAGCTTGTATTTATTTATTTTCAACTTTTCTTTACCCGATGTCATCTTTGAGAAGTCTGGAACAAAATCAGAGCGATCCAAAGACAGAGGATAGTTTGAGGGGAAGGAAGAAGAGGTTCCAAGATATCGCTTCCGAACGATAACAATGAGAGCCATGACCTGGGAACGTGGGAACTACGACAAGCAGCAGAGGTTTTTGAATATTTCTCTCCCAGGTATGAAACATTGGGAAATGAAAAGAACTCAGCCACAGATATGATTTAAATCCTCATTGTGGATGGGCAAAAAGGGCCACACCAACAGACCAATGAGATGCATTTAAATTCTCACCTGTGTGCAGGGGATGGTTTTGTTTTTGTTCACTTCACTTTCTCCCACTGAAATAATGTGAGCATTGCCACATGACTACTTTTGTTTTTCAAAGTGTGTTCACCTCCAGAATAGGCCACCATCAATCTACACACTGGCCCCAACTGGGCGCATTCCCTATCTGTTCTATCATTTATAGATTGGAATGGAGGTAATCATGCAACTGACCATGAACGCGGAGTATATTTTAGAAATAACATATCGACGTGGATCTCACGCTGTAATGCCCATATAAATCTCCACCCTACTCCACATATCACCTAGATGTTCCACGTTCCGTCCCCAGGGAAAAGAGTATTGATTTCTCTGCCATTTACATATTGAGTGAAAAGAGAGAGCAAGACCCCCTGACATAATGAAACAAGGAGATTGCATGTATGTATACGAACCACACGATATCAGCCTATACTCTGAGGCCAACTAAAATAACAGATTAAAAAATGAAAGAAAAGAAAAGCACAAAATGTAGGCCACCTAGACGCCAGCTGATGTGTGCACACACGCGGCTGAGATACTTTTGCATGAACATGTACAACGAAACCTCACGCAATGAGTATTAGATCAACACTACAAGGTTGCCTACATTTGTCGTTATTCCTGCTGTGAACATTTCTAGAGCTGATAGCATTTGGTACGTGCTATATGACTTGTGGGAGTCCATGCTGGAGAATACGCCACTATAACAGCCCCTGCCTCACTACATGTATACAACGCTAGCAGCGTGATTCCAACATGGCGACTGGTGTGACCTACTTTCTCGGCCTCTCTCTCTCCACTGGAGCAGTCACGTGACCGCCTTCCCAGCGTCTCTCCACCCAGTGCAATACACAAGCTCGTGGAGGAGAGTGTTCCAAGGTCTCCTGCTGCACATTATACACATTCCAAACAGCCCGAGGAAACACGCTAAGATAACGAGAAATTCGCCGACCCCTGTGCGCCCTCAATGCTGACCTCCTATGGAGACAGCTTCCATTTGGAGGCCCTTTGGATCCCCTTTCACTCCTCCATTCCGCCTCACCTACAACCTCCACTTCCGCTCTCCCAGCAACCATTACAGCCGGCCTCCACCAGATTCCCCTTTGATTCTGCAATCCTTCCCCTATCAGAGCTTTCATTTGTTGTGTTACTTTGCACCCCTCTGCTCTCTTTACCAACTAGAACGGCCTCCTTTCCACTTTTACTCCCTACCTACAACGGCTGCTAAATTAAAGCGGCGCACGGCCTTAGACAAATCGTTGCTGCGCGACCCTCATTGCTAAAGCCCGTGCCATCCATATATTTGAGTTTAGAACCAGCAGCTTATTTGCCAAGACAAATAGAGCGGGATGACGAATGGGGCGTTTCTTCTTAGAGGATCGGCTGTCTGCGCATTGGCGGCTAAATTCTCTCATTTCTCGGTGGGTCGTAACTCAGGCGGTGGGGATTCACTAGGACATGATCGAGGCATGTATTTCCTCAACCCCCCCCCCCAATCACCCCCATCACCCCACCTTCATTGCCAAACGAAGAAGCATGGACCTTACGTGAGGAAATCAACAGGGGAGAAAAAAAATCAACCCACCTATCAAAAGCCTACCTTATAAATCGTGATAACTAACCCAAGCCAATCATACTTAATGCTTTTTACAGGAATATCCCAATCAAGCATTTGCCCTCACATCTCGTTTCATCAATTTATTTCAAGACAGATGCACATGTGCCTACATGGTCTGTGTGATTTTTCGATCAAGCCGAATGCATTGTTGCTTTGGTGCCTTGCTGTAGTGACAGGAGCCAGGGTCAGCAGTGAGGCACATCCCGGCAGGGCATAAGGAGAGGGGATCGAGAAATGCCATTGGAACGAAATAAACACATCTCCCTGGTTGAAAGCTCCAGTCGTTTTATTGTGTTACAAGCCATATATTCACCCTAAACAACTGATGCCAGTTAGACATTTCATTTGCACATGGGATTCGTTATTTCTGTGTAAGGATCACAGGGTGTTGGATATCATCAGCACATTCCCCCACTCACACACCTTCCCACTACCTCCTCCAGCACATTCTCTAGCTCCTCCAGGAGCCATGGCAACTTTGGACCATGGCGACAGAGGTCAGGCGCGATGCAAAGAGGGTGAGGACATCCTCTTTGACACAGGAGGAGGCATCAGCTCCGGGAATCAACCGCCATCAGTTAGGTGGGGGAGATTAAGGGTGGGTGGCACACATCGCTCTTGGTGCCTAACAAGACTGCAGACCTTGGCCATTTCCTTCTGGAGGAATCTAACCACCTCCAGGCCGGATAACAGAACGCTTGACGCCCCCTTAATACATGGCAGCCTGGAGGGTGGGGATCCGGTGGCAGCGACCTGTGTGCCTACTCAGGTGGCAGTGATGAACGACCAGGAATAAGTCCTCCTGTACAGAGCAGGAATCCCTCCAGGTGGCGCAGTAATCCGCCTATATATACCCAGGTGCATTACCCACGCCTGAGCCTCCAGGGTGGAGATGGTTTGGCTAGTTAAAGTAAGGAGGTGGCTGTGCATGATAAGAGAAGCTTATGTATAAGGGTGGAGCATGCCTCAAAAGGTCGGGGCTTATAAGGTGGATTCTTTGATGCCTTCTACCTTAACAGACACAAGTGTGTGAAGCCCACGCCCTGGAGGAGATAGTGAGTGATGAGAGAGGGGCAGGGGTGCTGAGGGACAGGTAAAATAAATGTGGAGTGGTCGCTCCTGGAGCAGGGGACAGGTCGCCTGTGCGTGCCCCCTGCACCTCCTGGTGGGTCTGTCTCCATCTTCGTTAGGCCCTAATTGACGGCGGTCGGCCCACGTTGGCAGCCAAGGCATTACATTCGCCGATATTCATTCCCAACGCCCATTTACCCCGCCTCTGATCGAACGGACACAAACCAAGCCAATCCAGATCCGGATAAAGTCGTTCATCCCACCTAGGCTCCCCTTTTACTTTAGCCATCGAGTTGCCAGATGCATTTAGTTGAGGCGTTTTCACCGGCAGCAAGCCAGTGCAATTCGTCTTGGGTGTCTTCCGCAAGGTCAAACAACGGTCGTGTCGCAAATATCTCACTTAATTCGTTGAGAACAGGATGGATGGATTCTTTTCTGAAAATTCCTCCCAGGCCGCTTCTCTACCACTTTTAGAATATCAACTTGAACATCTAATCGAAGTGGGTAAATAAATCAACAGAGTATCGTTTGTTATACGTGTCACATAGGGTTCTAGAGGCGCTGAGGTGATAGGGTGATGGGGTGGGAAGAGAAGAAAAATGTCTCTTTCTATATACCATGTGTCCTCAACCTAGGGATTGGAAACATATGAATACAAAGCATGTGTGGAGGTATCGAATGAGGATGTTTGGATGTCATTGTGAGAGATCTATACCCTCTTTTGTCTTAGCTGTCAGAAGTGTAGACAAAGAAACCCAGGGTCTCATTGAGAAGGGGGTGGGGTACGGGTCTAGACCTATCGTCAGTCCGACCTAGTATCCCGGTCAGCCCCGGGGTGGGTGGGGGCACGCCCCGCCCGACATGTCCCCATGCACTCAAGCCCTTCACCCCTCACAGTCCATCCCTCACACGCACTCTCAAGACACACACATCCTTATCTCTCCACTGGCAGGCACTTGAAATGCCACTTATTACTTTGTTATTTATAATGTGGAAACCCACTAGGGGAGGTTTGTTCTACTAGCTAGGGGGTAAAGTGGGGTGATAGGGTTAAGCTGACCAGTACCCCTCCCCTCTGTCAGATCACAGGAGGGTGGGTGGGATCGGCCGAACCACCCTTTGATTTTCACAAGGATCCCCAGAGGCCTCCCTCAGACTTGGGACAGGGGGTGTGGCTGAGGAGACTTAGCAGAGTAAATACACGTATTTCAAACTCAAGGGTGGAGGGTGTTTTACTGTTTAGTATGGATTCATACCAGGTGGAAACTGGTAAAGAGACCACACATGAACCCAACCTGCAGGAGGAGATCTGTAGGTGTATAACTGATGGGGTTGCAGTACCGCCTCCACCTGGAGGAAGGCATATGTTCAAATGTGGGTGGACAACTCTGGAAGGTTTTAAAGAAGGGAAATAAAAGAGGTAGCTAGGGTTTCAGCGTGGTAATGGCCGGATCGAAGACCTCTGGGTCCAAGCTCTAGGCTATCTATAAGACACACTCGAGCCTTGCAAGACCAGTCTACTCATGCCCAGTCAGATCATCCTAAATATACGACATCATGCTTTTCAGATGTGCTCAGATTTATTGAAATTCTCTCACAAACCTGACTGGGCATGTCCAGCCTTATCAGTGTTCACAAATTCTAGCTGCCATGGAGAAATAAATGATGAAAAGGGACCATTCGAAGAAAATAAAAAACAAAAAAAACCATGAATGAACTCAGCAAATGTGAGTGTAACGTGGGGTTGGGGAGATAGTGTAACACTCAATGCCTTCAGTAATGCCTAATCCGACCACGGCTGACATTTCCTCTGGGGCATGGCGATAATAGGGGAGAGAAAGGCGGCTGGAATGAGTCTTTATTGTTTCCAACGCTCACTGCGCAGTCTCATTACACGCCTTTTTCACCGAAGAGTTCCATCCCATGTCCCTACTGGTTTCCCACTGCCCTGCCTCCTTCCACTTGCCACTCCAACACTACGGATTTAATTTAACGGCGACGACTACCTTTAATGATTCATTAGACGTCCGGTCAGCAAAGGTGTGCCCGGTCGGAACACATTGGCGTCCATTTGGGTAGCTGAATCGCCCGGATTTGTAGGGGATTTGACAGCTACTTCGTTACCAAGGCAATGGAAGTGTCAGCATTGGAAAGGTCACCCTTCTAACTCTTACACTGTTGTCTATTTAGTATAAGGAACCACAGGGCTTGTTTCGTTCCATTGAAACAGAAAAATGCCTCTACAGTAAGTAGAAAGAAGAGAAAGAAGTAGGGGTGGGGTGGGGAGAGGGGGAAATGCATAATATCTACCCTTTCATATTACACAATGCCCTGGTCGGCCCCAGCATTGACAGTGATGGAATGGAGGAACGGCAACACAAATTAGAACCAGGGAAGCTCTCAGCAACTATGACGTAGAGAGAGGGGGGGGGGGAAATAAGGCCAAAAAGAATCGATACATCGACCCATCTATCTGTGTGTAGGAAGGAAGGGAGATAAAGAAAATCCCCACAAAGCAGCCATGCCTTCCTTCAGAGCTGCGTCAAGATAATGAAGAAGAGAGACTGACTACGTGAGCGCGACTACATGCCTGTATTGCACATGTATAATTGGGACACTGACAGGGAGGGTGTGACACTGACAGAGCAGTGATGTGTCAATTCATATATGTATATTACATAAGCCTAGGGTGACAGCAGCAGATCTGACAGCAATATTTCGTAGTTACGATGGCAACACTGAAGCCTGATTAGGCCTGACACAACTCTGCCAATGTCCCAATCTGAGGCTCATCTCAGAGGGATTGCATCTCATGTGTTATTCTAATTGATGTCAGTCTGACCCCCACCCTTTCCTCCTGGTGTTTTGATTATGAAAATTAATGGCTAATAAATGACTGCTGTGTGATCTATTGCAGTGTCCCACTGAGATGTACTTGTTACACTCTGGGCGAGGAAAAAAGCAACGAGAAATGTAACCTCAAGGTATACACTGTGCTAGGTCTACAAAATGGGTGATTTCAGTTTCTAAATCGATCCTAAACTATCTGCACTTCCTTGGTTAGAAAGGTGAGTTTTTTTGTCACGGAATTTTCGTTTGGGGGAAGAACGATCACGACAAAGGCAATTATGGTTGGCTGAAGGTCAACCAGGTGCATTTTTCTGAAGTATAGGACCGATCAGCATGCAGACTTCCCTCCTGGCTATGTGCTGTTAGATATTTTTGGGGGCAGAGATTATAGTGAATTAAAGGGAGGGTGGAATTTAAACTGTAGAAGAGAGGTGGTGCTTGTGGGGGTGGGGGAGTGCTCTGACATGGTGTGTGACTGTGGCCTATCAACTTGACCACAGAAAGGTGCGACAGGTGCAACAGGTGTGGGAACAGTTGTCATGGAGACGTGTTACCTGGAAACCATCTTGGTGGGAGCTTGGTGTTGAAGATGGTGATGAGCTGGGTTGGAGTGGTGTTGGAGGTCCTCCAATGATGTGCAGGGGTAGGTGTGAGAGACGATGGCTGACTCACGTGCAAGAGACACACTATAAGGGCAGTTTTTGGGGTAGGACTAGTAGGCAGGTGGAGGGTGTGGGTTATCCTTTTTTTTTGCTAGGTGTTCAAAACGGTTTTTATAGTGCCGTGAACAAAAGGACACCTTCATGTTGAAAATTGACTAGCTATTGTCCAAAATTCTGATGTTAACATGCCCCCACCAACTCACAGCACTCTCACCCCCAACCCTACATGTCAACGGCACCTTTCTCCCTGAGGCCATTCCCTTTTCATACTCCTTCTCCTCCTCCTGTGTTTTCCCTGTATGCGCTCCAGGGTGAGATGGATGGCAGAACACCTGGAGCAGCTGCCTCAAGGCGTGCATGACTGGCCAGGAGTGGACAGGGCATCCGTCTTTGCCCCCACTTAGCACTGGTGGCCAATT
The DNA here is from genome assembly GCA_949317995.1 of Acholoe squamosa. Classification (NCBI taxonomy): domain Eukaryota; kingdom Metazoa; phylum Annelida; class Polychaeta; order Phyllodocida; family Polynoidae; genus Acholoe; species Acholoe squamosa. The sequence continues at coordinate 35,810,738 of OX439048.1, read as the reverse complement.
CTTCCCCGTCCTGCCCGCCGTGCAGGCTGCCGCGCCGCCCTGGCCGCGCCATGTCTCAGCCTCTCTCATTAGTGATTGCCAGGAGCCTGTTTTAAATGACCATTGTCTTTGGAAAGGTCAACACTATGTTGTGGACAGGCCTTTGCATCGGCGAGCGTATAGATCAGCGCTCCCCTTGGCCACATTAGCGGCCTCTGAAGGAACAACGCTTAGGCATAGGACAGTCAGACAAAGGCCATTCCACTTGCAGGTCATCTCTCTCCTTCTCCGACCTGCCCACCTCTCCTCTGTTATCTATATCAACTTATCCTTGGCCGCCCCATTTCTCACAAGGCCTCCCCCAGCCTTACCCCTTCAACCTTCTGACTGGTGCACATTGCTTCTGGTGATGAAGAGCTGGCACCCGGTGCTTCGTCCTCTCACCAGAATGATCTCATCAAAAGTCTCCTGAAGATCCAAACGATCTGACCTTTGCCTAACACGACTGAATCATACTACACACATCCATATGCTGCTGGCAGAGCACAGAGGCTGCCCATTTCTCCACTTTCTCTCCCTGCTCCTCCTTCCTCCTTCCCAACCACCTTTCATTACCGATGAGTGTTATGGATCACCCCTTACATCCATTCTCCCCGGTCGAAAACATACATTTCCAGTGGCGAAACTGCAGCCCCATGACAATTTACCATCTTGACTTTGGCTCCCTCTTTATTCTCCTTCATCTTAAAGGGGCTCTATCTCTATCAAGCGATACATCACTAGATAAGATTTACTCATAGCCCCCTCCAACATAGGAATCAATCTAGATCACACTTTTATTATTTCTATTTGTTTTTGCGTGTGCTTATCTTCGATAAGATGAAGTGGCTCTGGATAAGGGGGGGGTGCGCCTGTGTTCTTGTATTTTTACGTGCAGCGTGGCTAAATCCAATATGACGAGGAATGACACATTTACATTATATGGACTATAACGACACCCTGGAGGTTGTTAAACTAGAGGTCAGCTATACATAGACCCCTATATAGACCTCGGGGTCCATGTATATATTACGAGCCACATGGTCTCAATTACACCGCCTCCCTAGGTCACATCACTGTCGAGGGTGTGTATTCTGTGCTGGGGATTTAAATATCTAGGCCAGAAAATATACTGTGCTTCATCACAGAAAACCAGTTAGAGATAATAAAGCAGATGTTAAGCTTAGTTTCTCTCTCACACATACATCGGCCATTCATAATGCTAACTATCCCTAACCATATATTTACGGGGAGAAAGTAAGGTTGACGGAAATGTTGAGGGACTGCATTGGCGGAGCTGAAGGAGCATTGCGTTTTTGTGGGAATAATTATGCATCCTTAGCATCATCATTTCTAGGTTCGTTGGGAAGGCATATTGGGATGTGGAATACAGTGTTTATATGCCGTAGTTAGCAGCCATTGTGGTATAATCAGGTGATAGGAAGATGTGCTCCACTTCCCTTGACTGTATCTAATATGCTGGGTGCCCTCGAGCAGTCTTCCTCCCTGCCGACCCTATGTGCATGGCCTGCTTACGAGAAACCTGACACATGATACATGACCTAAATTTTGGGTCTTATTTAGATAATACATGTAGTCAAGTATTACCAAAGGACACATATATATGGAGGAAACAGAACTTAGTTTCACTGTCACAAGTAGGTGTTTTATAAGTGTGCCTATAGTAGTACTGGTCGACTCAGACATATACCCGGTACTGACTAAAATGGTGGAATTTTTTTCTGTAACCTTTTGTCATTGTGGAAATAATTGGAGATATCTTGCATAATGTTATCATTCTCCCACAACATATTTTTTAAGATAGATCAAGTTACAAAAAAATCTACAGCTATGTGCTGACACAAATATTTTCTATGAGGCATTTTCTGTTTTGTTTGTATTTAGCTTATGTTTTACCAAAAATCAAAATAAAAGGGTGGTCTATGGGTTACAATAATCTTACTTTTGGGCATAATCCCCACCCCCGAAATCTTTTATTTATTTGCTAATATTATCTGAATTTCAATGGGCCCCATGTCTCTCATGTGAAATTTAAGATATTAACTATAAAATATCTTCAAATTTTTTTTCCTTATTGTAGATCGAAATTTCACATAGTTTAAAGGAGGTGTTGTAAGAGGCTGAGAAAAACATATATATGAATCGCTGGGCCTCTACATCACAAAAATCTAGTCTTTAAAAATATCCCCCAATTTCACCAAAAAGTTATACCGTGCTTGTGTGGCCTTTCTACAATGATTTATTTCGAGTTGAAAAAAGTATTTTTGGAATACTACAGAATTCCAAATATTCCAAAAATTATTTTTTCAACTTCTGTAGAACTGTTGGCTCGTAATGAAAAAAAAACAACAACTCCCAACTGTAACGTGAGTCATGCAGTTAAAGGAAGATGATTGTGCATCTGTAAGAAATATTTGTGCATCCACAAGAATTATTTTGAGTATCGGCAAGAATGTTTTGTGGACCTGCAAGAATTATTTTGTGTACCAGCAAGAATGTTTTGTGCATCCGCAAGAATTATTTTGCACCGGCAAGAATTATTTTATGTACCTGCAAGAATGTTTTCTGCATCCACAAGAATTATTTCATGTACCCGCAAGAATTATTTTGTGTACCACAAGAATGCTTTGTGCATCCACAAGAATTATTTTGTGTACCCGCTAGAATTTTTTGTGCATCTGCAAGAATGTTTTGTACAACTGCAAGAATTTTTGTGCATCAACAATGTTCCTGTACCCGCAAGAATTGTCCAGTAACTGCAAGAATATTTTTTCTCCAGAAAATCTTTTATTTGGGATGTCCTATTAGGGGCTCCGTAGCACTGCACTAGTATTCCACACGATATAATATAGGAAATATATAGCCATAGCTGACCCGGAAACAACACTAGTTATAATATTCATAGCAAAGAAAAATAAGTAAAAGGTCACTAAAATGAAAAGCCAATATATTATGACCTGTGTTTGTTTTCATGTGGTGAGTAGTCAAAGCACGTTGTGTATAACCTAACGGTTAGTGCAGCAAAATTACATCGAGTTTACTACTGCCTCAAGTTTTTGTTGGTCCAGGACCAAGCAATAAACTGCAAAGGGGAGATATATTGCTAGTCGTTAGCCCAGTAACCCATGGCCAAATCCATGTCACTAGAGGCCCAGAGGCATCAGCCAGTATAGAATATAGGAAGAAGGCTGGGAGTAGGATACCAAATAACCTTTATATTTAGTGAGGAAGTACTGAAGGGGGGGGGCGGTCCGTAGTACATGGGATTGTCTCTAGGTGCACATTTTATGATGTCATACATCAGGGGAGCATTGGGAAAGTGTTTCTGCCATAAACCCGCTGTTTTATCTGCTATATAACCTGGAAACCTTGGTCGTCTGGCAGAGCGTGTACTCACCCAGGTATCAGCCAATGCTGATATGACCTTTACTTTACTGAATCTTGTTGTGTATTCAGACTAATTACTTAATCAATTTATTGTCCCTTTGATCTAGATTTGTGTAGATACAAACGCAGTCAGCTGATCAGCCTATCTGCTTCCTAGCGGCAGGACACGTCTGAAATGGGCTGCAAAAAGCAGTGGCGGATCCAGGATTTGGAAAAGGAGGGGGCGCTGAACCAAAAGAGGGGGCGCACCCCCTATTTTTGGGCAAATTTTGGGGTCGAAAGATGTAGTTAAACTCTTAAGTACTGAGAAAAGGGGCGGCGCGGGGGCACCCCCTCTAAATGCGCCCCTGAAAAAGACAATGAGGAAATAATCATCGCGCCATGTTTATAGCGCATAGATTTAATGTTGTGGTGAGGAAGGAGTTATAAATATCTACTTAACATACTAGAAGTATGCCATGGCAGCTGACAGCATAGTTATTGAAGCCCTGTGTTTACCTTTTTTTTCATAATAAATATATTATCCTGTTAGGAACAGAATTTATTAGACCCCCAATTATACTAGACAGGGAAATACCTGGGGTACTTGACTTCTGTGCATATACAAGCTTTGATTGAATCAGTCCAACGTAAATCAGTGTTGTGGCTCTCATAACAATACTGCACGACCAAACAGTATATATATATATATATATATATATATATATATATATATATATATATATATATATATATATAAATTATTGTGTAGTCCCCAATGCCTAACTCCCTAACTTCGTCATTATCAATACTATTTCTAGGCTACGTGTATATTACATATATCTGAAATATATAATTTTTAACAGTGTTTTCACCATTGCAATGATTTATCAGAACTTCGATGTTTCCCCTAGTTATTTATGTGTAAATAATATTCTAGGTACACCAACACAGAAACCCCACTCGAGATGACGAAACTACACTAATGTAATCTGGATACTTTCACATAAATAAAATTTACAAATACAGTAAATGTTCATGAGTGCAAATGCATTATAGATCCTTGAAATGATATGTAATTTGTGTAAATGAATTTCTTTTCACAGCGATATTTTTCCTCAATGGTACACATTTTCACAATTTAAAAACATAGGTGATCCATAATCAAGTTGAATTCTTTAGATTAGTGATAAGGTTTTATTGATGCAACGGACCCCTTTAGATAAAACATACCCTGTTTTTCCATGGGTCACTTTAATTCAGCTAATACCAGAATTTTCGTTACATGTACATGCTGTACAATTATTATTCTATTTATTTTTACCATTTTGACAGTGTTGCTGGCAATACATTCGTTAATTTTAAGACGAATAATTAGGAAATCCCAACTACAATGCACATACAAATGTATCAGGAGATAGCAATAGACCCTCGCCCCTCACTAGGTCACTAATGGGAGGGGAGTTAGAAGCAGTGAGCTGAAAATGAATGAATGCATTCTGTAGACATTAAGGTATTTCCCTGACAAACACAACATGATATATTTGCATACAGTCCACCACAAGGTAACTGCAATGTGTATCATTAAAAATCACACGCCCTCTAAACCAAACCAATATTGACAACTCTGTCTGCAGCACAGCTGTGATAAGGTAGGAGAACACTGACAAGGGAGTGGTGTGCAGACATGCCTAAAGTACTATTTTGTTCTCGCGACTGGACCTGGCTAGACCCACTGGTAGAGATGTGTAATCATGGTCAAATGCCCCTGGCCAGTCCAGGTAATAACAACCCTGCACACACCTTTAATTTACCATAAACCCCCGGTGTGAAGTTACCCTGGTGGTGTATACTGGTTCTGGCTAATAGAATACCTGTCACAAGATGGGGATGGTGGTAGGCTTTCGGTGGGAAGGACAAAGAGTGAAAAGGTGACTGTGTGTCCACTGGAGGAAGGACACGTTGTCAGACAACGGTGCAGCACGCACGCATTGTGTGTGTGCATGACACAGGAGGAGAGTGGACAGTAGTGAGTGCCCTAGGCATTATAGGGAGCTGCATGGGTGGGAGGGAGGGGTCATTCATGGGTGTAGGTATACTTGGCTTAAGGTGAGGGGTTATATGGGAAGAGCTCTACTAATACCTCACCTGACAACACCCCCCCCCCCACCCTTATTCCCCATCCCTTCCACCCCACCACCTCCTTGCTCAGAGAGGCACCTCTGCCTGTCTGCCCCCCCCCCCCCACACACACACCACCCCATCTCCCATATTACCACCACCACCGTCGTTAGCACCATCACCACCGCCAGGAGAAGGGTGACTGAAGATCAATATGTAGTAGAGAGCTCCCCTCCAGCACTAGCCTTCCCCCATGCCCCCTGCTCTGCTGTTGTCTTACCTCGAGGTCTGCTCCGGGCGGGGAAGGATTTGCCTCGGCCTTCTCTCTGCTCCACGCGGCGGCCTTCTCCTCCAACCTTCCTCCAGTGGGTCGTGGCTCGACCTTGAACACACAAAAGCACGTCCTTTACTGTATAGCACACAGAGACCAGCATAGAGCACCAACCAACCCTCTTACTACTTTTTAATCATACACCTCTACCATCAATGTTTTCACACACACATATTCAAATCCCCCTTTTCTCCCCCCCCCAAACTCAGTAGCACCATAGGCCTTGTGTAACCGGGACTATTTTCAGACCATAGAAAGTCTATGGCAGCCACTGTCTACCAATCAGAAGTGCTGTTTCATAGAATGGCCTGTCCGGCAACATTCCCTATTTTCGCCCACCTAGTTTTTCCACACGCTCTACAGCCAGTCCAACTGTCTTTTCCACCAATGCTGCCTATACAGATAAGACCACAGTAATATTCCAACAAACTCCCAATGTCTGCAAAAGTCTACCGGATGATAGTGCCTTGTGGGATGCTCAAGGCAAACGTAGCCTTACTGCGTGAGGCCCGTCCGAGCTTGGCTCTGCAGCAAAATGTGATAAATCTGATGTTACTAGTCCCCGCCCTGCTCCCAGGCCTGACAGATATTAATTTCGTATCGCCTCTTACTCGGAGTAATAAATCAGGCTGGGGAGCGTTTTTTTTACAGTAAGTTGTCTGTTTCTTTCTTGTCGGCGGCCCCCGATAGGATCGTCCTCAGGCTCACACCCAACTCCCTCCCATACCAAACCATGTTGAGGTGGGAGGGGGTTATAACAAGTATGTGGATGGTGGTGAAGGAAAGGGGGGGGGGGTGAAAGGGGTCCCATCGAACAAGCCCAAGAGTAGGGCACCAACTCTACACATAAAAAAGAAACACACAGAGAGGAGGATGCTGGCAGACAGATTATATCGAGCCTCCCTACAGAGCCTACCGGGTAACACAAGTCAGAGCCATGGGAGGTTAGGTGGAGTTTGCCGGATACCTGACGTCGGTCATGGAGGAGGAGGTGGTGGGGCTGTGAGTTGGGAGTAACCAGGGTCTATGAACTAACTGTAAGTGTGCCACATGGACCCACACCAGGCCCACACCAAGACGCCACCTAGGCTGGTGTTGCTATTCCTCCCCCATACTGGTACTACGTATGTTGTGTACCAAACAAACTGGGACATGTACCCAACTGTACCAAGCAATGATGTATAGTTAGCCCCTAGTGTATGTGAATTCCATTGATACTTATTAAATTTAATGCCCAGGTGCTTTCTTTCCGTCGTCACAGATGTGATTTATTTCACCCTTATGTTTAGATAAGCAGACCCTTCTAGACACAATCATAAAATTAACTTAGACTGACTAGTATTCATGAAATCCCCCCCCAAGGTATCAAAAACCATCAGTAAATTTATCAAATTTGCACAGGACAATTGTTTATGCATGCTTATATAAATATGGACTTATTTATAATACAGAGGTGTCAGTTGGGGGTTAATTCAACCTCTGAAAATTATAGGCCCCTTTCAAAACTTCACAGGTGGAAATATTTCTCATTTGATATATGAAACTGCATTAATATCTAAATTTGAGGGGCCTCAGAAGCTCTGAAAATAAATGAACCTCTGAGGGTTTTCCATCAAATTACTAATGGGAATAGCTCTAGACTGCATTTAGATGGCACACTTTCTAAGGGATTTCTGTCTATATGGAGAGAGATGGGATCCGGGGATGGGATCCTGGTGCTTGAGTGAAGGTTCTGATTTTCAAATAGAGACAATGACAATCCCATGCTAAATCTAGTTCAGGTCAAGTGATGCACTCATTTCCCATAATTTCTGACACTTACTTTATTCAAATTAGCTGTGTTTAAAAATCGATTTTTTCATGTCAAACGGCTCTTCCTTTGAAGTGACTGTTAGAATAACTTTAGGAGATTAAACTTAGATAAAAAAAGAATATAGGACATAGCTAGGGATCGAATGACTATATATGGTTACAGGCTTGATGGTAAAAAAAACCTCTATAAGTGTATATCAAAGTAGGCGTGACATGTTGGCGAGCTGCCAAGACATCAGAGATCAGACTGATTTCAGATACATCACGTGACTAGACACTAGCCAATCGGAGGCTGGCTCACGGACCTGGCTATACCACGATGGTTGATAACCATGGGGCAAAGGCCAAAGGTCAAATAATGAGATTGCCCCTCCCCATCCGAGTATACCATCGTATATATACGTTATTAAACAAACCATAAGAAGAAAATATACATTTAGCTACCACTCCCACTGAAAATTAAGCGATGAGTATTGATGGTGATACACCATTTAAGGCCTGTTATGGATAGTATATAGCTGTCAGAACAATGCACTAAGAGAAATAGGGATCATAAGGGTGTGAGAAGTGTCCCTTCAACCTACAGTTACAAGTCATTGACATACGTAAATGCTGCTAATATTGAATCACAATTATATATGTGACACGATCTGCGAAAAGGGGTCTTAGTGCAGGGGGCAATAAGACCCCCTTTCCCAGTACATGTCACATATGATGAATGTGTTCATTGATTCGAAGTGTTATGTCAATTCGGGTAGGTCAGTTGGACAGTTTCGAATGTTTCCCACGGGCTCACACCTTTGTTAATGATAAACCCCCTTAGTTTGCCTATATATAGGAAGAAGACTGATGAAGGTATGTGATTGGCTTAGAATGGCCAGATATCTGAGAGAAATATCAACTACACCATAAAGTATGAACCAGGCGTCCAAGAGGGGGGTGCAAGCCTGCGCTGATACAAATGAGTGTCAGGTTGACTCTGATAACAGAGTCAGACAAGCCGTGTCTCCAATTTGAGTCCCCTTGCGTAGAGGGAGTCAAATAGAGAGTCAGAAGGCTTGATTGTGGAGGGGGAATCCATTAATTTCCGTGGCTCACTTTGGAAGGTCAAAGTTTAAGCATCATCCAGACTTTCAAGGGAGACACTGTATTAATGACAAACATTATGTGCCCATATACGGAAGTCATTTAGAGTCAGAAGCACATACGTCGGCTAAATCTAATTATTCTTGGTTTATTTCTATGTGGCAATTCAATTACTGTAAAGGTTAAAGGGGGAATGTACCCTATATGCTACCACTGGGTGTTAATTGTGGACTGTATATAACACAGGCACCATGACACCTGATAGGACAACCAGTCAGTGGACAGCATCTTGCTTTTTGTGACCTGAACAATTATAATATAATGTCAGAAGCGAGGCTACTTCCTAAATGTATAATTAGATAGTGTATGTCAGTCGATACACCATAAAAAAGGGGCTTAGGATTTAAACATGTTGAGTGCTAAACATGTGTAAGGGTTCGTTCCCCGGGTGGGTTGAGCCTCCAGATACCAGGTCACTTGGTGGTCACTCACCCTATATGTATACCATACCATTCCAGAGGTAGTTGGAAGGTGGAAATGTCAGTGGGGCCATGTTGGTGACAGGGAATGTCAGGCCAGGGGATGTAGCTCAGCGTTAGAGTGCTTGACTTGCAAGCGTGAGACCTGGGTTCGAATCCCGGTGTCTTCAGAGATGTTTAAAGTCTAAACACATAGACTAGGTAGTTGCATTTTGGCCATCTGTTTGGGATTTAAACACTTTTATTCTAAATGACTTAACACCAATGCTAAACATGTTTAGATGTTTTGCTTTACAGCAGTATGACATTTAGGTGTTTATGATATAAACATACATAATGTTTAGGTGTTTAGAAATAAAAGACAAAGTAGGTGGCAGCACTGTGTTCAAATGTCTTTCTAAAAGCAGGTATATTCTCTTTTTACATAAAGTCTGCTAGACGAACTTAAGTAAATCAACATTGAGTAATTAAATGTTTAAGTACATCAATATTGACAATGCAGCATGTTGGATTGGTCACTTGGATCCTATATAATTTGGGTTAATGAGCAATGCCCACCATAGACATCTGTACTGTGTAGTGCAAGAAAATATAAAGCTACAATGTATCCTCTCTTAGCCATTCTGTTTTCCTACCTCTACATGGGACTACTTCCTATGGTAGATAATTATATGTGTTTATATTCTCTGTAAGTATGAAGTTCTCTCTACATACCTTAGATACAGCAGGATAAAGGGAATGATCATGTCAGTTTAATACCCATGGATACCATATCTAAACATAATACTGTAATCCTAAACACAGTTAAACATGGCAAGCAGGTGACTGGCATTTAGTGTACATGGCTCTAGATATGATCAATATTCAAAATCGATAATTTCTTGTATGATGATTGGGTAGACTCCCTTTTGAAAGGAAATGAAAGCTGACCTAGACTAATTTGAGAATAAAACAGAGTCATTTATGATGGCAAATTATGGGACTAACTTAGTAAGGGAGTCAACTAACTGAGTAACTCGTCACACTCCTTTTAGTCAGAATGGGGAGTCATTCAGAGGGCAAGGAAGGACTCCCTTTATTTTCCCTTTGTAAAATTGCTGCTATTCCCAATATGACTCACCCAAGTGGAATTAATAAGTTAATGGCAGTCAATGCTATCTGCACAGGGTTGTCGGAAGAGGGAAGGGGGCAGGGAGAATGCCCCCTCCCATCCAAAACATGGAGTGGTGGAATGCTTTGCCCCAACTCAAGCGCCTAAGGGAGGGAGTCAGCTGAGCAGGACTTTTACATTGACTCCCCTTTTATAGGAGTCATGGATGATGGACTCCATACTGCAAACATGGTGTTCAGCAGTATGGAGTCTACTGTATTGACTCTTTTGTAAAATGAGAGTCAAAGATTGATGGATGCCAGGAGGGGTAGTCACAGGGGTGGCAGTTCAATATAGTCTAACTCAGCTGACTCTGCAATGTTTGACCTGTTTACCACTCTACAAAGAGGAGAAATGAAGTCAGTCCAATAGAAGGAGAGTCAAGACAGGACTCTCTAACTCAGTTTTGAAATTTAGCTCCCGATGGCCAGTGCGTCTCAGTGCTTCACCAGAGGGCCTTCCCACACAGTTTTCCTCATTATATATATGTTGTTTCATTCGGTTTAATAATGAGAATTGCTAATCATCTGGGGAAGTTGGCTCAGGTTATTATATAAACTAGCAATTGTTTACAAATGAAATAGTATAAGTTGGTATACTTTGTGAGATAGGTAAACAAAAGTTGCAGTACGGCCAAGACACAATTCATCTTCTTCATATCTTAACTCAAAGTATTCAGTGTTTCCTTGATGATAATAAAAGCAACCTGAATGACTAAGCTAAAGCTAAAAAGGATGGTCATCATGTATTCCTACACTAGAATAAATGTTGAAGAACTCAATAAGCTTGACTCTGTATTGTTAGGGAGTAAACATAATGACTCTCTATTTTAAGGAGGACTCCCATTTTGAAGTTACAGTTACTCAATTTCTTTTCTCTATCAATTATGGGGTATGCCAGATAAAACTCTATTCAGTGATAGTCACATCTGATTGATGCTAAATTTTTATGGAGTCTATTTGACCCTCCCTATGAAAGCAGTCAATCTAAACTTCTGGACTCTCTAATTTGTCAGAGTCCCAAATGGTCTCACATCAGTTATAGGAGCTGGACTGTCATTTTGGAGTCACTGTGACTCCATTTCATTTCACTGTGTTCCTTCCTAAATGACCAACCTTAAAGTGGTGAGATTAAGTCCCCACACAGTCGGAAATGATCTGTAGAAAGGGTCACAAGAGGGAACAAGACTGAACTCCCAGGGGACTCTTTTGCCTTTCTCTCAGTTGATTAAATTTGTGTGTCTCTGTGATTCTCCTGCGCACCTCTACATATATCCCATGATCTTTATATTTCCTTTTAGAAAATTATGTTGAAAGAGGTTTGGTATGATGAATGAGGTCAGGCCTAACACTAAGGTAACGCAGAAATGACGAGATTTTGTGAGCGGCATCATTCTATAGAATTTTCATTTCCAGTAGGTTGGCTGCTCCACTTTGCCAATCTGGCAGGAATTTGCCAACGGCATCAGTAACACTTTGCAGCGCCCCATAAAATCAAGCCCACTTCCAAAGGACATGGATAAACCTTTAGATCGTAAATATCCCCCATTTTGTCTGACTTTAGGGATTTTAAACCCCGTAAATTCATACACTATTGGGCGGCGCTCCGACACCTAGGGGCTGTTGGGTGTGAGAAGAGAGATGGGGAGTGTGGGGGACATCATGTTTTAGGGTGGGCATGGGGTGGGAGGGGGTGGTGGCTAAGGAAGAAGAGAGAGGGTCGCCAGGGAAAGAGGCTGTATTTTCATTACAGGTGGACGGTAACTATTCTGGGTTTGAATGAGAATCAGGGTCCCCTGGGACATAGATATGCCTGTCTTGGGGGTTGGTGACGCAGGGGGAGGGAGGATAGGTGGGCAGAGAGGACTGAGGGTCATGGCATTGAGGTTATGTGCTTATGGGCGTGTGAGGGGGAGGGGAAGGGCAGCAATTTGTGTCCAGTACCTGAACTGGTCACAGGGGCGCCCTGGAAGCGGTGGGGCTGATGTGGGTGCTGGAGAGGGAAGAGGACAATATACTCCATACATCATGAGGCTCTGATTGGTGGGAGAGCCGCCCTCCACCAGGTCCAAGGAGACCCAGGAGGAAAGGCTCACGCAGGGGGCGGCCACCATGGGGCGCCACTAGGACCGACCTGGCGACTGGTCCAAACTGTCACATTAGGATCTCCACAATGTCTTCCATTTTGTGGGACTTCGTGCTTGGACTACAGCATGAGGGCCTGCCCTGGTGCGAGTTAACGGACTTCATTAATTCACTTCTCGAGCTGGTGAAAGCTATCTGAGAGAGACTCAGACTGGCCTCTAAGCCTTTGTGATCCCACCGACACCCTATACACACACCATATATATATATATATATATATATATATATATATATATATATATATATATATATATATATATATATATCATCCCCACCCTCATAGGAAGGGAGGGAGCATGGCCAGGGGGAACCATTTATTGATTTCAATGGAAACCCTAATATAGAAAGTATTCACACATGCGCCCATGAATACATCCCTCCTCCCCCCCTCACCATAGACCAGCGATTCCCTCCATTCCCTTGTGTGCTTTGACATAGAAAATTTTCATCCACCCATGAGTGCTTTTCCATCTTGGATCTAATGTTGTTTTCTTTCCCTCCCTGAACTTCTATTGAGGCATTGTGCCACTTTTCCATCGTTTTGATGACTTCCCTTTTTTTACATGTATTCATTTTCAGTGATTTGGTACATTCCCAAGCTCGATTAGGTTTGCTTCCTCACTTTTACTCCAGGTATACTTACTTGGAAAGTTCCTCCATGGTCCTACACCGTGCATTGTTAGATAACCCACACAGCCCACACCCCTCTCCTCTCTCACCCCCACTCCTCATCACTTTGGACCCATCCCTTCACATCCCCACCTCTACTTCACGAGTAAATCCCCCACAATACATCTTACTCACGCCGTCTAGCAGGTTTGAATAAGGTATCAGTCATACAATATCAGCCCCGTCAAACAGCCGATCCCCTCATTCCCATCTGATTGGCAAAGAATTAGGCCGGACTAAGCGCCAGTCGTTGCCAAATTGAAGCTTTCATCACCAGAGCGAAGTTGGGTCCATGAAGTTTGGTGAAGGGAGGGGATGGTTTGGTGGAGGGAGGAGGGGGGGGGCTGATTATGGATGGAAGGAAGGTGGGGGGTGCTGTGGGATATTGACACTCACACCCCCTATAGCCACATACTCATCTTCATCTCATCCCCACCCATCCCTCTACCCCCCTCACACTCCCCTCAGCATCCACACCCCAAATCCCAAGACTACCACCCCAGCCTCGCACCCCCTACCCTTCACCACACCATCACTTCTAACCCCCTCCCACGCAGAGGAGGTCACATGATTCAGAATGCTACGTCACTGGTGGGAGAGAAGGGACTGTCAGCTACCGCCCTCTTTGTGCAGGAGGTTGGCCACTGGGTCTCTGCCATTTTCTCACCGCTTTGGCATGGCATACCACCACCAATATCACCATCTCCACCTAACCCAACCACTCCAACCAGTCACATACCACTGGTCTACACACTCAACGACATACCCCAGACACCTGGAACTTCGGGTAGAAGAAGTGAGAAAATTGTATAAAAAATTAGATAAAGTAAATAGCAATATGTAGGTCATTATCAAACACATAACCAACTATAATATAAGATCATACACAAAAGATATACAATTAAAGATTTAGTCAGAGGAATCCAATAAACAAATTCACCAATTACTCTGGGCAAGATACAATCTATTCCACACAAGACTAGCAGACAATGTCTTAAACCAACAGGATGATTGACAGTATTTTTTTTCGTCTTAAATTTGCTCTTTCTTTCTTTCTTTTTTTTTTCGGGGGGGGGGTGGTATTTAGAAGCTTATTTGTTTGTTTGTTAAAACGTGCATGGTGTGTTTTTAATTTGATACCATGGGCATATTTTGCTCTTCTCGCAGAAGGTTCCAAAATTGATGATAAGAATAAATTTCTAAAATGATACCAACCAGAAATTTGGTTTCAGCAGCTTCTGATGATATTGGGATACATATCTCATGGCTGCTTCCCTGTTGCATATATAAATGTGTATGAAACAGACTGGGTTTCAGAGAGATAATTGGTTGGTTCCTCTAAAAGCTGCCAAAAAGTTAACTTGATGTACACACAGAAAATTAAGCTAGTCAGAATGACTCTGGTACATGAGTCAAAAAGAGTTTGCTTAGCTACTAATCCATTTGACTCAGTTTGTGTCAGAGTCCAATCCTGACTTAGTCTTTTACCCACATTGACTCACTTGCATCATCAAACATGTTTTACTCAACTACAAGGAGAGTCAAGGTCTACATGACTCTTTTAGTGAGTCAAACTAATCCTTCCCACCATATAGGTCACGTGGGGGACGTGGATTTCTTTGTTTCTGCATTGTGCAGCCAGTATAGCAGGAGGGATGTATAGGAGTGTAAGGTAGGTAAGAATTATCATAGATCACTGTTTCTAATACCCCCTGCATGCATGTTTGCAAGGGAGCCCAAGGGGGTAGAGAGAGGGGCTACACAGAGAGAGAGAGAGAGAGAGAGAGAGAGAGAGAGAGAGAGATACACTGTAAAAAGTTAATGTATACATACAGCAAATTTTGCTGTAATCATAGAGTAGAAGTTGCTGTAGTCTAACGTATAGCAAGTTTTGCTGTACAAGTACCAATTTTGTTGCTGTAAATACAACATTACAGCAAGTGCTGCTGTGGGCACACAGCAGTTGGCACTCATATATTTGCTGTAGCCCCAAATGCAGCAACACTTGCTGTTCAGTTACTGAATGTATTGCTGTAGATGCAGGAGTACAGCAAGTATTGCTGTAGACACTGTGGTTCTATACCTTGACACCAGGTGCCCTTAGCATCTCTTAGGGAGAGAATTTTCCTCAATGCTGGATCTATTTTCATCCATGAAAATGAGCTGAAATGTGTGATATAATTGAATAATGCACAATAGTGACCATGTTACATTTTAGTTTGATAATATGTGGAACTCTTCATTCATCTATGTAAACTCAGGCAGAAACTTCCATATTCTGCCACACACACCTTTCCTGTGGCATGGAATTAAATATGAGTATGGACACCCACCTTCCTTGGGTATCAACTAATGTATCTGTTGTCACACTTGCCCATTGTGACTTGAGTGCGATACTCAATGGCTAGTTTTAAACCCATTTAGCCATAAATGGTGTTATATGGGTGGCTATCATGTTGGCCCAACTACATATATCAAATTGGTCAGGCCAACCAAAATGCAATGGCCGTAACATTAAAATCTACTGTATATTTACAGCAAATTCCAATCTACTGTACATTTACAGCAAATTCTACTGGAACCATAGCTGCCAGCAACTTTTGCTGTACAATAACAGTACAATGATTTACATTAGAAGGTACTGTAGATAAACAGGAGATGTTGCTGTACCTGTACAGCAAGTCAGTTGCTGTAGACCTACAGTAAGTCAGTTTGCTGTAGACCTACAGCAAGTCAGTTGCTGTAGACCTACAGCAAAATCTACTGGAACCATAGCTGCCAGCAACTTTTGCTGTAGATGTACAGCACTTCCTATTTACAGTGTAGAGTAAGAGTCAGAAGGGGAGAGAAGGAGAGAGAGAGAGAGAGAGAGAGTGATGGAGAGGGTGTACTTTGTTTTTATCCCCCCCTCCCCTCACCCCATGCCCCTATGTTGTACTATAGCCTCCATAATCAACACTGGACTGCTCAGATGACATATACTATGAAGGAGGTATATGGTAATAGCTGCTAATGTTACACTGTATCGTTTCAAAATGCCCAATAAATCGCCTAAATGTCTAATAAATAAATAATTTTGACATACATTCAAAATAGTTACTTGGTCTAATATTATAACAATTTAAAAATAGTAAATTTAATTTTTTATCACCACCCCCTGAATCATTATTTGCATGGCATTTGTATTTATACTGACTAATTGTAAATCATTCTATTCTATTGCAGGCAGACCAAAAATGACAATAAATTTGGCAAATAAAGAAGTCCACCCAGCCTCTCAATACTACAAACCCCCTCTGAGTCAACAATGGTAGACTGATTTAGATAACTGAGCCAGTTTGACTCAGATTTACAAAAGAGTCAATATTCTTTGACTCACCCCCCTATCAGAGTAAAAAAAAACAGAGTTGCCCTGGTGATAACGTTTCGACTCAGCTAAATGAGTCAAAATGAGTTTCCTCAGTGTATATAGACACATCTATGTACATGTTTTGTATATTAAGGAACAGGGCCTACGTGAAACTGTGTGTATTTCGACTTTAGTAATACATCCCAGGTGTAATACATGTATTATGAAAATGATTGGGCAGCGTCTGGAAGAACATTTGAAGAGTTTGGTTCCAAAACGCAATTAATGCCATTTAAAAAAAAAAAAATTCAAAGGCCTATGTGTTAAATGTATTAAAGAAACGATTTTCATTGAAAAATATATTTTTTGGTTGTCCAAAGTCTATAATTATAGTAATGATTTTATGATAGCTTTAAAATTCACTGCAGAGGAACACTAGAAACATGGGTATACATATGCTTAAAATCTGGAATGGATTTGTTGCGTTTTGGAACCAAACTCTTTATTTTCAAATTAATTTTCTTTGTTAAATACTACAGGAAACATTGAAAATGTCTTTTATCATGTAGACAGTTTGCAATGCTCTTTCATTAATATACATATACATACATGTAATGGCCCATCCTCTGCGATAAATTTATGTCTCATTGCCATCTACTATACCGCAATATTTTAGAGGGTCTAAAGAAGGCAACACAGGGCCGACCCTACATTCTTTGTTTTATTTTAATGTTTTTTTTTTTTTATTTTCCCATCCATTTTTTTTTCATGAATATAATCTATGGCCTAGAGTTGATAGTTTGACCATGCATACCTTTTGCATATCTCTCCCATTTCTCATGTGTTTTATTTATTTCTGTATACTCAAAGTATCAAATAGATTTGCCCATGAATTTCTACACACAAAAAAAATCAGATCTATCGACCCATAGTTCTTTGAGCCATGTTATTGGAAACACTTGCTTTTTTGCCTATATATGCCGAATCATTTAAGTCTTAGACTAACGAGTGATTCATAGATAAGATAAGGGGATGAAAGGTGATGCTTATAATATATGGACACAAATAATGATTACAGGTACATATACCAATTACTTGAATTAGAGTTTTTCTGAAGCCAAAGTGACAGAGTAGTTGCTCAGGTAGAATGAGTTAACCCCTGATTTACAAAAGTTATCCTAAAAGCCTATGAATAGTTTATCATGATAACAATATTGATTTAAATGAAAGAGAGAAAAAGACGTGAATAACATTGATTCACATGACCCTTGATAGAACTCAGTTTTTACAGAGGGTAGATTATCCTAAAGACGTCCACTTACCTCGAGACGTCCATCCCACAAATTTGCTATGAAAAATAGATTAAGAATTGCATCAATATTGTGAAATTGTTGATGAATCTACCACTTGGTAATGTTGATTCAATAGGAAGCCCAATGTCGTGGCTATTTTGGGGCATAGACGTCTCAAGGTAGGTGACCTGTCTTTAGGTTAATCTACCCTAGGTGCAAAAGGTTCACTATATATAAATTGATAAATATACATCCCTCGGTATTATAATGCTGGTCCGTTGAAATTCCCTTTCAGAAACGAGCACCCGCTTCTAGGAAAGGTAGAGGTAGGTTCTAGGAATTCCTGCTCTGTGCTCATTCCTGGACAGTCCATAAAACGACTTGCCCCATGGCTTTTAGCTATCAAATAAAATGTGCTTGCTCGCAGCAGCGCAGTCGCTATTCTACAAATCAATAGAATTCAACGCATCTTTGAGGTGAATATGGATCTTTCTTTATCCCACCTATGCAAAATTAGGTTCACAAGAGGAAACCGTCTGCATGGGTGGCTCATGCAACAGGTTAAAGTGCTGGTTTCACAGGCATGCAATCGGTCCGAATGGTCCTAATCCGACGATTTATTTTATGTATCAAAAGTAAAGAAAAAAGAAATTGGTCGGATTTAGTGTAAATCCGACCGATTTACGTTTGTGGAACCAGTGCTTTAGATTCAATTTTCACTAAACGAATTTTGACAGGTCTTCTCGCAATTCTAAAATAATTTCCGAGATCAATCAAAATTGTTATGTAGGCCTTACATACCTTCCATATTAATAGGTTGGAAATATCATTGTATTCGTTTTCTACTGCGAAGGCATGGAGCATCGCGTTTGTTAGCATCTTGCGCTTTGTCAAATGACGAGACTCGTGGTGGAACTCGTCCCATTGAATCAAACGCCACAACATTCCTTTGACCCAGATCAAATTGCTAGGCTCACAAAACCAACGTCAAACTAAAAAAAAAAATAATCAAACGAGTCCCAAACCTAGCACATTATCGCAATTTGTTGGAAATGAGAATTGTTTCTCCCCATACACACACTTGTTATTGTTTGTGTGGCTAGTGCGCATGCGTCATGGCACATCCGGATCTTTCCGTTCAGAAGGAGCAAATTCGCTACATCTCACTTCATCATTGGTGAATTTCTTCGATCTCAGTCAAATCTCACCACGATTTCCCCACTAGATGGGAGTGTATTCAAGGATTACTTAATATATAATTGATAAACAATCGAAGGTGAAGTGGTATGGCTGAATTTCTGTGTTGGTTCGTTCGGAGAGAGTTGCCGTGATTCTGTATCAACCATTTTGTCACGTGACCAAGCCATGGCCATAAACGTCCGTCCGTCGCTTTCTTAACGAATTCCATTCTTGTATGTTGACAATTTTCTAGGCTTTTAATCGTGTCAACATCCAATGTGCAAGTGTCACTTTTAGAAGGGATTTCAAGAAGGGAGGCCTAAAATTTAAATCTAGGCAGCGAATTCATGTGCCCGCGTCAACATGTATATGCATGTCGCTGAACACGCGATCGTTTATCCGCTCTGTGGAACACGCGGAAAATAAACAAAGAACGAAAGTTGAATTGTACGCTTCTCCAGGTGATAAAACCGGGGTAAATGATCCACTCTGAAAGGCCACAAGTGAGTGGAACGACGCGGCGTGATTCGATTCGCTTCCAGCTTGATGAAAGTTTGAAGAACAAATCCGTCTTAATGGATGAAGTTGGGTGCACCTCGGGGATACTGAGATGACCGTGGAGATGGTGGTTTCCCGGAGAGCTAACAAAGAAAAGACCCACTCGCCTCCATCTTCCACCCTCTTTCACCTTTACTCCACCTTGCACGTCGCGATCGTTCCCCGAAATTGGATTTCGCGGACGCAATTTCATGGCAGGCAGAGAGTGTGTAGGGAGGGGGAGGTGACGCGGGACCCACTTAGTTGTGCTGGAATCACGTGGTGAATGAAAGTGGAAGGTGTGATGGGCAGGGGTTGAGGGAGGATCAGAGAGGTAGGGGGTTTTAGTTGGGAGTCGGTGTCTCATCCCTTGTTGACATGGGGGATGAGAGAGAGGGTAGGTGGCCAAATCCGTTGTCATTCAGGCTGTCATTATCATAGTAGCATGCTGGACGCGGCTGTCACCACCAGCATAACATGTATATTCATGATTGGCCACTCACCCCCACCGCCATCACCATCACAGCACCACATCAACACCACCACATCACCATCTCATCCTTATAACAAACCCACACATACACACCTGAACGAACCAATTCGATTATTTGTTTCAACTTACCTCCAGGGTCAAGAAGTTCTCCAGACGCTGAGCGGTCGTTGTTCATTATGGTGGCGTTTTTTCTCCCCCAGCCCTCCAGTGACCCGCTCCATGTGTGGTTGTGATGAGATTTGAACCCCTGATGAACTTGTAGAGGCAGGCGGTGGGAGTTGTAGTAGTTGTAGTGTTTGCCTTTCCTTCGCTGCTGCCTGACGGTGACGTTTATATACATGCTCGTTGGCACTGGACGCGCTCGTTGGCTTTTCTCTTGTCTCTATGGGGGGCTGGCGAATAGTAGTAGTACTACTAAGAAGCGTTGGCTCCTCCCTGGTCTTGGGGTGCCCCCGCCGCCGCCACGACTTAGCGGCACCACACCCTGGTATTCTCGTCTCCGCGAGACAATGGCTCGAGATCTGGCGCTGGGGTGATCAAGTGCGTCCGCGCGGCGCGCCCCTCCTGCTTAGCAGAGCGGGCGGGCGGGTGGGGCGTCGACAAGCTGAGGCCATGAAAAATCGAACCCCGGAATTTGCCGGTCAGTTCATTCGTTTATGGGCGGCGGGTCGGGCAGGCGGATGAAGATGGACACTGGGGGTCGGGCAGCTTTTTATGTGAGCTTAGCGCCTAACTCATGGCCAGCTCGCCGACCTCAGCCCCCACCTTCTCACAAAGTGACCGTCCTGCACCTCCATAGGCTCTCTGCCGTCTACTGAATGGCATGGACCCTCCCTGCATATGTCCCAGGGGAAAAGGAGGTGGCGATTATATGTGGTGGGGGTGGGGGTTATAGGTGGGTGGGTGGTCAAAGGGGTGGGGTAGGACCTCCTGCCATTTTCAGGCAAGGGGTGACGTATATATCAGAGGTCATCTGGTTTGAAAATTTACCATCCTGCACACCCCCCCCCCCCACCACTACCCCACCCTAATGTCCTCCTCCTCACCCCTCCTCCACCAGCTTTCACTCCTGCACGGCTCTGGTATCCGGGTCCACCCCCCAGCAGCAAAATTATTAACGCTCAAACACGAGCCAATCAGCGCCCGTCTGCTGACCGCAAACGTCTTTTTTCCACAAGTTCTCCAATCGGTCATCATTGAAGCTGTTTGTGCCCTCCTCTCCTCACATAAGAAAACAAAGAAAAAAGTTTCCAAAGAAAACAAAAAGTTTTCGAACTTTGCAGAAAGTTCCTGACTATCTCTTAAATCCATTCCAGTAAAGAGGATTATCTTTTCTACTTTTCTGAAGCCTTCCAGGGGTTGTTCCAGATCGAAGGAAGTGATGAAATAATAGGTTGTCAATTTGATCCAAGCCAAGAAATTCCAACGAATCTGTTCTTGTTCTTGCCTGAGAGTGTCTTACTCTCCTGGGGCTGAAGGAGGTGTGAGACGAGTGTTTCTTCCAGAAAATCTCTCCCTGTTGCTTGATGTTGACTCTCCAACGTCTTTGCTCATTTTGATTGTTACAGCCTCTAGACCTGACTTAAAAATGCCTCACCCTTGCCTCAGTCTGCCTGCACGCCCACCATCGGCCATAACATATTCAAATTGGCGACATAAAATCCGGTCTGGAACCGAGGTCCTTTTCCAAAAATTGCAACATATATTACAGTTTGATGGCCAGGCTGTAGGCAACCATAAAAAGGAGCGGCGGAGGCGCTACGCAGCCTCAGCGTGCGGGCCAACATGATAACAACGCTAGTAGCAATTACCAGCAACATTCTTAGCTTTTTAACCGTCCCTCCTGGGTTGCTAGATCTTCTTGCCACCTTTACCCCTGCCTCACCCCTTTCCCCACCAACACCCTGGAGTTTGGTCTTGGGTGAGGCCTGGGTTCAATATAGGCCCATGTGGTATACCATGACGTTATCAGCGAAGAGGTACGTCGTGGGTACTAGTTGTCATGACGTCCTATGCCGTAGGTGTGACCCCTCCAGACCGATATGGCTACCTACACCTAGCTTCCAGCTCCATGTCTCTATACCACCTTCTCCCAGCCCCTCTGGCTCCTCCTGTTCCCCTCCCCTCCTCCTGCTGGCCACCGACGTCCGTGTAAATCACATGAAATAACCGCTCGACCCACCCATAACACTGCCTTTATGGGAGTCGGAAGAAAATGAAATATCACATGTAGTAATCTATGGCCACCTGGCCTAACCTCCAGTCTCCTAATTGGAACAATGCCCTTACCACCCCTACCCCCAGAACTAGTCCCCCTCTATACACAGGTCTTCATCAACTGTGTCTAAGGAGGCATGGTTTTGAGAAAGGTGGGTGGGTGGGTAGGAGAAAGAACTGGATGACTGGGGCCACTCCATCTCTGATAATGTATTTTCACCTGAGGAGAAACAAAACTGCTCGTGGACGAAGGTTCAAGGGTGGACGCAACAGGTTGTTGAGGGACTCCACTACAGAGCTGCTCACAGCCGCCACTACCCATAAGGCAATGTTTTACTAATATAGGGATTCCACCTGACTCGAATTCTATCATTTTTACCAGAGAGCATCATGGATAGAAGCTCAGAAAACTGGTGATAGGTATTCCACCTCCAAAATAAATAGTAAAACAACAACAACAACAACAACAACAACAACAACAACAACAATAGGAGGGGGTATTGATGGAGGCACTCTCTGAAAAATCGAACAATTTTTTTTTCAGTATCATAGATGTGATCCTCTAAACTCACGTTGTCGTCACAAATTTTGACACCCTGTGGACACACGACTTTACAGGCCGCCATTTATAAAAGCAAATACCCGGTACTCACAATCATTCACTGCTAGTATACATAGACACTTACAACTTTAAGGATGGAGGACAAAAACGTTTTCCACAGTGCATATCATCACCCTTGATCCCATATCATATAGATTCGTATTCAAATTATACAAATTCATATTCTTATCATAATCAATTTCCTTTTATATCATAAGATTAGTTGTTCCCTCTGAAAAAATGTTTTATCTAAGATTTGTTGAAGAGGCAACA
Source organism: Acholoe squamosa (assembly GCA_949317995.1). Taxonomy (NCBI): domain Eukaryota; kingdom Metazoa; phylum Annelida; class Polychaeta; order Phyllodocida; family Polynoidae; genus Acholoe; species Acholoe squamosa. The sequence continues at coordinate 35,787,600 of OX439048.1, read as the reverse complement.
AGCAAAGTAGCCACAACACCTCTGTAATCTCGATACCTTGTTGACTACTGACAAACATTTCACATAGCCAAATTGCAAATTGGCTAAAATGAAAACCACACATGTACGATTGTTTTTTTTTTGCCAATAAAAATTATTCAACAACAGCAGCAGCAAATTTATACGAAGGCCACAGTAATGCATTATTTCAAGGTTTCACGGACGATAATGCTTTCCAATACTCTTCTCTTATGTTCCCCTCGGATTGAATTGTATCAAAGATATGGTTCAGGTACTTGTTTTACTTCATGCATTGATATCATCTCACTGATTATATTCATGCATTAACAACTATGCATCTCAGATAAACATACTACATATAAGAAGATATCGTGGAACTGGATCTTTTCAGTGCAGGTTAAGGCCCCGGGGTTGGTTTCAAATAATCAAGAATGGCTCGAAACCCCCTAGATTTTTTTTTTCAAGTTTCACATTATATTAAGGACAGAAAAAAGCAGGACTCTCATATCTGACTCTCCACTGTTTATCTCTAACGTGAGAATTACTGAACTGCTGAAACCCGTGTAACGAAGTGAGTGAGTGAGTGAGTAATAGATGTCTAACGCCATTTCCACGGCTAAGGTCATATTCATGGCCAGAACTACATTACCGAATTTCACAGAGGAATTTTACATCCGAGGGGATAGGGAAGATGAGAAATATACCCTTTTAAGTGGTCTAGGGAAGCCCGTGTATAAGGAAGTAGCATATATCATGAGCCATGTTTTACTGTACCCAAGTAGGTCAAGTAACTTCAAACACACGGGTGCACTTGTGTCATGTCGATGTTGTCTATTCTGTATTCCTTTTTTTCTGTCCAAATTTCTTTGTTATTTGCTGTGTTCCTCTTGCTTGCATATGTACATGGTCTTGTCGCTGGAATGTACTTTTATGTGTTCACATTGCCAACTGCAAATGTACATAAAGTGGAACAAAGTGCATATGTTCAGCGACATTTAGATTATAATATAGGCGTATGTTGCACGACATTATTGAGGGGGGTGTTAGGGTTCAGCTAAAGGTTGCCCACCAGAACCTGGCGAGGCCGACAAAGGGCCTGGCTAATGTCTTCTCAGTGGGAGTGTTATAGTTGTGGTCAGTGGTTACAGCAAGGTACAATGTATAAGAATACAGCAGACATATCACCCCATGACTCCTTCCTCCAGGTTGTTAATTATAGTGTGAATGGAATCTGTGCACCACAGTTGTAAAGTTTCATTGTCTATAGTGATAGTTTCAAAGAGATGAGATTGACCTCTTCCTGCATCCTCCAGTAAGTGTTAAATCTAAAGCTAATGAATGTGCTAATCACCCTCACAGTCAAGGGGCCTGCCAGGTCCTCCCAAATAAGCTTTACCTCCAAACGATTGGTAGAGGAATGTGGGACATCTCCTCAGCAAGAAAAATCGGTAAGACATACATCACCATGGTAAGTCATCCATGCAGGGGTCACAACAAGGAAACTCTCAAGTGTAAGGACTTTCAACACCAAGTTCACTGAGCAAACTTGTCCACACACCAGGACATCTTTATACCTTCCCCTGAATTGAGTCAAATTAATCAAAATGCACTCCACATATAGGTTTTAATGTCAGCTCAACGGTGATAAGCCGAATGAACTTTTTTCTCTACCTTTCCAGTGCTCTTTTTATTGTTTCTATCCAATTATTATTTCAATGAAAAAAAAATCACTGAATTGTGTTGGTAATACCACACATGAAGAAGTATCAATCAAAAAGGACAAATTACAATTCATGCCATATTAATAAGTGTTGAGTGAAAATGAACATTCACCAATCTCAGAGGTACACAAAGCATTTATCTTATAAGGGGTGGAATTGCAATTTATGTTGACAACAGAACATTTACATTTAACCCTAATCTCTTGCAAACTGACTGATCAAAGATATTTTCTTTGATTGATTTCGGATTTCTTTTTATCTCAAAGTTGCCCATTCTAAGAATGCAAACAGACCTCGCACATGCATGAAATAAATACTGCAGGTGATCCTTTGCGTCCAATGAGCCATCAGGAGGTGATGAATGTGGGATTTTCTTCTCTTTTCTTTTTGCATAAAGTGTGTGCAGTTCATATCAAAGTCTATTATGCTGATACATCGATGTCAATTAGCTAATTACATAAATGTCCATGAAAAGTATTGTGCTTGGAATTAGTTTAAACCAGAAAGCAGTGTAGTTATGGGTAAATGACCTTTCATTCCACTTCTCCTTTCCTTCACTTGTCATGAATACCATCAAGCATGGATATTCATCAAGGATCGAAGCATTGGCGTCCATGTGCTCCACGGAAGTGGGTCTCTTAATGCGATGACAGGGGTGGGGGAGTTAGCCCCCAGGGGAGAAACTGATGATTCGCAAAGTCCTCGACCAACTTTTGTTTTCCATCGGCCTCTGACCTTTGTCCATCCATTCCACCTTGGTGGGTCACGTGGTTGCAGAGCCTCCAGAGGGAGTCAGTATGGGTCCCCAGGTGTGAAGCATGCTTCACACAACTCAGAGGCTGGAGGGGCTGGTGTGGAGGGGGGCTGGGGGTCCTCCAGGGGGGTGGGAGGTAGGGCCATAGGCTCTGGCATAGTGAATATTGGATGGCTCGGCTAGTTCTCAGGGGGTGTAAGGGAGGGTCAGAGAGGCTGTTAGAGTGGTCAGGCTGGCCTCCTGGGTCCCCCCTCCTCCTCTCCCACTCTTCAATCTGCCAGGCAGGCTGTCGGTCACACCTTCTCCATCCACCAACACAGGACCCTGGAGGAGGGTGTGAAGGCCCTGGGGTGGTGACTCCACGTAGTCCACTTCTACTGGTAAAATGCCACCAGTCCCCATCCCTCTCCCTCTCCACCCTTCACCCTCTGCCCAGCTCACATGCATGTCTCTGACATCCAGTACCATGTTTCTTCACACTGTCACACCTCTATACCCTCACACCCTTCTCCTGCGTCTTATACACAGACATTGACCCACCCTGCTGACCTTCTACCCCTTCCTGCAGCCCCAAATCCTCACACTATACACCCTGGCACAACCCAGGAAGTAATCTAGCAAAGGCAAAACAAAAGAATTGATCTTGAATAAAATTTACAGTGGTACTTGCACTTGGATGAGAATATTAATAATGTTACTTGCACCCTTCTCATCCCAGCAGCATCCCTTTATCTGGTTTGTCCCACGAGGGTTGTGCATCACTCCGAATCTCTTGTGGGTTAAATTTATCGATTTCTACACACCTTCTTGCCCGCCTTGTCTTTTAGTTTCACCTACAGCTACAACCAAGAACAAGATGTTCAGAGGCTGTTACCACTTCCACTTTCCCAAATGTGTCTTTTGCTTCCCCAGCATATTTATAGGATAGATGATTGTAGAATACCACTATCAACTGAGCAGAAGTTGAGAAGACTTTGCTGTATACAACAAGGCACATCAAAAAGAGCACACATTTGCAGATCGACGAGAAGAATATTCCTGCTATATCGTAAGTTGATAAAATCACTGCGCCACAACAGGTGAAAATGTCAGACCATAAGGCACACGGCAGGGATAGGGAAAAAATGGTAACTGCTCTCTGAATAATTCACCAAGTCTACAAGGCAGTCCTACATATACAAACGACCATAGAACTTATAGACACATACAAGACGTTTTTCGTCTGCTGATACATGTATTACCCATGGCCTTTTGGTGATTTGCTTTCAGAGAAAAAAACTATTTCTCGGTCCCCTTTGGCCCTTGACTTTTTTTTATTAGAGGTAATATCTGCAGCATTTTTTGTATATTGAAAGGAAGGGAGAATGAAGGTGGAGGGTTTTTATGTGTTTTGTATGTATACAGTAACCTGTTGATCAGAGTCGATTTGTTGATAGACGCAGGTGGTGTTCCTGTTAATTTAAGCGGACTGACCCCCAGGCATTCAGTTTTGTAGGCCTTGCGCTTCAACACAGCCATCCCTCTTCACCCCGGTCTCACTTATGAAGCAGCCTAAGAGGCCCCCACCAGCTCCTGCTCATCCCTCAACAAGCCCCTGAGTTGCTCCTCATCTAACGAGCAGAATAAATTGTGCTCATCTATAACGAGAACACGGCAGGCAAATTTGACGCACAATTTGTCTGGCCAAACTACAGGGTCAGATTAATGTCCGACCTACTGGATGCATCATCGCGAGGCATAAGGACTGTGGGAGTGGCGGGAGTGGGGGGGAGGTAGAAAAAAAAATGATCATGGATGTCTGAAGGTGGGGCCTTGTTGTATCTATCATGGAGAGGGGGTAATAGGGCAATGCTAGATTGCCTGGGAGAGAGGGACAGTCTGTGGATGGAAAGAGACCATGGACAAGGGGCCAAGCCTATGGACAAGGGGGCTAAGCCTGCAGAGGCAACACATATATACATGTACTGCTCCATGCCTCTGACAAAAACAAAATATCCCCTCAGCCTCCCCACTTTTTGCCCCCCCTCCATCCTCACACTGTCTACATTCATACATACAGCATCTACCTGCCAACTTGCCTTAAGCCAGATAAAATATTAATCACCAACATATATATGTCCCTGCACCAACATGTGTCTGGTGGGTCCTCTTCTTTATGGGAGATGCTCGGTATACTGTGCTCAACCACCCTCTACTTGTGAAGTCTCCTGAATTTATACATACCACTCAATTATACCCTCACTCCCTCCATGATACCAGCGCCAATCCATCCAATCCATCCGAGGCCAGAGCAATTTAAATTCCAATTTGATTTTGTCACAGAATTACATTTATATTATTTTTGTATCGCTTGTTGTATAAGTAGGTTAGTAAAAAAGAAACGGGGAAAAAAAGGGAACAAAAAATACTGCTGTGGGTGTGCAGAGGAATTTTAGATGCTGTAATTTACTGTCTCTGTGACAGCGACGCCCATCCCGGGCATTATTTATATTAAATCCCAATCTAGGAGCCCAGGTTGAAGCTTCCACACGGAAATCTGTCTACATCAACTACATAGCTGTGTGACAATCTACCAACATGCCATATTTCATCTGCATTTCCCTCTAGGCTCGAGGCCTTAATAAATACAACCGTCAAGACATAAATACCATGCCCTAATGATTGGTGCAGGGTAGAATTAGTGCTGTGCCTTTTTTAAATACACACATGCACCCATTTGTAATGTTTTGATAAGTGATATGCAGTATGACAAAAATAGATTGAAATGCCCTCTCGGTCACACTGCCCACGCACCTTTCTGCTGTAAATCATGTACATACATATAGACTCCAAACACAGAGGTAAACAGTATCTCTGACCTCCAATCCATCTAGGACTACTGCTGTGTATATATGTCTTTCAGCCGCGGGAAAATAGTGTTAAATAAAGGCTACAAATTAATACAAGTTATTCCTATCAATATATTGGGCATAATTCCATGCTATCTTTATTCAGTAGCTGTTAAATCATATAATTGTCAGATCGTATACAGAAGCAATTTGTTTTAATACCGTATGAAGTAAATGGAACAAGCATTTTGCATCGTGTTTTCTAATAGTTAGTGCCAACACCTTTGCCCGAATTAACAGGACTTTCATAGATAAAACACATGTAAATGTACTGATTTACTTCTTTTTTTTTCAAATCCTGAACGCAAATAGGAGAGAGTGGTAGTTGATAAATATATTGCCAATATAAAACCCTCAATCGCTCTGTTTGGCATACGAAAAAAAAACAAGCTTAAGAGGTTCCTAATTTGAGAGGGCGATATGAGAGCTTTGCCGAAATCAAAATAGTCCGAGGAAAAATTGTGCAAAGACAATTGCATTCATTGTTCAAGAATACTTTTCAAGGAAAATGGCGGCTGATGTACAAGTGCATGGAATGTATTTGACGCTCGCATCCTCAGCAAAATACACCCATATCCACATGTTTGCATCATAAATATAAGAAGGAAACCAAAATGATGATAAACAAGAGGAATCCGTGGCTAACTGTGACAAATTTCACTGGCCGGCAAGGGCCGTATTGATAAGGCAATAAAGAGAGCGTTTTATGCCGGCCTTTCTTTATGGCGGTTACAAAATGTGGCCGAGCTCCATGCCTGCTGACTGGAGGAAGCCTCAGAACTATCCATCTTTATTCTAGATGTAGAGGTAGGGCCTCCAGTGTATCTTGTCAGAACAAATAGGGACTCAACCTCCAGTGGCATTAACCATTGCGTTGGTTCCCACCTTGTATGGGTGAGTATCCATCTTATATTTCTCGGAAGATGTACACAATTTTCTCTCTGATACCTCCTTCTATCCCTCCCCAGTCCACTCCCTCCCCAGTCGGCCCGTGATCGCAGTGCAAGCCGGGATGGCTCTCTCCGCGAGGCCGGGGAGGACACACAGAGAAATCGAACAAATTTCCACACAACAAAGTCGGGATTAATTCGGAATCTACCCAATTTCGATGGAGAGGATTTTGATTCATATACCAAAGGGATAAAAGTCGGCACTTGCCTTGTTGTTTTATCGCAATTCCCGTTAGTCTCAAACTAACAGACATGATTCAGTGGGAATCCAAAATGGCGGCCATTTGCTAGCAGCCATGGTAGCTCCCCATACAACCAGCGACCAAGGAACCTAACTTTTTTTCTGTTCTATAACTCACGCAGTAGACCACTGCTAGACAGCACCAAGTCTCAATCACCCATGGTTATCATATTTCAATAATTCATATTCAAGAACACAGAATTAGCATTTTAAGGCCTCAATGATATTTCATGTTATCTTGTAAGTTTACACTTGAGATCCTATCTTTATGCTGTACCTATGGAGAGTTATCTTTACTCATCCCTATTATATTATTCTTGGGAGAACGTGGGATTGATAACGCCGACGTATGCAAGCTATCTGTAATAAAGACAGGGAAATTCATTTCATTTTGTGTATAAATGGCATGATATGCAGATACATGCATATCATTCTCTCTCAATGAGATAGAATAAGATACCTCATGTCAATTTGATGGTTCTCAACGTATACATATACACTAATTTCAACATTTCGAAAATCGAAATCAGGATGTCAAGCGCAGGTCCCAATAAATATGATAATCTGTATCTGACCTTAAAGCACTGGACCCAGGAGTTGCTTAAAATGTCAAAGTTAAAGAAGAAGATTTCTTGAAATCTGATACAGATTTGACTTGAAGGTCTGTCTTGAGGCTAACTAAAGTCTGAATATGTCTTTTATACACACCTCTACAGGATATTTCTGCAAGGAGTCTACATTATTTACTCTTTGATTTTTGTGCAATACATGGTGTCGGCTGGTTCATCTCTATTTGGGCGATTATCAACGGCGGATATTTATTAGATATAATTTGTACCCGGTAACCGCATATAGACGTGTAGATTTCGAGTGGAAGGTTAGAGTGGTTTGATTCTAAACTCATTGAGGCTCTGTTGGATTCATAAATCCATGGACAAAACTCGTAAAAAGACCTACGAAGAAATGACGATTCACTTTGACAATTCTTTACCAAGCACCCACGTGTCATCTTTTTCTCTTGTTCGTGCAGAATCAAAGCAACATAAATCAGTATAGATAAGTGTTGCTGTGTGTGAACTCAAACTAGGATGATTAACAATGAGAGTTATATACTTACTATGGATTTCGCTAATGAAGATTATATATACCTCTGATCTGGCACATTTCCAGATCTATAGTTTAATGATGATATATATGTTAGGCGTTTTCTTTCTATCCCAGTTACAACACAAGCCTTGGAATTCGTGCATGACTCGCGTGATCTATATAGTGATTTACAAGTTAAAGTAAGAATGTTCCTTGAAAAACAACATAATGGCCCGCTAATTTTCTCTTTTCTTTGCTAAGAAACTGAGAATTTACCTTAGTAGCATTTTTATACTGTAATTGCCATTAATTTCACACAAATATCAGGATATCGTATATCCATGGGTTTTCGTAGTCATGGTTTTGTATTTTCTTCCCATGTATAAATGTACTTTCTGGTCTACTGATATTTTCTGTCACCCGATGGCTATAATGACGTATACTAGATACCATCTGACAGAGACTCAGAGACACCCATCCATCCCACATGAACATTGTGGCTTCCCTATTATAAAGTTGATCATCAATGCTCATACTAGCCACTCTCCTAAAGTTATAACCTAACGTGTTGCGCCGGACACCGTAATATATATGGCAATAATTGCATTATTTTTTAATTATGCGTTATTGCTTGCTTTGGCGCCGGTCAGACGAATGTCAGTAGACTACAGGGGGCTACAGATTGGGGTATACTGACTCGGTCATGGAGCGGTCATGAAGAGGTGGCTCCATCCAGGTTCTTCTCTGTCTTGCTGCGCTGCCTTCCGGCCCCTCCTCCACGGCGCGGTCGGCGTAGGCGGCCACCCCCACGGCCAGAGCAGCACGACTCGGTTAGTGGAGTAGTCAGCAATTCCTCCCCATCGCTCTGTATTTGCTACCTCCAGGGCAGTTACCCAAAGAGCTACTAGGGGCCAGTGCCGTCAACATAAGTTTCCATTAGGCCTTAGAAGGACTGCAATGGCTTGCTTTTCGACCAGCTCGATCTCCAGTTGAAAAGCCACTGGAGGAGACCTCATCGGCCGCTGCCACTAAGGAGCCTACTTACCTCCAGGGTTGCCAACTCCCCTGGAGGAAGCTAACAAATAAAATTACCCCCGTCCCAATCCTACCCCCTCTAGCTAAAACTAGTGTCCAACTCAGACGAAATTGGCTTTCATTGGGAGCTTAATGAGCTGTCCAACTTCAATTTCCCAACCAAAGAGAGTAAAATGAAACTCTGGACGTGCAGCTGATTCCTCCTGAATTGGATGGAAGTGCTAAGGAATCACTATTGGTGTTACTTGTAAGTTCCCAAATCGGACATCTATATAGAGACTAGAATTGGCCCAAAAGTGTATATATTCAGCCAATGGGATCAATTCACCACCTGCTTGGGCAATCCCTTTTATACATGTGTATGGCTCTAGCTTATTTGTCCATCGAAATAGCTACAATTATCATGCAGAGCATGTCTTATTCGGGGACTAGGGGGACTAGTAAGATGGCTTGGCAATGTTAACTGGGGTATGAAATAATTCTAAGGAAAATAGACACTTGTTGTCAGACATTGATCCATCCTAGGGTAGAACTTCCCCATGTAAACCAGCTTCAAACAGAGTGGTAACGCACTGTCAATAGGACCAAGAATTACATCTATCCCCTGATGGTATGATCTGGCATGCCACGGTATCCAGTGGAACGAAACGAGCCCCGACTGTGCTGGAGAAGGCACACTGCATACCCATTGTGCCGCTGTCATCTGTCACTGACAGCTCCTCAAACAGTAGAACAGGGATCCAAAAACCCAAACTTCTCTCCAATATTTTATGTCGTTCTTTGGCGTGCGACCCTGCACACATGGAGGGACACTTCATTGACATGAATAGGTTTAAGAAGTAAATGTTACTTTCTCACAATTTGCATGCACTGATCTCAAAGAGGAAACGTAAAATGCACGTGTTCTCTTCGCGAGAATGTTATCATATGACAGTATAATGTGAGACCATTTAATTTCTATTGCAAAATATATAGGACCCAGAAGTCGACTATTCGTCAGATTCTGTACTATTTGTACTTCCAGGTTTCCATTTTTACTTTAGCTCAAAACAAAGTTGCTACATTCCAAAGGAAAACGATCTGAGAACAAAAAATAAAAAAGTATTAATCCCACAGTGTAATATATAAATATTCTAAGTGTAAGTTGATTAATGGTTAATTCATTAACCTCTTGCTTATCAAATGCATATATCATGCATATTCAGATGTAAAAGTAGTTGCATGTACCTCTCACTGCATCAAGAGTGTTTGAAGAGTCTTAAACTATTGTACTTTGTGTTGCACCAATTACCGTAATTTTGAACTTGCACTCTGAAATGATTAGTGAACCAAAATAGAAACAACGCATTGAATAAGATAAAATAATATATTCTCATAGTTAATGCCAGAGTACATATGTATTCTATGCATGATGTGTGCTTGTGACATGTTATTGTTTGCAAGGGCATTTGTGAGGAAGGGGTTGAGTGTACCTCCAGAGTTGCAGCAACATGCAGGTTTGTAAAGAAAGGGGGTAGGGGAATCTGGGAATTTTCTTTCCTCTGTTCCCTCTCTGCTGGAGGCCATGGAGCACACACAGGTGTTCTCATGGCATCTCAGGAGGCTTGCACCAGGGCCCCTCCCTGGAAGGGGCGGGGCTCGTGACCGGCGGCACCCGGGCGTTGAGGCCGTCTCCTGGTCCGGAAACGATCCAGGGATCGGAAACACTGAGATCCAAATGATCCAGATCCAGTTTTCAAACATGCTTAAATAACTTGAACAACATTGGAGATGCCTTTGGTGTAGCTGGAGCTTTCTCTGGGAATAATATCATTTTTTGATATTAGACACAAACTGAAGGCAGACCTTAATGACCTGGATCAACAACAATATTTTTAAATGTCTCCTATATATCAGCCAACCCAAATAGAAAGCTAAAGACACAAACTAACGACTCCATCTTATTCAATATCAAGGTCAATCACTCACCTCTCCATACCATCATTACACCTGTTACCATGTCTACACGCAACCAGCTACATGCAGTTTCAACCCCCTTCCTTCAATTTGGATTTCATCCTTATTTGTTATTACATAAAATAGGCCAGATCATAAATCAAAGTACCCATGCCATCATGCACGCATGCTCCACATGCCCTCTTCCCTGGAATAGTTGGATGGTGTCAAGATAGAAGCATTGGTGTTAGGGCACAGGACCCTGGCATACATAGGGGGTGGTGGTCACGGTGTGAAGTAAACATTATTCACATGGCCCCTCATACCTATTGACATTTACTGCCACTGGTCTCCATACCTTACACATAAGGACCTGTTATTTATAACCTTGGCATAAGCCACTATAAAGTTGCGTGTAAATGCCTTAACATTAGCAAGTATTAACAAGTATAGGGCAGGTGGAAAATTGGTGATGGATATGGTATAAGGACACCAGTGGTTGTTGACTCCATAGGCAATTGATCCAGACAATTCATTGATCAATAGGTTCCTACAATGTCCTGGAACCATGAGCCAGGTGTTGTTGACATGCCTAGTCTAGCACTCAACCACATAGTCTGGAACATTTTGTTAACTTATTTTGTCCTTATTCATTTTCAACTGGCTGTTATATCTTCCGAATTCAGAATTCTTATGAGATCCAAGCAATCGAAGCTGGGTGATATTTCATTTTGTTTTGCATCACTTCTTTTCTTCTTTTCTATTTTACGACTCATTCTAGGTTTTCTATAACCATTGTAAATATATTTCTGTCATCTAAGATAGTTACCCTAATATTATTCAATTCGAAAACATGCGAGTCAGGTATATGTATCTAAATGGGATCACTTTTTTAATGGATAACTGTTACAGAACAAATGGGGGTGAAAAGCTTTTTCAGGCTTGGAGAGCTTAATAATCTTAAGACGATGGAAGTAACAATAAGATACAACTGACTATCCTAAGATTGGCAGAGTATAGTGCGTGTGAGGCGCGACGCCCGGGAGAGCTCTTTGGTCGTGAAATGTGAGGGCTTGCGGAGAGAGGGGCGTCCAGAGTAAGAGGGCTCCATAAAGTGACACGTACAGTGGCGGAGGGGAGGGGTATAAAGGCCGTCAAGTCACCAAGGCCAGGGCCTTGTGCCACCCCGTCTCTAATAATCCGCTCAGCGAGGAGTTTATGTCCTCCTGATCCAAGGTGGGATCCAGGGTAGGATCCAAGCCCCATGATCCAAAGTGCCAACAGACGCGTCACGCGACCACGTCACTAGGTAAGAGGGGAAAGGTGAGAGGGTGCTGCTCTCTTACATAGTTATATAGAAGGAGGGAGTTTTACACTAAAAAGGGACCAGAGTTGAGTTAATTGGCATTGTTAATTATTTGGATTTCAAGTAGAGAGCCTTTAGGGAATTGTACTTGTATAAATACAACTGATGCTTTTGATAACACACTCCATGCTTTTGCCATATATCAACAAGTGTGAGGAGGACCCATGAAGCAGACATGCGCGTTGGGGTCTAATTGAGATATGGATGCGGTTATTGATTGCTCATATTCCACAGGCTCAACTTACCCAAATGATAATAAGTTCGTCAGGATGCACTCTCTGAGGGTTGCAGTCTAGCACTTGCTGGAGAAGTGGAACCCTGGAGGCTGTATAGATGTTGTAGTTAGAGGGGCAGGAGGAAGGAGAAACCCACAGCTAAAACAGTTGGTGTAGAGGGGCCAGTGGGCAGGCCAACCAAGCTAACGCGTAACCTAGAGACTGCTGAGTCGTACTATCACATCCAAACGATATATCCCCCCAGCATGACCCACGAGTAATCTGTCAAATGCAAAGTAATCACTAATAAAAAATATCCATGGGTATCGGATATATCCCAACAGCCAATAAAAGTAGTCGCGAAAAGAGGAGGAGCATGGAAGTCTTGTCTGGGAGCGGCTGTTACTCTAGTTTTCTTTTTTTGTTACTAAATGTTAGCAGACCAATCATAGCCAGGCATTGTTTCGCGACAGTTGTTATTAAACACCAGACGGTGTTGGGCGGGTGTAGGCTATGGAGCTGAAAGTCGGATGTGACCTTCAAAGATTTTAGGTATCTTCTAATATATAAAAACCATCAGCAAAGCATTAGAATGATGATAGCCATGAACCCGACAAGGATGCCATGCGCACGCAGCCAACAAACACTCAGGCAATCTAAATAGGAATGAAGGTCGGGAAGAAGAAAAAGAGAGATAGATAAAGTAAAAGTCAGGGAGGGTGCAAGAAAATGAGAGAGCGCAAGAAGGAGAGAGAGAAAGAGAGAGAGAGAGAGAGAGAGAGACACACACACACAGATGAAAGAGACAGGGACTCGAGGGAGAGAGAAATGCAAAGGGGAGGGGAGGGCATAGAAGGATAGGGAAGTGAGACAGAAATGTTGAAAGACTTTAGGAATGAAAAAGTGAAGGAGGCAACCCTCGACTTCTGGTTTTATCTGGGGCTAAGGGGGGGGGGGGAAGGGCTACCTCCTCAACCCCACCCCTACCAAACCCCACCCCCTTCCCCAGCCCACCCTCACTCTGGAGACATGCTCCAGGTCGTGGAGGTTGGTGGGAGGGTTGTCGAGAGAAACTAATAAATCGACTAAGCTTTGAAGCTAGGAAGGCGCGGCTTGGCCTGCCCACCTGAAAATGAGCACACCCCTGTCAACACCCCTATAACTTTTCCCACCTTGTTCTTCTGGGGAAAAGTTAGAGGTGAGGCCCTACCCCTCAACCCATCCCCACCCTAACAAACACCTTCCAGGGGGAGATAGCATGTCTGAGCATGGAGGGCGTTGTGTGGGCAGGGCTGCTTATCCCAGACGGGACCTCCTGCCACACCTATCAAAAACTCTTTTCGCATAAACCAAACCCAGGAGACGCGGAAGCTGCTCCGATTGGGTCTTTTCGAGCCCTCCCCTTGTTTGACTGACGCTGTCAGGCTTCAACATCAGGTGAAAAATAAATAAACAATACTGATGAGAATCGCTGACACTTGAAATCACCTGGTCTTTTTTGCTGGTGGCTAGGAGGGAGAGGGTCAGAGTCTGCCTTTGGTCTGACTTGTAGGTAGGCAGACATGTAGGTACCTCACTTATCAACTCTCATTTCCTACCCAGTTACAGGCGGTCCAACCAGCACCCTTTGTAGACATTCATACTATACCCAATGCTTTACAAAGTCTGACATTAACAGTGCACATATGTGAATACCCTGGAAATACATTTCTTAATTAGTCGGTATGATTAGACCCATTCTCTGCATACTTTTCAAATACTCATTTTTGGTGGGACTATTTTTTCACCACACAAGACCTGCACCCCTTGATGGGAACAAGGGTACAGCAGTCAAAGTAGGCGCTGGGTTGACCATAGGTGGACAGCCTGTCTCATTTTTGTGCACAGAGATTGGATAAGGCCTTGGTAACGGTTTGCCGTTGGCACAACAACAGGGGGTCTATTTCAATAAGGGTGGGGGAGTTTCTCACTGGGTTTCCCATCACTGAGGATACATGTCAGCCCACCTCTCTCAGTCACTCTCCAGCCCCCAGCAGCGTGTACCTGTCTCTCACCACTAGTGCCGCCACCATCACCACCAGCAGTCTAGAGATGGGAGGGTGGTATTGTGGACACTAACCTGGTAACAGCCAAGAAAAGACAAGAACAAAATTAAATCGAATCAAAAATGCGCCCTATATCTTCCCTCTATACCCCCTCCCTCTTACCTCTCAAATAGGTTTGGTATTGACGCCATTCTGACGTGATATGTGACCGGAATTCCGCTGTGTTTTCCGTCATCTCCCATCCATTTCTACTTTTGTAATCTCCCTAAACCTACCCCCTGTGACAGAAAAAAAATTCTCTCTGTTTGTTCACCAGCCCTGGCGAGGCCACCCACCTACTAGTGGTAAACCTCTCAGGGATAAAAAGTGTTTTTCTGTCAGAAAAGCTGTTTTTCTGTCAACCCCAAAGTGCGTAGGTCCGCCCCAAAAGCCATGTGGGACTCAGGTTGCAGATCTCATCTAAATGTACCAGGGGCGTCCGACGCCTATGTCCCATCACGGTACAAGTGTACCAGTACCACCCAGAGGTGTTTCGCCTACTTTATCATTTCCTTGTCTTGTTTTATCAGACAGAAATGTTGCCTCTGGTTGGTATGTCGGTGATCATGGAAGTTAGCCTGCTTCTCATGCATATGTGACTCTCTCTACTCCCGACCATATCACTTCTAACCACCAGAATTGCACAACTAATTTGAACAGGCTAAGACTTCACCAGCATTGTCCTACTTTATTGGAGTTCCTTTGTTAGTGGCCCCCACCCCGCCCACACCCCTGGTATCATTCCCATCATCCATCATCAACATAACTCAACAAATTGATTACGAACGATTATTGTATGGCAAATAATATTCCGGTCTATCTGGAGCCTGTCTGTCTCGGTTATAAACCCTTTAGGTCACGAAAGTAAGCTCGTGTAATTTCATCATGTACAGGGTTCATCCCCCGCCCATAGCCCACACCTCCCATACAACTACACAGATGAACACAAGGCTTCAGTGATGACCTTGGCGGGACTGACCGCTGGTCAGGCGGTCAGCTGCGTGTTCACTCCTCGGTCTCTTCAGCCCCAGTCCCCTCCAGACGCCCTACAATCACTTTTCACAAGATCCTCCGGAAATTGACATAGTCCCACCCCATATGATATATACAATTTGTCGGTATCATGTTGTATATCATTAGTTTATGTCCATATAGATAGCTATCTATGAGATGGGGCGCCATAGTTTGAGGGCATGACAGTGTTAATACTGGTAGACTTTTCACTACCTGTGAAGTGGGCTGTATGCATGGCGCGCAACAGGTCTTAACACAGTAATTACCGGTTGGTCAAATAGTGAAAGTTGTTTTCGTGTGAAGAAAATAAAAACTATCAAATGGTCAAACAAAGAAACGAACTAGTGAAAAGTGATCGTAGGGCGTCTGGAGGGGACTGGGGCTGAAGAGACCGAGGAGTGAACACGCAGCTGACCGCAAGTCAGACCAAAGGCAGACTCTGACCCTCTCCCTCCTAGCCACAAAAGAAAATGGACGAGGAAATTAATTTTCCTGGTGGTTCTAGATCTGGCATTTAATATACATGTAAGATGAATTACCTAAATTTGTCTAGAGGATTGATACTTAAGGCAACATTTTGCAGTATTTTCTAGTTTTACTCTACGTGTACTTGTACTGGTGCAGAAGCCCGTGCAGAAGCCTGGATCCTTTAATCGATATTGAGTACCACCTCGTAACTCGACATAACAAGGGGGTAATTCACTGACATTTTCAAGCCCATTAACTGTCACACTTTTTTTCTTTTTCTAAACACAAAGCCAATATTTTTTTTCTCGTTAAAGTTGTCAATATGGATTAGATGTAGATAAAATTGATATTTGCCAACGCTCATTCACATGATGTATGCATTCATGGGCCAAGTATTGGCACCAGTTCTGGTTGCATCATTTGGGAGGTATGGTGAACTTGTTGCATCTGAAATCATCCAGATTTATTGCATGGGTTTTCAGGCTCTGGCAATAAGTCAATTTTGGAGAAGTGTTATATTTAGGCCATTGGATATTGTGCCATGAGGGGAAATAGACAAGACGCTTATAAAACGCGGACCCAATAGATGGTCTATTAGGGAAGCATGAAACAAAAAGAAGCAAACAAAAAACGTTAATTTCATCAACTTTTCTTTTACTCGAGACAATATTGAATCAACCCTACGTGGTTTTCTATGTGACGTGGATTCTTTAGAGAGGAATGGGCGCGAGTGCCGCCACCGTTTTTAATGGATTAAACACATTCGTAATAGGACTAATTACGGCACGGTTGGCTCCAAGTTGATGGCTTCTCTCTTTTGTTTTCTCTCTGCCCGGGTTTTTGCCGTCACCAATAAGTTCGCCCGACGGACTGGGATGAGCTTGATTGACGAGTTTGGAGTTGTTTTACTTTTGCCCGCTACTTTGGGCGCTGGCGCCACGATCGCTTCCAGTTTGTGGGGGGTGGGGCGGACTTCCACGGTGGAGGACGCTGTAAACACGGCTCAGCCGACGCCGTCGCCCTTCCCAATCAGGGGGAACGGATTTATAGAATCAATCCGGTGAGACTGACAAGTTCTCCTAGCCCAAATGGGCCCAAACTGCCGGCAGACCCAAGCTGGCATCCCCAGATTACTTATACGCCCGGGCGCGGCGCGCCTCCAGCTCTTTTCACGGGGAGTGGATCTTAGCCAATGAAAAGGGGATAAAAATAAGGAATAATGATGAAAAAATAAAGTCTAAACAGAATGATGGCAAAATGTGGATGAGTTTAAGGGTGGAAGAAGAAATGGGTGGGCGGGAGGTTGGGAGAAGTTGTGGTGCGTGGGGTATGTGTGTGTTGGGGGGGGGGATGAACAGAAGGAAAATCAGGTCTCTAGTGGCACATGACGGCATGCTGTCAGGTGATAGGTCAAATCTTTGTAAAGGCCCCAGAGTTACTTGGCCTCCTCCTCTACATGTTACCTGCTGCCTTTCAACCCTCGACTCCTTAAGCGCACAGTCCACATGACGGAATGGGATCTATTTGGACCATACAAATCCTATATAAATCCAGCCGAAAACTCATAAATTGTATCCTGTGGACTATGGCCTTTATTTCTAGAGAACACGGTCCTTCATCGCCACCAGGCGTCGTGGGCGGTAAATGTTCAATTTCGCTCCTTTTCAGGTGGGTTGGGGACGCGCGGCGCCGCGACCAACACCAGTCTGTCTCCAAACCAGGGATCCACACCCACACAGGCCACATACTGTGAAAAGAAGCTCTACAGGTGTACACACAAAAAAAAAAATGTGAGATAAAGGGGGCGTGGAGTAGAGACTGAAGAGTGATATAAACGTACCCTTTCTTGTCGGATATCGACAGGAAATGGCCGCGGCAGGTGAAAGTAGTAATAGATTTTAGCAGAAATATTCATGGGTGGTGGAGCGCCATTGAATTATAGGAAAGGTACACACGATCAAGATAATAGGATATATCTTTAAGAATTCTGTGAAGACGGGAAACAGTTTCTTTTAAATTCGAATGGGACAGTCCCACAAAGATAATACACAGAACTCACAAAAAAATGTAGCCAAGGGTTTCTATAAGTCCATGGATAAAATTGAAAATAAAGGACTTGGAATTATGATGTAATACATAATGCCCTGTAAAATATATAAGTAGCCTTAGGACAAAGGTTGGTAACACCAGCTGCCTCTAGATCCGCTCCCCTGCGACTATGATAAAATAATCTCATATAATAATGGTCAAGAACACGAGAGTCTATCAGCTGCTGGGGAGATTAGGGTTTATGGAAGGAGAGGAGCCATGTCAGCCATACTAGTCCAGGGTCATAGAGAGGTCAGGGCAAGTAGAGCTCTCCATAGTCAGTTGCGTGTGAGTGGGTACACGAGAAGGGCATGGGAGCCTTTTTTTTTTGCTTCTTTCGCTCTAATCTACGCAACAATCTAGTCACAGAAAGCCAACGGGTCTCCTAGTTTATCGACCACCCGAACCAGAGGATCCAATATTTGGAGAACAGGACCTCAATCAATGGGTTGCAGTGCATGCAGGTGAATGGAGAAGCGGGTAAATGGGATAGGCTTTTTTTATCCTAAAGTTCCATATACATAGATTATGAGCTTACCAAACACGCTTGCATGGCGGTCGAGCTGCATGCATGCAAACGCAGCAAAGTGCACGTGACTCCCTCAGAGCACGCGAAGACTTCGTTATATACACACGGAAAGTTATCGCAGTGCAAGTTGTAATTAAAAGTCCCGATGCATTGTCTTCCACAGCTCAATCCCACAACTGATTAATAAAGAACAAAACACGAAAATAGCTTCGATCTTGGGGCCGATTTCTGATCCATAGGTGTTTAGAAAGTAAGAGAGCATCAGGTGTGTAGGCCCTCAGGTAGTGTGTAAAATCCTTATAATAATTGGTATAAATTGAAGTCCCCAAAAAGCAGATATATATCTCATTTCTGATTTTTAAGTGTATGAACTAGTCTCCAGGGGCATTGCTCCTTTCGACTAAAAATAAAGAAAGTGAGATCGTTATCTCAAACATTGATAGAATGTCAAATGAATACCACTCACTATTGAGCTAGTTCTGGAACGCCTCTGCAAAGCTGCACGTATGCAAAATTTCACACAGGTCTGCAAAGTACCTCTTGGGTCTGCAAAGTTCCACGTGGGATATCAATGGTTAGATACTTACTTCATGCTTTGTTCTGGCTGAGGTTGCTGAACTTCTTCGCAGAAAGAAAAGTTCTGGTATTACTTTCTCAGAGATGGTCCGATATAGATGGACGTCACATGCCGTGGAGGCAACAGGTACACAAGTGAAAGTGCCCCTCAAGGACCATCACTGAAAGAGAAAAGAAAAATCTGTCGGGCGAGGACTTCCGACAGGTAGGGGCCACTCGTGTAGCCCTCAATTTGAATGTCAAAAGAGCGTCATATTTATTAGAAATTAAACTGTCGTCCAGATCCGCCAGAGTAGCCATCTCTGAAGTGGCCGCCGACGATTTGATTGGGTGAAAAAGGTCACGTGGGATATCATAAAAAAGCTTACAGGGGGTGGTGGTCTGAGCTGCGTCACCGGACGACCTGGGGTTCTCTGATGACAGTCGGACAAGAAATTCGTTTTAAACTGGGTATTTAGCAGATTGGGGTGCGAGGAACGAATCCAGGGAAACGAGGCCAGGGTGTGATTGAAAGGCCAAGGTCAGGCCTGCCTTGGAATTGGAGAAGAGAGCGGGAGATCCGGGAGATTTGTTAAGCAGGCGACATTTCGACTTTTTCGCCTGCTTCACTTTTCTTTCCATAGGCCTAGGATTAACGAGTGGCGGGTGGCGATTGGCGGCCTGTTTTCGCCCCTGCTTTGATGTGGTGATAATCAGCCGGTCAGGGATCGGGATCGAGGTGGGATCTGGGGTCGGCACATCGATAAGGCTGGAGCCCCGTGAGGTCGGCCTCAGCGACTCCCAAAGACGGCAGCGGCTTAGGTAAGGGCTGCCTGGCTTGGGCCCCGATGTCGTCTGATTTATATGAGAGTCTTTGGGAAGTGCCATTAACAGCCAGCTTAGGTAATTATATGTCAGAGGTAATGCGTCCCATCGGTCAGCATCGCGCCAGGCCCGGCCGCGCCAAGCGCTGATGGAAGAAGAGGAGTCTTGTAATGCTGTAGCGTGGCGCCACCACTAACTTGGTGAGCGCTGAGCGAACTAAGGCAAAACCGCTGCCTGCGTTACTCCCCACCCCCAGCGACCCATCTCTGGTAATGTCATGGCTTGAAACCAAGGCTGGCCGGTCTACGACCTGCCATCAGTGGGTGCTATCCCATTGCTTGGGCTCTGCTGGGTTTGTTATGGCCTGGCCAGAACACCCAATTTATATGTAAATTGTGGTTCATTTTGATTAGGCGGAGTGAGGAAAATGGCAGTGGGGCGCCAAGGAGTGTACATTGTACAGTGCCGAATGGGGGCCAGCCTGGGTTGGGCCTAAGTTGTAGTCTTGTAACATGCCCATTTACCACAAGGGGGTATGGCTAGCCAGTAGCAAACAGGTGCCGCCTGGATAGGTCGGGCAGTACTAGACTACCTAAGTTGCAGAGGGAGAGGTCGCTAAAACATGTTTCCTATTTTAACCTCACACAACCCCACCACCCAACATCCACATTTATACAGGATCTACAGAAGGCCCAGTCCTATCTCCTGTCACACCCTAATATCAGCAGCCTTGTCTCTGCTCCATCCACTCACTCAACTTCCACTCACCTTTGCTGTAACTCCAACGGAACCCTTTTCTCTGGATCCCACGACACCCCAAGCTACCTCTCAATAATCACGACCTTCTATCTCCCCTGCATGCAAGAGACATTATGCAGCCCCTTATCTATACCTATTCACTTTGCCCTACTTCCAAACCATTGCCACTTACCCCAGTTTTTATACACTGTATATGATATAGGGTCTATTGGGTAGGTAGGTTCACCTCATGTCGGCCATATACCTAAAGTCCGCCACATCTCCAGAAAGCACACCAACGAGTGTTTATAATGTTGAATGTTGCGAACATAGAGAACGGGTTGAATTCAACCAATGGGCAATGTTTGTTCATTATCACACTCATTTTGCGCTCCCTGGAAGGGTGGTGGTGAACCATGGACTTTCCTTAAGATTTTGCTGGCATCTCACTGTCATAGTATACATTGGCTATATGATGATATATCACTCCAGCCTTTGCATCTTCTGACATACATTTATTTCACACCATATCGCTCACCTTGGGTGCCAACCATCATTTGATGACTTTACGTCATGCTATCCTACCTTAAATTAGCATTCTGCCCACCGTAGCACCCCGAGCCCCACCCCCAACCCCCCACCGGTCTCTCATGCCCCCACCCCAAGCCCCCCTCCCTTCTCTTGGTTAATCCAAAACCCAACCCAACCCAACTCCCGCCCCCGGCTCCCACCCAGCCCCTACCCCCAACCCCCACACCTACCCGATCCCCCTCCTCCTCCTCGATGCATTGCAACATGTCCTGCACAGACTGGCTCTCCATGAGGTGGGCTGGAGAAGGACTGACCATGGTAGCCAAACCCTGGAGAAGGGCGGAGTGGAGGAGGGGTGAGCGTGGAGGGTCAGGGGTTATAGCCTGGAGTAGCTAGGTGGGGTCGAAGGGATCCGACAGGGTCAGTCGGCCTTGGGTTTGGGATCCATGTACAAATACCCTCACTGTCCCCTTTTAGCGTTGCTTGCCCCGCTTGGCGCGCTGCGACTGTGACCAGCGGATACAGCAGGTCGCAACGCCGCCTAGTGGGGCTAGAACGGAAGTTGCCCGCCCGCATACAGAAACGATTTATGTGCGCGAGCGACGTCGGGCAGGGGGCGGGCCGTGTAGGTCAGGCCGAAATCGAACCGGAAAGTGGCTATAAACGTCAGGCCAATTCATTTGCGTCGCCCTCATCAAATATCGCCCGCGCTCTCGTAGGTTCAAACGGTACGTCACGTGAAGCGAGAAGTAATGAGATTACCGCACATTCACCGTTGCGGTAAGAACGTGTATGTACGCGCGTCGTCACCGTGTATGTACGCGCGTCTTCACTATCATCGCAGCCTTGCACAATATCGCGCTACCGGCGCGCTACCTTCTGCCGCGAGATCCAATTAGCATGCACGCTGCCACTGGAGTAGCTCGTCATGGGTGCACGCGGTGCAGCTTCTGAGCACCTGTGAGCAATTCGGCACATGGAGCTGCTCATTGCACTGATGTGTGTGGTCAGACACAGCGGATGATATTTACACATGTACCACGTATACTAGTACATGTAGTAGTTAGACCCCACCCCCTACATGCGCACTTATAGGCCCCCTCCAGGGTTGAACATATCATTCAATGCCTGCGGCACGCAGCCTCCAAGGGGTTTCTATCACTTCAAGGTGAAGGTCAGACTCCTCCAGGGTATAGATATCAGTCACCCCCACGCGTCTCTACCTCTGACCACGACCTCCTCTCCCCTTTCTCCTCCACCCGACTTATACACTGGAGGCAAAGTGGCCGCAAAGTGGGCGTACTCCTCAAGCCCTAACCACCCTCCCA
Organism: Acholoe squamosa; assembly: GCA_949317995.1. Lineage (NCBI taxonomy): Eukaryota > Metazoa > Annelida > Polychaeta > Phyllodocida > Polynoidae > Acholoe > Acholoe squamosa. The sequence goes on along the minus strand of OX439048.1, from coordinate 35,765,249 downwards.
CTTCCAATACTCCCGCTCTTACACCATGTGGGTCTCCACCTCCTCTTCCTGCCCTAACCCAAGCAGCGACCTAACCCCCTCTGCCGTCGTTCCCATGCTGGACACGAAACCCTGGAGGAACCCATTCCCAGCGCAAATTAACCCGTAGTCAGCGCCGACGCGCGCGCCGCTCCCATCTGATAGATGGACTTTGTCAATAGTTATTAGAACGCAGCGGTGATCGGCAGTCACCTCAGCGCGCGTCGGGACACCGCTCACAGAAATATGGCCACTGCTGGCCGCCCAACGCAGGGGGCACTCGGTGCAGAGTAGGGTTGTGCCAGGCCAAGCGAATGGAGGACGCAAGAAGAGTGGTGGGAGGGTGGTTTGAAGGAGGTGGAGGAGTGGCGCAACGTATAGATGGTGTGTGTAAGGTCAATGGATGGGCGTGTTGGCAGAGGAAGGGGGCGCTAAAAGAAAAAGAAAGGATGCAAGGATGAAAAAATGCCCTTCTTCCCTCTACGCATAATTAGGAATGGGCGAACGACAAAGCACACAGTGAAACATTTTATATGTAAGAAGGCTTGCGGTAAATGGGGGATGGGGCTGGAGGGTGGGTTGGTAGAGAGGGGGAGACAGAAAGGGAAGGGGGTAGAGCAATGAAGAGGCTTGATGTTTGGAAATGGGAGTAAAAGTCCAAAGAGAGGGAGTGAAGGGGTGGGTGAAAAGAGTGAGGGAAGTTTGGATTGCATGGGAGGGAGGCCTCAGCAGGCGCGGATTCAGAATTGCTGGTCTAAGGGGCGGGTCACATCCATGAAAATTGGGACAAGGAGATAGCTCCTCCATGATCTTTTTATGCATCATGTGATAAGTTTACCATAGATAAGGATCATATACCAGACCCATTTCAGGTATCTTTGTTGGAACGTGCCCCTCGACACCCCCTTCCCCCGCCCCTTGGATCTGCCCTTCTCGGTATATATGGACGCTCATTGGATCCACCCTTTTGAATTTCGCTATATGGGGTATAGTCAAAGTGCTGATGAGACAAACCATGATGGATACCATGTCACACACCTAGTCCCTGGATGACGTCCACTTCTGGGTCCATATCTTATTAGTGCATGTCGCCAGCCCCAGCCCCAGCCCCAGCCACGCGTGTAGCCTATATGTGGGTGAGCTGCTCAAGTTTAGGGATGGGACGTGGGAAGTTGTAGATGGGAGGGGCGGGGATGAATGGATGGCTATATAGCAGGAGGAAGGGAATGATCGAAAGAGAGGGGGGCAGATGTTCTTGGAGAAGGGCATGGCCGTATGAGTGAAGGTGTACAGGAAGAAATAAATAATAGACAGGAAGGAATGAAAGGATTGATTACAAGAATTACAGGTAATAGAAGTAAAAGAGATATATACGTAATTGTAAAAAATAGGTATTAAGAACGTTGAAGAATGATGGCGAGATTGTGACCTAGAGGAAGGAGAGCATTTATATTTATAAGAACATCGATGAAATTCTCACTGATCTTATGATATGACAACAGAATGATAGACCAGTGGGAATGATAGTGAAAGAGGGTGTTAGGCAAGGCATAGTCCTGGACAGCCCATCATTAGATTATAGGCTGGAGACGCCATGTTGGGCGTGGGTTCCATGATGTTGGTAAGGAACCCAGAAACCCATATTCATTTGTGTCAGGGTGGTGCTCTCCCTGATGAGACGTCACGTCCACGTCTTCGGCAAATGAGAAGTCATGACAGTATGCGTGGCCTCCCTGCCTGAGGTCGACCCGTCACGCTAATATGGCACCAATGAAAAATGAGCGATCCTTGCAACAGCAACCCTAAAACCCACAACAGCCGCAGTGCAGAGCTGCAGTGGAGCAGTAGCAGTACCACCCGGTAGCAGCAGCAGGTGCCACTGGCTCTAAGCTGATAGATACCAAGTGCAAAACTACAGCCCCCCCCCCACATCTAACACTTGAGCGCCCCTTATATCTTAAAAAGTCAGATGACAGCCCCCGTGAAAGCCCCATATTGGAAACCCTATTCATTTCGCACATTTATGATTGAATTAATTGATGTATTAAAGATAAGGTTCCATTAAGAATGTAATATATGATAATTATGCTTGCACTCGTGCCTCTATCAAGTACCTTAATGGCACGTCTGCAATCATAATCATCACACATTGCGTTTATACCACGGTCTGCACCTTTAGGATGCATTAGAATGCATCAGAACACATTCTGGATTCACTGACATACAAAAATATTTGTTATCCATAGGGTCCCAAACATAAGACGGGCCTCCCTAGCCCACTTAAAAGGGTCTATTTCTTCTCTTTCCTATCCCCTCGGGATGTGTGTGGTGCACATATGCGCGGGCACTGACATATTCCTCTGTGAATTTGTGTAATATAGTTCTCGCCATGAATATGACCTTAGCTGTCGAAATGGCGTTAAACATCTATTACTCACTCACTCCAAACATAAGACTCATCTAACCCAGCACCATTGTCCAGCCCTGTGGCCTAATGGATAGGTGAAAGCACTTTTGATCAGAAGACCCCTGGTTCTAGTCCCACCCATGATGAGCTTCTCCTGTGCGAACCACTGTTAAAGCTGAACCTGAGCTGCTGTCACATATAAGAAAAGTATAGAAAAAGAAAGCACTCAGATTATCCAGTTTGGGCACCCAAAATCGTTCTGAAATGTGATAACCGTGGTATAAGTTGCCATAGGGCTCAGGATGGGTGCCTAGTAGATCAACCATTTTGAATTTTGCTGGTTGAGGTAAAACCCACTGATAAGACCTACCATGATGGGTATCAGTGTATGTCGCCTGAACCAGCTCCAGACCGGCCTGTAGCCAATATCATTGGTTGCCGATGCCCACCAGATAGAGGGGGGCACAGTCGGTACCAAATCCTGATTCTGAGTGCCCTTCGCCCTCAATTGAACCCCCACCCAGTCTAGCAACAGCACTGCCATCGCATCAACCTAAAACACCCTAAACCCCTCTCCATCTGCTCACACTGCTTCTGCAGTCGACTAGAGCCTGGCCACATAGGTGGGAAAACTAGGTCATTAGGTCATTTGTATTGATCCAACTGGGCGGACAGACTGCAGGCCAATTGATGCGTGGTGACTGCTGCCTTACGGGTGCTGCCCAAACCGAGCCCTGGAGGAGGCAGCCCAGAACCTTGCAGGTCACCACCATATAGGCCTGTCCCATGGAGGAATCAGGGGCATATAGTGAGCATATCATGTGTATGGTTGCCGGAGGAGGGTGGGAGAACCATGCCTCAGGCAGTAATAGAGTAGGTTGGGGAGGATGGTTTGGGAGTTGTGGTGTAGGAGGTACCACCTTAGGTTAGAGTAATGGGGGAGATAGGACGACAAGTAGACTAGTAGAGCAGAGTGATTGAGATTAGCAGATATGCCTACATTTATCACATCTCTAGCCACCTCCTGCTGCAAAAGGTGATGGGATGGGGAGTTAAAGACAAATGAGATTCTAAAATGATTTACCCCTATTACCATGATCCCCCAGTATGTTTCTTATGGCTCAGCAAATAAAGAAGTATAGATCTTGATATCAATTGATAGCAGCAGACATAGATATATAGAGATACAGATAAATCACCTTGTGAATAAAGGTTAATATAAGATACACCATGTACCATGCAAAATGCATATTTTTTTCTCAATGGGCTCTCCTTCATGTGGAAATGAAAATAATGTCAATGTCACGTGCATGGGGTGGCAAACAATAAGAGCAGTCATTATGAGAATTATTATGATCAATTATTATAGTGAGTGCAATATAGAGAAAATAGGATGTCGATTCCCTGACACTCCCACTGCCCTAAAAGCATCCATCCTATGTGCCTTTGAGATAATGAATTTCAGAAAACATGGATTTAGTTAGCATAATCATGTTTATTGTCATGTTCAGCAGAGTATGTATTTAATCGGTTATCAGAGTGCAGGCGTTCACCTGATCTGGAATACTATAATAAGCAACTTTCACTTTCCACGTCATAGCTCATCACATAGCAAAATGACTGTAAGGGAACGTTCAATAATTATGCCACTGTTTTTTGTTGTTTTTCTTTTACATTTTTCAGGTCCCACCAACCTCCTTTTCACTGTTTTGTATGGAACATAATTATACAGCCTTGTCACCGGAAGCCAAAGACCCCCCCAGCCCCTAAGCAGTGACGTAATTGTTGAACATTCCCTTGGAGGATGCACCAAAGTTCAAACTAAAGGGGTGTGGGACCAGCATCACCCAAAACGTGTAGGCTATGCTACCTGTTCCTGTACTCCAAGGGGCAGTTCACATCAAAAATTAAGAATTAATAGTAAATTTTCTGAGCCAAGGGTGAGCACTTATATATGTGAACAACAGTCGGGCTAGTCAGAGTAATCCTCTTACGTACATGCAGCCTCGATCTTCCAGTTCCCAATTCCACCACAAAGGCTACAGCAGGACTAGACTATTCCTTTTCAAATCAGTGTAATCACATATTAAAAATGACCCAGGATCCTGGGCCATGTCACCAAAATCACTATGATTTCAGACTCAGCCTAATCATGGGGTGATACTGCCTGGTAGATGATGTATCACCCCAATTATGATCAGTCCCTAACTGTACCTCTGTGTATAGATTGTATTCACTGGTCTAAATGAAAAGCTTAGGATTTGAAAAACATCTTTTCAAGGTGACTCCTATGGTTAATAGAAAGAAGAAAGGTGCCCAGAGGGCAAGCTGGAACAGTTTGTCCTCATTTTAATAGGCGTAGGCCTATAATATTTACCATTCTTTTGACAGTACCCCAATGTTGGCAAATAATTATCACTCCTTTACAAAGTTCAGTTCCAATGACTACCTTCCTTTGACTACCTTCACAAACCCATGGGGTATAAAATGAACTTTACACCCATTGCCCAACTTGACTCTCCAGAGCCCTCACAGATCTATACAAAATACTTAATGACCTTCCTCTGGGGGGCTGACAAAATGATTTAATTCAGGGATGCATATCCAACAAATAGAAAGGATATCTTACAGAGCCCTAGTTGCAAGCTTCTGACTCTTTACGGAGATCTCCTGAAAGCAATATAGTTGGCACATTGTGAAAGTATGCTTCATAGTACATCTATAGCCAATTCATGCATATATATGTGACAATATCATTATCACATGGGAAGCATTACTACTTGGTCTAATTTCAAGTTTCATGAAAATTGACATTGCATGATGCACATAGTAAAGGGGGAAACTCACAAAAATGCTCCACTCCTGGTGGACCTGTAGGCTGTGTTCCTGGAATGTGCAGCTAAAATCTTGGACACAATGACCGCTTCATTGAGATCATCAGTAAAAATAGCCTTTCGCTTTACGGTACATTGCAGAAATGCTTTACGGTACATCAGTTACAATACTAAAGTATAGGAGGCCCCAAAGTCGCTCAACCAAATCGAGATCCGTGAAGCGCTTTACGGACATCGCTATCCCCACAGTGCTTCGGTAAACTGTACATGCAGCAGCAAGCATGTTGCCACATCTCACGTGTACTAATGATTGACATATGCCATATTGATGCATTCCAATGACATAAAGGCCTGTCAAACCAAATATGAGATAAGGTCCATACAAGGCATCAGCTTGTCATCGTGGCCTTCTGAAATAGTTGATTAATATTTAGATAATAGTTAAGCATTTTACCAGAATGAAATGGTGTTCATAACGGCCACGTGTAACAGGCTAAATGGTAGAGGTATTGTGTCATCACCAAAGGTGATTGCTTTGGTCAGGTCCACAACCATTCCAATACAGTAATTGCCAATAGGGTATGAGCGGCAGTTGATGATTGATCTAAATGTAGTCCTATGCCGGCAAACAGACCAATGCACGAGGTTGACCTTAGGGTTATCAGGTATGTAGGGTTAGGTGACGATGTCTCACTCACTTCCAGATAATAGAAACATGCACGTTATATCTGCACAGAGAAAATGTCTCTTCAATATGACAAAGGCAACACTCTATGTGGATACTTTGAGTTAACATTTTAGCCACAGAAATGGTGTCTTTCCTGTACTGCAGCTTTTGTTTATCTAGTTCACAAAGTTGAGCAAACCACCTTCATGTGTGAACAATCGCACACTTTCTGATACCCTAATGCCAACTTCCACATATTACCAGTGATACTCATAATCTAACCAAATGAAACACCAACGATGAGTAAAACTTTACAGAATGTATTGTAGGGCCCTGATTTGTGGTGGAAGATCCCCTGACCCCGATCTTGACCCTCTTTCTATTGGTCTGACTCCATTCTTTTCCCTGTTTTGTAGTACATTTTTTTTTGTAAATAGGTCAAACATTACAGGGAGTCAATATGGAGTCGGTTGAGTTTGACTCCACATTGAACTGGGACCCCTGTGACTACCCCTGCGAGAGTCCACCAAGCTCATCCTACTACAGTAGGACCCCATGGGGCAAACATGATGTTTAGTAGACTCCCAAAAGACTTCTATAAAAGGAAGACATTGAGGAGTGCTGCCCAACTGATCCCCGCTTTGACTCCTTTCCAAATGCTATGACTCCATTTCCTCCTTCTGTGATGCAGGCTAATCGACATGTTAAATAATCGAATTATCTTGTGAGATGAATTGAAAATAAATTATAATGATATTGTATACATAATTATGTTTATTTATCACTCTATTGTTTGATACAATTTAATTGTGCCAAGGGGTCCGCACCCATGGTGCATACACCTACAACGTTTAGAAACAAATGTTTGCCTGCAGCTTACCTCCCTGTGACGTCACAAGGATCTAACTACATTTGTATAACTCACCCAATTAAGACTCGGTCCAGACTAGGTAATGGCAGAGAACACGTTCTATGGTGATGGTGACTTAGTAGATGGGGTTTGTAACACTTCCTTGATTTTTGGTGATATTGTGGAAAGAAACGACAGTTGCTACATAGGTGCGTTTTATTGGCATGAGAGATAATTGCCATTGAAAACTGAGATTCCTGGTAGGCTGGAAATACATGCCAATGGCTAGTTGCCAATATGCTATTGGCACCTGAGAGAGAAGGCATGTTTGACAAGGACGCCCTTGCTACAACTATTGAAGTGTATCATGGATAGGAGGCCTCATGCAGTCTTTGATATATGATAATAACACACATATGGATATTATAGACGGCGCCTACGCATGATAGATATCTACTTATCAAGTGAATTGTGTGAATTTGCATAGAGCGCATGGACACATAATAATTTTACCATGACTTATCTGCAATAATTGCAAATGGGTGGTCAGCTTACCTTTCATGTACTCTAGAGGTCAATCCCATGCATCGCTTTGTTTGCCCGCAGAGTCATGCAAATGTACCATTTGGTGGCGGGCTTCCCTATCCCACTTAAAAGGGTCTATATCTCCTCTTTACTATCCCCTCAGGATGTGTGTGGTGCACATATGCTTGGGCACTGACACATTCCTCTGTGAAATTGTGTAATGTAGTTCTCGCCATGAATATGACCTTAGCTGTCGAAATGGCGTTAAACATCTATTACTCACTCACTCACCATTTGGTGGCACTCAGGTGTCTGAGCTGTTTATCAATAATAGTACTCACTTCACCATGAAGTCATCTGCTAGACGTGTCCAATCTATTTCTTGCTGGAAAGAATCAATCGCAGCGAACACTCCAACAATTAGGTATCCACTCAGGCAGAGCGACCCTTTTCCGAAAAACCACCCAGTGAACACAGACGTATAGGCAGGCCACAGTGACAAGGGTGCTTGTTGGTGGTCGTGTTGAGATCGCACCTACATGGCGATTAGAGAGGTCAGTGTTGCTTACTTTATTTTATTCATACTATTTGTACCACGCGACCCGTGGCCCCTCATTAGTGTATGGACGGTGTGGAAAATGTTGCATGATTTGGCGACATATACCTTCCTGACGGGCATTCTTGACATTTCATAATTATTCTTTCATAATAAGGAAAGTGCACCCATTGACTTGACTAGAAACCAAAAGAAAGAAAATGTCCCTTTGTTCACCTTTCTTTTTGCCCATACTTAATTGCCCATTTGCCTATCGCGACATATAATTAAGCCCCCCCCCAATTTTCCAGATTCTGAATCGACTATAGCTCTTAGAGAAACTTATGAGCAGGGCTTTTCAGTAAGATGGCAGATGTAATTTTTTTAAGTAGTCTAGAATATGTCAAAATCAAGAAAATTATATTTACTTAGATGTGGTGATACACTCTATTCTTGCACATTATGACGTGATCCATATCATTTACTGAGAAAATAATTGTTTGAACCCAAATTTATAATGCAATATGTATATACTTGTAGTATATGTCAATATGAATCGTAGTTTGTGTACGAGTCTTTTGATCAAGCTAAAAGCAATACACAATGTATGTTTGTGAGGAGTATCTGAAGTATACTGTACATGCCCATGCAATGTATAATATGGGTCCTTATTGGAAAAAGGTGTTTATGTCACGTTTGCACCAGTTAGGTTTGATCGACAGTTATAACTGCGAGGTAAAACGTTGGATCTTACTCACGCATTACAAACCAAGCCCATGGGCAATGTAATGTCAACGGAAACCCTATTATGTGTAATATAGCGTAACATGGGCTATGCCAATTACTCCCACCCCTAAAGGAAACAGTGTCATGCCCTGGTTTTTGTGGTGTAAATCCCTACTATTTGGGTATTTAGAGATTGGCACCTTTTGGCTGGGGATATGAAGGGAATATGGTTTGGTTATCCAATGGGTTATTTCATGTATACACGACATGCACTGTTAAAATGTTACCTATGGAATAACAGTGATTCGTACTACAGGTACATCTAATGTTTTAATGGATACGGTTCTTTGGAAACAGGCATGATCGTGTACAGAAAATCAATATCATATTTGTACATATATCATATAAATATCTAAGCATGTCTCACGTGGTTCCTATTCCTGATTGTTTGCCTACGTTAGTGTCATGCTCGATTAACAATGTCATCCCATTAGCACAACATCGGGCCCAATAACTAAATTAATTAATAAATTATATCTATCCTATCTTACAGAAGCAATAAGAAAAATGTGGGTGTCCCATGGCAATAACCTCTTTTATGTCCCCTCAGTGTGTCTGTGTGCATCACATTAAACAACCACTATCACTCAATCACTCACTAAAATAGAATGCCCTTCGGCAATGTACAATAATCGATCATTTTAGAAAAGCGCAGTACAGACCTATACTTTCACATTTAATAGCATTTTAATTTTGATAAATGTCATCAAAATATAACATCCTCAGAAAAGTAGAATATGATCTTGTAATTTCATTGTCTCTCTAGTAAAACATGTTTATAATGATGTCTCTTAAAGCTTTATAGGGATTCTCTCTTTATCTAGTGGAATTTCATCAGGGTGTGGGAACTGACTTGATCTATAGTAGCATTCTGACATGATATTTGTCCATGTGGAGACTAGGTGGCGTGTTTTAATTATGATGTGGGTGGTTAATTGGGCAATGAGAGAATAATGTGGATCAGGACGACATGGTGTTGGTTTAGGTTATCATACTGACTTTAAAAGTAATTGCTATCCCACAGGTAAATATATGCAACACCTGTAGAAGAATAAATAGTGATTGTCAATTCAACAATGAACCAGGCTGATAAATCGTGGGTATCGACAAGACCCGCAGGCGGCATTTATATATCATTGTTAGAGCCATAATACTTATTATAGTTGATGTATGCAATATGTTTGATGTGTTTCTGTGATAATGGAGAAAGAGGATGAGTCACTCATCACAACTGTATGTGTGAACCTTACTGAAAACGCGTGGCTCCTGTGCCCAATATAATTGGTAATTTTGAAATCTGATAACCAGAATTCTGATTTCAGCATTGTGAGATCTGGTAAGAATTTAAAGTTCCGTTTCAATTAAATCTTATTTAACACAGTCATGATTGCATTACACATGATTGATTGTGTATAGTTCAACATAAGCTAAAACCTTACTACTTCCAAGTAGGGGATTCTTAGAATTATTCAAAGCATCCTTAATAGAAAGAAAAGAAACGTTATTGATTAAATGCACCGTTATTTCATTATATATGTTGAAAGAGCAATCATCTTACTTTAAACCCCATCATCGCTTTGTGTTTCGCCATTATACTGTTGATTTAAAGTTCTTCTTTAAATTTACACGTTCGTTCAATATACCAAACCTCCTTTGTCTCTGGTGGGGGGCCTACATCAGTACCTGGACCCAACAGTGAGGGCCATTGCAGTTTGACTGTGGCGCCTACTAACAGTCTTTTTTGTTCACGCCGACAAGACCTAAATTGTAACCGTCCGCTTGCTACTGCCACCAGATTTCCTCAGGGACGAAGCGAAAGGAGGAAATTCAACCGAGAAAAAAAGCCCTAGGGTCGTTTGGATCTAAACTTGCAAGTCCCTTCGGTTTCCTTCCCGTCGTCGGCGCGTGGCCATTAGCGACGCCATTTTGCAACTATTCAATTCAATTGACACTGCTTTGTCGTGAGAAACATCGATTGGGCAGGGCCCCTGCAGCCGTAACGGTCAGTTGCGCGTCCGGCCCGGGGTCTGTAACAATTCCCTTTTGTCCTTCATTGCTCACAAAGGAAGCGCGCCAAAAAATATACCTTCCAAATGTCGTCTGCTTTTTGCGTTCCAAAGCTGCGCGCGCAAAGGGGACTATGTATGATTGACAGGCGTTTGTAGAGACTGACCTGATGTAGAGAAGGGCCTTAAATTATGTAAATGCCCTGGGTCGTTAGAGCGTCTGCTGCCCTGTGCCGCTGACTTTTACAAATGGAGCGGCCACAACTCAATGTCGGCTTACCCCAGACCACAGTCTTGGGTGACAGGTCGCCATATTGATAGTTCACCACCCATAAAGCAACGCCCTTCTACCTTATACCAAAGGACCTCTAAAATATGTATTATACTCGCCAAGAGATGATAACATTGTGTTTATGTAAAGTACTGTGAAATGTTGGATTTGGGACTGTGGTTCATTTTCTGGCATCTTGAGATGGGCTTGAGATAGGGGCTGGTTTCCTTCAATTTTGTAATGATGGGGGTTAAGATATCACAAAATGATATATAATCTTATAGACCTCGTAATATCATAATTGCATATGTGACTCAACAAGGGAGGACACCCCTCCGCTGGGGATTTTTAATTCCCCATTTGGCCACAAGGGGGCATTTGGAGGGGCAAAATAACACTAAAATGATTATAAAAATACAATAAGCTAATTTTCGAGGCATAATTCAATGGTCTCATTTAAAGCGCGCAATTTTGGTTAGAAATGTCCCATATTTGAAAGGTAAAATTAACATTTTTCATGAAAAATCAGCTTATATGGCTGTTCCTGGTTGCCATGGCAACCATTACAATTATCTAAATTTGCCGATTTGTATGCCAATTTTTTGGATATTTTTGGGATATAACCCAAAATTGAAAACGGAAATGGAAAATTCATTCTAGATCAAAATTTATGATAAAAATCGCCATAATATTATGTATTTTTCATAATTATTATGGTTTAAAATGTATTTAGAGCTTTATCACCGTTCTCAGATATGAATAACAACATATGTTCAAGGAGGGGTTCTGACATAACTACCAGGAATATCTAAGCCAATGATAGCTTATTTTAAAGATCTTGAGATGAACTTTCAGCTGGGTTAGCGCTAAAGCAGTTTTTGTATTAGCCAATTTGGCTAATTCTTAGTGATTACGATAAGCTAAAGTCAGTGTCAATTAGCCAAACATCCCACTGTGTACACAAGATGCATTGCAATACTATATGTGACCTGTACCGGGGAAAGGAACCTTATTCCCCCTGAAATAAGGTCCCTTTTCACAGATCGTGTCACATATACAATGTAGGAATTTGCACAAAATTTGAATACTAGTAAAGGGGTAATTCTCTTGAAACAAGTAAATATGAACAAAAAATCTGATAACTAAGTTTGAGTTTTGTAGTTTACCCATCCCGTAAAGGTATATTCCACCACCTATGCGCCACTTGATGGCCAAAAAATAGTTCTTATAAATGAGGTGTCCAATGATTATTACACATAACTGTAGGTAACTGTGATAACATGATCATCAGGAAGATACAATGAATAGAAATGTGGGCCCATACAGTTTTCAAAAACTGTCCAACACTGGGTTGCATCTAATTGTCCTGTGAATTCAGACTGTTAAATTACCATTCTATCAGATCCCTCCCTCCTATGTCCTTTAATCTTTAGGGGAATACATGGCAATCACCAGGATCTGATACATTATCATTTCAGCGTTTCTTTCTTTAGATATTGTCACCAGACGAGTTATGAAACTCTTTTGGATGAACACACGATCTGCAGAGAATTCCCTTTCTAATGATATATTACATGTATATATTGCCCTAGAGGATCCCTTTACTCCCTTAGCCAATTTGGCGAATTTTCATGGAATTTGAATAGCCAAACTGGATTCTGATTCACCATCCCAGCAAATCTGTGTCAACTTTTGTAATGCTGCGCCAGCCCTCACCCAATGCGCTCTTAGGACTCGACGCGTAGGTGATCAGGGACCATGACAAGATATGACGCATGCGTGAACATCCCAGCCAAATTTGTGAAGTTGAGTCAACATGCATGAACCTTCACCAACAATGACACATGATGACATCATGTGTCATCACACATTATCACACACACTGACACATGGGTCATAACACAGTATCACATATATTGACGCACAGACTAATTTGTGGGTGGGGGATAGGCAGGGGGGGGGGGTTGGAGGTGGTTGTGGATTTCTGATATTTCATAACTTTATTAACATCAATTCAGCTGTTCATGCTGGTTCCCATTGAAGATATCTCTCCTCTGCATGTCATGTGTTGCCCAATTTGCTTGAAAATGGATAGATATTCTGTCAGCTGTGTGAGTTGAATTTTCGTTGTATCATTCTTGGGAATGCCTGTTGAAATGAAAAGAAAGGGTCATAAACAAACAGCAGCAATGTAATTCTGACCACCCACTCACATCCAAGTTGATAAACAATGACCACTCACATATGGCAGCCTGAATCCCCCAGAGTTTCCCTGAGCCTTGCTCACATAGAAAGTTCTACATTAATTTGGGGTGTTGAGACAAATAGCTGAATTCAGCAACAAGATAGATGTTCAGGGATTGTAGATAATATCAATGTGTTACTGTATAAATGCTTATCACATAGGATTTCAAGTCAAATCAATCTAGAACTGGGTGGCCACCTACCACAAAATCTGTTCTCCATGGCTGCCTCTGCCTGACTGTTTTGAAAGCAGGAGGAGAACAAAGGAATGGGAGGGAAATTTGAAATGGACAAATCAAAACACAGAATAGTACATAGTGTGTCATTGTGTGTGAAGTTGTGTCATGGTGGGTGAAAGTTTGCAAATCTTGACGCATGCTCACATCTCCTGACAGAGTCTGTCATGCTAATGTTGGACAAAGTATCTGCCCCTATTATCACTCAATACAGAGTGTTTTAACCAGCCTATGAAGAGTTCCTGTATATTTGCTCTAATCAGCTGCGACCTAGCTGATCACTAGACATTAAACCTCCATATGCTATCAAACCAGGACAAACAGATACTTAGATATCATGTAAAACATAGACAATTCCAATTCAGTGCTATGTCCCATAGACAAAACAAATGAGCTATTATGTCTAATGTATGCACTAAATCACATATAGTTGTCTATCATTATGTTCCTGATTCATATGTATTTCATGCCATGTAAGAAAGGAACTTGCTCTGTGAAACATAAGTTCTCATATTGACATTTACTCAATAGGCCAACTCTGCAAAGTACAATCCATGAGAATCCATACAGGTTCCATAGTCTCTTATGGTTGAAGGTTCAGTGAAGAAATGTCATGCTAGGTGAGAGTTGCCAAGTATTGACACATGTTGACATGTGCTCACCCTGTTCCCCTCACATCTTTATTGAAGTAAGTGAAGACATGTGAAGCTGCCTGAGAGTTGACAAGTATTGACATACTCACCCAGTTCCCATCACATCTTTATGGAAATGAGTGAAGACATGTGAGGTTGGGTGAGAGTTGACAAGTATTGACACATGTTGACATTTGCTCACCCAGTTCCCCTCACATCTTTATGGAAATCAGTGAAGACATGTGAAGCTGTGTGAGAGTTGAAAAGTATTGACACATGTTGACACTTTCTCACCCAGTTCCCCTCATATCTTTATGGAAATGAGTGAAGACATGTGAGGCGGTGTGAGAGTTGACAAGTATTGACACATGTTGACGCATGCTCTCTCAGGTCTTACTGAAGTAAGTGAAGGTTTGTCAATCTGAGTGAGAGTTGACATTGTATCACACAAAATGACATTATTCGTTATCACTCAATGTACTCACACATTCCTCACCCAGCATGACTCATGTTCACTCAGATTTGCTGGGATTGGCTATTTGGTGAATGGCTAGCACAAACCCTGAAACTTTGATAATGAATTTCCCTGCAGAGGGGTGTTTTTGCTTGCCTGGTCACATATTGTCATATTTTGATTGGCTAGGAAAATTTGCAATGATATAAACGTAACAAGTGCACAAAGATCTTTTTCATTAAAAAAGTAGTAATCTCTAATAAAACTATAGATTACGTTCCTTTAGCCCGGGGAGTCAACATTTAGCCTAAATGAATTTAGTTTGGGATCAAAATAAATTCAAGTCGAGGTGGAACTATACTAGAGTAAGGCCAGTGGCAGATTTAGATATGCCCCTTCCCCCTTTTTCTTTAGGGAAAAAGTTTCATTTTTCTAATGTTAAATTTGCCTCAAAAGACCCTGCGAAGAGATTTTCCAATCTCTCCCCCCCTTTCAAATTTGCGGATCCGCCACTGAACGTTGCTGGCAATTTGACTCGCTACTTTTAAGGGTGTCTTCCACCAAGATGGAACTGTGCACGTTTTTGGCATCAGTTTGCATCGGCGATGAATTTTCATCATCGTTCAACTATCATTCCACTATCGGTCAACAATCGTTCAGCTATCGGGCTTGGTGGAAGCACTAACAAAATTTCATCGGTTAGCATCGGATAGGTGACCGATAATATTAAATTGATTTAATATTATTGGTCACCTGTCGGCCAGCGCGAGTGTCAGTCAGACAAAAATAGTTTGGTTTTCTCTCACCAGGACCACCGAGACTGGTTATCACGTGCAAGTCATGTTACCTTCGCTATGGTCGTAAACAAACAAGATGTTGGGCCGTGGAAAAGGTGCACGACATGGTACAAAAAAGGTTGGTTTGCCTCCTCCCCAAAAAGAAGGATGAAGACTTGGCTACAGGGAAGAGTAAACCTAAGACTGTAAGGGGTAGGCCTAAGCTACCCGATTTGACAGAGGACGAGCTTGAAAAGGCTGAGGATGTGATGAAGGTAAACAAGTTCAAAATTGCTTGGTAACAAAGTCAAAGGTAGGAAGCAGGCAGACATGTAGCTCCCATAGACCTGTCAGGTAGCTCTCAAGGTGATGAAAAAAACTTCACACATACTTCTACTCCGGTCAGTAAAGAGGCAGGTACCTCCTCCAGTAGCTCTATTGGGTCTCAGCCCCGATTGCTTCAGAAGAAAGCCGGGTTGACAAAAAGGAATCTGCTGCCCCAGTTGTCAATGACAGAGGAGTCACCTTCATGACGTTCTCCAAGGTCACCAACCCCCCCCCCTTGCCGAAGTGATATGAGTGCTTCCAAGTATAAAAGAACAAATGACACAGTCTGACGAGTCCACCCCACCAAAGACCCCCCCCCCCCACGCCGTGAACCCTCTGACCCTGTTGAGCCTGAGGAGGAACAGGAGGATGATGAAGGTCAAGGTGGCAGTGGAGAAGGTCAGGAGGACGATGAAATTGTACCGGATAAGAAGTCAGAAGTTATAACTAAAACTAATATTAAGACCATAGGTGAATTAAAGAAACCTCTGCCTGGGAGTAGTGGACAGGAATACTTTAAGGATCGCACACTCTTTACAAGGACCTGACAGCTAAATGGACAGCTATGGCCAAGTTCTCGGACGAGTTAGACATACCAGGTAAGTCATTATTAAGAGTTAAAATAATATATGCTTTTTATAACAGAAAAAACAATTGTTTTTCATTTAGTCTCTTACAATACATAATAAAAGAAATAAAATTGCAAGAAATGTCCTATTTATTTATTTGTTTAAAATAAAGGTATTGTGTCTGAGGTGGAAATTCTTTATCTATTATTTTACAGCTTATACTTTATCAACACACGGATGAAGTCTCTCCGGTCCGATCATCAGAAGATAGATCTGGAAAGGTAGAGTCAGGGGCAGGAGCCAAGGACGCTAAGCTCCTGTACATGAAACAGCTGATCAAAAGACTGTGCAATTTCCTTGAACCATGGTGTCAGAAAGAAGAAAGTGAGACAAACTACCAAAGCAGTAAGGTAAGCAAAAATTTAAAAAAAGATGTTGAGTCACCTTTTTCACCTGATACCTTTTAGTCGACCTGCATGATTTTATTTGGATTTTTTTTTCTACCTTTCACACTGCTGTCTCCTCTATGTATCATTTTCATATATAGAGATTTGAATTTCTTCATGGCCTTGTTGAGGGAATAATGCATTGAGTAGACAAAAAAAAAATTAAATAACATATGACCAAAATTTATTTCACTTATCGGTTTCAGGCCAAAGCCACACCTGCTCAGGAGGAACAGGTACAGGTAGTAGAGGAGGAGGCGATGAGAATGAGACCAGCCTAGAAGATACACTGAAGGATGCCGATTACAAGCCCAATGATAAAGAAGAAGACGATTCTGATGATGAAGACACTGATCTCTGCATTGCCTCACACACACGAAATTCTCCACATAGAATGAAGGTGGCTGATAGAAAAATTCCACTGAAGAGATCTAATACTTTGGTGCCCCCCTGAAAAGACTCTCCCTCTCTCCCAAAGGTAAGGGAGTAAGACCTCTACTAAAGCTAAGGCCAATGCCAGCACATCAGGCGCCTCCAAGGGCCAAGAAGAAAGGAGGGGCCTTCACATCGCATTCTAGGGGTGGAGGCTCCAGCAGGGGAGGTGGGCCACATCATGTAGGCTATTTCAACAGGGACGATAGTGTGACGTCAGAAGTAGACCTAGACGCTCAAAATGAGAATTTGTCTAAGTGTGAACCCCAACATCTCAAGCAGAAGGATAAGGGTGCAAAATCAGTGGTGGAGGTTCTGCAGAGCCACGGTAAATACTTTGAGACATATACCTCATCTGTGGAAAATTTTACTCGTATTGTCGGTCAGAATGCAGCCAGGAGTGCAGCTCCTTCCCCATCCCCACCCCCAGAAAAGGAAGAGAGCGCTGATGGACATTGGTGTAAAATGCTAGGAATGTAGATGGCTCGCATGCCTCAGAAAGTCAAAGACAAATTTAAGGTGCACGTGTACCAGACTGCTATGTCTGCCATAAGTGGGGAATGAGATGGAAACTAGACGATACCTCTCAAGGTTGAACAAAGTACTAGAAATGATCAGATACATCTTTGATTATATTTTTCAGTCATGAAACAGACAGTGACCTTTCACATGTCTTATTGTTTTCTTCAAGTTCTATTCAAATACTTAAGAAACTAGAGTTAATGTTCAAGAAGGGAGGCCTTCAGTGCATGACAGTAAGATAATGTCAAGTAGGAAAATCTTTTTTTATTGGCCTCATGTGCCTCATTACGTACACAAGTGACATTTATAATATGATATCCTACAGACCAGGAGTGGGTGATAGCAGCATTGGTTAAAGCGCCTTCATTAGATTTCAAACTTGTGAAGCCCAGTCACACAGTGCTTTTAAAATATGATGCACAAAGCTGCTGAAACTTGAAAACTGATTTGTTCACTTAACCACACAATTTTAAGATGTGACACACAAGCACACAGTGCCTTCATATATGACTCACTCAGAGCTGCATCAATAGGTATTTGATATGTATTATGTTATGAACTCAACTTTCACATTTTCTCTGTTGTCATGCATGATTTCCTCCCCCCAAATTGTAAAAGGTTTACTCACAGAGATCAGATCCTGATGTAGTTTAGTGAAAGTGTTGCATTGAGTCTCATCAGTATGCTCCAAAAGGTAAGGAGCAGAGTGGTATTTGTGCTACTGTTTCCTGGTGGCCAGTATCTCCATTTCATCCTGTTCAAGCTGCATGAAACCCACAGTCGTCTGCACGAGCAGCAGAAGTTGCTCCACCTCCATTTTGGAAGAAGCGCTTGCCTTGAAATAGGTCATCACCGATGACATGATCAGTGGAAGAGGTCAAAGGTCGTCGCCGATGTTCATCGCCGAAGAAATCGTCTATAGTAACCGATGATTTATTTTGGTGGAAGAGCTCGAAATCATGAAGAATCTTGGTCCGATGATGCAAAACGACAACATCGGCTTACTGTCGGCCCGACAAAAAAGCAGGTTTTGGTGGAAGGCTAGTAATATGAGGACAAATTAAGACCAATAAACTCTTGCTTTTATAATAGCATCTTTTTATTGAGTTATAGCAAATCATAACATATATAAGACCGTCTAGTTCAGAACCAGGGGTAGACACTGTAATGTGCTCTTTTCATCTAATGAAATGAAGGAGAAATTACAATTCTTAATAATGTAAGGGTTGAAATCAAAACAATTAGTATCATGAGAGGGAAAGGAGATGGGACCTGTATGTCTCATTTCCTCTGGTGTACAGTGTTTCCTCTACAGCAAATAAAGCCCATTATTTAAGATAACGGCGCCATATATGGAGAATCATCCACTACATGGCTATAAAGGTTAATAATGAAATTACCATCTCGTACTCCCTCTTTAGGTCCTGTCATTACTGTGTATGGCTAGGATGGTAGGCATGGAAAGCTCAACCAAAGCAGTTGGCAAATGCAACCAGAAAGGTCAAGTTCATGGGTAGGTCAGGCAAGCACCACTGACAAGGCCCAAGAAGAAGTGGGGCATTCGGAAGTCCTTCCTTTATTCTAACCAACAAACACATAAATAGGGCAACTATAGTAGCCAAAGTAACACTCGTGAAGCAATGAAATGGGCCACCCTGGAATCTTTAGATGTCTGATTCCATTATATATTGATCATGTGATCTAATGAGATATGTGTAATGGCGTATATGGATAAGAACCCTTTGCCTGGAAATACATGGAAAGGCCACGAGGTCAGTCCCGCTTCCGGTGAGGCTTCCTGTTTAATTCTATATGTAAGGTCAGAGGGTGAACCTGCGTTTGCTGGTTCCCCCAATTTTCTACCTGTGCATTGGCACCCCAGGTGGACAAAGGAGACTTGGGACAAGAGCTGGTTACTGAGGTACCCCTCTTTGACCCTAGGCCCTTCAGGGGTGGCAAAGGAGAGTTGGGACTAGAGCCTTCACTCCCTCTTACTACTACTATGCCTAGGATTGCCTCTGCTTGGCGACAGTCTCTCACACTCTTCAATCCTTGGTGAAACCTTGGGAAAGGCAAATAGCGGAAGTAAATGAGGTTACGAAGGGGCTAGTTCATTCCCTAATACTGGATGGTGTGGCCATAAATCATGTCGTCCACCTATACATTGGTCCGTGCTAGACCCGACGCAGGTCACGTGATTACACTGATCATGTACTCGACTAACACATACTGCCGGCCTGCAGGTAGCCAATCATATACGTCCAGGCAACAAGAAAAATAAACAAAAAACAAAACCACATGCCCTTCGAGATACTTTCTGTTCCCTGCCCATATCTATTTGTAATCGCCAGGAGAATTACTGCCCAATCGTCCTATTCAGCAACTAGCCAATAAGCAGTCATCATTAAGTTAACTGGTGTCATTGGAAATGACAGTGTTTGACAGGTTGAGACAGCTCTACCAGCTGATTAATGATGTGCTTAATGTGATGGGTGGCGTTAAATGGGTTCTTTTATAGGAATTGTTTTCCGCCTTTTGTGCCACACCCAAAGGTAGTTGTACCCATAACCATAGATAATGACTGATTTCAATGTACCAGCACCTACCCTTCAATACCATTTTCCTTAATTGTTTCCTTCATAACAACTATCTCCATAAACAGACATAACAGATTAAACAAATAATAAGATTACACACAGAAATGATCAGAAAACAAAACAGAATGATCAAGGGATCACACAGACACTTTGGCTAAACATTAATCCAAGTCTAACATATGTATATATACGTAAATGTATATGATAGGCCTACAGAGATTCCTATGAACTTCATTTGGCATTTCATCAATGTCATAAATCTCCAGCATGATAAATATGGCTCCACGATAATGTGTGGTGATTCATAAATCATGCATGTACACCACAGGCTTACTACACATAATGAGGATATGGTTGTCCAATATTGACTTCAGGCCTTTGCACCCAGTGACCTCCCCACTGCCCACAGGTGGTAGTGGGTGCTCTCCACCATTTAAACATGACCATTACAACCTCTAATTAAGTCACTCCCTCACTCTCCAATCATTTCTGTACAAATTACTATTTCTCCCATAAGATAACTGTCAGAGACCTTACCTCTGCTGGGAGAGGTTCACCTTACCTGCTCCAGGTAAGCAGTCAACACCATGTGACCCTGATCCGAGGACGTCCACGCCCCCTACAGGGCATCCAGGTCACTACCTGTGTTATGGGTTTATGTATGTACCTGGTAACTTGGGTTCTGCCTAATCGGAACATGGTCAGCCTTGCTGCAGGCAGTTACTGTTTCCATCTGCTCTCTAACATCTGGTCCCTGTTAAACTGGTATTGTATGGGGGGGGGGATAATGTATCATACACACCTGAAATATAATGTATGAATGCTTATGACATAGGCAATCATTGTCACATACACTTGTTTACTGCCTTAAGGTGGGGCTTCCCTAGCCCACTTAAAAGGGTCTATTTCTCCTCTTTCCTATCCCCTCGGGATGTGTGTGGTGCACATATGCGCGGGCACTGACATATTCCTCTGTGAAATTGTGTAATGCAATTCTCGCCATGAATATGACCTTAGCTGTCGAAATGGCGTCAAACATCTATTACTCACTCACTCACTGCCTTAAGGCTTTCAGATAGACACTAGAAGTTCTTGCATATAACGTGCGTCCTTTCTAAGCAGTCAAACCCGTGTCATGTAGCTCCTCTCCAAAGTTCGCCCACTGTCTGCAGTGGAACGTTAGTTTTGAATTTCGTAGATACATTAAACAGAACAAAGTTATGCAATTTAGTGATAGAATAGTGTTTGCTTCATTATTTTCATAAATATCAGTTGCGTCTACGATATGTACTTACTCCTTCCTCGTCGCTATCTTGAATAGCGTCATAATGATAATGCCTGATAATAGTATAGGTCAAGAGGGGACCTAGGTTAGGTTCTTCCGAAGGATTAATGTGTGTGCTACCTGTGCACTGCACTGAAAAACTGAGAGGCACGAAACTAGTCAGTGCAGACGACGTTAGGTCCTCAGGTTGACGATACCTAAAACTACAGCTTTAGGTCGTCAAAGTGGCGACTTTAGGTCATCATCCTGACCACCTAAGTCATAGCATGACGACTTTTTATTGTCAGTTTGACGAGTTTAGGTGGTCATTTGACCTTGACTACCCTAAACTTGTCTGCATTGATGAGTTTTAGGCGGCAGCATGTTTTCTGTGTGGAAACATTTTGGCCCAACGGTAGCCATTACGCCTCCCTATACGTGAGACCCAGATATTGATTGAATGTAAAAATAATCGATCATTATTGCCGATTATTATTGGTATATTCAAAGTCTAATGAAACAGTCTACGTATCAGTCTGGGCGATTAGTGTGTGCATGTATTCCATTTGTTGAGCATGAATAGTTTTACTTCCACCAATAATATGCACACAACTCTCTTGTTCCTCAAGCGAACTAGTGCGATATACATCATGTACAATCTAAATTCCAAAATATGAACCTTTGTGGCTTCGCTCTATGGCTTCAGACATGGCTTCCTGCCTTCAATTAAAATTCAGAAATGGCTTCGGTTGTGGCTTCCCACATGGCTTCTTGTATATTATTTAAGAACAAATTGTGGCCGTATTAGTTTCTGTAAAACAATGGATAGGCTCAGGTAGATTGTAATAGATAAAGTAAATGCGACTTTTTTTATTATAAGAGTTAGCTAATGAAGTACATAATCAATGCAGTTTCAAAACTTACACCTTTGATTACAGTGTGAGGTGAAAAACAATGCTTTACCTGAATGTATACGATCAACTCATGTTTTACTAGAGAAACCATTGCATTCTTTCTCTCCGAATATTCGAACACCCTGATTATAAGAGATAAAGGACAAGATAGGTAATGTTGGAGGGGGGTATATCTTGTCAGTGATACTCAACATATGCACAGTCGCACTGCATACACCGTCACCTTAAAAATTACAGGTGCAGAGAGAGAAAATGTTCACCTGCCTATCCCTGCAATATTAGGGAATTATCTTAGCCAAAATCGTTTTAGACTTAGATAAATATGAGTGAGCTTACAATTTTGAGAGCTGATAAAAACGGGGCAGAAAAGGGTGCATTGGGGTGGTGTTGGTGGTCACAAGACATGTCTCATGGGCCATTTAGCCAATTGAATATAGATTATCTCACCATGGAGGAGTGTGTTAATGGTTATCACATGCCTGGGTTGGGTGTGCTGTCTCTAATGTTTATTATCTCTCCTCCAGTGTCCACCATTGTAATGAAAGGTGGCTACCCTGGTCTCATCACCCCCTTTTCCTTGAGAATAACCCCTCCAGTGGTGCCCCTGTAGCAGGACCAAATGGTCAGGCCAACACTATCACCACAGGTCTAGTGTATTATGACTGATGAAACTAGTGTATAGTGGTAGGAGTGTGTAGGGGTGCCAGAGGTGTAGCTCTAGGTGGAAAGAGGTGCTGTATTGAGGGATCAGGTTTAACCATGCATTGTACACAGACAGTGCAACCTTCTTATAAGTATGAGCAGTAAATTATAGGTGAAGTTGGTGGGAAATGTATTACCGTAAATCCTCGCATATAAAACGCGTCTTTTACACTAAAATTACACCTACTGCGTCCGATAACATTTAGCTCAACAAAGAGTCCTATATGCGAGGTTTTCATAGTATAGAACAGTACTGAAATGACCAGAATTTGACCCCAGACACATTTTATATGATTTAGCTTAACTCAGGGTGCGTCCTATACGTGAGGGGCGTCCTATACGCGAGGATTTACTAAGGGTAACTAAGGGAATGCTGGGATTCATGACTGTGAACTCTCAGATTTGTGATTTTCAAAATGTCCTGGGACTGTGGTGCCTTGTAATAGCATAGACCTACTCTGTCAGTAGCTTCATGTAATGTGTTGGTTATGAAAATCAATCATTTTCCCGTTACATCTGTAATTATGATACTGTAGACAGAGGCAGTCGATGTGAGAAGGCCAGGCTGTGGCTTAAGTTGAAACTGGGTTGAATCATGAGGGTTTTCTGTTGGCAAAGGTTGAAAGAAAGAAGAAAACTGGGGGTGTTACATGATGTACATGAACATGGGGGGGCGGTTTCGGGTTTTGTTTTCTGACACTCTCCTGACGTGTACCTGATGTGTGTTACGTTGGATGGCTAACAACAACTGCTGTAGGATATGGCTGTATGTGGTGAGAGACTACTTAAACACTTTGAGTATAGATCATGAGGGATTGCTCCCAGAATAGTAGAAATAATGTAAACTAAGGAAGAAACCTTTTGTAGAAATTTAGGGCAACAAAAGGAGAATCAGGGTCTCAGTAGAAAAAGAAACCAAAAAAGTATGGGCAGTATATTTACCTCCATCGGTTTGAAAAATGAGGGAAGGTAGCAAGAGTTGAATATCTGTGTATAAAACCTCTAGAACATAACCATTTCAGTTCGAATTTATTTGAATATGACATATCTGATGGCCTCAGCAGAAGAGACTCTCTCCTTGGAGAAGAGGAGTCTGCTTTTTTACCTACAGTCATCAGTCTCCCACCTCGCTGGCTGTCTATATGCGAGGGTGAGAGGTAATTGCTCTCTCACTGCCTCCCTCCCCCATGAGCTGCTCCTGGCACCTGTCACAGAGAGAGAGCTGCTCCCAGAGCTGAGTCGACAGCTGTCTACAGGAGCTGCTCTCCAGACCCGTCATCCCAGTCACTTACCGCCTTATACCCTGTGCCACCTGATAAGTCCAGCCCCCCCCCCTGCCCCAACAATGACCTCAGTCAAAGAATACCTGATCGCATGGACTTCTTGCATGTTCTCCATGTAGAATGCATCTGTTTCCAGCGTGTTTCATTTCCAGCCTTCGGTATACAACTCTGTTGGTGTTTGATTCACATATGTATATTCTATTAACCACAGTATATGCCGTGATTTTTATATCAAATATTTATTTGTTTGAGAATGGGAAACATGTTAAATGTTAATAACATTCTTCTCCTATATTAGGTTCTATGAATCAAAATGCTCGTGTATTGTATACGATCTACAAGTCACCCATTCCCCATCATTTACAAACATTACCTTCACCAGCCTCCCACAAGGTGTCATGGTACTAATAGGGCCAAGGACAATTTTGATTTCCCCCCATCTTCCATCATAAAACTGGCTTCAATAGGGTTCTAATTTGATGGCGTTCATAAATAAAGGCTTAAATTAAAGCTGAAGTCATTCTTGATTTTTTTAGCATGGTCAACCATGACAGAGTCAGATCCGTTTTTGCACCAGTTGCCATGGAAACCACCATGTTGAATAAATTAAATGATACAGGCGACCCTGACAAATGTGACCTTGGACACCTCTCTGACAAAATAGGTTTCCATGGTGACCAAAAATTTTTTGCAACTTTTCCCCCCAAAATCGTTACCTTTCTTCTGGTACCAAAATTATTAATCTGTGATAAAAATAAGATCCCCTGGCACTGATTATACCAAGCAAAACACTGTTTTTAGTTGGGACTATTTAGCTGTCCTAGGCTTACCAGGGCGGATTACTACCGTGACACCACAAGAAGCTTTGTACAGTTCCCTACACAGCTATAGAACAAAATCACTTTTAACCCTAGATGTAGTCCGTTAGATATTGTATGCAATACGTGCAAAGAGGGAAGAATCGTAGACCATAATGATGGCCAAGCTTCCCCTGAAGGTGTCATAAAGAACATCCAATTAAGTTAAAAGTATTGAAGACGCTTTTCACAATGGATAGATAAGTTCATAAAGACCATGTGATGTTTGATTCAATGCACAGAATAATGTCATTTAAGGTTTAGTGCAGTGTAAATCTAGAAATGATAAAGGCAATTTGATTGCCTTAAAGGTTCGTGTGAATGTGCTATATATGTATACACCTGACATATTTTTTTTAGTTTCTGTAACACCCTTTTTGTCTTTGGCTGAAGTCTCATATAAAAAGTTTGCAAGAGCTTACACAAAAATAGATGCTCATTGTTTTATGGCCTTTTGGCCCTGTGCGTGTAGGTAAATGGGGAGGCGTGATAGGGACAGTCACAGGATCTGGGGCAAATTGGTGATGTAGAAGAGGTGTCAAGGGAGAAGGGTTGGCGGGTGGGAGTTAGGATCAAAGAGATTGCGACTAATCGCCAGGAAAGCTGAATAAGACTGATGCGACAATGCCCCATATTAAGGCCCATTCAAAAGACGCAGAATGTCCTTGCCCACTAGGCCTGGACTTGGCAGTTCCCAACGACTTTGCTCATCACAGATCTGGATATTCTCTGATCCTACCATGTCGTGAGAAGCCTGTAAAGCATTCCCACCTTCAGTGCTCACCCTCTTGTCCCCTATAGATCACAGGTAGAGCGTCTAGTGTCAACACTTCCCATAACCAGGTGTTGGTTTTTGTGCCTTAATACTCAGAAGTAAATGGCCATGTTCCGTGCTTGTCCATACGATGGTTGGACGGTCTACACCTATGGGCCCTTATAATGACGACCCCCTTCACACATATACTAAAGGGAGACAATATTGGTTTTGCCTATAGGCTTTAGTGTGTAAGAAAAAAGAGAAGAGAGAAACTTTTGAGGAAGTTGTATGGCACCCGGGAATAGATCAGTCTTTTGCCTATCGTGCAAACACATGACAAGCCTTCACAGTTTTCACAAATTATGTATCTTCCTCTCAACACCTACATTTCGTCTCTGGTAAAGGAACGTTCATATTTTATTCTGTACCACCCAGGAGAGGTTGAGCTAGGGTCGTGGTGTCGTTTCGGTTGCACTCTCTGTGTGTTTCTTTGCGCGCCTTAGTTAAACAAATTACCGATTTTGCCATAGATAAACAGAATGTATCCTTTTATCAGTGTCTTTAGAGCAAGGTGAGCAAAAGTAGCTGAACATAATATGTAGATCACAGTGCAATATGTTTTCCTCCCTTATATATTTTTTTTTCTTCATTTATATCTCTCTGAACACAGTAACTGTAAAACAAATAATATATTCAAGAAGCTTTGATTTCCTTAAAATTTGTCTTCAGATAACACTACATAATAGTGAATATTACTACATAATAGTGAATATTATTATGTTCATGTGACATGGATTTTTTTTTTTTTTTTACAATATTCATAAAATATGATCGGAGGTACACATTTAGAGGGAAACCTCCATGGAAGAGCAGGGTCATGGCCATGAGTGGTGATGATACAAGGCCGTTGGTGCCATACCCATCTGCAACAAGGTATGTCTGACTGGACAGGCAACTGCAGGTGAGGCCACGCATGTAGCGCCACCTATCTTAGATAAACAGGTAGAGTCAAAATGGACAGGGTACAGAGTACGGTGAGCAGGATGGAAGGAAAATGGTTACCAGGTATTTCCTATAATTATGAGCCTGGTGTTTTCAGATTTAAGATGCTCTTTGAAATGTACTTAATTGAAAACACCGGGATACGCCTCATGATTGCTACTTGCTAGTTGTCCACTAATGCTCACATGGAAACCAATATTGTATTTCTAATTTCCCTGGAAATTAGACAAACGCACATGTATTTGCTTTTTGTGTTTCTGTCCCTTTCCTCTGAGTTCCAAATCTCTTAAGATTCGAGCACAAACTTGTGTTTCTACAGTCTGTCACGTTCATGCCCTTGGAATAAAAACAGAAAAGGGGGATCCCACAGGGATACTATTCTCAGTAAAGTCAATAATGTAGATATCAAAAAAAGGATAGATCATTCAGATTGATATTATCCAGCTACTACCTAGTCATTCCACACTACCTAGCTATTCCAGTTGTCTTATTCGATATCCAAGACAGGAGGCATGCTAATGATATGCCAATTTATGCATTCGTGTGTGTTCACCCATGAATGCACAAACTGGGTGTACTTATCAAAGGTATACATCTCAGTGTAACTTTTAGTACATTTTAAGAAGTCTTACCCAAGTCTAGACCTAGTGGCCGACAGAAATTACGACCAATTATAGCCTACTTACTACCCCAATGACAATAACAGAAAACACAATACCATTTGCAAGGTCTTTATTGCAAGGGATACACAGTGGAAAAGAAATAATGGCCCTGGAGGAAAACACTCAATGTAGATGATTACTACTCGAGCGGGAGGCTGAGGAAGATGATAAAGTAGCCGATAGTGTTGCCATAATAGACAGGAGTCTGTGTCAGTAAGGAAATATTGGATCCTCTGAGGGACTGTAAAAGCCGCCAATATCACATAAGATAACACCCCCTCTCCCACCTCACACCCTCCCTCTGCTCACTTCCCTATTCCTCTATATGATTCAGGGGGCATATCTCACCCCCACCTCTAAGCTCAGCCCCATTCCCAATCCTCAATTAGATAGCTATAAATGCTTCAGCAAGTGATTTAGGAAAGGCTACATTACAGGTAAAACTGGGTACTGGGCCCTCTCACCCAGTCCCCATCCACTAGCTAATGACTAATGGAATTTGTAAATTGGACCCATCAATCTATGGCGATTGGTCATGTGACATACAAGTCAGTACTTTTATGCGAGCAGACTGCGCCATGCTCTTAGCAGTTTGGCAGGACCAGTTATTAAGTACCGGTAGGTGTAAGGGGGTCTGGGTGCGAAATGTTGAGGGTCTGAAAAATGAATTATTAATGGGAAATATGATGGTCATGATATGTTCTAATTCTCAATATTAAAATCGGATTTGCATGTATTTTTGCATCTTTGTTATAGAGAATTGCAATTTGATAGCTGCATTTCCTAACTTTCATCACAATATTTGAGCATCAATAAAGGGATCCCATTTAAAACTGCCTTTTTTTCACAAAACCCAGATACCCGCAGGTCAACATCGTAGATATCTTCATGGGCTTACAATGCATTCTTCTGTATGCTCCCCCACATCCTTGCCAACAGAGCAGTGACTAGTGTTGGAGTGTGAAGAATGCTACGACTGTTATATGGTGGGTGTGCCTGGGCCTTGTGTATAAAACCATTGAAATATGTCATACCTCAGGATTTACTGCCAATGAAGCCACTGGCTGCCACATGTCAAACATCTGAAGTTAAATCATCCCTGCTCATACAGATGAAGATGTCAGTGAGCACAGAAGGTTGGCTCTGCTTATCTCCTTTACCTCTCAAACCCTCAACTCCACTCCGCCCACCTCTCCGCCCACCAGTCGCACTAACTCTAATCAAGTTCCGTATGTAAATTCAAAACTTGCTGACGTTCACGTTAAGGCATTTCTAGGGAAATTCGTGGCAGTTTCCAGGCAACCAAGTCTTATTTGCATTTGAATAGCCTTTGTTGTAAGGAGTGGCCAGACCTGACCAATCTCTGGGACAGAGAGGTGTAGGGGCGGGGTGTAGGGTTTCACAATATCAATGCTGATTATGTGATTCTACCTGATATTGGCTACAAGCGGGTCTGGAGCTGGTTCTGACGACAGCCACTGATAAGATGGGACCAGCAGGTTCCTGGAAGTGGGCGTTAACCAGGGACAAGGTACCTATCATGGTATGTCTTATCAGTGGGCTTTACCTCAACCAGCGAAATTCAAGATGGTGGATCTACTAGGCATCCATACTAAGTCCTATACATCAATCTCTTCGAGCTTGTCAATTATATTTTAAAGGAAATCATGTTTTAGTCCTCTTATCCTGATAACTTTAATTTAGTTTTTTTTCCAAATATGATAAGATGAGTTATACACGATTAGCCAAGCAATGATTCAAGAATACATCACCTGCTTCCAGAGCCCCTCATAGAAAACATAGCTGCAGGTTATTTAGATTATGCTACACCTTATCAAAACAATCAATATTTCCTTTGGGTGGGCTATTATTCATAAAATGGCAGCTTCCGCTCTTCTTAGCATCCCATTCGTTATCGGCTTTATTTCTTGTATCTTGCCAAAATGAGTTTGCGTTTCACCTTCGAAAGCATCAATCGAGTTACTTTTTTTCCTTTTCGGCTGGAGACCGAAGCACACCAAATGCGGCTTCGGTCTTCCTCCCAACTAACCCCTCCATAAATCAGCCAGACTTTCAGGCCACAGGTCCCCCCATCTTAAAACATAGTGCCCCATTAGAGGCAGGGAATTAACTGTGGCTAGCTCTCTTGTGGACCTGCACCTCGAAAATCAAATCAATTAAGTGCCGTACAGATGTGAGGGGCGTCCAATTAATTTAGCCAAAGCCGAGGGTCATAACTTAGATAGACCTTGCTATAGGGAGGATGGAAGGGTCTTCCAGATGGTATTCAGGCCTGGAATGTGGGATTCTAGCGTGTGTTACCGTAATTGGCACTTTTTAAAGGGGTCATTAAATGGTAGGATCCAGGATGGTCCAATATGGGAAAATATTCTCTTCCTTCTATACTTTTATTTTGCTATAGCATTCCCTTTCGTGATGTTGAGGTGAGGGGGTGGTTATAATATGGGTATTTAATAATATTACTGGTATATTTGCTCTAGTCAATAATCCTTCTCGTTACCATTATGCATAATCAATATATGCCATTTGCTATTGATTACTTGTTCAATTCCAATCCCTTCATTAATATAATACCATAATTAATTTTGATATTTTACGATAGTTTGATAGTGATAGTAAGACACTGAATGACACAAAGATGGCACAAAACAGAAGTTTCTTTTTACAAATGTTGTAATAATTTATTAGTGTGATATCATATATATATGTATATACCTAGTATTTGTATAATCACGTCACCCGTCTGTTTGACTCTATATCAATGTCGGAAAACACATGTACAAGTCGGCATATAGTCCAAACCCAACATAGTTTCAGAAATCACACAGAAGCCACCAGAATAGGGGTCTGGCTCACAGTGACCTAAACTCTTTTTTCTCCCTCTGTTATCCACCTTAAAGAGTTGTCTGCAAAAGACTCGACAGCTTTGGGACTTTTCCTTCCTTTCCCAAGTGAATGCTATCTGGCTGAAGAGTAAGATCGGGTGATTCTGTACAATATACAACATCTTGACAAATAAACAAAAAAAAAAACAACAGAAAGAACATCAGTTGTGGATACAGATATTTTTTTTTCATTGACACTATCAACAGAAATATACATTGAATGTACTATCATTGAGGTCCAGTCTATACACAGTTATTATTCGAGAATTGCGCATGACTCTCCATCCTATTCATCGTCATCGTCGTTATCACCACTATCATCATTATTATTTGTACAAATACAAACATAGTATTACCTTGTTGGCTCTGTGCTACGCCATAGAAATATAAAAACCATAATAAAATACTTTGATGTGCAACTGAAGTTTGCCCATTTGTTGATGTGATCCTTTATACCTGGTGGACAATATTTCATGAACACAAGTTACAGTTAATCTATGTGTTGAACAGGCTCCATTCGCCTTTACTATATCAAATGATGTAGCTCTGAGATAATACTCATTTTAAAAGATAGTTCAATAAGTGTTCTGTGCACCATGAACAATATCACATACAACTCAATGGTGCCAGATCCAGGGTAAAGCCAAATGAAATTCATTAATGATGTTGCATGTAGTATTGAGACTTTGGAGTCCTAATGCCAAGAATGTGTTCACGAACTAAAGATTTCTGAGATCATGTCATTGAGCTTGTAATTCTCTTTTCTGTTGTAATAACATTTTTTTTTGTAAATGCCCCTGATAATGAATGATTAGAGCAAATATCTGACTGATGAGCCAAATATCTAGATTGAAACACCGGTGTGGGGTATAATTCTTCTATTTCACTTTGTGGATCAAATCCATCCACAGAAGCATGCGCATTAGAAGGTAAAAATTGATAGCATATAAACATTAATGTGAAATAAACTTATTCATGAGACAACTAATATCACATAATCAGCAACGGGTGTGCCACTCAACATGTGTCGGAAACTTTGGGAAAGGTAGCAGTTCTAGGTTGATTTTTTAAAAGAAAATCAGTTTAACAATTTTTAAGTGGATTAACACATCTTGTGGAAGGCACAAAGAAGTCTTTCCATATATTTCAACAGATACGAAAATATAAAAACATAGAAGTGAACGGCCTAGAAGTAATGTTTTGTAACAATACATGATACTCTCAGCAGTTAAACTAGCTCAAGATATATTTAAAGCATGCAACAAATTTAAAGCATTGTTTGATAAACTCAAATTAACCCCTGCTAAACCATGAAAACTTTAACAGCATTTCTTAAAATATGTGCAGAGGTTTAAAACAAGGGTTATTTGCCAAGGGAAATTTCAGTTAACCATGAAAGCGTGGTAAAATTATTACAGGTATTGTCTTGAGGTAGACAGGGGGAGTGAGCCCCAACTGAGAAATGGTCCTCCAGCGATCATTGATGCTGATTCAAAACCCCTCAAATATTAATCATTAAAGATTATTCCCTTTCATTTACACACAATTCTTTACACAATGTTAACACTCACACACTCATTCATAACTGCAGATGGAATCATATTGCTTTAGATGAGCTGACAGTGATTTTCAAGAAGAAATAAGAAAATTTAATATAGCATTTACCACATGCAGAAAGAAAATCTGATGGTATTCTAACCCTGTGGCTGTGATGTAGTCATGTCATTGAACTCAAATAAAACCTTCAAAATATTGATAAGCCTTGCCATATTATAAAAGCTACCAGCATAACATAGCATACACTGTATCAATACCAAGAGTGTTTTCTCCCTCTTTCTGACTAAAAATGTCTAGTGTCTATCTCAATCATCACAATACCGTTTCCACTTTTATCTGGATTGTTGCCATATCTTTGTAGCTTTAGGATACATAACACAACATTTCCACTTGATTATCGGACAACATAGACATAATTTGGTTACACCTACTAAGTAGGAGCAATTGCTAATAGGACAACAAATGTTAATAACCCTCTCTCAATACAAAAAAAAAATAAAAATAACAATTTCCTTTTACTTTCCTTCTGCACAGGTACTATAAAAATTAAATGAGCACAGATTAGAGAAGGGAGAAGTGATTTGTATTGACCGTTTTCTTCCCTTATGATATTGCCTTTATGATTAATGAAAATTCTTAAATGGCCATGGGTCTTATTTAGATAGATAATAGTATATATCTATGACTTGATTTACCTAGCAGTCTACACTTTAAACAGTTTACTACAACTCTCAACACCTTTCCACGCCAGAACATTTCCTTCTGTTTTTACACCATCACCCTGGTCCGCCATTTTCTTACAGGTCTAATGTATATATGAAGACACAACCCCCAGTCCCTGCACTTAGTGACTGTGGGTACGTCACCTGCGTAACCAAAAAGTGAAATAAGGGTTCTTTTTACAGACATTTCCAATGTTCTTGAAATCCAAAATAAGGGGTATATTTCTCTCAAAACATCCGTGGATTCTGAAATAAGGGTTCATTTTCATCCCATGAAAATCAGTGAATTTTAAAATAAGGGGTGTTTTTATTAAAAGATGTATATGTATGTTTAGCAGAAATGATTTTGGTCGGAAGGAACCCTCAATCAGTATTGTGAATTCACTGAGGATGGGAAAGGGCCGTTCCTGTAATGGTATTCTGGATTTGGCATATCAGCATTTTCAGAAATAAGGGGTATTTTTAGGGCCCCAGAAATCAGTGTTTTCTTGAAATAAGGTGTATAATTTTGGCCCAATATCAGTGGATAAGGGGGTATTTTTGAAAGCTGGTAACGCAGGTGACGTACCCATTTGTTGGAGAGTGCAGGGGCGGGGACACAACCACTTCAATCTTTATCATATATCATTATTTCATACTGGATATCCCACCCTGTCAGACTTTTAATATTGTACATCATACAGGGTAGATTTACATTAGCCAAAGAGTAAAGACAAAAAATTATTACACACTTATACCATTGTACATCGATGTCATATTCATCTTACACTGTCCCAAGAACACACGACACATATTTTGAGTGTAGACAAAATCACAAAAGGAGAAAACAACACAATCACATGCAACAGAATCTTAAGACATTGTACCTGAGATGTTTGGGAGCTAAGCATCGAGGCTCTTGTGCTCGCGTGAGTGCCTGAAAGAACAACTAAGGGTTGCCTGTAATTGCAACCAGAAATGGATATAACCATAACTCATATCTTTATATGGAGCTTCCCGAATGGAGGCAGGGAACAGGACCTACAAATACAGAAAGAACAGGTCATGTAAATGTAGCCAGCTGTCCTATGACAGACATGTGATACAGTTGTATACATACAACTATTGCGCATCAGTGAAGTTTTTGCCATGTTCTGAGGAGCCTATATAAATACCATTCCATCCTCGCCTTTTCAGAGTGCTGTCCAAAAGTGGACTCAGCAAGAAAAATAGAAAGAAACAAACAGAATTAAGTACATGTTAATCAAAAGCGATATGTATATTTGGAATAAGAGTTTGCGCATTTTCCAAATAGGTCCCAATAAAATAATAGCAGTAGATGGCCCTGTTCCTTGCCTCATAGAAGCCATCAGACATCTCTGTTCTAGCTGAGGGCCTGCTCATTTACATGAATGTATACATTAAACATGAGATAGGCGTGGCTTCATATCTTCTCCACAGCTAACCTGCCAAACAAAAAACGCATTCAATGTATACTGGACCCGGCCAAACCTCATAAACCCTGCAAATTGATCTCCCAAAGTCTCTAAACCAACGTTCTCCTTAACAAAAGCAGCTACATTGTATATCGTGGAAGGTATCATAGCATTACCTTTCCAATCGAACATGGACAAAACTATAATGTAGGGGCATTTTCGACCTATTTAAAGCATTTTGGTATACAAAGCACGTCAACTGCTCGATAGCTGTCCTCATACAAAACCAATACTCCACTAAATAGAATAAGTCAACACCACCACAGACCTTACTAATATACAGAGATATGGACTAATAATGACAAACCTTCAATCTCAGTTTTATTACCCCGAGGCAGTGTGAAACCGCCTCATTTTCTCCAGAGCTGGGACGGTAGCTAATGGTTTGATACATAGATGTATACAAAATAGCAGGTGATCTGCCTCCCTCATATTACAGAAAGTCATACATTAGTCTAATTGATTAGGCTAACCATATTAGGCCAACGTGTCCCAGTATAGTCAGTTATTTACCAGATTAAAAATGCCCAATTACATACTAAAGAGCTGAGAATATCCAGAACTCCCATTAAGAAAAAAAAGATGACACCAACTAGGTATTTCAGAGAGATATTTCTGATAGGTTATGATCCAACTCTCTTATTTGTTAATGTTATAGTTTGGCTGGGTCTCTTTTGGCCCTGTGCCCTGTGGAAGCTGGATGCCTGCTGGATGGCCTAGATGTGTATACATCTACACCAGGGTGTTGGAGATGACAATAGACCTGGTTAACTTTCCATCAGGGTCACTTAGAGGTGGGTCCCTGCGCTTGGTATTGTGTGGTCACCTGGTGTTGGTGGGTAGGGGTGGGAGGTGGGGTGGATGACAAGCCTCCAGGTGGTGCTCTTCACACCTTCAGATAGCCAGTCACACATTTACTTGTCGTCATGTCGTAAATCGTCAGGTCACCCCCTCTCACCACAACCTTCAGTCCCCTCTCACGATGTCTGTACAAAGCAGGGGGTCACAACGCCATAGCAGAGGACACCACCAATGGCTAGGGCTCCAAATTGGAATTTCACTATGGTTTTCTCATAGAGGCTAGGTAATTTGGAGCCTGGTTTGGAGACTGTGTTCGCTCGTTCAGAACAGCAATGCATGCCTGGTCTTGGAGACCTGGCCAACTATCTCTTATACCCCCACCCTCCTGTGAACCAAGTGAACAGACCCTTGACAGGGACCTCCTTGGTGCAGTCTGGGAGATTTTCAAATATGAACTCATTTTTTGTCAGCTCTTCCAGTTTTACGAGAAAGCATGCACCCCCCAACCCACCCTGGAACATTGTACATCTCAACTGCTTTCCCTTAGCCATAACTGTTCTCACCCCCTTTCCCACTTAGCTTGAACTTTATTTCCCCGATCTAATAGTGTTGACTTGTTGAAAAGTGTCCTAAATTTTGCAGTCAGACACATGTTGTTACCCTGGTAATGCTGGATATATATCAAGGTAAGGATGTCTGCGCATTTTGAAGGTAAATATAGATAGCCACAATTCGGCTGCAAAAAAGGGTTTCATTCTCTAAAACATTGCGCATTTTAGATACGGTCCTATAGCTCAGACAAATAGCATCTGAGTAACAGGTCATCCGTGTTTTAAGAACCACGACGTAAAATACAATTTACATGTACAAAGTAGCACACTCAACAGAGGCATATTATACTCAGACAAGAACCTCTTCATCAACATCACAATATACATTTCATTCAGACTTATGTTTTTCTTATCATATCAATCCATCAAAGTTTCTCCAGTTATCGACAGTAAAATTAAAGATCAGCAATCGGCACTCTGTCTTTGGCCATTTCCTTACACCCTTTGTGGCAGCAGTCAAGGGTGATCCATGAATATATAACATTAGAAATATTGCCATGGAAGAAGGACTCTCCAGTATTCTCTATCAGTCAGTTTTCCTCCACATTCAACTCGTCTTTTTTTATCACTTTCCACCAATACTCAAGGCTGCTTGCTGAAACCGGTCCAATCTTCATAAGCTCCGTCCCATATGTGCACCCTCCCACCCCTGCGCTCTCAGCCGCCTTTTCTATAGGGATAGGGTATACACGTGTTACAACCAATACTTAGCTACAGACACAGTTTACACACCTAAACTGAAGAAAAGGTAGGAAAAGCAGGGTGAAAGAACACAGATGTATAGGACACTTATGAGGGATGGGTCGACAATTACCTTCGGTGAATAAATGTAAATCTTAACAGCAAACAAACTATGAGTATTGAGAGGACCCCCCCCCCCCCCTGCATCCAATACTGAAAACCAAACAATTGGGGAATTGCATAACTAAACGAAAGGGATTGGTATTAATTGAATAGCTTTCTTTGGCATTGGGGAGGGGGGCATAAAACAATACAGGCAGGAGACCCACATAACAGTGGCGACATCTATCGGGGGAGGAGCTGCTCGACCAGTCACTATGGTGATCAAGATGCGCAAGAGGTAAAAGGTCATCAGCGACGTGTATATGACGTATGTGACGTTATCACCAAGTTATTTAGTGATGTACGTCATCAGCCCGGGTTGTCTGTCAGCAGCGATGGCAGCAGCATGGTATTAGTAGGAAGTATTAGAGGTGAGGGGAATGAAAGTTCCCCTCACCTCATTCTAACTCCCCTCCTACCTATGCTCACTCTGTAGCCCCTCCATGGCATCCCTCGCTCTGTTTTGCTGAGCTATCCCATCCACGTCCATCTCCAATGACAACTATTTCTTCTCATCGTCCAAGGACTTTTCGTCCTCTTCGATCTCTTTTCCCTCAAGCTCATCTTTCTTACCATGGCTAACAAGTGCGTCACTGTCATTTAAGTCTTTGATTTGCTGCCGTTCTTTCTTTAATTTCATTCGTCGGTTTTGGAACCATATTTTGATTTGTCTTTCTGTCAAGCAAAGTGCATGCGCAATCTCTATCCTGCGCTTGCGCGTGAGGTAATGGTTGAACTGGAACTCCTTTTCAAGTTCCAGCGTTTGATACCGACTGTACGTCTGTCTCCCTCGTCGCCGTTGAGAGGAGTTGGGCCCTAGAATAGAGAAGATGAACATAACATTAGCAAAGTCATGTGACATGAACCTGCACAGATTGACTCTAGAAAATCAAATGAAAGGGGCCACCTGGAAGTGTCTAATATGACAGGGGCCTCTGCAATGCATGTACTGCACTCTCACATGGAAAACACAAAGGGAAAGTACGAACCAACTGTTACATAAGACACAGGCAGCTAATAATCAATATGTTAGTGAGGATATCGTTTCTATTTTAGTGAAAAAAATATAACAAACCAATTAAGCTTGATAGAGTGGCATATCTTTGAACATCAGCAATGAGTAAAAGCAATCAAAGCTTTAATCTAATTGGGCAGTGTCCTTTTTTTCTAAACATCAGAATTGATACCAATTCCAGTGATAGAGAGCTGCAATTTACTTTTCAGGGTTATCTCAATTCTGGCGCTTCACCTTTGCATTAAGCAGAAAGGAGAGCACAGCCAAGGGGGCAGTGTTGTTCTTCCTACCAGAAGCAACAGGAACAGTCCAGGTAATGTAAGGTAATAAAACGACAAGATAAAAGACAGGGGTGCCTGTTGAGAAAGGCTGACAGGTGGACAGATTGTCCCAGTAGTCCATACCAATTACTGTCCACCGACGAATGACAAAAGCGGCTGTCGTCTCAGTCGATCTGGGCAAACATCATTAAGGAACAAACGGCAGGGATGCCTTCAGCAGATGGACAGGTCGCCTATGGCAGCGACCCCCGATGGGGGCCTGGCCAAGGTTACATCAATACTGGTGACACGAGCTGCTCCCGTGTTGCCCTGAGCAGTTTCTATATATACATACGTGCCTGCTCGACGGTGGCCTCTTATAACCAAGCCTTTGCCTTGCAATTGCCTCTCCACAGAGTCTTTTTGTTGGAAGCCCTTGCATAATCTCAATTGCAAGTTATGTTCTTTGGCCCTTCGTGATATGGAAACTGTGAATGTATGGCTGGTGTGAGGATTCAAATTATGATACCTGAGGGGTTTTTCATACATCCATACGGAAAAACAAAGATGTCTATTTAGGGACCCTGCATATTCTAAATCCCTGCATATATTTGAATATCTACTGCTTTGCAAGTCGATATTTAGGAATTCAATGTATCGCTATTGCTTATATGTGAAATTGCAAAGGATGCATAAAGTCTCTGAGTGATAGTATGTTATTCAGTTGATAGCTCAACTTATAGAAGCTATCAGGATGGGTTCCCACACATCCTTTTGAAAAGAGCTGGCGCGCTGTGTAGCTACACCCCTGAACCTTGAGACAAAGAAAGGCAAAGAAAGATGACTGCTGAGCGTATTAATTCAATGATAAAAATACTCTAATTGGACGGTTCCGGGACGCAGGAAGAATCTACATCAGATTAACTTCAGGTCTTTAAATAACTATAAAGTCATACAACCTTGAGAATTGGTAATTTGCACTAATGTGATAATCCATCTCTACTCACATGGTCATTTATGGCACTTTTAATATGCGTTGCAGCATGTAGGAGCATATGTAGTGCCTCAGGCTAGACAGTAAACATGATGCCACAAACCGATACCATCCCTCTTAACCAGGTGGAAGGTGGGTTTGATGGAGGTACCCTGGATGAGCTATTCCCTGGCCATTACCTCTCCTACTACTTACCACCTGTGGCTGCACCACC
Organism: Acholoe squamosa; assembly: GCA_949317995.1. Lineage (NCBI taxonomy): Eukaryota > Metazoa > Annelida > Polychaeta > Phyllodocida > Polynoidae > Acholoe > Acholoe squamosa. Next base: position 35,726,276 of record OX439048.1, on the reverse strand, counting down.
AGGGGACCAATAAGGCCCGTCCTTGTTTCCCCTTACTTTGCATCTCCCACATTGCTTTGGTCAAAACCCTCAGGTAGAGGCAATAGTAGTAGGAGCAGCTCAAACCAGGCCCCCTGTTTCTTCAGTGCAAAGAACCTGGTTCTTCCTGCATGCACAAAGGCCACTGCATATATGGACCCAGAAAGGGCCTTTCCCCTCTCCCTGGGACTCAGCAAAAAGACTGCGCGCCGATTGATGTGTTGGTGCTCTCTGGGAGAGCAGGAGGGAGGGCTTGTGATCAGCAGTCAGACGTATTCTGCCTGTATGAATTGCTGCTACAGTTCGCAGACTTCCCCCTTAGCTTTGATGTTGGGAGGCTAAGCCGCCATCCTGCCTCCTTTGCCTTATATACCCCTTCCTCCCACCAAGCACTGCATGTCCTACACTTGAGATATGGTAGCCAGATGAGTGGTGGACCAGTAGAGACACCCCTCTACCAACCCCACCCCTCCTCACTGACTACCCACCAACCCTCTTTGCCTGATCCTTCTGTTGCTCAGCACACCAGTATCTTATTGCTTCCGAATACCATGGATGTATATTATACTTAACATTTCAACAGATGCACTCACACAGGTTTCTGTAAGGAACCTGACAGTTATTACCTACAGGTCCCATAACTGGCATTATCTTCACTAGTAAAGGCTGGGGGAAATGATGGAGATTGTACATCAATGTCCCATTCCCAAGTGCAACAATGCCTTTTGGACTTATTGAAGACAAAGTTATTGCAATGTTGATACTTTCCATATTCACTTGTGATTTCCAATATGCATTTCTACTAAATGCCAAGAACCAAATATCAAAGACGACCTAAGCTCTACATATAAGCCATGTATTCCCATATAACCTGTCTCTAGGTGAATGTTCCCAACCACTCCCCTCTATACAAGATCACTCCATCTCCATATATGTGAACGGTGTATACCATACATCATAATGTCACCATCTCCTCCAGAGTGGTAGCGGCTTGCCCATCGACATGTACTGTATAGTTGCTGGTGGGACAATGAATGGTCCATTATGTCAGTTACATGCGTGATTCTATTCGGAGATGATTGACAGTTGAAAACAGAGCTAGTGCCCACAGCCAAGACCCCAGAGGCGCAGAGCCAGGACTTGTTAATGCCTAAGGCGTGGCAACTGTTGGCCAACACTCTCTTCAGTATGTAACACCGAACGGACATGACAGGTCAATCACCAAAGGGGCCAAAATTGACCACTTTGAATTCTAGTCCCCCCAAACCATGTCCTCTGCATAACATAAGTTTTCATTTTTCTAATTAGCTATGTACACCTACATGGGGCAGTGTCCATATGTGCTAAAGGTACACTCTAAAAATGTGTTTTAACTAAAACATAATTTACCAAAGCACTTTTTGAAAAAACACATTTTCATCATCTAAACACTTTTCCTAAAACACTTTTCCTGCAAAAAGATTTAGGTCTATAAAAGTGTTTTAATACTTGGTTCCAATTCAACTCACCATGTGGCAGGAGCAACCTATGATGGTACTATTGTAACATTCATATGGACACAAATGTCTGAATTTAAGTATAAATGATAATGATACACAGCCTCCTGATAGAACGTAACATTGACACTTTATCTTAGAATGGATTTGTAAAAGAAATATCTAAAAAGTACCTTCTCAATACCTTGATTCCAATGTAACCCATGATAAACCTCCATTTTGTAACATTCAGGATTAATACATACATCCCAGTCCTAAACTCTCTGATTAACTCTGTGCATCAATGTGTTTGAACTCATCTTGACTGTATAGGCCAAACCTGGTTAGCACAGAATCAATGTTGATAACTGGATGATCAACATTCATCAACTTGTTATCAACATAACTTCAATATTCTTTACCTGAAGAGAGACAGCAATATGCAGTAGGAAGGACTCACTAATCCTAAAACTGAGACAATGGGTTTATAAGGAAAATGAAATAAAAGCAAGGGCATAAATTTTCCTGAAACTCATTTTAAACACTTTCTGAACTTTAACACTTTATTCTCAGAATCATTTAAACACTTTTTCATCTAAAACACATTTTAATCAAAACACTTTTGGATTTTAAACATTTTTTGAAAAAGGTGTTTTTTGTTTTGCCCAAAAAAAGTGTTTTACAAAGTGTTACAAGAAAGTGTTTTAAATACAGGTAAAAGTGTTTACAAACAAAACACATTTTTGTAGAGTGTACTTAATTCAAAACCCATTGTTGTCACTGAAACTGTCATTTATACGAGGAATAACCATACTAATTGACACTTGGTCATATCAATTCTGAATAATAATTAGGTCTATAAATCAGAGTTTAGGAAAAGCATATGATTGTAGCACAGCAGCTGAAGGATTTTGTAGGCTTTTGAGAACAGTAGCAATATAGGACAGTGACTGAATTATCGGGCTAAAATAGGAGGTGTATGATTCTCAAGATTATTTTTGACTAGGCTGATTCATGATGGATGTGAAAATATTCAGACCACAGGTCAGTCAGTATCAACCAATGTGTTGACTTATTTTTCATAAATCTCTGCAGGATCAGATTTAAGGATACTCCTTCACTGTAACTATTTACTGTAGGGCACCACTCTTCACTTATTTTTTGACCAGCTGCTGGTAACTGTTAGTTGACATGCACTGGTCATCAGCATCCCCTGAACACTGGTCAGTTCCGCCCATCCGACTTTAATGGTGGAGCTCACGTTGGAAGTGTGGAGGGAGGGGGGATGGGCTGGCAGGGGGTTGGGTTGCGAAGGAGGGAGGGCAGAAGGGAGGGGTTACTGTTGAGGTGAAAGAAGATGTGTCATGGGTGTATGGACAATCAAAGCTACAAACAATTAGAGTAACTCGTGATGCACTCGTGCAATGATTACTTTGTGTGGGGCGAGGACCGAGCGTGGTGGGTTGGTGCAGTTTGTGGGTTGGTGAGTTCTGGTGAGTACTCCATCTTAGTTTTGAGCTTATCATTGTGAGAGGGAGTGGAAAGAAAATATAAGGAAACACAAACGCTCTCAACCATCTGATTTGGCAGATGGATAGATGGATGGATGGATGGATGGACGGACGGACGGACGGATGGATGGAGGGGTGGATGGAGGAAGGGGGTGGATGAAGGAGTGAATCGAGAGAGAGAGAGAGAGAGAGAGAGAGAGAGAGAGAGAGAGAGCGAGCTAGACAGAGACATACAGAGACAGGGTAGGGGGGGGATAAGACAGTGATAGAAGTTGAAGTAAAGAATGGAAAGCCTACAGTGAAGCAATAATTGCATATCACCTAAATGCATGGGGAAGAGCGGGTTTAGTGTGAAGTGAATCTGGCACAAGGTAATCAGGCAGAATGTGGGTGTGGCAGTGGGTTGAGAAATGGGGTGGGAGGGGGAGGAATGAAGTGGGGTGGGCGGGACATGGCTAGGTACTGGGGGGGGGGGGGTGTGCCTCTGAGGGCGCTGGACATGACCATTGGTCACAATTGACCGGTGCCACGCCAGTGTGGACAGCTGATAAGATAGGATGACCAGCCTCATCATGGGTGGGAACAGATGTCGCTCGTAACGACAGACTATCTCTTTTTCTGGGCAGTTGAATTTTATTGCCATTTGCCTGTCATGTCTTAATAAATTTCTTATTGCTAGGGCGCGGCCTCTGCCGATCCATTTCAAAATGTCAATTAACCCACTATAATTCAGAGATTAGGAAAGGTTTCTGATCCGCCACTCATAAGAATGGCAGTGAATTGTGAACTCTTCGGGTACTCAGTTACATGGTTCATGGGAGTTATGTATGATAATAAGTATACAGAGGTATTGGGTGTGTTCCTCAGAAGATTCTGAATGGCCTTAGCAGTGCATGAACCTGCAGGGATGGGGAGGGGTTGTTAAAGGGGGTCTTGGCCATCAGTACAGGGGTATACCATGGCCAGGACGGTGTTCTCCTATGTCCAGATTGGTGTAATAATGCCTAATAGGCCCGTTGTAATGGGGTTTGCATCGGTCGGTGAAGGGGTGAGACCCCCTTGGCTGTTGGGGTGTTTTATGGTGACCTTTTCACCAGGCTCAAGACCTTGCACCATAGGGGGTGAGAAGCAGAAAAGGGAATGGAGGAAAGGGGCTGAAAGGGATGAATACCCTCCACAAACATAGCACCCCATTCTAGTTTCCCATATCCTCTCGCTCTCTACCTTCTGGTATGTTTTTTTAACCTTTTACATTGGCTTTTATGCTGTTTCTATCTGTATAATTCACAGTAATCCCCATGCCCCCCAATCTCCTGTCAGTCAGGGCATATTATATGAAACTAGATCTATAATGCAGACACCATCAATAGCTCAACATGTTCACACACTGCTCCTGGACCACACACATCACACAGTTCCTCACCATGGCAAAAGAACCAGCATCCATTTGACATACACAATCATCACCCATGCTACTACACAGAACCCATGCAGCAGGACTCCATCCGCACACCCTGAACCCATAGTGCACACAAAATCCATACTTCACACAGCAGCAATGCTGCACTCACACAGACACACAGCAGTCTAAGCACACAGCCAGAGGAACCCAGCACACAGATTGCATGCTACCCGCGTCCTGCTACAGACGCCCTTGCCGCTCTGATAATTAGGCTCTGAGATAGGCCCACCCCCCATGTTATTTTCTATTAAGGCAGGATTTATTGGAAAGCAGTGGTGCTGCTTCTTGTGTGATACTCATTGGCAGTGGATCACTAAGATGGTTAGGGTAGGGGTGGGGGTAAGGGATTCTTGGAAGTAGGGCAGAGTGGGAGAGGGGAGGAAATGAAGGAGGAAGGGGTGGCAGATAGGGGATGAAATGTAGGGGAAAATATGAATTGAACTGGTTAGGGGTAAGAGGCAGAGGATGATGGAGGTCTTAGTAGGGTGGAGGTAATTGTAGAGGGAAATAGGGGGAGCAGAGGGGGAACGGATAGTGGAGATATACTGGGGAAATGAAAAATGGGAGCCAGCTCAAGAAACGGGTATTCATGAGATAGAGAATGTGGGATAATAGAGACACAATGAATGTTGGATGGAGTGTTGTGAAGAAGGGTACCAAAATATAAACATTATGATCTAGAACACTAGGTGAGGGGTATTTGTGTGTAAATAGAAAAGGATGTGGAGATAAGTGAGGGGGCATTGGAGAGGGGGAAGGCAATTAGCAAAGGGTATGTTGGGTAGGGGCATTTGGAAGGGAGGCCACGGTAAAGGGCAGGGTGGACAGGTGCATTGCGCTGGGTGTGGGTGGGTGGGAGGTAGGAGAATTGAGTATTGAACGCCCATTGCCTGCCTTTGCATGGGAAAATCCATAAGGGGGGGTTTTCCCGCTTGGAGCAGCACCGTCCGGACTAGGCTGAGCCAAGCCTAACGCCTTAGGCCTGAAGCAAGCCTATAACCTCACAGCTAGCTGTGCCATGTACTCCCAGCAGGATCGTGTGACCCAGGCTAACCCATATCTATCTCCTTTGAGCTGACATACCTCGCCCTCATCCCAAACCCTCCCACTCAACGACCCCAAACCATGGTAATATTTTGACCTGTTTTCTCGGCCTTGGGAAGCAGGGAGGGGTAACAACCCCTAAGCACTACACTGCAGCTGAGCTCTCTTACTAAGAAAGAAGGGGTTACGTGGTCATAGTCATGATTTGAAATGGGCTGGGTGGGGAGGGTGAGGGGGGGGGGAATAGAGGTCCGGGACGAAGGACCATTGACACAGTGCAGAATGGAAGACGAATGGGCCCAGGGTGCTTTTTGTAATGGGTGGCTTCTTGGAATCGTTGACGCAAGGGAAGCCATGCTATAAATGGCTTCCCTGCGTTTGTTGTGTTCCCTACTACGCACATACTCTGTCACCCCTAGTACCCCTATTGCCCTCAGGGTACAGTACCCACAATAAAAAATCCATCCTATTAGAAAACATTGAGGTTCACATAAAGATTGAGGTTCACAATTAGGATTAGATACACACAAACACGACCAAAGCACAGCTGTGGAAAGCATGTAAGCAAATGCATGTTGTGGAGGTAAGCATGGCACAGCTGAGCTACAGCACTGCCACCTTGAGGGAGAAAATGTCAAACTGCATTTTTTTCTCACTGGACTGGTTGATTTTGATGCTTTTCTCTTTGACTGAATCTGAATAAAATCTTTCCTGTGTCATGTCGGGGAGCCTCCCAGGGAGGTTCGACCACGGGACAAGGCGGATACCATAAAAAGGGTTTATTTGAGGCGTGCTGGGTGCACAAATGGGGGGCTGTGGTCGCGGCGGCGCGGTGGCCATGTTGGTTGTTGTCATAGTCGCCACGAAGCCAGCATCCAATGAGAAAAGGCAAGAGCCAGACTCGGCCTAGTCATGTTTTTACTAACCTTCTCCCTCCTCGTGGCCGTGTTTAGGTTTTTTAATCCAACCCTGCTCAGCTCTAGCAGTGTGGTGGCCGTTGGTAAAGACTACAGGATACTGGGTTAGAACATGTTAAACCCACATGAAAACTGACACCAAGGTGCTGTCAGTGTTGGATGTAAACATTGAGGGTTGGATCCCTAGCAGTATGGGTTTCCTCCAGTGACCCACTGGAGTTGACACCTGGGTTGTGTTTTCTTTTCTCCCCTCACATGCCCGCCCACTCATGCCTTGACCATTTTACACTATAACCACGCGGTGAGTAGACACTTTATCGTCCCATCTCACAATGCGTCGACCAGTGGCGGATCGACTCAGGCCATAAAGTCCCGGCCTCTAATAAAGCCAGTCATAAATCGGGCTGCAGTTATGGTCTCACTCTTCCCCGCCATGCTACTACTATGCTAGTACTACTAGGACCACTGACACTCACTGGAGGAATAGACAAGAGGAAACACTCACAGAGAGGCTATACGAGAGGTGGGGAAAAGGAACCTACCTACAACCCCCATCCAGGGGTAGAAGGGGATGGGCTGACTTGCCGTCGTGTAGCTCTGGTGTTGTGTCGTCGTACAGGTGCCTGTGATGAGGTTTTCGGTGTTGGGTGGCATACTACTGGAGTAGTCGGACGGACTGTGTTGGGGGCCCCCGCCCCCTCCGCCTGGCCCTCCATGGTGACCGGCCGCCGACCCCCAACCCGGGGTGCTTGGACCCATGTGGCCGTGAGTTTGTCCATCGTAGCCGTTGAGCTCCGACCGTGGGTCCTGTGCCCCTGCTGCAGTCAGGTGATGATGGTTGGGGCTGGGGGTAGAGTATTGTCCAGTCATCCCGCCGTTAGACGAGCAGAGAAATCCTTGTCCGGCGGCCGGACCCCCTGATTGTTGGGCGTCATAGCGACTTGACAGTCCGCCGAAGTTACATGCCAATCCGCCTGGGTTCGACTGTCCATCACCCTGCAGCGGTGTGAGAAAGGGATTTGGGAAATATGTGTTCATTTTTTTACACATACATCATTCGAGATCGGCGCTAGATATAGCAGAGCCACTAATGATTTGTAGCTTCGGCCACGGAATGCGCACGAATTACACACTTCAGCATGGTTAATGTGATGTAAATGGTTTCAACCAATCAGAGCCCAGCAAGGCTGCCTTCATAGCCAAAGCTAGGTCTCAGGCCTTGCAGGCCTAGTGTAGTCTGCTTGGAGTAACGTGGATTTCCAAAGTCTTAAAGGGGTGAAGACAGTCCAAGCTCACCTCTGACGAAAACAAACTTTGCTGAGCTTCCGTCCTCCAGCCGGCTTCGGACGCTGGTTTCCTCACAAATGGCACGTTATCTCGAATTTGCCTCGATTTTGAGGGCGCGCCGAGCGGAGAATTAGCGCGTCTTGTGTTCACTAGGTGGCGCTCGGAGCAGGGGCCCCGGTGAGAGTGAGGCGGACCTGGGAGAGAGTGGTTGGTCGGTGACTGGTGTGCGCGCGTGTGTATGTGGCTCGCATTCATGCGTCGGGATACTACTACGGGGCGACGGCGCGACTGTGGGCGTCCAGGCGGGCCTCCAGCGGCTCCAGCACCACCACACCACACCCCCTGCGTTATATTGACCCACGAGCCCGCCAGGCACAGGCAGCGAGCCTCCAACGAGCGGCAGCAGGCAGCAAGAGGAGGCAGTACAGAGAACCAACCAATCTTCTCTCACCACCGCCTCAGCAAACCTCTGTATATCCCTCACCAACGCCTCCTCCTTCCTCCTCCCACCAGCCCTTCCCCTCCCACCCTACCCCCACTCCACCCCCTCCCCACAACCCCTTCTGCACACTCTTCTATCTTTTTCTCCCAGAAGCATGCATTGGCAGCGTCGCCCGAGATCCACAATCCCCAGTCTCAGTCCCACTCACCCGTGTACCTAGCCAACCACGTGACTGACGATATAGCACCGACAAATAGACTCAGTCCTTGTCTGGTGCCCGCCAGCGGTATAAAATCCACAATAAAGATTTTCAGTCAATACCTCCGGCAAGGGCCGGTCAGATTTGCTCTGCCTCTCCTAATGCGTTGTGCAGATCGTTGCCTCGCCTTGTAATTGAAAAGTTTGCGCCTGCCTATGGGCCCCGGGTGGAACACTAACGCTCTGGCTGTGACATAAAAGGGCAGTAAAGCAGGTAGTATATCTATCATAAGGCCATGGGGTACAGATATGCTATTAACTTGTAGCCGAGTATGGTCTGTGCCAATGTTACATGCACCTGCCTGACTGTTACAGCAATGTGCTTGCGTTTTATGAAGTCTGCATAGGGTAGTACTATCATCTCCGACCTGACACTTTTCTTGTTGGTTTGGTATCATATGGCCCACAGTGATGAGTGGTGGTCTCACACAGCAGGAGGCTGGGGAGGGGGCGTGTGGTTGTGGAGGGGAGTACAGGGGTAACACCAACTAAGATGTATTGATGTTTAATTGACAAAGGTATTCCCTGGGGGAAAACAAGTGAGGGATTGTAGATGGCATCATTTACACTGGAGGTAATGGCTCCCGAAGCAGCCCTGGAGAATCCACAGGATGAGCTATTGTAGGCCAAGAAGGGAGGGTGGGGTGGAGAACGGAGGGGATAGGCTGCTGTATTTCTCCAGAATACTGAGAACAGACAAAAAAGTAGTGGTAAAGCAGCCACCTGGAGGCTGAGGCAGGGGTGATGGGGGAACTAGTCACCTGCTGGAGGAATTGGACTTGTGCCAGCCATGTGAAGGGTTAGGCTTTGTGAAAGGTGCATGCCTCACAATCAGGCCTTAATTACTCCAGTTCAAACCAATCAGCTCGCAAGATTAATTACTTTATTCTGTGTTTCTCTATTAATGAAGAGTTTCTTGGTGTTTTTGGGTTGGGTAGTTGTGTGCTGGCAATTCACAGGAGTTCAGTGTGAAGGGTGTGGGATGGGAGAATGAATTTGAGGTTGATGGTGATGGTGATGGGGGTTTGGAACAACAGGGTGCTTAGGTGGGAAGGGTGCTGCAATGGGAACTGGAGGGGCGGGTCTGGAACACACCAGCCAGATTACAAAGGCCATAGCGGAGTCCTGAGAAAATATTGGCTAAACATCCAGGGTTAATCCAAGTCACAGAATCACAGGCTTTTGATACTACATCTTGCATTCACCACCCCTTTTCCCCTCCCCAGCATTTCTTCCCTCTCTGCTCACAGTATGTGTGGGGTCTCTTTAGGAGTATTTCTTTGTGAAAAGGGGCCATTTACCCAGGTCCACACCGGGGCTTGATGACCTGCCACAGGGGCTCTGGGGGAAGGGCACAGGAAGCACAAGGGCCTTAACAAGGACCTGAAACTGCAGTGCCCTTTTTCAGCGGAAAGGTCGATGTCTGATGGTTCTTTGTACATTCCTGCCACCCAGAGACAACTGCTGTTTGCAAGGAAACGCCGCCCCATGTAAAGTATTTAGTGACAAAAGTTTCAGTCCCATTTGTAGTTTGTCTACATGGGGGAATGTAGCGTGGGAATCTTGTTAAGACAATGGCAAATTCTAGCAGCCCTTTCGATCAGCAGGTTCCATTATGCGTTCACCAGCAGAATAGCACTCTGGCAGCCATCATCATCTATATAAACATCAGGGTCAACAACTCAACATGAATGACACCATAACCTCAGCATCAGTTAACCTGCTCCACCCTTACCCTTTCTCCCCATGTCCCACTCTCCTCCCACCACCCACTATGCTTCATGAAGCTCCAAGAGCACAAAGACCATTAACTGAGGATTTATTCGAGTAATTAAAACCTAACACTTAATTGACTTTAAAACGGTGGCCATGGCGAAAGGAGGGAGGCAGCAAGGAGGGAAGTAATAACTGCAACATAGGGGATATGGCTGGGTCGTCCATCAGCGGCCAGTTTGGCCTGAAGATTTACTATCACCCATTCCGATATGCCTGCCTCTGGTCTCTGTTGAGGCGGACGGACCCAGTGGGGTGTGGGAAAAGGGGGTATTAGTGGGCGTGGGTGGCGATGCCAAGGAACAACTACAAGTGTCATATTTTTAGCGCGGCGACTAGTGAGTACTACTCGTGAGATGAGTAGACTAGTGTATGGTTCACAGTCGCCACGGTGTAAGGGATAGGGAGGCCTTGCAATCTATTTTTGTTTGTGGCTCCTCTGCTATGGACTATTCCTGCTCACTATTCTAATGTAATAACAACAGTGTATGTACTTTACTTATCAGTGAAGGAATTTTCAGAATATATCTCATACTTTTGATTTTATTCGCAAATAAGACATTTCATCATTTGGAGCCCTATGGCAGATTAGCATTAGAGCATTTTAAGATTCAGAAATGCATCCCTGTAGCCTTTGTTTTAGAATTGTTCGTTTTGAAACTACTATATATATGTAGTACAAGTTTTATCTCAGTGGGTTATGGTACAATTGGATCATATTTTCTGTATTTGAACAAAGTATTCACTGTCAAAGATCTCTATGGAGAAATCAGTGCTAAAGTGTGTTGCCATATGTGCATTTTTGTAAATCAGAGGAGGTTGAAATGTAAGGCCACCTTGTGGAACTGCTACATTCTTTTCTGTGTAAAATTTTTAGTTTACATTGAAATAATGCTATCTCAGAATATGTATCTACTATTGGTGATGAAAGATTAATTTGATTACTCCTTTCATTATATAAACGATTTTGTGGAACACTGAAAACATGTATGTACACCAAGGTACTTACACTGTGCTCCCCCCCCCCTACAGAGAGGTGGAGTGATCTGGCCGGTTTGCTGACCACTGGCCCATGACAGGTACAGACTATTACAAGTGATTGGCAGTTGGGTGTGTGTGGGGGGGGGGGGGGAGGCAGAGCAGGCTCCTGGCAATCTGAGACAGTGTACACTCATAACGACACACCTGTTGACTATGGCATTGAACATTGAATAAGACAGGTCCCTGTGGCAGCTGAGTGAGGTGCATGCAGAATGGACAGTCTACAGACTATTAGTACTTAGCTGCAGTGGGTAGTTCAGGTTGAATTGGTGCTATATATACTACCAAAAGCCCAGATGATAGTATGCCCTATCTGTCTCACCAACTGAAACTAGACACAAGATTACAAGTCGCCGCGCCATGTCTCACAGGACTATTCTCTACTATTGTATTAAAATCTACAACACTATGGTTTTATTACAAGCACATTTTATGTGTTGGGTTCATTAAAAAGGTGGCCGTGGTTTCACGGGGCGTCACTTTGTCACTAGACAGGCGGGAGGTCCTGATGTATGGTGGTTCCATCACATGGTCTCACTATGCCTGGCCTTATCCTCCAAGACCGCCCACAGACCCCTCCAGTCCTCCTCATCCCCTCCCAGATTTCATGCTACACCCATCTTTAACCACCCTTTTACATGCTGTAACCATACCCATAAGTTCTAACCCTCCTCCCCACAAAAAGGCAATTAAATGCCAATTAGAAAACCGCAGCCTCTCGCCGCCGGCTCATTATCCGCAGATAGATGCTTAACCAGCTATCTGTTAACACAACAAACAGGTTATGGATAAACTGGACCATAAGCAGGGGCTATTTATTGAAGATATGTAGCCCATATATCCATGTTTATATCGGGATTTATGAGATCCCCCACATGACTTTAATAACCTATATGGGTGTCGGAGGTCATCATGGACCATCTGTGGGGGTTTGTGGTTTGGGGCTGCCACATGGTGTCGCCACTGTAGTGGGGGTTGGGTGGGTGGGTGGGTGGGTGGGTGGGTGGGAGGAGGGGAGGGAGGGAAGGAGGAGGGAGGGTGTTTGGTGGGTGGGGGCAAAGGGGGTAGGTAGGAAGGGGGGTCTTGGGTGGGAGGGTGTTGAGGTGGGAGGGGGTTTTAGGGAGGGTATGCACATGGAGGTCGTACACGTGGGACGCGGCAGAACGCAGCGCGCGGCGCGGGACGCGCGGGACTCAAGATACCATACCGCCGCGCCACCACGAGTGGAGCGGCAGATTGGGAAACAATTTTTTCCATTCGGTTGCTGGGCTTCAGCCGTGCTATGCACGCAACGTGAAATGGTCCTTGACCCGACCTCCGACACAGCTAAGCATGTCCTTGGGTCGTCACTCACTCTGCTCGGTTCTCTCACCACACTCGCACGTCATGGTGGCCAACTGCTATCCCATGGCCTTGGGGAACTGAAAAATCGTTTACTGTTTAGTAAAAAGCAATATCTCCCTATGTGATAACCCAAACCAGTTTTCTAATACCGATATTTGATTAGTGTAAAACGTATGTAAATGCACATTTGGTAATGCTAGTGTCTGTGTGTGTGTGTGTGTTTTTTGTGGTTTTTTTTTTCCGTTTTTCTTTTTACATGACTGGCTGTCCAGGCAGGAGGGCTGTTGTTTCTGATATATTTTCTTATATTATCAGCATTAAAACTAAACAACATTTTAAAAACTCGATGGATCTCCAGTTATCATAGAGAATGAGACTTCTGACAGGGACCAACAAATTCGTTCCATAATATACTCAATCATACGTTGCCTACATCGAATCTGAACCCAGTTGACTCATTTGCTGCTGAAACGAGTTTAACCAATAGACAGACTTGTTCTTTTTATTTGCTGTATGAGGTGACTGTATGGTACAAGAGCGAGTCATTTCACCAGTGCATCGACCTGGCCTGATGGTAAGCTTGGCGCGAAAATGATAAATATTCTGTCCAAAATGATGATTTGTGGGGGAGGGGCCAGCTTGCCTAGTGCTGCCGCCACGCGGAGGATTCCGAAAAAAAATGCGCAGGGCTCATGGCGGCCATGCTTTGTTTACATTCTGCAAAGGTCCGGATTCGGCCGAACCAGAACCGATTCAGACGGAATTTCTGCGCAGTTCGGCCCCTTGTGTAAAATGAGTGATATTCCCATTCATGAAGTTGGTTCATTTCCCTGAATCAGCCCGTTTTTCGGCGTACGTCGCAACCCGTGTATTCCTCCGCGCAGCGCGTCCCTGCACACCGCCCCGCCTACTCCCCTGCATCCGGGACGGGTCACCGCCAGCGCAGTTTTTTCCTGTATTGGATCCCCTTACTCCATGGTAGAAGTGGATAACCAGATCTCTCCTAGTCAGTCTTACACCCTACAATCGTCCACCCCTCATTTTCTAGGTTTCAGACCATCCTAATACATTGGGGCTCAGTTATCATCTGTTCTCAGTGTCACACTGTTATTGCGCGCGGGGAAATAACACTGCTGCCTATTATGTATTGTATAGGCTATGTTTTCTCGGTTTTTATTGCTGTAATTCCTCCATTGGTTTCGAAAAGGGCCTTCGTTTGAGGTTAAAGAGCCTTAGTCTCTGAATTAGAGACGGTGTAGTGGGTGTTGGAAATTCACTCTGAATACTAAACACTATATGATGAGTCGAATAAAGCAAACTACAATAAATTGAGGCATAATGTGTGAAGTGTACACACAGGGAGGGAGGTGACCCATTCATCTCGTGTTAGTAACATCGTAAAGCCGCTGGGTTCAACCTCGTAATCTCACAACTCTGAGGGCACGTGTTATAGGGAATTGTGTGGGTGCTGAGGAGGTCAGTGCGGTTGACCGAAGTACACCCGACGTGTTAGATGTAGCCCTTCGCGGTCACTTGCCGCCTGCAGCGGCCAGATTCCTGCGCTGGCCTGGGGGCCGGGCGTCCGATGGCCGGGAGGAGGGGTTAACTGGAGCCTTGCCTTAACGGCATGTCAGTCGGGGAAGCCCCTGAAGCCATGAGCACGAAGCCACTAGAGCGGCATGAGCGCGTGCAGCATGTAAACACTGGCTGTGGCTTCCGTGTCCCACGTCCCCTTCTACCACCCCTCACCTACTCTGAGCGTGTGGGGCGAGTAGCACGCGAGCTGCTCCCTATTTCACACGCCTGCACTGTGATAGATCGTTTAGAAAAAAGGCAATAGAGGGTTGGGCGAGTGGGGGTAGGAATAAAAGAGAAGAAAAAAAGCTTTGACGTATGACAAGAAGCCAAACTAGGTCTAATAAGTGATGACAAATTGGCATTTAATTGATGTAGTTAGCCTCGGATCAATCAAAGTGCAACTACAGAGTTAGGTACCTAAAAAGTCGGTTATGAAAAATGAGCTTCAATCATTAAATGCCAAGGGGGATACAGGTTTCAATAATTCATCCATTGGCACATGCTACAGTCATTCGTTAGAAATTTGGATTTGCTTACTTTTTATGTTTATTAAAACTACTATTTCGCAGCGACAAATCTGTCCTTTAAATTGCAAAGAATCATAACTGCTTTGTGTATTTAGTCTATATAAACACAATGCTAAAGAGAACCCATGAATTATTCGTTTAAAAGTTTAATTTAGATGGGCACATATCACTATTCTTCCAATATTATATTTTTTTCCTAATAAGCACATGTACCTCTAAGCAACTGATCCCCATTGATGTAAATTTTGTCCCAATAAAACAATACAATACAATTTTGTCAGTTAAGCAATCATTTTATTAGTGTAGTTTATTCAAGATATAAGCTGCGATCTGAATCTATCTGTCGAAAATTAATTTGATTATTAAAACCCCCAGTACATGAATATATATATATATATATATATATATATATATATATATATATATATATATATATATATATATTCACACACACACTTTGCAATCATTTCCCAATCATATTCTTTCCAATTCCTTTATTCCTACCTTTCAAATATCAAAACCCCGTCCATGCCACTGTCTCTAATCCTAACCCTATTTATTTTAGCACAAGAAATTATTGATGTCCACTTGTACGAGCTGTTGGAAGAACGATAAAATGCTGTGCTGGGTCTGTTTGCTCTTTTCTGCTTTCCCCCTTCTTTTTATCTACAAGTTATTGCTGGGTGGGTGTAAAATGTGTGCTTGTGGGGGAGGGGGTGTACACGGGACGTTTAGGAGAGGCACGCTGAGACACCCAATCACAGCCTTGGACATTGTTTGTGGCTAGGTATTAATAATTAGTGGTGTGTTGTATGTGCAGGGCTGGCGGCCGTGCCCCAGTAATTGGGATTTATGCACGGATGGGTCAGATATACCAGAAATAACGAGCGTTCAGAGGGATTAGTAGAAATAAAACTGTTGTCGGTCTGGTTAGGGCCAGGGGCTTCCAGTTTGGTATAAGACCGACCCCCAAATCGGACAGCCTACAGGTCGTGGCCAACAGAAGGGTGTGGGCCGGGGTGTGAGAGGGGGCAGGGGGGGGGGGTGGAGTGGGGACCCTGGAATGGGGGTGACAGGATGGGACTGGGAAACTGACAGTCACAGCAACAGTGACATTAACACCAATAGTGACTTCAGCGAAGTTTCACATTGCATTTTATGCAAACAGGAAAAAGGGGGCATCTGCAGAAACTGCATGATCGAGATTTGAGTTTGGGAGGGTGGGGGGGGGGGGTACTAGCACCCCCCCCACCTTCTCACCCCACACCCCCTACTTTCCCGTCCTGCAATATGACAGAGGGGACGGGGGTCCAGTTATAGATACATCACGATAGGTCAGCCCACTGGCGGCCAGCAATGGATTGAGTTTACGGCCGCAACGCACTGGCCGCCCTACCGTGGAGTGCCATAAACTGGACGTATAGACGTCGCCCAGCTCCCTTGCCTGCCTCTCTAGCGAAACAAAAAAAGCTTGTCCTCTCACCAACACCCCCATCACCTACTCATGCTGACCCTGTTGCTCGTTGTGTTGCTTCTTTTGTTTTTTTTCTTGTTTTTTTTTTCTTTTTTAGTAGAAAAAGAAGATTTCAAAACAAAGCCATAAAATCAGATACACTATTTTGATACCACAATATACTGAGGCTGAGTAGGGGGCACCATGGCTTGATCTGGTACCTTGCAAGAGAAGCACTGATAACAGCTAGCATGATGGATATCATGTGTTATGTAATGCACCCTAAAACGAAGGGAATCATCTAATTGATCAATAATGTATCCCGCTAAGGTGCTTTCGGATTACACGTTCTTAGATTTCGAGGCCACTATAGATCAAGTTTCGGTTCAAATCTCTTTTTATGTTTTTTTTTTTTTTTTTTTTTAAACTAGAGAAATGGTAATCCGATAACTCTTACTCTAATTTGAACTCTGATTTGATATTCTATCATTATCTTGTTCAATATTTGAATATAAAATCAAAATCCAGTCTATAGGTTTCACTTTGCTCAGCTCAAATACGGAGAATAAAAAGAATATGATTCAAGTTGCCCGCCCACCTATAGCAAAAAGGGCCGATATGTTTTTTCTTGTCGTTGTGGAAGAAACCTTGGTAGTCATTTTTAGGTATTTCTTGAAAAAAAGAGTAAACTTTAATATAGTCGAATCAGTTTTCAGCAGATAGTTCTGGGATAATTATTGATGATAAATCAGAAAATACATTTTGAATAGATTAAGTCTGACTTTAACCTCCTCATGTTGTTACCTGAAACACAACGTTAACTTATCATATAATAATAGTAATTATTTCTCTGTTTTATTTTTATCCGCATGTCGATTGGGTAAGTGAGAAGAACCCATACACAATTATTTTGTCACCTAATGGAATGCTTTGCTTTGATTCTAAGAGGTTGACTTTTACCTGGACCTTCGATTCCGCTGAACTTGAGGATCTACAGGGTATACATGTATTATGTTAATATTAAATTTACCTTGTTTTCTTGTGTATATAAACGAAAATCTTATCGTCAATATATTCAATTGTACTTTGATGGTCGTTATCATTTACAGAACGTAACTTGATCCCATTGAAATATTGCATCTAAAGTTGAAACACCAGCAGGGGTTAAATCTCCAGTTTTGACTGTTTAAAGAAGGAAATATCGATGAGGTTCCCTGTGTATTTCTAGAATGTATTTTGGTGCGCCTGTGTGGCTGAGTGGAGATAGAGGTTGGGTTCGGAGACCTGAGAGGGGCTAGCAAGTGGGGCTAAGACGTGGGGAAACAGATAAGAGCGGCCTGCCTCCATTGACTTACGACCGTCCAGGATAAATCAGGCCATTCTCTTGTTCGCTGAAGCTACGCCACCAGGCCTCTGCATGGGCAAAATATAGGGCTTTGTTTGAGGCAAGGGATGCGGTGGGCAGAATGACAGATGTCGGCACACCAGAAGACATCCAGGCGCTGGACGAAATGTGGGCCGCAGGGCCAAATTGAGGGCTTGGAGAGCAATGGGGGTGGGGGGGGGGGTTGGGGGAAGGGTGAGAGAAGCAGGAGGAAGGTATAGAGAAGGAATGCAGGGCAGGAGTAAGGGGCTGCACTCTACAGCCATGGGGGACGCGACCCCCAAGGTTGTAGAAGGGAAGTAGAGAGCTATGATTACAAAGTACAGCGTATACCAGTCTGTTTGAGACCTACATGCAAGGTGGGTCATTGAGATGGTAGTGGTGGACCTGTTGTTGGAACATGACATGATTTATTGTTAAGCACCCGGCGTCAACCCTATAACCGTATCGACCTGGTCACATCCGCCCTCATCCCCCTAACCTCTATTTGTTTTATCCTGCTCCCACTACCAATTGAAACAATTCCCAAAACACTCATGGGAAGGTTTCTTTGCATGGCCTTCCCGAGAAAATATCATTGTTTATTGCTTGGCACCAGTGATTTATCCCTCCGAAACGCGTTCTTAAACCAACTGGAATGTTCTCCTGGACTGATTTGAGCCCGGTAATGACCCAATGAATCATGGGAGGCTTTTCTGAACTATGAAATGACTAACGACAAATACATTGTTTTAATATCACTTCAACGCGATATCCTAATGTTTGTTTTCGTAGATTTTAAGCAAGGGATACAAGCCCCTGTAAGGTATTTCTATTATGTACTTCTCAAAATAACAGAGACAGAAAAAAATTGACAAAAAATAACACACAGATAATGACAAGAAATTCATTGAAAAATGATTTAGAATACTTTTTTTTAACTGGATGAAAAATGCAAAGGTAAACCAATTATCAAATATTATACAACTAAATTCAATATGTGTAGTATTATCAACGTTTTTCATGATGCAATTTATTTGATGTGTTTGCACACAGCGACCTTGAACACATGAAAAATGTGCAGGCTTAGTACTGGGTCTCTTATGGGCATGGAGACGTCATGTGATCGATAGACAGAAGATTCATGAATTTAAGCAAACGAAATAGTCTTATCGAATTAACTCGGCGTTATCGCCCCAGAGACAACGATCTCTGGAGGCCACAGAATATTTGCTGAACTAGAAACACAAATGACAACGCTTTCTCAATTTCCATGACTAAGTCTCCATTCAGTCAATTTTCAGTTCATTTCGAGTAAAATGGGTGCTCTGATGTACAGAGGGAATTTATCCAGAAGATTAAATGAATAAAAGGTGATAGATTGACCGTGCAGGTCATTTATTCCCCATCGAGAAAAATGCTACAAAGACAAGAAACGAAAACATATGAAGGATAAAAAAAATACAATAAACATTGAGGCCATTTGGGCCAATGCAAGCAGGGCGGCGAGGACTTGGCCAGCGACCCCGTCCGTGACCCCCGACGCGGCTGACCATGGGAAAGCCGTCCATTCCTCTCCGTCATCCCCTGCTACAAGGCACCCCCTCCCCTCCTCCCATCCACTATCCCTGCATATTCAGCTCGTCCCCCATATCAGCGTCCATGGTGCCGGAAACCAGCTACCGGAAGACCAATCTCACTTCCGGTTGACGACGATGTCGACGAGGCGCGATGGAATAGGGTCAGGACTGCTTTAGGGCGGCGATATATGGAAGGAGGCGGGCGTAACTCATGTGCTTGTATATTTGTCTGTATGCGCGGGTTCATGGGTGAGCGCGGGGTATATTGCCTTAGCGTGTTCCTTTGTGGGCTGACCCCTACTGAAGCTGATACATTGCGAGATAAGGACTGATAACTGCGAGCTGATGGGTACTAGGTATTACATAATGCACCCTGAAAAGTCGGCACTGAATGAAAGGAATTTTCTCATTGGTCAATAATGTATCCCGCTAAGTCGGAATATACGGTGGAGGGGTTGGTAGATGAAATATAGGTGCGGAGATACTAGCTCGATGTAAATTCATCATAGTACCACCGACCATACAGCGTTGGACGCTGTGTTTTAAATAATACATCGTCGTGCCAACGATTTCAACACAGGGATTTATTTGCCATGCCTTTAATTAACAGCGTACTGAAAAGACAAGTGTCTGGCTTATCGCGTTGGTGATATATAAAACTGGTCCCCCAAGAGAGTGACACATACATATTCGCTGTGCATATTTGTATTCATATTTCATGTGGAATTCCTAGCCTTGAAATGAGAGGAAACTCCAGTGGGATTTAATGAAACGAATTAAAACACCCATGTAATCTGAGAATAAATTATGACGTATGTGAATTGTGTGCAGATGGCGAGAAATGATATTAAAAAAAAAACTGGTTGTTGAAGAAAGCGCCTTCTTCTTGGGTTCCTATTAAAGTCCTTTTTTCTATTTGTGCCATGTATGTAGCTTAGACTGTTGTATAGGTTTCTTACACCAGTCTCCACTCTGCTTTATCTAGGTCAGATCGTAAAAGCATGATGTACAATGTACATGGCAAAAAAATAAGAGAAAGAAAGAAAATCAAGGCATGAAAAAAGAAGAAAATAATGTGATATCGCCACAAAGCAAAAAGCACATAGAGTGTAGCATGTAATATGAGTATAGTATTGTCAGGTCAAGTCTTGTACAGTATATATGTAGGTCACATTATGATTTTATATCATAACCACAAACCTATATAGACATGAATACCATTGGAGGATCCTCCGGTAAACCCTGGAGTTGGAGCTACATGTTCAGGGGGAAGGTTAAGGCAGTTGTCTAGTCTAGTTTGGCATGGCATCAACACGTCGTGTTGTGTAGCTTGCCAACCCACTATGAGCCTTTTATAGGGCCACTGTATTCTATACAGCGCAGTGCGCTATTGATTTCTGACTTTCTCTCTCACTGCTTTCCCTGACCTATTTTAGCAGCTGCACACAACACAACGCTAGCAATGCCATACTAATACTCCTCTGGCAGTTAGTCAATACCACCCACCCTAAGTCCCCACATAGAGGCTTGCTGCCATGGAGGAGGGATCGGGAGGAACACCTACTAGGACCGGGGAGGTGGTGCCCTTCACCGGCCTCCTCCTCCTCCCACCCCGACAGGACCCTGTCGTATGCAATCAATAAACCAGCCCCACCAACAAGGAGGTAAAAAGGAAAACATATAACAAAAATTAATAAGACCGGGGGCGGGTGCAACATTAAAACTGCGCCACTAATTAGGGCAGGGGCTTGGGCCGATTCGCAGCCGTCAACTCAGATTGAAATCGGCAGCGATTTAAGCTGGCAATTTATAGGCAGTTTATCTAGAGGCGTGTGCTGGAGGGATCTGTAGTGGGCTGGCATAAGGGTGGGGAGAGGATTCCTGATCTGAGGGATATGTTAGGGGCAATGTGATATGAAGAGTGACGAATTTAATTTATTAAACAGTAATTGCTTGTTTAAGCGAACCTGTGCTTATTAAATTCAAATACCTGTTACCCCCGTGGTAATAAAAGACTTGTGCACATTTTAGGTCTTTTGGAAGCAGAATTTCGGGTTTCAGGTGTGTCCTATTCCTTAGCTAAAACAAAATCTGTGCTCATTCGCGACTCTTATGCTTAAACGAGGAATTGCATTAGGTATCCAATGGAAGCTGTAACTATAGACCATTGGTAATCTTCACCTATGTTTGCATATGAATCACCAAACTGGAGATCCCTTAAATCCTCCCGCTATTACTATCAAATTACTTAACCCATATGTCTGACGCCTACACATATATACACTGCAAAAATGGTGTTTAGATTTTAAACATGTTTAGGTCTAAACATGTTTAAAACCTATACATATATGTCAGTTATAGGTGTCTCATCAACTACACAATATCTAAACACAAATTTAAAACCTAAACACCTAGATTTCTAAACACTTCAGCTAAGCACATTGTTTGGCTAAACATGTTTAGGAAATCAATGTGATTACAAAAACGTTGCAAGAATATGTTTAGAATTGTGTTTAGGATCTAAACACCATTTTTGCAGTGTACAATATATGAACTTTCTTCGCACATTTCTACGTATTATACACGTTCAACCACCAGTCTATATACAATACACACAATTATGGGTTTGCACCTTGACATCTTTCGATTTTCTGTGTTATTTGGCTCTTTTTTCCTTTATAACGTAGAACTGCAAGTATCTAAATGACATGCAGCATAATTTATGACACGGATCATTTGACCCCGAGAAATGGATCTTTGAATTTTGCATTTGAATCCAATTTTATGACTAATCCTATATGATAAACCACATGTGCACAGGATAACCGGGTAGTTGAATTGGAAATCATGTATATTGGCTTCTATTCGTTTTCATGATAATACTGCCACCTGGGACTTCTTGCTTTACAATTATATGTTCCACTGTTCTGTTTTAAAAGGATCCCTGGTAGATTCAACAGTTATCTATTTTACAGTGTATAGGTCAGCTCCTAAACATGTCACTTTGAACATCCAATGAGCCTTTTGCAGTTAACACAGAGGACAAACCTGTGCTTCCCTTAGTTCATTTCAATCCCTTTATCTACTGGCATTCACACATAGAACAAATTGAACAAAGGTCTGAGAGTCTGACTCAGCCCTGATTTGTCCATGTATGGAGCAACCCATGCTATCTGGAAACCACCTGCCTGCCCCTTGGAAATGAGGATGGTGGGTGATGGACAGTGGTCAGTGTCTTGTTTGTCCGTCTGTCTCCCACTCCCTCTTCTGCTACCCATTCCATCTCCCCAAAGAATTCCCGGCCTGGAGCCGTACATCGCGCGAGCAGCTCAGTAAATTCATCAGAGCGACTAACAAAGTTGTTTTCAATCAGACTGAAGACGCAGCGCGGCGGGGCGTGGGGCCCAAGGCCTCATCTATATTTACCTCGGCGTGGGAACTTAATGATTCACGACCAGGCCTCCCTGTCGCCGGTATCCCCTCCTTCTCCCCTTTCTCCCTCCTCCCCCCCTCATCTCCCCAGCTCCCCCCTCACCTCCCTCCTGACGAAACGCTTCCTCCTGGTGGTTTACGGGCGCTTGCCGCGCGCGCCCAATTCTCCGCCCACGACGCTGAACTATTTGGCTTCATTTCCGGTCAGCGAATCGCAGCGGCCAGGGCGCAGCGTTCAATCATCCGGCCCTGGCCCACCGCAGGTTTACTTTTATTGGTCAGAAATACCTGCCCGATTTGTCTGTCTATCGGCCACCGGGGAATTACCCCTATGTAAAGTAGCAACTCCTGTGGCCATGGGTGTGGTTGGAGTAAAGGAATGTGGGATGGATGTGATAGGAATAGTATAGAAGCTTATTATGGGTACATGCTTCAGCAAAACCCCAATTTACCATCCAATCCAACCCCAATCTCACCTCACCCCTACATTCATCAAGGAGCCAACTTAAGTCCAGCATGTGTAGCCATCCCACACTATCCCCAGCCCCATACACATTCCCACTGACACCGCCACACAGGGAAAACTCCTGAAAGTAGCTGTCAGGTAGATATAGTGGATCCTTTCCCCATCTCCAACCACCTCACTCCCCTCCTCCTCACACTACATGCTGGTCACCCTTTCCCCTCCTCCCTAAACCACTCCATGTCCATTCTCTTCCACTCCCTGGAGGAAAATCTGCACTAGGTTTCTCATAGAGTTGTAGCACCCCACCAAGTCCACCCTCTCCGCCTGGAGGCAGTTAAATGAATAATCAACAGGACAGAGACCCTTTCCTCCATGGCCCGACTGTGGATAGCTGCACACCTAAAAGGACTCTGAGATCAAATATTCATCCCTTCCTCTCGCCCCCTCTGAGCGCTTAGGGCTGAGCCGCCAGTAGAACCCTGGCGCTGTGTAAATTGATGGTGGGTTCATTTAAACAATTGCGAATCATTAGTGCGCACAAGGACCCCTCCAGGGTCCCTAGGGTCACGTGAGGGCCCAAGTGAAATACACCGGAAGGGCTTTCTAATCAAAGGTGGTGGTGGTGGAGGAGAGAGAGGACTAACAAACTGGGTGGACTAGGGGAAATAAAATCAAGCATAACAGTGGGAATTTCGTGTCAACCCCCAGGATAGCACAAGCCTTCAGAAGTCGGAAAGCAATCAAAATGGTGGCTATAATCCTTCTGGAGAGGCCCTCCTTTTGAAGGACAATAATGAAATACCCAACGTAAACACGTAGTGTAGGGGCATTAAAAGCAGGTACTGAGTAGGGCGAGGTTTTGTTCCATGGCAACAAGTGTGTGCTATAACGATACACAGTGGATGCACTGGAGAATCGATTCTCTCGGTCTCATGGAAGGCATAAATTGCCAGCAGAAGCTCTGGAGGCCGCTGCACAAAACATTGGACAAAGACTCCAAGGTGATCGCGCAGAGTAATGAAATCATCACCTGTTTGCTTTGAAAGAAGAATAAAAAGGGAGGCAAACTTTTACCACAGTCATCCACATTATAGCTATGGCGGGGGGTCTCTTCTGCTCATGACAATTTCAAGAATCTTTTATCAGTAATGGCTCCTTCCTTATAAGTTGTAAGCGTAAGGCCCATCTAACAAAGTTTTTCCTTCCATCATTTCCACTTATATGGACACCCCCACCCACACCCTCCATTTCACCGCTCTACCTAGTCCCCATAGTGGCAACCTAACATGCAGCACTTGCTCATTATTCTGTGGTTCATCGTTACAGGTCAATAAACCTGTGTATTAGAATGTGCTTGGCATGTTGGCGTGTTAATCTACATGTCAGTTGTAGTCAAACCGACAGGGACCCAGGCAGCCAGGGCTGTATCACCCACACAGGTGGTTCCATATAGATTGGGCCATCTCAATGGAAGAGAGATCATCTCCATTGAGGTTCTTGGGGACAGAGTGTGAGCTTGTGTTTTCATGCTCCACCAAATGTGGTCAGCCTTGGGACTCATTTGCGTCATATATCATACATGGTTGCATCGTGTAGGCTAACTCCCAGTCAGGCTTTCTTTGTTATCAAACATACTGTTGGTGACATAGTGGCCGATAACAGAGAGGTCGGTCAGAGGCAATTCAATATCTCATTCAGTACATGTATCTGAATTAAACAAGAACCCTTTATGTCCTACCTCCTTCTATATATGAATATTCCACCAGTTGTGGCTATGTCTTTATTACAAAGCTGAAACATAGAACTTAGACGCTCAGAATAAATAAATAGCATGTTTAATAGCATTTCATCACCTTTGACAAGACATAAAAGAGTGCAACTTAATCAGCTTGTCCTTCAAGTTGTTGTTGATCCTCTATGTGCCTTTTAATATTAAATCAAACAGTTTGAGTTGGGTACTGGCATTGAGTATACATATTTCACATATAGAACATATACACACAGAACAGGTGGGAGTGGTACAGAGTATAATATCAGTATTCTGTCATGAATTACGAATTGCATACTTTATTCAGGCATAAAGCATTATTCAGGCATAACGCATTATTCAGGCATAAAGTATAATCCAAGTTGTAGGGATAACACACACAGTACAGAATTTACATTTAATATATTTGTATTTTACATGTACAAATATATGTAACTTAAATTGTGGATACACAACTTATAAATAGATTATAGTAAAATCCAAATTTACTTCTTTTTGTTTTGTTTTGATTTATAAAGGTATATGCCTATGCAACACAATATACCAAAACAAACTTTTGATATGTAATCATATTATGTGGCAGTAAACAAATAATGCCAAAAGCCATGACATGTACATGTTTACTGCAGTTATCCAAAAGCTTGTAAGCCTAGAATGTTTTCTGACATGAAAAAAGGCATAATACACACCAACAGGTGTATGTGTCAATGGATATTGACTTGTAAACTCAGACCCCCTCCTCGTGTCCATTAAATTATGGTTTTTATTATGATCTCACCATTAAACCAGGTGTTTATGAAGCACAATTGGCATTCTGAGGCGTCAGTCTGTCGGTGCGACTAAAGTTCATGTCCCTGCAGGTCACCAACCTGTCATGTACTAATATGAAATCAATTGATTAATCAGGTCAGGGGGAAAAATAACGTCGGCTATAACCTAAGATGTCATTAGGCATTTATCATAGCTAAAAGCGTAGTTGTGAGCCCTGCATAGAGAAAATATTCTTACTCACTTGAGTCTGTATCCAGACTCAGGCAATGTCGCCAAAATGAGTATGATTTGAGACTCAGCCTGACCCTGTGGATGATACTCAGGCAGAGCCATAGTATCACCCCATGCTCAACCTGGACCAGCCTCAGGATCTGCCTGAGTACCACCCTAGGCTCAGGCTGAGTCTCAAATCATACTCATTTTGGCGACATTGCCTGAGTCTGGATACAGACTCAAGTGAGTAAGAATATTTTTTCAGTGGCGTGTATATAGCGCTGACAATGGACGTCTTTTTTTTTAATGGATATCATCATAGTTCTGTTTCATATTGATTTTGTTGAATGCCAACAGCTGAGGGTAAAAACCTTTATTTAAAAAAAATCGATTCACTTAGTGCACAGCCACGACTTCGCCGAAATACCAATACAGTCCATTTTATGTATCTAGAAAGGAGTCCATTTTATGTATCTAGAAAGGTTAAATATCCCTGCTTTTCACTTGACGTTCCTGACGTGTAATAGATTGGGAAATCGGAACTAAAAGTTCTTAACCTATGTGGGACTATAAAAGACAAGTTTTGTTATACAATTTATTTTGATCTAGTTGTGGGTAACCTTTCCCGTGTTCGTGTTTTCCAAAGCCTAAAGGGCGAGCTGCCCATCAATTATTTAGGCCTGTCTGAAGTACCTTTAGCATTCGTCCTAAACTACCACTCTTTTAGACGAACGTCAACCTATTTTTGTGTTGCATTTTTTTTTTCTTTTGCATAGGGATAGTTTGGACATTGACTCTGTCCAAACCGTTTCCAAGTATGTTCTATCAAATTAAACACAAGATACATGTGTAGCGATTCCTATATATAGATTGGCTCGACTTTTCCTGTGTTTTGTCCTCTCTTTCACCTTTTCTCCGCTTAAGTTTCTTTTATATTTGATAACCAGAACCATTTTCTGTTACTTTGTTGTGTATGCAAGGATATTCTTCACCAAGTCTTGTATCAATTATGTATGACCAGGAAGGGAAGTGAAACCTTTTATTCTTCTGCTGTTTGAAATGATGCCTGAAAAAATCTTTCTTCAGAAAAGATGGTGTCATTCATAACACTCACTCCCAGACGTATCATCGACTGTCAAATTTACTCTTTTCCTATACCCCTAGAAAGCTCACCATGCAATATCTTTGAAAAGATTCAAGTCTGACACGTATTTATTTTGGAATTGGCCCACATATTTATACTCAGGAAACTTGCCAGAAAATGCACTCACTTCAAATAAAAGTCTCTGAACTGACTTCCAGGTTTTGCATCTGTGGGATTTTCCCTCAACACACCTTTGATGTTCAAAATTACATTTTTGTATATAAAGGCAATCATCATTTGGAATATATCTTGTTTATGGCCATGTGTGAAATCATATTATCAATGAGAACAAGACGATATTTGTATCATAACCGCCACTGAAGTGATCTAATTTCAAAATCGACTTTTCTATGACAAGAGAATGAATCATATACATGTATATGCCACATTTCTATAAAAAAACGAGATACTTAGTTTGCATCTACATGCATTTTACCATAAACAAAAAAGGCAGAAAATCCTATGTATTCTTGTATAAAAAGATATAATTTTCCTTTGGGATGCAAGTATGTAGGTTCTAAAAAAATACTAATTTTCTCAGCTGCTTCTAATCCAAAATATTCATG
Source organism: Acholoe squamosa (assembly GCA_949317995.1). Classification (NCBI taxonomy): domain Eukaryota; kingdom Metazoa; phylum Annelida; class Polychaeta; order Phyllodocida; family Polynoidae; genus Acholoe; species Acholoe squamosa. Next base: position 35,698,843 of record OX439048.1, on the reverse strand, counting down.
ACCAATTTTGTGTGAAAACACTGACTCGACTATTGAAGGAGCAAGTAAACCAGGAACTACTCCATGCAACACCTATTTCTACGATTCCCTTTATAGCAGACTTGACAAATAGCACTTATATACATACAAATAGGTAGGACGAACCCTATCAGCTCTGAACGAGCATCTTTAAGGGAAATCTCTAGTTGAAGATCATAACAAAAAAGGCACATTGCCAAAGGTTCTCGTCCAGATTAAAGAGGCTATGAATGGGGAGCCATGGAGGCGGCGACTTTGAGGAGCTGGGCGATTCACTATATGAGAATATGTGAGAGAATGATCTCTGAAAATTAGAAGTCATCTTGTCTCATTCTGAGAGGTCCAGACGGGAGGCTGGGGCCCAAAGTAAGCACGTCAGGGACGAGATGGGGACCTGAGGGTTAGTAATGGGGGCCAGGGGGAGCAGCCACCTTGCCAGGCAAATGGATACCGCCCTTGTCTTCCCTGCCTCATCAGGCGAGGATCAAAAGGGCTCGGGCACCTGACAAAGAACACCTATCATAGTTGGATCCCCCTCCGGGCCGTTCGATCCCCAGGATCTTAGATCTTTCACCCTAACGGCACGGCAGGGCTCACCCACCATCACTCACCATTAGTCCAGGACACTGGCAATCACCCATCCAGCGCTCCCGCTCAATTGCCTCACAGGAAGCCAACAGTAGAGTGACTGACATTTGTCACTCCAGGAGCTGTGCCATCTCCACCTGACCTAGCCCGTCATTATGAGGACCTCCAGTAAGCTCCAAGATTCTCCTCCAGCACCTCAAAGGTGACCGTGAAGGATGCAGATGTCGCCCTGGAAGATGCTAAGTGTAGGCGTGATGGTGACGGCTGTGTTGTGAGATGTACTCTTCAGGTGCTAAGTTGCCAATTAGGGCCCAACCTAGGGAGACATATTCGCCCATTACACACACACCCTGCGCCAGCGTTTGAGCACCTAGCCCATGGATCAAGTAATTGATTGATATTTCTGCTCTACCTAAACACCTGGGTTCCACCCATCTAGTCCCCTCCTCCACGGCGTAATGGGGCCAGCAACGAGGGGCTGTCTCAGAAGTTAACTAAATGTTTACTTAGGTCGGAAATGATAGATCACTTAGATTAATGTCAATAGCCATTCGTTATTTTAACCGAGTTGTCTGTGCCCAGTAAAAAAAAAGCAGCAATATTTCATGTGCTCAACCAACTTTCACTCAGCAATCTCCCAACCAGAACGACATCACTTAGAACTTGAAAAAAAAGAGAAAACATAAAAAAATGATAAAGAAATAAGGAATTTCGTTAAGTGCAAACTTAGGGTTTGGTTTATTATGAATCGACATCTTATAAACAACTTTTTTTTCTCTCTCTCTAGAGCTTTAAAAGTGGATCTGCTTATCATACCAAATGGAGAGAGAAAGCACAAAGGAGAAGGTTGTCACTGAAATATAAGGGTACAGAGAGGTGAGAGGACAAGTTAGAAATATAAATCAGAACCAACTCAGCGTGGGGGTGGTGGAGAAGACATGGCTGCGAATTCCTCAGGCATTTTAGCATGGCTAAGATGCACATTCGCAGTCTCTTTATGCTTCACGTGAGACTTGGAGACCGACTTTGATAGATCCCTGCTCGGCCTGCAGTGATCTCTGAACAAAGGGATGACGAATAGGTAGGATCGAGAGGTCCACCCCTCCCACAATGGCAGTGCTCGTTCGATGCTTGACCCGCTGAATTCTCTGCAAATTTATCGAAGCCCCGTGTGCCGTGGCGTTAATATACACTCCGCAGTGCTTTTATTCCCAAGCAGCTTTTCGTTGAAAAGTGCAGGCGCCCCACCCTCACCTCCATCCGCTCCCCTACCATCCCTACTAGTAGTATACTACTCCCACCATTGGACCACCATGTTGAAAAATGGCGACTCACTCACTAAGTATAAACTTACACACTGGGGCCATGCAAGAGTCGTGACGAATCGAACCCAATTTCTCTAATAGGATTCAATTTGTTCCACAAAAGATACAGACTGATGAGCAGGCTTGAGAATCCGATTTGTACAGGGACTTCGGGTGCTTTCTGGCCATGGCTTCGTTGGCTTTTGTTTGCATGGTGGGAAAAGCCTGCTTTCTCCACTCCATCTTTCACACACACAACACACAATCCGATTGGAGCATCACTCACGCGATTAGCACTGGGGCTCCGTGTATGCAACAAGGCAGCACAAATTCTTTGAATTATGGCATTATTAACCCAGCAACAGCAACAGCAGGGGTATTTACTGCAACTAGTGACAAGGCCAATTCCATGAATAACAGACCAAGCTGATTTCCACCTCCGACCAAACACAAACTGCTGCTACAGTAAGCCAAAAGACACATGACAAAGACAGAGTAAAATCCATATGTTTAGGATATAGTCCTCAGTCCTAGTGAACTGCATCTCAGTGCGAATATTTCACTTTGAGAATTTATTGAATGTAAATCTATCAGATCAGATCAGCTGTCAAGTTCTCGATTGGGGGTTAAACTTAATTTGCAGTGAAAATTGCCTGTGAGAAATATCCGTTAATTTGTGCGTTGAGTATTATAATTATGGTAATATATATTATATATTGATTGGTATAATTGTTGATAGCAGCAGTAGGAATATTGATATCTTGAAAATATGCATGTGCTTATCAATTTTTGCTTTTGGTCGGGAGGTGGAAATCAGCCTGGTCTGTATCATGGGTATACGTACGGGGTATTAACCAAACTAATTTACAAGTGAGAGAATGTTTCTGCTATTATTTCCTTTACAAAATGCAATGTAATTCTATTGTGAAAACCTTGGTATATACATGGTTGGAGCCCACTAACACTGTATTTTGGCTTCTGAATTTTTACTATACATCTATTTGCTTTATCTAGGTTTATTTTCATATAAGTCCCACATAGTTAAAAAGAAACTATGGTAAAGGTGTGTAGGCTACATATCATATATGGTAAAGATACGTTTAGGCTATAGATATTGGAAGCCTCGTACCACACTATGTGCTCAGAGAGACATTACCAGAACAATCATATCAAGTCATAACAGATCATGACATATAATTTAAAAATCTGGGAAAACTGAAAAAAAAACTAGGAGTTTGCAGGTATGTAAAATAGCCTTTGGATTTAACTTTATATACGTGTATGACATGAGAATTTAAATCTCTTTCCATAAAAAATACCATGAAAAAATACTTTTGGCTTTAATAATCGAAGAAGCCTTGTCTGTGAAACAAGAGACGGTGTGAAAGCTTGTGGATTGATTGGTATAAAAACATCCACTATACAGGTTATTTATTGCAACATCCTTTTATACCTTTTATACCATTCCATGCACCTATAAATAGTATCACACAATCGGCTCTCTGGGCCATGCACCTAGTGGCCGCATCTAGAAACCAAACACGGTAACCTTGTTTCGCCCATTTTTTCAAGGATAAGGTAGTGAGGGCACTAACGTTGTCGGCCTCCCGTGCATAGGGCCGTTACTCATGGGCTAGTATCAGATACCAACAGGCCTGACCGCCATTTCCTATCCTACACCCCCTCAGCTCCTACCTCAGACGTAGACCAGAACTACTCGGGAGCTGCTCCTACTAGCTCTTGCACCAGCTCGGCCTGGTAACACCGCTATGAGTCACTCACTCAAAAGGCATAAACTGAAAGTGGGTCAGCATGGTGCCGAGATATTCGTGAGTAACATTGGACCAGGCTTCTGCTGTGCTATTTTTAACTCCCTATTGGCATGTTAAATGTATTTATAATCAATAGTTGTTATTAGAAAATATGTTATGTAAGAAATACAATATTGTGTCCCTGTAAAGGCCCATGCACTCATGAAGTATATAGGCGTTTAAGAACTACTAATTTGTAGAAAATTGAAATCGCTTCTTGTCAGCCTACTGCTATCAACATTTCAAAATGTCAGAAACAAAGTACAGTATCCTGTTAAACATGCTTTATACTTTCCTACTTTGTGCTTAAAACACGGAACAACCAAAACCGTCAATGATGAGACGTTATTCACATACACATTTTGCACAGGCCTGTCTATTCGATACATGTACATACATATGTATTTATATCTCTTCTAGGTTAGTGCACTCTGGCTACTTGGCCACTACAGTCTACTTTATATTGCAATAGCCTACATAAAGCATGGGTTAACGACTTGTTATGATGAGTCAACTAGTACAACCAATGCTCCATATTCAACCTTATCCAACCATAAAGGTCTTACACTACCAACCAACCACATGCGGAAAATAGGTCACCATCATGTTCCAATTTTCCAAACCATTTTCCCTGCTCCTCTACATCCTCTATTTTCTTTGGATCGATGCCTTCTTTCTGAAATGGTCCCCATGTGTTCTGTGAAAGCAGTGTCTTGTGGCAAGTAAGTAAATTGAATGGTATCTACATGGGTTTTGCTGGTTATGGGTCATGGAGATGTCGCAGTTGTATTTTGTAGAATCAAGGCGGCCACACCAAACACCTACCAGTGTCCGATGAAGTAGACTCGGGCCTTGGCAAGTGTTCGACGCGGTCTCAGCCTCTCTGGTTGACGGGGTCGGTACAGCTTGAGGCGGCACTGTGGGTTTCAAGCAGAGACCGTCCTTCCATAGTGGGCAGTGTTGCACTGGCTGGGTCGTATCCAAGAGCATGGACATTGCTAAAACCTTCTGTTGCTTCCATGGTAGCGATGTAGGCGGTAGTCCAAAGGCTCAAAGTCGTCATGAATAGAATACATACTCCCTGAGAACTGAGTGGTGAAATGGCAACACTCGCTCGGTTCTACAGGGTAAAAGTAGTCTATGAATCTAGCCAGCCTCGTCACAGTGGTATGTATGAATATGTAAGCTCCAAATATGTCACGCCAATTATTCTGTCTGTAACTCTTTTTTGTTTATTTCATTTTCATTTTGCTTTGTTTTGTGCCGGTGTTTTCTTCTGACGGCTAATATACATTGACAATAGAAGGGTATTCCATTGCCTAGAGTGAGGCCACATTCCTAGGATCAAGACTATAGGAAATTCGAAATCATTTTTTATTGCCAAATGTCCATTTAACCAATACAACATCTATAACGTTGTAGCACATGCTGATGGTTCTCTGATTTATCTCATGAGTACTTATAGTTAGAGGGCTGGAAATTTGGTTTTAAGTTATTTCTCAATTATCAGTGAATGGTTTCTTTGTTATGTCTCAATTTCACGATACTTATAGTAATAAGATGATCTTGATACTGCAATTTCTTAAATGTTACTCTAAGGACAAGGTCGAAGCTTACGGTAGGGACCCCCATTAACGAAAAACAGATATTTGGGATAGTCTATAGGAATCTGATGACCACAGGGCATTTCTCTTTTTGTGGTATAACAGTGACAAAATCATGCAAGGTTTATCAGGACTTCTTAGGACGAGAGTGTGCAATAAAGGGCGAAACGGAGAGTGAAAGGGAGAAATTGTGAACAGAATTTCGATAGGGCATCAATGCATGTGTGATTTTTATTCGGCTTAGAACGAATAAGAGTTTTGCTTTGACGTTCAACGCTATTTTATTGCTTTGTCCTGCCTGTTGTTTTGGGTGTTTGCTTTTCATTTCGGCCTGGCTTGGTGGCCGTGCAGCTCTGCATGAGACGCCTTCAAAACACGGGTAGAAACGTGTCTACGTGACAGAGCAAACAGGTGATGGATGTGGAAATAAACAAAGACGAATAGTACTCCTCAATTTTCAAAAAGAAAATACCACCAACAGACACAGACAGGAGCGGAAGCAGACTAACAAAACAAGCTCCAAATCAAAGACGCCCTCACTAACCGAGCAGTCTGGGCAAGGACGATGTTTGTCTGGAAGATGCAATTCCTCCCTCTCAAAACGCGTGGGTTTCTCTTAAGAGAAAACAGTATTTTATCAACGTCCATGCCTTGAATAACCAAACCCTGTGATCCGCTGGCATTCAAAGCTCTTGATTCATTTGAGCTATTAGTTAGAGAGGGGAGGGAGAGGTGGGAGCAAGAGAGACAAGGGGGCGAAAGCTCGTGGTCGCGTTGAGCGGCGTTCGTTGGTTTTCGACCATTTCCGGTGGCATTGCCGATCTCTACTTGCCAGCCCTCGACAAGCGTTTGTTTTGTCACGTGATCATTATTGTTACAAATAAGGCAAGGTGAAGGTCGTTTGTTCGTTGGACACAAACGTGATCAAGTCACGAAAGGGAGGTGTAGGGCATGGGGTGCTGGAGGAGGGTGGATGAGAGATGTACGTGCTGGTTTATCTATCATTCTATGTGTTGCTTGTCAATGGGGGTTGAGCTGGATCGGATTTGAGGATGAGGAGAGTGGGTTAAAAGCTGTCAAGAGTAAATATGGGATGGGGTGGATTGAGTTCACTTTCTCTTGCTGGCATAGGAGTAAGTACTACAGCAGTGATCATTTTCTCTCACTGCGATGTCCAGGTATATATGTGTTACATATTATATGATAAAGATCCAGGGTCATGCCCTCAGTGACATTATACATAGGTCAGAATGATGTTGGGTTTGTGAGTAGGTTGGACAGGAAGGTCGTGGAGGGGACTCTGTGAGTGGGCAGAATGGGGGCGTCAGTGTGAATGCAAGCTGGATTGGGAATGGTGAGGTGCCAGGTTGAGGAACTGCAATGCCTCTGGGGAGGAATTCGTCAGAGGGGTGTTGTTTGCCTGGAATGAGCTTAGTGCAGCCTGTAAATGGGTAAAAGCAGGATACTAGGTACTGGAGGCAGTTCCCCGAAAGGCATTAGGGCGCGCTCCTCCAGGGCTGCCTGTTGGGAAAGTCAATAACCCTTTTTCTGCGCCCATACCTCTCCTGTTCCTGATCCCAATGGCCAGTGCACTAGTTAGTCAGCCTGCCCCCCATTTCTCTATCTCTCCATGGTCAGGGTACAAGTTGAACCCCCTCCCAGAACTCATCACCCCCTCCCCTTTTGTCTCCACTCCAAATCAGTATGCGTGCAGGGCGTCGCGTCTCCCGCGCCCCTTAGTCCGCGCTGTGGCAGAGGGGCGAAGGAAGCCAGTCCCCAAAGAGATGGACGCGCGTCCAGCCGCCCGTGGTGTTAATGCTCTCTGGCCAAGAAAAGCACGGGGTGGGGAAGGGTAGGGTGGGGAGTGGTCATTTTATCAGGCCGCTGGTAATGAAAGTGAATACTGAATGCTTACCTGGTCCGACTCCCGCCATTACGCGCCGCGCTCCAGGGCGGCGACCGTCCGGACCACGGTCCCCGCCAGTGGACGGGGATAAAACGAGCAGTGGTCCTCGACGGAGTCGTAGTTGTGTCGGCACGGCCCGCCGACGGCCGATTGATGGGGGGGCATTCATCGCGTGCACACAAAGGTCGTGGACACCTGGAGAAAGGGCGCGCTGCCCACGCCAGCCACCAACGACCCTGGAGGAGGCACCTGGGGAATACAAGGTCGGCCACACCTGGGTCCCGTCGGCCACCCTCCCTCCCTGCTCCGGGGGAAATATTAGCACCATTAGAGTCAGCAGGGCCCTTGTCGCCCTTCTGCTCGGAGCGCCTCCTGCACCAATTGGGGGACTAGGCGACCTTCTGCCGAGCTGCTCAGACTCAGTCTGAGGGCCTCCTATGAGCAGCTCACAGGGTCTCCCCCAGCGTGGCATCCATCAGGTATATTATTTACCATGCCACGTCCTGTTAAAATGCAAAATAAATGGGACAAGATGGAACATAAACCATCTTCCAGCTCACTGTCAAAAGCCCCCCCCCCCTTCACAGGGCCCCACCATGTCAAAGTCCTTATAAACGACAGGTCTGCGCCCTGGCCCCGACCCAACCATATCCCGCCTATGTCATCTGGATGGGGCCTATCAGATGGGAGAAATGGCTTTGAACCAGTTTCATTAAATGGTGAATTCATCATTTGGTTCGCTGGCTGCCGGCTGCCTGATTTAAGTCGGGTGTCCTCCATGTCCGTGTACGGAGGACAAATCTTCGTCTGTCTCCTCCAGCGCCCACGACACTGATAAACTAGACCAGAATTAAGTTTGGCGCGGACCCTCCCCACCGGCTCATTTGTACCCGTCGCCGGGCGCGGACGGCCTCAACTAGCCACCGACTGTAAGATATTGTTTCAGAAATCTCTCCATTTATAATGACCCCTGATGAATGGGCAGGGTCAGGCCCAGGAGGCAGGGTCCTTCCTGCAGTGTGAAGGTCGAGACGCACCCTGGAGGCACGTGCATCCCCCCCCTGTCCCTTCCCACCCCAAGCCTTTGGCCAATCAGGCCTGCCTCCCCCACCTGTGGCCTTTTCTATTATTTAACGTACTTTTATTATTCAAGAACTCGAAATATATGCACAGCTGATCTTGGAAAGAGTCATTAGTGAAAAAAAAGTAAGATCTCTACATGAATTACTTGAAAACCCATAATGTTTAGAATGAATACGTCTTTTACAGAGATGTTTCGATAGAACTATATTATATATAAATGACGAATAAAAAGTAAAAGGGGGTTATAGATGTCCCCACACCATGCATCATTTTCTAGCATGATAATGCAAAAAAAAATATCCATTGATAAAAGTTCTACTATATACTCGCCAGCATAATTTTAGAATGGACCTTCCACTGACCTAGATAGCGAAGTGATAACGAGGGAATACACCAATAACAATCAAATAACGTGCCTATAAGGAGAAGTGCCATTCGGATGCCATGATGATAAGCACTGCCAAATGAAATGCATCTTTAGTAGGCACACAAATAGCCATCAAACATGACAATTTCAATAAAGAGTATAAAAACAGACGACATTTCTCAAAAAGCAGACGACAGTTTCACAACAGGAGCATCACTGAAAGCCACAACCACTACTACACGCGTGTGATCTATAACAGCCTGGAAGCGTTTGTCGTCTGACAGAAGGTAAAAACGGCGGGAATCGCTGGGGAAATGACCAATCACATGGCAGTATACATGACAAGAACCACAACCTGACACGGCAGTACGCCCCCGAGCCACACGCCATCATAAACCAACAATAAAAGCCATGTGAACAAGTGTTCTTCAACTCTCAGGTCAAGCAGATCATAAAAAAATGACGGACCATGTCAAGTTGACCTGAGTCCTGATTTATCCGCCTGGTGGCACTGCTGTCGTCATTCAGCTAGCAGTGGATGGAATGGGAGGTATGGGGAGACTTGATTGGCTGAATAGCGTATCAGCCTACTCTCCCCGACCTTTTGCCTAATAACCTCCTTTTCTTTTTGCTTTTCTGAGTAATGTTATGTTTTCACAGCCTGTCAAATGTCCTGGTAATTTGGACCGTTTATGAAAAAACATACCTCAATGTCCCAATCTGTGAACTCTATTAGGATGTGCCCCGAGGAAGTGTCATTTGACGATAATAAATTAACATGGGTTGGATTTAAATATATGGACGTTTTAGCTAAAATTACAATGGCAATGGGTATCTAGCATAAAATAACCTGGGATTTACAGAGAGAGAAATGGGGCATTTATTGATGAATGCATGATAGCGGGACTATCAGTTAAAAGCAATATCCATGTACATGAACACATTTAGAGAGATAGAAGTCACGGGAGTGCCCGAACCCTTGTCCCCAACCGAGGTGATTTATTTTCTACAATGATACATTCAGGCAGCTACATCAGAGGCGCCACTTGCTGGCCGAGAAAACTCAAAAACTGTTTTCGACACCCTTTCCCAGGAAAATAATATTATCTAGCACAGAAATCTCTAGAGAACAAAAAAAAGGAATTCCTAGCAAAATGGCACCTATATATATGCTACAAGTATATCAAAATGGTACCAAGGACAAAAAAAAAGAAAGACATGCTACCCCTTCCCACTCGATAAAGAAAAATAGACGTCTCTTACACAATGTCCAGTAACTTCTTAGAAATATTGTACTACTACCAAAGACATGCTGCAAAAAATGATGCCCGAATCCTCTTTCTTCCAACAACAACAGTAACATTTCATCTCCTGATTTCTTGTTTAAATTACTTCTTGGGAGGGGATGGGGGGGCAGGTACACTTTCCAAGACGTTTGATTTAATTCTTAAAACGTGTATTTATTTTTTATTAGTTATTTTGATACTCTGTTCACATAGACCCCAATTTTTGTCATAATGTATTTCACATTTTTAATGTTTCGTCCTTGTGCATGTCCAAAGTGTTGTAGTACGTTGTAGAAGCAACCCTGGGGCATGGGAGTATACACATACACCAAGGTTTGTACAGCCAAAGTAAGGCCTGGGATATACATTGTGGTTCACCCTCCAAATATTGTATGTTAACCCAACTGTCTTCGCTCTTTCTCACCTGATACGTGGTAATCAGCCTTTAAGGAGAGTACACAACTGTGTACCCATACCATTTTTATATACATACACCAGAACTTACCTGCTTGACTATATCTCAGGGTAGAGTTTCACCTGCCTGCAGTGGCCATCATCAGCAGGTAAAATTGCTGATATCTCACCTGCGCAGATAACAGGGCATAGAGGGCGCGTCCCCACTGATAACAATCACCCACAGGACAGGTATCCATCTGGTAGAATTGAGCTTGTCTCAGAGACCATGGTCCCACATGATGTACTTCCTGCACTCGGCCTACCCAGTATCACTAACCTCACAGCCTCATCGGCGCCTAGTAATGCTCACAAATTCTCAGCAATCAAGCTGGTATCTTCTTAAGCTGCCAGGAGAGTGAGGATTTATTGAGGGGCAGGAGGCAAGCAGGGCCTGGACTCCAATCATTAGGACCAATCAGCAACGGCCGCTGGACACCCACAGGCGGGATGTGCAGTCACCAAGGGTGCTGGTACCACCTTGGTAGGCCATAGGTCAAAATCCAGACTGACAGAAATTCTTAAATCTTTGATGCATTGTCTCAGAGTGAGGTTGTGTGAAGGGTTGAGACCCCTCTGTACTGACCAGGCCCTGTGATGTTATGAGAGACTATCCTTGTTGTCCATTGGGTGACTTTATTTTATCAGTTCTGAGAGTTTGTGAACTTTAGGTCAGTTCACACCCATGAAAGATACCAGTACTACCCATTCAATGAACTTTGACTGACCCTTCAGTATACATAAATCCTGAGTACAATCACACATTGTCCTGACACCACAGGGGTCACTACTGGATATTCATTAGTAGGCGGGGCCTTGGCTGAGTGCATCCAAATCTGACCAATTGCAAAGCAGGGACAATCTCTCTCCACATATTTTAGGCCAGAAGGTCATCCGTGTTTATTCCTTACAACAGAAAAGTTTCAAGGTGTAAGAAATTGTCTTCTAAGGACAGAATGTAAGACACGGTAAGAATTCACCCCTAAAACCCAAGCTATCTATTTATGGGCGATTGTGCTTGGGTCCTTTGAGTACTTTCGTTTCAAATCAAAATAAGCCCACTTTCACCCGACCTGCATGCCATTTCAAGAAGAAAGGAAACTTCACGCCGGGGAAGATGGGAGTAGGATTCACGAGTCGTAACTTGATCGCATAAGTTTGATTAATTCTGACGACTTTGGAAAGTTCACCTGAAAGTGAGAGTGGGTGAAGAAAAAAGACTCTGGAATGATATAGGTCCAATGACAAAGGGTTGACTCTGATATCACATATTCCCCGCGTCCACCCCCAATATCCCATAAAGTAAAGCAATACTCACCAACAAAGATTCCTCTGATCCAAGGGTTAACCTGGGAGTGTTGTGAGTAGTATAGCCAAATGTTAACTTGCCCCAGCCCTGGAGTCCATGATGGAAAATGGTCCTGATAGTAGTTGCTGTCACCAGCACATCTCCAACCCACGATGGTGACCAGCACAAAGACTGGGCTGCATTAAGGTTTGCAGTTATTAACATTGAGCGGAGGGGCCATACACATAACCGGGTCACATGACCCAGATTTCTCTCCCTCCCCTGCAACTCTCTCCATGGGTCTATGATGAATGACCCGCTGGTCGCGCTCCAGTGCCTCCCAGATTAATTAGTCAATAGGTCAGGACGTACAGGGGGAGTGCAACGTGTCACACGTCTGTGGACCCTGGTATATAGGTATACATAGTGCGGATGGTGCAGAGATGACCTGCATGTGACCAAGCGTATATATTTATGTGAGAGAAACCCCCTTTAAATGCATGTTGGTGTTAGCACTAGTGTCAGATGTTATGGTATTATAATGAGCAACCCACATTACCCATAGATATGTGGATGCAGGTCAATTTATCAAACATACATAGTTCAAATGAAGCACCCCTGCAATTACCTCATGCTCTTGATGATATTAATAATACATATGTATCAAGTGGTGCTTCAATTTTCCCTAGGAATTACTTGTGTTTGCACATGCATGTTTTGTATATATAGAATTTTCAAGAAAGAAGTATGAGAATCATGAGGTATCGTTAAATATACAAACTGGATAATTAAGTTTTCTACTCATTATGATGGATTTGTTTATAGAGTAATGGGCATATTTTCCAGAATCCACCAATACAGCTACAGGAAGTCAATCATTATTGTAAGGGACATGTTCATGTCAGATTAGGAAAATTTTATATACATGCATCATACTGGGCTAAAGGTGGTGTGTACAAGTGCAGACCATCTCGAAAACCTATCAACGTGGAGTCAAAGTCATTTCCAGTTGAAAGTGAGGTGGGAGAGTGTTAGTGAAGTTTGGTACTAGTATTATGGAAGCTCGCACCTTGCAGCTTTTCTCATTACTCTCTGATGACACTCAGTTCCCGTCATCCTCATACATCAACCAAAGTCTCGTAGGGCCTCGCAAACTCTCGCGCGAGCATCTCACCGCGCGTGACTTACAAGGATCAGTGCGTTCGGCCCTAAGCAAATGATCTGGTCACGTGACTCGAAGACCGAGACCTGGCCTGCCACCTGGGGAGAAAACCTGGAACTGAAGACGCAGCCAGAAGCCTGCAAGACTTACATGAGGCATTGGCAGGCAGTCAACGATGATATGGTTCGACCTATCACGGTGTCTAAATTGGGGAAGTCATTTGGAGCTTCGAATATCAACCGGTAACATGATCCAAAAAGTTGAGGTCGGTACCTATAGGTCGGATTTTCTTTTTCGCACCCAAGGCCTCATATAGTCATTATTTGCTGGGATTTCATTGGTTGGTGTTAGAAATGTTCATTTCCTGCATGGGAAATAGAAAATGATTGGAAAATATGTGCATACATATCAAATAACAGTATTGTAAAAAAAAACAAAAAAAAACACTTTAATCAGGAAAATATTGAAAAGAAAAATCGTCAAAAAGTTCTCTGAGGTAGGCTCTCTTTAGCTGAGGTCGGTCAGGTCAGAAACAAACCTTTTTTTGGCAGTAGAGTGATCAGTTGATAAAAAAGTATATATATATATATATATATATATATATATATATATATATATATATATAAACACATAGTGATATTATTTTGGGAAGCTTTTCTGCTCCATTTCTGAAACTATTTGGGTGGAAAATGGCGAGCATTAACACTAATGTAATATATTGCTTATTTATAGCAGTATTAGTGTGATCAACAAATTCAATACATGTACACTTTCTTTTCTCTAAAACCGAATCCCCATTTTGCTATCGACATACACTCAATTATTATTTTTGGTGCTACTTCTGGCCTGTCTGATTATGATATATGATTTTGACATATTGAGAGAAAATCATAGTTACAATGAGTGAACCCAATGAGTTTTATTAACCCCCATAAAAACAAGATGGTGGGGACTGTGGTGTGACCAGTCTAATGAAAACAGTGCACCCCTGTCTTGACTGCAGGAAGCTCAGGTAGGAATATAACAAAGAAAGTCCTCACGCTGAATCCTATTTCGATTTCCCGATCTCATAAACAAACCAGATAAGCACAAGTTCCAAAAAAGTTGGACTAGACAAGATAAATCTTTTAAATTTGACGCTTGGATTGTTTGGATTTCTTCTGACATTTTGGATGTGGTGGAATTGTCTGAGAAAATTTAGCCGGCTGCTGTAAATTAATGGGAGGGGATAGAATGATTCAACGCTGAAAAATGGCTGTGATTGCAGTATCGTTATAAACAAGGACCTGATGACAGTCTGAGCCCCTTTTCTGGCGACCTCCCGCCCCTCCTCCCTCACTACCCCCTCCCACCCACTCAATCCTTTCTAGCTCTCACTCTCTTAACCAATCGAGAGAGTCGCATCATGAAATGACCATTTAATATAATAAGAAATGTGGATATCATTTTCATTTGCCATGTTTAGATATTTATCTTGAGCTGTGTGAATTAGTTTCACACATTTGTATGATATAGAATTTAGAAACGAAACTCATTTTTGTAGTAGGTCATCAGGCTTATATCTGCAGCGCATAATTCCATTTAATTTGTCGTTTTTATTGCATTGTTTTATCTGTCTCCATAAGACAACACAGGGAATGATAGCCTTTTTTTCTTTTCTTTTTACAAGTATAGTTTATAGAGCTTTCCGCCAACTTATAAAATGCCTGTTTAATCCCACCATTTCCTCACACTACTTCTGGACCCCCCCCCTTCCGAAGTACCCATCCACCTCCCCCCCCCCCCACCCACTAATCCCCTCCCGTCGCCCTACCAGATCCTCCAGGCTCGCGCCCAATTAAATACGGCCGATCCCCTCCCTCCCTCCCACCCACCTCCTCCAGCGGGAGCCGTGCGTAGAATTCGCTCGGCGGGCGGCAGAAGTGATGAATGGGTCTAATTCCCTCTCCATCCCCTTCCATGGCATTCATTTAAGAAAGAGGGGCGTCCGCCGTTGCCATTCCCGTCGTCATGGCAAAAGATCGGCACGGAATATTGAGAAGGGTGGCGAGAAGAATCAGCTTTTTAAGCGATGAGCTTACTGTATTGTGGGTTGAGCGCCAAAGCCGCGGTGGGGGATTTTTGCCTCATAGCATCACTTGGGATGAAGGTGTGTGAATTGCTGTTGGGGGGGGGGTGTAGCGAGAGATGTCCTCCGTGAGAGCTGTGCTAAATAAGGGATAGAAAAAGATGACCAGGCTGTATAAAATCCGCACTTTTGCCGAGGTAAACTCTCTTGAGGAATGCGCGCGGTGAGTTGTAGGGATTAACTTCTTATAGCACAAAGTTTGTGCATGCAGCACTCCGCTTTGAGTCCGAACCTATTCACAGAAGCAAATAGTACAATGATAATAAAAGACAGAAAGCATTGGGAATTCCCCTATAACCCCCCCCCCCCGTTTTTCTCTGAAGAAGTATGCAATATAATGATAAACAAAGGACAAAAGAATCCCGATGTTTCATACATGATGCAAAAAAGGGACAATTTTACATAGATAAACAGGGACCTCTTATAGATAATATTCATCAGCTAGAAAGTGATATAATAGCACATCGTGTATATTCCCTATGATCTAATACCAGGGTTCACATTTCCTTCAGCTGATATATACAAGATAAAAATGTCATCATGTGTGACCGCACGAATTTAAAGTAGGCTTAACATATCTTGTATGAATAATCCAAGCATGTAGTTCAGGCGGACCAAGATCGTATACTGTTTTATAAACGACCTCAAGCAGAGACGTGACAGCGCTCATCACACTTCGTTAGTGTTTCATCGATTTTTTATTAATCCAAATGACGGCGCTACTGTCTTCATTGTCGATCCCTCCATCCCAACCCCCTCAGTTGGCCACGTTCTGACGACCCCTCCGTCTGTCATCGCTTATCGGCGTATTAATACCATTTAGTGTTTGACTAAATGGCAGCACGATGATGTTCAGCTTCTCCCGTCCGCCGCTGCTCGCCGCCACCTGTGCGATCGGGATTTATGACCTCTTTGTATCTTTTTATACATATGGACTGCTTCTGCGCATGTCCAACCGGAAGTCCAGAGCGTGGCGCCACCGTGTGACATCAAGAATCACCATGCCCTGTAGGATTTTCTTGTAGAACTTGGAGGAAGAATGGGGTAGTGGGAGGGCGGGGGCAGTGTGGATTGGCTGGAGGCAGGGGTGGAAATCAGTGGGAGGGGAACCTATAGGTATATGGGAGAGGGTGTGCTGGGGGAGGGGGGTAGGATGGGGTTCTTGGTCGCGGCCGTCACTCAACGAAGTTATTCATATCTTATTCATACCGACTTCCGACGACGGATGGTCGCTGCCCCTGCCGACGCACAATACACAAATTTCACGCTGTGATCTATGCGACTTCCGGCCGGCCTGGCACATAAATCTACATCAGCACGAGGGGACGGGGGTGCGACGACGTGCGACGCGCAACAATTGACGACCGGTCGCGCTTCTCGGACGAAGACGACCATGGGGGTAGTACATCAAGAGCCGTCCATTAAAGATGAAGGCGAACCGACATGTTACTTATACATTCTCAAACTTTTACAGCTATTGTACAGATAAAACCAAGGGAAACAAGCAGTGTCATGGAGACCGGAGACAATATAGGACATGTATTCAGATCTATCTACTTTTAACTTCCGAAAGTCCCTTGAAATTCAATTTGGAATTCGGATGAACTATATTATATTTTTCTGATACAATCTATTTTTTGTGTTTATTCATTTTTCTGATATATTGTGCGTGTTGTGAAAAACTGGTCAATACCATTCATTTGTGACAGGATCTACGAAAAAGGCCCTTAGTGCAGGTGTGCATCAAGGGCCTTTTTCACATTTAAAGTTATCAATTCATCAATCACTGAAACAAACTAGTCTATGCGTTCTGAATTATAATCTAAATTGATTTTTTAGAGACATAAGTAAGTGAAAGGGGAATTCTAAATTCGATTAAATACTATGTACACACCAGGTACAACGTACAAACCAGGCTTATTATGCATATTAAGGAAATATTATAGTCAATAAGAAAGAAGACACAATTGTAGAAGTCGTAGATAAGCATCAGATATGCTGTTTTCAATACAAGTAATGCCCAGGAAACATTGATTAGATAAAACTCAACGAAACATGCGAGTATACTTGAAGTACGCTGTTATAGATATATCGCCCCCTAGTGAATGTCGTATGTTTATAAATGATACCCAAATGTAGACTCGAAACTCTTGGAAAGAAAGTAATATCAAATTTATACAACTCAGAATTAATCCTTTCTCAAAACAAGTATGGAACGTTTATATCTTATCTTTATGGCTAGATACAGTACAAGCATAAGAACTAATGTAAATATGTTTTTAATCCATTTTTGCGGTCGATACGTCTAATATATCATTTTTCACCTTCCCTGCATACCCTATGCGATGTTGATTTTATGCAACGGGCATATTTCCCCCAAGGATGCACTTTTTGTCCTGGTATATATACAACGAGAAGCTATATGGGACCCCCTGAAACATGGTTCCCCCTTCCATCCTTTGCCACCCCCCAACAATAGCAGTGCAAACCGTCATACATCAGACCACCGTTAAACAATGGACCTTTCTTTTTTAAAGCTGTAAGTGTCGAAAGAGGTGCGAGGGCCTATTTGTGAACGGGTTAAGTGCGAGGTAAAATGCCGCCTAAACCGGCCGTCGCCCATTTCTTTGGGGAATAGCTCTGCACTTTTTTAGCTTTAGTTTTATTTATGACTTTCTTTTTCCTCCCACCTCGCTGCGACCTGGTTGGCGCGGGAGCAGGGTGGACTGCTTGGGGGTGAGGGGCACAGGAGGGGGTGACTGGGCTGGGAGATAACCCGGCGTGTACAATGCCCCTTTTATTCGCTGGTCATCGATAAAAGAGCAATCAGGAGATTTTGCAGCATGTTAGCCGTCCATAGCATTGCCCTTTAAAATGTCACCACCCAGGAATCGACCAGGAATCATCTCCAGGAGGGTCTTGCCAAATATAACATAACATAACGAGGAAGAACCTGTTAAATACGTTTGAGACAGCGCCGATAGAAACGTGGATGGCCTAACTCGTTTTCATATCATTGAGAACGATTTCACAGCATAAGGCAGTGGAAAACTCTTTTTGAGTTGTGGCAAAACTCGTTTTGGAAATTTTATTTATCAATATAAAAACGTGCACGTTTTCATTTTTGGTTCTTGTTTCTTTTTTGGCAAGACCCTCCAGATGTCGAGGCTGTGTCTATTTTTGTCTTAGCTCTTCACTCTGAAGTTTGGAGGAGGTTATTGATCAGCAAAACTTCATCCTAATCATGCTTTGAAGTAGTCTGTCAAACTAGGTTTCTATTGTCGTTTGTTCGTTTCTTAATCAGCGATGGGGCCTTGATTCCCTGCACTGTGGATGGTTGGATACTAGTATCTATTTATTGCTTTTAGCCAGATGTATTGTGTCTGCGAGTTGTGAATTCATACATACTATCTGCATAGATCTAGATATAATGACCTTACTCCCGTTTGCACATATCTCATTTGTCATCAATTAAAAAATATAATAAGTGTAAAAGAATCCACGAAAAAAAGAGCAAAATCTTGTTCAAAGATTCAACAGGAACTGTCGGCCTGTCAGAAGCCATCCACATGACATTAAGACTAAGACTTAGAACTTACTTTCCATATGAATCTGAGATACCAAGCTAGCGCGCCCTGCGACCATTTTAAATGTGCACCCTGGATGAACTTCTATGCTCATCAGACTATGCTAACACTAATTCTAATGAGATAGGTGGGGTTTCACAATTGCCTTTCTCCTGCCCCACCCACGTGTATGTTTTCCTTTACATGTAGACACACCCTTGCCACACCCATCCCTCTCACCTGCCACATGTATAAATCCAATAAAATGGAGTGAGCTCCACATGCAAGCCATACATTACCTAATGTAAATCTATCTGTCAGTCATCCATAGAGGCCATAATACCTGTTAAACTCCATGGTGTTGGGCTCCACACCAACAACAGGTGGGCATGTATTGCAGACCATCAACACCATATCTAGGGTCCTGCTCTTTTTCAGATCACACACTGGATGTTTTTGCAGGTGGCATTAGTTAAAAGCTTTCTGTAATACCAGATAAAGGTCACAGTGAAGGAACATTTATCACCTGTCACACTCTTTTTTTTCTCCCCAGTGCTCTTGGCCACACAGGACTGAGAATATATTCGGTCAAATCAATTATATATCTCCTGAGAGGATTGTGAAGAGGTCTGTGTGAAGTTCAGTCGAATTTATTATAAGTATAGAAATTATTAGAACGTTAGAGTTATCCAGTTCTGAAACCATTATACTGATATGGCACATATCCTTTGGCACAGGCGTGCCCGTTAAAATCTACCCCTTCCCAACACCAGAAAACCTCTGTGGGTAGTTCTCTTTTGATTTGTACATGTGTGACACGATCTAAGACAAGGGCCCTTAGTGCAAGGGGAATAAGGGCCCCTTTCCCAGTACATCACTACATGTCACATGTATTAAAATGTAATGATCAGCAGTCGCTTATATGTACCAACCATAGGCTCAAGCTACTTAGTCCTGAATGTGATGCAGCAAGAATTGCCAAATTTTATTTTCTTTCTTTTGCATATGCTTATGCAAAAGGAAAAAAAAACTAATGATAAACGTACATACGCTTGTTATTCGATACAATCGTGTATCTTTTGCAAAATTTTCTGCTTTAGGAATCCAGTATGATAAGAATGTTGTTCAATTGAGATAATATTATACCAATTCAATCATTAAATACGCCTTTTTATTTAGCCTGTTTGTAGGAAAACGAAGCTAGGCTCCTCTGACCAAATCTGTTCTCTTTTTTTTATCCCACAGGTCGCCAATTTCAAGCCACCATCTGGAAGCTGTCCCAGAAATGCAGCGAATTGTATACCCATGGAAACACCTGTACAGTTAATCATGGATTTCCAACAAGAAGATGGAAAACAATACTGAGATTCGAGAAACTCAGATAAAATAAGAATCTAGACACCATGTAGACAAACGCCTCCACACATTATTTCACCAAGGAGATGCAGGGAGAGAAAAAAAAATAATCCACACTAGTCCCATCTCCTCTTTCGACCCTCACATTTACCCCACCTCCACAGCAAGCCTCCCCCACCCCCGCTGTGGCAAGTGGTGATAGGGACTGACCAGTGCCACTGACCATCAAATAAAAGTGCGAATTGGTGGCGAAGTAAAGCCCAGATTGCATGGGGCGAGGCGGACCGCCCTTCCTAACGCGCCCTGGCCCGAGTCAATTCGCGCGAATGGTGCGCGTTGCTGCTAGCCACAGATTGGCTAATTTAGGACGTAGGGCGGTCGCAGGTATATACAGGGGCTCCCAGTCCCATACCTTGATGCCACAATTGCCTTAAATAACACCATCCCGCCCCAGGCAACCCCTCCCCTCCCCCACACCTCGAAGCCCTACTCCAGGCGCTATAGGATGCGGTGACATCTACTGGCTTCACGCGGAATTGCTGGCTTCGGCTTCCAGGGCGGCGCGTGGAAACCACTTTGTTAAACTTGGACGCGTCCCATGGATGTTCATTAGCTGCATGGGAACGCGCCTCCGTGATGGCTTGTTGTCACGGAGTGGTCCAAACCAACTACACCCCCCAATCCCCTCCGCGTATTCTATTATAGAAGCTCCAGTTAGTGTTGATACCAGTATATTCATTGCTTTTCTCTTCTCTAATTTCTGCCAAATGATGAATTTGTTTTCATGGGATTCTTATTGCTTTTGATATCTTTGCAATTTTCTCAACATGAATTATTCACTTTCATGACATTCTCTACATTTCCCTTAGTTAAAATCACGCCGTAACACTTGGATTTTATTTTATCCGAAGAAGAGACAATCAGAACTTAGATGATCTCTAATTGTAAACAAAGGAACAGAGAAGAAGTTCTTATGACAGGGTAGAAACATCAGCGATATCACATAGAACACATATTAAGAGCGGACACTAAGATTCGTTATAGATCTAGAGAGGAAATTCCCTAATTACCACCCATTGCCTTTGCTAACGATGGAGCTCATTGTGGTCCAATATCTTCTCCATACGTTTGACACTAATATAACAGTGCAAAGAATTTGTAGAACGATGACAACGGTCTGTCATAAACTTAAGTGAGAAACATTTTGACAGTGTCTGAAATGAAGTTAATTGCTCTTCAACATGTGTTTTTTATCTGTTTTCAAAGTAAGCCGAAACAACCTCCTACTGACCCCAGCATTGACCTCCCACATCCTACTCTTAGATGACTATCGTTACCGGTTACAGGGTCAGATAACAGCTTAAGACAAGGTCATGTATATATTAGACTCCCCCTACCTCCACCACATCCCTGCTAGACCTAGATTGCCCTCTCCTCCAGGCCTTGACCTGACTCCGACCTGACCTTAATTCTCCTCCAGGGTGTCCGTGTCCCGCAGCTGTTGGCCGTATACTCAGAGTCTGGGTATTCAACCTTGGAACAAAGCCAACAGATGTATGTACTGGAGGAAGGCCGAGTGGCGGATACAGGATTTTTAAAAACGAGGGACCTAAATCTTAGGCTTGAAATAAGCAAATAAACCCTAAACTCCAGGGGAAAAAATGGACACAAGCTCCCGCGCCATTCGCTAATAAAACCACCAGTGAAGGCAGTTTTAACCCTACAGCCCCATCATACAAATGCTTACTCAGATTCATCCCCTCAGAACTCCCAGATGAAATATCTGAGGGGAACTCAAGAGGCACACATGAGATATTTTATGGGAAGTGGGTATTAGTGTTGTGATGGGCAAAGAAATGGGAGGACTTTGGAGTGGCGAAAATGTAATGGTAAATGGTTTCTGATTGGTTAGCGGATGGAGTCAAGCTGGTAGTGTTTAATCTGATTTTTTTTTTGTTTATTTGTTTCTACAATTTATTTTGTTGTTACTTTTGTTTTCTCTCTATGGGCCTGAGGTGTTTTGTTATGTTCACATGTACCAACACTGGCGCCGTCAGGTAGGCTGTGACCTGACACAGGTATGAGAACGCTCACTCCCTCTGGCTTTGCACCATCCCGAAAATGTCGTCTGCACAAGTGGCCACTATTTAAAAGTCGTCTACTCGAAACCTTGTTTATTATCGCCTTTTTTGTTTGGGACTGGAGGTAAAAAGCCAGGGTTTCTGTCCACCCAGTATTTCTTTGTGTTGTGTGTAAGGTTTACTGTTCTGTTATACCCATCTGTCTCAATGGTATTTACAAACAACCTCTACCCAAATCGAAGGGGGAAAAAATGGGGCAGCCCTTTCTTTTGGTATACGTGGCAATGCACTCTATCAAAGCATTACGTCAACCTAGATTTTATGTGCAAAAAATGCTAAAAAACAAAGGGAAAATAGTGATTCTGCGCATAGATTTTCGTTTTGGGCATCCCAAAATAGGAAATACTAAGGTAACATCCCGCTTTCTGAATTGCGTTATTAATGTGAATAATAGTTAAATTATGGTGCTTAAAAGTCAACCAAACTCGATAGCACCAGGGGTAGACACTAACGCTGGCCCGGGGGCCAATGGCCTGTAATTCTGATTCCAGGCCCACAGTTTTCTCAAGGATTGCCTTCCTATGAGCCCGGGTGGCCCACAAGAATTAATGAGAATTTTTTTAAGAGGATTGGCTAAGTCCCTATTGTCATGTTGTATATTGTTGGAAAGAGAAAATCACAATGAATATGGACATTTTATCAGTCTTAATGTGATTCAATCAAGAGAAGTGATAATTTTCTTTTGGTAAAAGTAACATATTCATTCTGGGCCCGTAGATATTGGTCCGGGCCCGTAGGATTCTCTTACTGCGGGCCCGGGTGTCCCATGACTGAAAAGTTAGTGTCTACCCCTGATCACCTACAGAAATTTGCCATTCACTCATTTATTCTGTCTGTCTCTTACTTGTTTTTTCTTTCTTTTCTATATAATTCAGAGGCATAGGAAGCAAATCTTTATTGGGGGCAGTGGGGACCCACCTTGACTTCCTTGAATTTTCAGCTCAAGTGCAACAGCGCATATACACGTATATACTTATATAAGATTTGTATAGAAAAGTAATTTTTGATGAATTTTAGATCTAAATTGAGGTGCAGACCTCCAATTCCCCTATATCATTACTCTATCATTCTAATTTGAGATGCAAAGTTTTTGCTTTTTGTTCAATTTATTATGAATTCTTGACAAATTTCTTTGGGGGCCCAGACATACTCCGGCCAAATCTCCTTTATGATTTTTTTTTTTTTTTTTTTTTTTTTTGGGGGGGGGTCTGGCCCACCCCTTTTTATACGCCCTGTATACCTGCCATTCTTTTGGTGGCGATGGAACAAAGTGGCAGACCTATAGCACCAGGAGGGACCACAAAACAACGCCACCTGAGTAACTACCCCACTAGGTAAACACCAAACCCTCCCCTGCACACACAGGAGCAAAGACTTCAACCTATACATTATTCCATTCACTGCCACTATTTTGCGCCGGTGGCTGCACATTTTAAAGGGGGGAAATTCCCACTCAGGTGACCGATGCGCACCTCACGAACCCTAACATTAACGCCACTCCGTTCCCGGGCTCCGTTCCTTCCCATTCAGCCCTTCCTAACCCCCTGGAGGACGCCATAACACCTCCTGAGGGCCTCCTCCTGGTTCCTCCAGGGTGATGGATGCGTGCGCACACGGACGCAGCCTTTTGTGTCCGTTTCCGGCCGGACAAGTCGGCTCGCTCGGACGCCATGCGCGTGCAGTGGTCGAGCCTTTGTGAACACCCTGGAGTGGATATAGTCCAAGCATCAGGAAGAAGGGGAGCCTGGGTGGGCGACTTAGTGGACTGAACACCTTCCTTTAGCTCTCCATGGTCAATGGCGGGGGATCTGTCAAAAGGAGGGCGAGGGAAGGTCCCAGTGGATACATGACGGTGTCTAATGACCGCTTTTAGAGCATCTCCAGAATCAACAGTGTTTTGTACGACTTCCGTCATGGTGAAAGAACACTGGTACTGCTCCATCCTTCCAGTCACCCAAAACTTAAAGTCCATGGGTGATTTCAAATAACACATTTTATTTTTTATCTTATTTTGTCGATATTCATTTTAAATACAAGGACACTAATTTGAGTGCTACTCCATGGGTTATGAGGCTTTATTTCAATTTAATAATACAGACCCACTTTAAAACAAGAAAAACCTGATTTGGAGGAAGATGCACGTACTATTTCGTAAAAGTTATATCCAATGTAACGAAGAAATACTTCCCTATATAAACCCCCGAATAAAATTTCCATCAAATGAAATCATGGTTGATTTGTTTTTACTATCCAGAGACTAAAATATAGACAAAAACTATAATAAGCGAGATGAAAAAAAAGCAACAACAGAAATCCAAAAAGAAAGGAAAATTGGTAACCAGGGGCATCGAAATTGATTATGCCCTCTTGCACGGTATCTCGGGAATTGACCCTGGAACACTGGTTCCACCATCGGATCTGCCCTCCCCATAATGGGTGCATTTAGAACTGTTACCATGGTTCCATATATGTGTACTACTAATATAATGTAGCTTAAGCTGATGCAAGTGTGGATTGGCACACTTAACATTGATGTTTGGAAAGATGTGAAACCAGTACAAACTAATTATTCGTTCCAAAATCATTTGAAAGCGCATCATATATGTATAGGTAATTATGTCATGATAATAATATTACATTTCAAACAGCGCGTTACATAGAATGATGCATGCCAGGAATTTTGCAGAACCAATTTACTAACTTCTTTCTCCGTGGTGAACATTTTCTTGAATCAGAACCAGTCGCCAATCTTACTCACACAGTGACACTGATTGCTACTCCCCCTGCACCCACCACCACCCCACAGAGCCTGCCTGCCATCCAGTCCTCCTTTACTTCCAATTAACCTCTTATTAATTAACTTTGGGACGGGCAGAAACGTGGCCTAGTGCATGTTCTGGTGTAAAGTCTACTCTGGCCGACCTAGCTCTCTCACCCACATTCACTCACCTCAGGCCCATGAAAAAAAAACCTGAACTCTGCTCCTCCCATTTTCTCCTGTGCTCCTGACCTGACCCCAGAAGGGGGTTTTCTATGTAGTGTTCTACTTACCCTCTTGCAGTAGTCAGTGGAGGGAGTGTATATCATTGCCTTATGGCAACTCAACTGTATACAGCTTTTCCATTCTTATAGCCGTAATTCCCGAATTTCTAGTCTAAAATGTAAATTGGAAAATATCACATGATATTTCATATTTAATTCTCTGACTAATCTCTGATCTTTCTCCCGTCTGTATTTCTTTTCTCTCTTATTCTCCTTCATTACCCCTGGCTTTCTGTTTTCTCTTTTCCCACTCTCTTTCATCCAATCTATGTAGCTACATCTTGATATATTTTTAACCCTCATATCCACACCATCCCTTCATTCTCCCTGTAGCGTCCTAGATCATAGGGGCAGTGCACTGATGTAGTATTTATTGGAATATCGATTAATTCCGACGTGGTTTGGAATGATGGATCCTGGGAATGATACAATTGAAGAGGACTAAGAGGGCTGAGCAAACTTTTGGGGCAGAGCACGGTATAGTATATATAGGTGCAGGGTAGAGAAGGAACGGTAAATGCCCTCTATCGCTGTATAGAACAACATTTTTTATGGGGTGTTGGGGAGGCAATAGTGATTTCAATGGAAACTTATGTATCATATCCTATATCTGCTGCATTCTGATGCAGGAGAAATCATGGAAGAACAAACAAATAATTGAAAATAACCTCAAAATAGGCATGGGGAAAATTATTAATGAAAGAGATATAATTACAAAGAGGGAAGCAGGGCAGTATTCTCTGTGTTCTGCAGCAGTAGAAACTAGGTCTCTTTTTATGCCCCACAGAGGGGAGCTTCCGTCTCAAGGCAAGGAACAAGTGACCCTAGATGAAATATAAATAGGGCAAGCAATGGCCCAGTGTTCACGTATACAGCCGGCAAATAGGACGTTCTACTATCTGGGGAAATAACTACTGATGTCAACTTAACCATTGCACTGTGGGTTTCAGAGAATGGGAATTCATACAACCAAAGGGAACAGAACAAATAAGTTCTGATGGGTTGGCAAATGCTGACCACTGCACAGGGCAAATAGACAACAGCTCCAAGCTAAAAAAAAAAAAGAGAGGAAATTAGATATCACGCTTGGGTACCGTGCAAGCTAAAAAGGTCGATGATTGAGTACACCTATATTCTGGCACGGATATGCTTTTCACGCTCAACTAGTTTGTTCACTATGTGTCTTTACCAATTTTTTTTTGTGCGCCATTTTGTAATACTACACAATTGTACCATTCTATATGATACAGCTTTGTCCCAACGGGTAGGATTATTCAATGTTGAAATCTATACTGATAAGCAGGAGCAGGTTTTCCATGTTTGATTCATTAGTTTGAAGAGTAGAAAATATGAAAGAAAAATGGATTCACCAATCAATAGAATCTAGGGTAAAGGTACTCAGATTTGTTTCGTTCTTCCTGAATTCCCAGAGATCTCAACTCATGGAATTAACAGGCATAGCCCTGTTTCAGTAAGGTTGGATAACATTTTGCTGGCATTGCTTCTATATGCATAATGCTTTGCACGCGTGACACGTAATGTCTAAGTGTGAGGATTTTCGTTTCTTTGGCCTTTACCCAAAATCACTTACTATAGATTTACTAGAAAACTAGTGAGTGAGTGAGTGAGTAATAGATGTTTAACGCCATTTCGACAGCTAAGGTCATATTCATGGCGAGAACTACATTACACAATTTCAAAGGGAATGTGTCAGTGCCCACGTATATGTGCACCACACACATCCCGAGGGGATAGAAAAGAGGAGAAGTAGACCCTTTTAAGTGGGCTAGGGAAGCCCGACTAGAAAACTAGTAAGTGCCTAACAACACTGCCCCCTGACCTCCTCTCCTAGACTTGCTTAAGTCTCTGATTATGTCACATGATTATGATACCATACTCTACCAGAGAATGATAGTTACATGTGCGGGAATAAGGGTTGCGGTTGTCGTTCTACCCCCCCCCCACCCCCCTCAAAAAAAGAGAGGATAAATACATAAATAAATGGAAAAAAAAAGAAAGAAGTGGCGAGGGGATTTGGTAGGTATCCGGTATCACAAGGCAGTAAGCTGAGGCCCTGGCATTTAATTCTTGTCTTCAAGTCTTCCAGCACTCACCCGGCCCCGTCACCTGGCTGAACTTTCTCCAGTTACAGGGCGCTCGTCACTAATCATTATGTTCTTGGGCACGATGCACAAAGCTCAATAGACTAGAAATCAGTGCACTTGTCGTCTCCATACTAGCGACTTACTGACATAAATCTACGCAATGTTCTTTTAAGTCTTCCATACAAAATTGTATTTTTTAGGGTAGAAAAGGGTGTATAAAAAATAGGGGAATTATCAGCTCTCCCAATTTGATGACAAAAAGAAATCCATTTCAAAATCACTGATGACACCCTTTCACATGCATTCAGGTCATCACAACACGTAATCCTTCTCACTTTATTTTCTAGTATATGGTAGGTTAACCTGATATAACTGACTAAATGCATGTGCCAAATCATTGATGAACATTAGATCAACCATTTGGCAAGGCTGATTCAATAATAGACCCATCTTATGGCTATTTTTGGGAATGGACCTCTCAAGGCATGTGGACGTCTTTAGGTTAACCTACCCTACATGTGGCAATCTTTCGACATACATATTGTATAAGCAGAAATATTGCCACATGTTTACTTGGCATAAACCAGGATCATTGGTTGTTCGATGTCTATAGAGTCTGATTTTGGAAACCATATTTCGCCCTAGATTAAAGGTTATAAATAAGATTCGAGGAAGGCTAGGAGAGATGGACAGAGGAAATTGGGGAACATAAATGTTGACAGAAAAAGCATTGGGTAACAGGGACAGAGTCGGGGTCTACCCCATATTTAGCCAACCCCACCAGAAGCATCTCCCTCTCATCCATCCAGGGCATGGCAGGGGCAATGCATAGGTCAGGACAAGGTCAAGGGCAGACACGGAGGAAGGTTTTCTGATTGATATAAGATTTCTGGACGTGAGGTTCATTGAAAATATACTGGAGCAGATACAAGATGGTGTGAGCGAACATAGATATTATTTCCTACACCAGGATTTCAACCTTTTTTTTCAGGAGAGAACCCATAGTTTTAAATATACTAGAAAGTTTAGTCCCTCTTGTGGATACAAATTTGGATTAGAACACTGTAAAGAATTTTTCTTTAATCAATCTAAAACTGACTATAGGACAATAATTATGTCTTATTTCAAACCGGAGTAAAACATGTTTCTAAGTCGTTGTAAGGAGTCTTCGAGGATGAAGCCTCTGAGAGTTAATGCCCAATGTTATCTTTTTCACAATTGAATTGCAAAGCAATAATATTGTTATCAACGAGTAATACTTTGAAATCAATTGTGAATTACGTTAAGAAAACGCATGTGTGGAAGAATCTAACTGTTTACTTTTGAAGGCAGAAATGGATCAATGCATTAATTTCTGCCCACATGGAGCCAATGAACAAATTGAGGTAGAAATTACACGGTCTTGCGTGCAAAGTATCTCTGAATGGGATGGCTTGCTTTTGTCTTTGACAAAGAAATTGAGCCGGATTTTCTGTTCCAGGAACTAACATTCACACAGAGCCTGAGTACGAGCCATGTGGTGGGGACACAAAATACTTGGAGAATGTACCTGCTGGAGGATGGAAACTTCAAACACAAACAAAGCGAGAGGCAATCGCAACACAACGGCACAGGAGGGGACAATGCGACCAGTTGGAATGACCCTACAAAATTGACACTCACACTGAGACTGAACGATTCATGGGGTTAGGTGGGTTCATGGTGGGTGGGAGTTTAGGGGAAGAAATGGTGACAGGAATATGTACGCTACCTCCAAATATGGTGCTGACGGAGGGGTGTCCTTCTGGAGGTGCTGGAAGTATCGACCCTGGAGGAGGGGTTGGTGGCCTGCTGCCCACCCTCCAGAGCGTGGTCAGCGAGCGCTGCAGCCATCTTGGAAAAGGTCAGGAGAATAAAGAAGTGGGGGAAGATGGGGGGAAACGTCCCTCCTGTCCCAGCAGGCGGTGAGGAGTTTTTAGGGGTGTGCGTGAGTGATGGGTGAGGGGAGGCAGCTGGGCACTGGAGGAGATGGGGTGAGTCACGTGGAGGAGGTGGTTGTGGTGGAAGTGATGGAGGTGGATGGTCAGTGTGGAGGGAAGGCTGTAGGGGCTGGGGGAGTTAGGTGTCCCTGGGGTGGGGCTGGTCTGCCATGTAGGCAGCTCACAGGAGGAAAGGGTGTTGAAGGCGGCCTTAGGACGGCGACGTGCCGTCTCCTATCCAACCTGGGCGCGTCCTACGACCCTCTGTCCATCCTCAGAACGCCACCACCAGCACCGACTCCCACCATCTCCGCCACCATTCGCCACCACCGGCGTCGTCGTCGCCCCCATAGACGTCTCATTAGTTCGGCCTTTTGTCCAAGTGCCTATCAAGACAACCTTAGACAAAAATCATGGCCAGCGCTGCTTCCGTCGAGGGCTTCCCCCTCCTCCCCTACGACCATGGGGATCGTTTCAGGTTTCTACGTGGTCGTTTATGTATAAAAAGCAGACCATTTGCTGCATCCCGTTCCAATATTTCGACCGTTGTATAGGGGGAGGGCGCCAAGTACTGCCTTCTTGGAGCCCCCTGCCTTTATTGGCTGGCCCTTCCCTCGCAGACAAATGATGAATTGTTGTCGGATCATTTCTTTACGAGGCACGTTGACCTCGGGACCTTTTAAATGAGAATTTAGTATATGTCAACAGGGCGCGGACACGGGCGCCGACCTGTTCCACCACTGAAACATCACCCTTGGGTCAATCGGGAACGGACATAGAAAAGTCACGACTGCCGCCCAACGAATACGTCTTTCTCACATTGAAAAAAAAAATCAAAAACTTTTCACTAACTTCTAGGGATTTCCATCCTAGGAAAATGCTAGTAAAAGAGCCCAGGCCTTGTACGCCGTGATGTGTGTCAGTTGGGATAAATAGATACAAGTAGAAGACTTGGCAGAATAAAATATGCTTTGGTTTTCGTCCCTAGTAATTGGCAATAAAAGACATTTTCGAGATTTATATCGTCGTTCTTTATTTTCTCCTCTGGCCAATTGGCAACATCAAATACATCACGAGGAATTTCAGGGTATGAAGCACCAAAGAATTCATAATGCAGAGTGACTATTTAAACAAATAAAACATTTCACAAGAGGGCTATAGATAGCTTTCATTCCTTATAGGCCATTTACCCAGGGCAGAAACCTTTCCCAAAAGTAGAATATGTCTCATCAATGATGACATTCTTATTATCTGCAGGTTCATAGCACATCAAGTATATACCAGGAAAGATGTTTTCTGACAGTATAGGATTCTAGGAAAGTCAAAGTCAATTTCCTTCAATAAATTTCTTGAAGCAAAAAAAAAGTGGGTGAAGACATAACCCAGCAAATTGTCGTGAGTCCTCTTCAACCTGTGTGAAGTGGCTCACACATGTCATTAGATGGAACACAACATCGTTATAGCTTAAGATCACCAGGAATAGCAATTGCTATGCCAAATGAGTCTAACACACAGTGGCGAAAGATGACGGAATGAGTTGTCACTCAAAAAGGAGTCACCATTGATGACCAATCATGGCGACAGATGACGACAATTTGCTGGGAAGCATAACAGTATTTAAAGAATGCTAGCGTGCATGGGGTATATACAATTGACAGAGAGCACAAAATTATCATGAGTGAGATACCGGTATATGCAATTTCATAGTACACACATCATGCACTACACATGATCTATAAAGTTGAAGAGTACAATATAGATAATATTATAATAATTAAGTACATATATCACCAAACTCGGTTTGTTAGACGTTCATTCAACGAACTGACACAAGGCAGCACACATTAAATTTACTCTTTTCTCAGAGATACGTTCACTGTAAATAGTAAATGCTGTACATCTACAGCAAAAGTTGCTGGCAACAATTGTTCCAGTAGATTTTGCTGTAGGTCTACAGCAACTGACTTGCTGTAAAGGTACAGCAACATCTCCTGTTGAACTACAGTAACTTCTACTGTAAATCATACTACTGTTGTTCAACAGCAAAAGTTGCTGGCAACAATTGTTCCAATAGAATTTGCTGTAAATACACAGTAGATTTGTAATTTGCTGTAAATGTACAGAAGATTGTAATGTTTTGGTCATTGCATATTGGTTGGCCTGACCAAGGAGAGCTATGTAGTTGGGCCATCATGATAGCCAGCTATGTAGCATCATTTATGACTAAATGGGTGTAAAACTAGCCATTGAGTATCACACCCAAGTCAAAACAGGCAAGTCTGGTGTATTACACCATCTTTGCAACAGGCACTTTAGCTGATACACTAGGAAGCTTGGTGTCCATACTCATATTTACTTCCAAGCCACAGAAAAGGTGTGTGTGACAGAATGTAGAAGTTTCTGCTTTAGTTTACATAGTTTAATGAAGAGTTCCACATGTTATTAAACTAGAATACAATATGTTCACCCTTGCATATTATTCAATTATGTGACACATTTGACTTCCTTTTCATAGATGAAAATAGATTCAGCTTTGAGTAAAAATTATCTGCCAAACAGATACTAAGGCCACCTGGTGCCAAAGCACAGAACCACAATGTCTACAGCAGTACTTGCTGTAATCCTGCATCTACAGCAAAACACTTAGTAACTGAACAGTGGGTGTTGCTGTATTTGGGGCTACAGCAAATATATAAGAGTATATCTACAGCAACACTTGCTGTAATGTTGTATTTACAGCAACAAAGTTGATACTTGTACAGCAAAACTTGCTGTATTTTAGATTACAGTAACTTCTACTGTATGATCACAGCAAAATCTGCTGTATGTATACATTAACTTTTTACAGTGTTTCTAGCTCCCTTTTGATATGCAGTAATACATTTTTATAGTTATTAGTAACTGGAATATAGTTTAAAGAGTAATATAAATGTTTAGAGGGAAAGGACTTGATTCTGCCCCTTTATTCAAATATATCTGGAGTGGGTAGCTTCAACCTTCACTTAACAATACCGGTAGTTCAAGAAACAAGACTTAGTATATAGCCACACAATACATGTATAGTGGTATTCTAAATTATCGGCAGTTATATCGGTCGTTGAATCATTTAATCAATATTCATTTTAGTTCAAAAATTATTTCCTAATTTTACATATAAACCAGATATTCACAGACAATTGATAAAAAAGAAGAAATGCCACAACCTTCGTTTGAAATTGTATGTAGGCCAATGTATTGCTGTGCACGCTTTTGTACATTCTTATTCTTGGTGACGGACACTATCGTGGTGTTAGAATTGAGGAAATTAAATCGATTTATTACTGAAAATCTCTCACTTGAAGGTACCAATCTATCACAGCATATGCATAGATACGAAACAAACCATATCACAGATAATAAATCACATTACATACCCAACATGAACGCATATGTAGAGAGGCAAAAATAACTCCAAGTAGCCCAATATGTATTATGTAGGACCCATAATCCTCTTGGGATCTAAGGCAAGAAACCAGCTGTCCAGCAGATACGTCCACATATTAAACTGACTCGATACAAAGGATCCTAGGATGGAAGGAAGCAGGAGAGCCATGTGATCAACATATCGAGGTCACGTGAGACAATAGTCGTTAGTGGGGGTCGTTTGTTGTCGTTGTGTTGTCGTTAATTGACATAGGCGATAATAGGGAAGTTAACGAATACTTACGACGCTGCACCTCCCCTCATGAATGTGTAAGGGAGTCGTCAATGGGCACTAAAAGTCATTTTATCTTAGCCTTCATAGATTCACCAGCTTCTCCCCCTTGAGATAGAAAGATTTTGGCTTGGAATCACAATAGCCTGTATTGGGTCAATGACTATTAAGTGCATTTTGCGTTTACTATCCCCTGTTACTATCCATTCCACGTAAATTGGCTACGCTCGTTCGAGGCTATTCAAGTCAGCCTCTCATGTCAATGTCCCCACAAGATCCTTTGTTTACATGGTTTTTGTCATCAAAAGTTACCCCCTGAATCCGATATTTGGCTCATGTACTGTATCTGCATATGAATAAAATCCACACTGACATAAATGCAAGAAACTCTGGATTCCCTATCAAATGTACTAGAATACTCACCACAGTAAACACAAGATCTTGGATATTCATGCCTGACCCCATGAATGGCATTACGAATTCAAAGTAGCATGCAAAGGCAACTAGGCCGACGGGAGCAAGACCCCAATCTAAACTAAAAAAAAAACACAAAAGAAATCAAAAAAACTTATGATTAATTGAATCCCCCTATAGCTGCACGGATCTACCCTTTATTTTACAGACTGAAAAGACAATACCACATGTGTAAAATATAGAAAACTAAACACGAATACACGATTCTCTTGGGCGAAGACACTATGAGCAGCATAGTTGCAAGGTGGATATTACGAGGCTTTGAGGGTAATAAATCTACCCGAAGGGGTGGGTCATTGTGGTAGTTGTGCATGCTTATAGAGGAGGGTACATGAAAAAAAAAATGCCCCCATATTTTGGTTATGGCGTTAGGCATAGGCGTCTTAGGGTACTGCAGACAAGGCGGTCTTGAGCCGGACCGTGGCCGAAATTTGCCCCGCCTTGCCTGGTCACCCCACGCCCCTCTCACCTGCATGACACCTGAGAATGTCCCCCTGACCTCCCTACAGAAAACCCCATCCTGTTCAGCTGCCAAGGGTATCATAGATGGAGAAAGAAGAGCACATGACGATTCTGACAGTGTCAACATTCCCAACTGAACAAGTACCGGTAAGTGTCACAAATTGCATTGCAGTTTTTTAATAATGCTCGCAATTTATATCTTAAAAAACTGAAGTGGTATTGTGAAACAATTCGAGATTATATTGATATCTTGCTTATACAAAATCGAGATAGTGTTAATTCAATACATGCATGACAGTACAGTGTGACATTTCTTGCATATGACATTGTGTTATGACATTGTAAGAGATTACTGATGTAACTTCAAGATGGCCGAATAAGAGTGGCCCACCCACTGGCAGAACAAGTATCCCTCATGATGTGGGAATCATTCCATTTACACACACATTGTTCAAACACAGGGACTTTCATTTTCACACAGCACACAGGATAAAAAACGTCCCACTTTTTAATCCATGTCCATGAATTCCCTGACAGCAGGTGTTAAATACATTTTCGTTCCCATCCACCCTCTTTAATGAAACGCATTCTACTCGCAAACAACATGAATGGGGGAGGTATGAAAGGGGTACAGTTCAATACAATAATGTTTATAACCTTATGGGTGTAATGTGAAGCCCTTTAAGAAGAACCACCCACAAACATATGCCACTCACGAAATTATAACAGGTTGATAATGATGAGTTTCTATACGTTGAAAGCTACAACATTCAAAAATAAATTATTGCTTTTTTAGCAGCTAGTCGAGAGGTGGCCATGGGGAGGATTGCATACGGAGATTTGACAGGTAGGTGTGAGGAAGTTGACACCTCCATGACAGTAGGAGGGATGTTCTAAAGCTTCCAATTGCTCTCAACCTATTCCACATGACACAAAGAAGAAGCTTTAAAATCACTGGTCGTTTAACACGTTCTGTATAAAACTATAACCGCAGGGAGAAGGCCTGTGGTGATTTACAACACCTCCAGGCCACCAGCATGGCCAATAGGGGCAATAACAGTAGCATGGCCATCACACACCCTATACCACCACCTCCCCCGCCCTGAAGTTTTTTAATGTTGCCATCATTCATTTACTCATTATTTAAGCCATTCAATACTGATCATTCCAGCCCACTGCATATACATTTACAGATTTATTACACCTGTGGTATGTGCCGGGGCTGTTCATTTTTTGT
The DNA here is from genome assembly GCA_949317995.1 of Acholoe squamosa. NCBI lineage: Eukaryota > Metazoa > Annelida > Polychaeta > Phyllodocida > Polynoidae > Acholoe > Acholoe squamosa. Next base: position 35,663,810 of record OX439048.1, on the reverse strand, counting down.
CATATTGGAAGTTGACAGTCTGAAAGGTCCATGACCCTTTGGGGACATCCTGACCCTCTGACCGTACAGAGGTCAATCAGAGACCTATTGCGTGACCTTGACCTTGCACGACACCATGGAGGGAGAGGGGGGTAGTAGACCTGGCGGTGTCGGGGTCGTTGGTATGGAAGCAGGCTGAAGCCATGTTGACTGCTAGAAGCCACCTAAACCTCCCCTGGCCTCCCACCCGCCTCTTGGCCTCCCATAATGCCTGGCGCTTCCGGAGACGTACGATCTGACAGGGTCACGTGACCGGTGGCATATGGAAACGAGGCTCGCGTCGGAAGTACCTGCAGAGGGCGCGACGTGAGGTGACGGACGGCGGTGCTGACGTTGGCTTCCGTCGTCCGTCGTCGTCGTTGGGGACATGAATCTTCAGCTTTGTCTTGGTCAGGGAGTGGGTGGGTGGTCCTATGAGCTACTCTCTCCTCTAGTGAGCTGCTCGGCATGGCCTGGGAGCCCCATGAGCTGCTCCTGTAATAAGATCAGTGAAGCTCTGTAATGATGAATTCTGGGACAGTGGTGGTTGGTAGGGGCACAAATGGTACATAATATTTCTTGTGGAATGCTGCCAATAATAAATATGACCGGACATGAAAATTACATATTGTGATTATTTAACATTGGTGACGATCAATTAACTTTTAATGAGTTACTTTAACATTATGCATTCATCATATCAAAATGTTGTTTGCACTCATTCATTTACATTGTACGTGAATACTATTCTACAAATACGACTGGGTCTGATGATTCAGCTTTGTATTGTTATTATCACTCAAAATTAACCCCAAAGAGTATGGAACTTGTTGAAGAAGAGATTTACATTTTAGTAAATTGTGAAAATGCAGAAAATGCATTCACAAATACTGCTACGTTATTTATTTTTCTGATAAGATGATACCAAGCATGCTCATAAATAATATCATTTGATCATTTTTGCTACGTTTTTCATGAGAAAGAAGTGTGTTTTAATGGCTTTGTAGTATGAATAACGTAACCACAAATCCAGGCATATTTGATTACTTCATTGAATCTAATCATAATCATTTTGATTTAATTTAGAAGGTATTGCATCATTTACCATTGTAAGGTTAGGTTTGACACAGAGAGAAGCCGTCATGTGGTGAATAGGATAAGAGATTCCATATTGTTGAAGGCAGTTGTAAAAGTGGTAACATCAGTCCCCTTCATTCAGCACCCTCCTGTTCAGTCATTGAACTTCTACTCTCCCAGCCTAGATCACGTGCCTGTACCAATGCTTCGAGTCAGACTCTCTCAACCTCCTCATGTACTAAAAGCCAACATGTGCTTGGAGAGTTTTGGGATGCGGAGAGATACACGCCCTGCTGCGCAATGCTGATGGTACAGCCCACCAGCAGCGCGTAGCAATACACCCACTGGGGAAAAAAGTCCCTCAGATTGTGGCGCTCTCTGGTAGGACCCCCAGGAAGCACAGTAAAGGGCTGCTCTGTGTCGCTGTGATACCAAGGCATATGTAAAATGGTGAATAACGCCTACCTTTCATCTGAAGGATTCTCAAAGTCATGGGGCCCTCAGTGGGAAGTCCCCTCCCTGGGTGAAGAGAATAGGAAGGACCATTGTGTAGTAAACTCAAAGGCCCCCACTCTGCCAGTTCCACTTCTCTGGAGGATGTTTGTTTATGCTACTTTTGCAGGAGGAGAAGTTAATTGCTGACTGTCCCATCCATAATACACAGGAGCCACTGTGCCCCCTCCCCTTCATTGATGTTGGATGGACCAATCGCGTGCTCCCCTGCCCCTTTATCCTACCCTTAATAAGGTCTGCACCCTGTATCCCATGTTCTTGGTCTGCCACTGGACCTAGAGAAGAAGAGGTCTTGATCTGTGCTCATAAATCTTTTCTGAACTTGATTGAGAAAGCTGTTCCTTTCCCAGCTTCATTGAAAAGGGCCTTTTACCTCATGTACCTTTTTATAACATTCTGTATAACTGTTGATAGCTTCTCTGTATTTGCTTGCTTTGCATATTTTGTGATAGATTTGCCCTCACCAAACTGGTAGTAATTCTATAAGATAACGGCATTTAAGCATTATACTTGGTTATGAACAAAGGCTGAGTGAGAGTTGGTTCATGTACACAATGTGTTTGCTGAAACACAAAAAGTTTTTTTGTTTTTTTTTGTATATAACTATATACTTCTATTATTTGCTTACTTTGCTTAATTTGTAATAGTTACTGCACAGACCAAATAGTAGTAATTTTACAGGATACCGGCTTCTATGCCTTATGCATGGACATATAGTGGAGGCCGAATGAGAGTTAGCACATGTACCCACCGTATGTGTTTTGTTGAAATACAAAGGTTTTTTTGTACTTTAAAACTGTAGTAATTTTAGAATACCCATGTATAAAAAAGATACTATGCATTTATGGGGTCACTTATTTTACATAAAAAGACACGGGATATTTACAGTTTCCATGATTTCTTTAGAGAACGAAACGACTTTTTTCTTCAGAATTTACTCCTGTTTCAGGTTCTTTTGACTAGAGCAACTGAATTAAAACGTATAATTCCCACTTAAAACTAAACGAAAGCAGGGAAACTATCCAATAGTTTAGAACATTGGTAGTTTCTGTTGGCAAAAAATCAATGATCAATTAAATGAGAGTACATGAATTTTATTTTCAGATGAGAAAAAATGCATATATGAGTCTTACTGAATGTAGACCATGTGTAGGTACAGTTCACAGAGTTATAATGATTATTTATTTATCCTATTCGATACATTAGTTCAGCAACTGTCTCGAGAGTGTTTATATATCCCCGGCTTTGTGTAGCTATGTCAGGGAAGCTAGTGCTTACTCAATCTAAATTTGGCATTTTTCATGCACAGATCTTGACACAACAAAAACTGAGTCATCAGTTTTTTTCAGCCCATGCCAGAACTGATAATATTGATTCGATCTTTGCCTGTTTATATGACTTTTTCGTTGTAATTCCACACCCTGTTGCAACATAGCTGATTCACGATCCCATGTGGCGTCAGGGCGAACTAATACACACAAACTATGACGTCATTGCTGACATACTTATGCACAAGGATGGTGGTGACCCTGGCGATCACCTAGCGTCATCTATCATGCTCAGGCTTGAGGCTGTCAAAACATTTCGTTGTGCAGATCGTTACTTCCCCTCCCCTGGTACAGTGGGTGCCCCATAGCTAGAGGCCTTCTCCCCTACCCATCCATACCACAGGGTCCCGGTCCTGGTTACCATCGATCGATGGTACACTTACCATAGGGAGCAGGCATTCTTTTGTGAACGACCATAGGTTTTTTTTTAATGTGTCACTTTTTAAATGTTGTGTATATAAACATAAGAAATTTATCCTTTTTGTGCGTCGTTGTGCACCGGTATTTGCTCATCATCCGTTCCATTAATCACTGTAGCTGATGTTGATGCAGCTGTTGCGTGTATGGCAAGAATTAAAGATTTGCGACTCAAAATTGCCTTTTGATATTAAGAATTTAATTAGGGCAATGGACGTCATTTTAGACAATCATCGCCAACACAGCGACATGTAGACTCCACGCGAATCACCGTTATTCTCTTGTTCTTATTTGTATTTAAAAGCTCAAACTAATCGACAGGGGGGATCAAATAACTGGGCATGTATGTTTTAATAACCTAGTTTAGAGAGTCTATGGACTATATCTGAAGAGTTTGGTTCCAAAACGCAATAAATCCATCCCAGATTTTGAGCTCATCCCACTTTGTGTAGCGATGCCCTGATGCTAGAGTTTCCAACACAAAACCTTTGATAGATTGATACTAGATAGCTATTACACGAACGTATTGCTGAGTTATGTGTAAATATTTCTTACCTAATGGGTTTTGATTTTTTTTTTTATTAAAGGCGTCTATTATGTTTTGGAACCAAACTCGGTGAACATACTTTAAGTCGTCTCCTGTGACAATATCAGATGGTATGAGTGTCCAAGAAGGCGAAGGATTGCCTCGTTTATCGTAGTACTCTCTAGGACATCTTTTCTGTTAGTCATATTGCAAATCTATAATATAGATGAAACGGATTATTCCCCCTTATATTGTCCTACTTCAATTGTTCAAGGAAAATAATTTCCAAACTGGATGCACATCACGAAATCCGTCCCTTGTTTAGTCCCTCAATAGCACACATTTGTCCACCAGAAATCTATTCCCCAACTCACAAAGAGGTCAAAGAAAAAACTTCTAAAACTATTTCTGGCAATAATTGGGGTAATATCTCAGTCTTTTATCGAATTTTGTCACCTTAATTCGATGTTTGCCCTGGAGCACAAGACAACTCGGACCCCAAACAAGGCCCCAGGTCCACAGCATGGGGACCATTTAAACTCCCATTTCAGGGGATTCAGTGGCTATAGGGCCAGTCCTTGGACCATGTTCCAATGCCAACGAGAGAGAAGGAGGGAGGGTAGGGAGAAACGAGGAATTAAATATTTAGTACCTACTTTATACCCAGTTAAACCTGGGCGGACGTGAAACGATGAGCTTCCGGCCGGACTTCCTCCAGCATCCCCTGTGTTGCCCCCAGTGTCCAGGAAGGATTGAGTTGGAGACCCTGGAGGAGAGATATATCAAAGGTGTCATTCTCACCATGACAATAGTGACGTATCACCATCTTCCTACATGTACATCAATGACGGGGTCTTCACTCAGTGAGACGCTCACTCATGTGACATAGAGGGGCACTGGAGGAGGTGGATGTGATGGAGATTGCATTAGATCATTGTCAGACTCCTTTGTCAGACCCCCACTCCAAACTCCATTCCTCCAGCACTGCCCCCCCCCTCCACACACACCTTTTACAAGTGCACCGAGTACCTTTCTCCAGCACCTGGAGGACATATCGATACATCTCCTATTCTGGCATTGATAAGTGGGGAGAAAGGTCATCTCTGTCTATGTCAGATCCCAAGTAGTCATGGAACCACCCACTCCCTCCTACCCACCTATTGGGCGAGGTCCTCACCCCACCCCCACCCTAGAAAACTTTTCAAAGTAGTTGGCGAATAATAGGAAACATAAACAGGGTAAGAAGTAGACAGCGGGCAGGGATGGGTGGATGGATAGGCAGGGAGGGTGGTATACCTACATACCAGAGAAGGGAGTGCGGAAATTCCTTCAGTCACCACCTGAGATATCACTTCCTTCCCAAAATTTAGAAGCACCAGTGTAGCTAAAATAGGCCATGACCTGATGCCAATCTATCATTTTGGTCTTTGCTATAATGCCACCGGCATTTCGTTTCCTCTGTCATAAAATAGTTTTGCATCAAATTTAAAGTCGGGAATTTCTTCCACTATGAATCAAAATAAATGTTGAAATAAAAATAAACTATGAAACACAGGAGAGTGTTTAGAAAAAGAGATAAAAAGGTAGAAGTATAGAATCATATCGCGTGTCTTGTTCCCGCATCAGCTGTTATACCTTATCTCTAGTAATTTATCAAAACTGATAAAGGGGTAACGAAAGAGATACAAAAAGAGGAGCACCCGGATGTAGCTACAATGTACTAGTATGCAGGTGTTGAAACAGTGTATGCAGGCTAATTGGATAAAATGTAAAACGTGTTTTTGTCTTTGTTCCATGAGTTCTTTGAAATTACCCATTCTACGGTTCACTTTCACATTATAGAGCCTATTCCTTTAGTTGTAAATATTACTACTCGGACTTGTGGGCAGGTAAATGCATAGAGACTTAAATAGATAGATGCTAGGTATTAATGATAAATCTTTAAAACGATATAAACTGCATATACATTGATTCTAATCGCTAATGTATAAATCCGTCAATGATTAAAGATAAGTGTAATGTGAAAAAAATAGTTGTATTCCGAGTTATACCATAGTGTCCCTTGGAAGCCATAATCAAAGAAAATGTACAATCGTTGAAGTCTATGACGAACGAGTGAATATACCGGGGGTAGATCTATACTTCTCATATCGCCTGCCAACTCACTTTCACCTAATCTCAATCAAAATGAAAGTTTGAGAAAGGCTGTCACCAATCTATTCAAAGTGAAACATTTCTATGCAAGAGTTCTATTTCATAGTGCATAATTAAATTCATAATGTGGATGAGCATGGGGTCAGAGTCATTATACGGCCTGAATTGATCAATGTGGTGCCCAGCCCATTTTGGTACACGTCAGTGTTGTCACTGCAAAGTGTATTTATGGCATTTAGAATAAATCATTTAGGCTGGCTTGTGAAGCAAAAATTACGATCCCCCAAATTGCCGAATTAGTGGAGTCAAGAATTTGGAAGAGGAGAGTTTGATCGATATAAAAAAACTCATGTCAAGTTGTGATTAATTGTTGATTTTCACAATCAAATGTAACTGACCCAAATGTGTGCATTGTAGTGCTGGGTCCGCAGTTTCCGTTTTTTTGTTACAGAATCCACTGCCCTTTTCCGCCCCAAACACATAAGGATTTGAAAACATGTGTCTAAATATGTGATTTGATCGAATAATTTTAACTTGTAAGCAGAAATATCTACGAGCCAGAGATTTATAGCATCTTTTCTGTCCCATTCCCTTATACCTATTCAAATAACTTTCACATAAGTGGATTGCAAATGTGGATTAACAAGGGAAAAGGGACCCACACGAAGGGTCCCATGCATTTCCCTCTTTACTTGTCCATCTATAGATTTTAGAAGTAATGGGACACAGCAAGTTTCAACATGATGGAGGTATATGTTACAAAGCTATACTGGCTTGTTGGATAAACACATACGTGCAGAAGTATTAACCTGACAGCTAGGTAATGATAACGAATGGGACTTGGTACAAATGTGCAATCAGTTCCCCTTGCGGGTGTGCATTACGAGGTTCTTAGTCGTTTGTTGATAGGCTGCCAAATTGTAAATGCATATCATACTTGGGAGTTACCCAGAGTAAAGTGACACTGTAGACATTTATGAATGTCTACAATCATATACACGTATATCACTCCGCCAGAGCCAGACATTATTCAATACATTGGCAACATTATGTGCCTTTTAGTTGGAATGCTCTTTGCAACTCAGTATCTCAATTACTGTACATAATCAATCACTTGGTCAGCAACATTTCAGTTCTTTCTAGATTTTTTTAGAATGATATGAATGACAACGACACCAAAAGAATACAAAAAGTGACTGATCGTCATGAATGACGCTAACAATATAACGTTAAGGCATCATCAAACTAGGTTAGAGCCTATCTACATGTATCTTCAGACCTACATTTGTGGCATGGACTGCAAGAAGAGGCCTTAGGGGCCCCTGCACTAAGACCCCTTTTCGCAGATCGTGTCACATTTGTTCCTGACGGAATGGAGGTCAATGGAGAGTCCTAAGACAACTCTCGACCATACTCCACCATGCAGAGCTTGCCCATGCACCATGTGCTATTTACAAGATTACTAATCGAAAATTAGAGTTAGCAAACGAACACAGCTGCACTTTCGCAGGCAGGGCTAGAACCATCTGTTAGCAAGCTCCACAGCTACATGCAGATAACATATGTAAAAGTGAAGCAGTTTTACTCACCTGTTTTCTGATGAAGCCTTGTAGGACGGCCATGGCTGTGCATGTAGTATTAGCTGTGTCCACTCTCAGCTTCAAGTAGTCTACCTTGCCGCCATCATGCCCCTTCTACCACCAGTATGGCGGATACCCCTCTTCAAACCCCACCCCCTATCTCCTATTTTCCACGCCCTCCCTCTTCACCGTCCAACACCACCCCTTCTCCTCCTTCTTCAACACGCAAATGCCAGACTGTAAAATCCCACTGGACCAGCTTCTCCTGACCTACTTGGAAATAATCACAAAAGCAAGAAGAAGAATCAAGGCAGTAGGCCAGAGGAGAACCATGACCATTGCAGTCTGGTATAGCTCTAGTGTTGGTGGTGAGGGAAGTGGTGGTGGTAGTAGTATAGAAGGGGTTGGAGGGTCATAACTCCAGTTACAATTTTATTTCTGCACATAAATTCGTTTCTGGCACAGATATAATAAGGCAAAGGAACAACTAGACCCGTCTATGATGTAGGCAGTAGGCAGCAGCTGGGCATGGGTTAAGGTCTAATAAAAGGGTAGGAGCTCGTAATTTCTGCTTTATTTCTAAGGTTTGCGAAATTGGTTTTGTTTCTTAATTCTAAAAAAAAAATGTTAACGGAGAAAGAGAAAGTCTTCATTTTTGTTTCCATGTGCTCGATTAATATAATGAATTCATTTCATTTATGATGGCATTCAGCATTCAGGGGTAAAAAAATTAAAAAAAGACCTTGAAGACCAGCAAATTACCATTGTTGATCCACCCATCCGATATAAACTTGTCAAAAATGTACATTTTGTTGGCTTAAAAGTTCGTTTGGTGACATATTACGGTTCTTTTCTTTTTTCTTTTTTTTTTGCCCGATGGTTTTTTTTTGGGACTCAGTTTTGGAACTCTTTTCTTTTGCCCCTGACCGACCAAAATGTTGACTGCAAAACCTGTAATCCAAGTTATTATAATAATATGGCCTTGTTTCGCTGAATTTCGATAGGCCTTCATTTCAATCGGCCACCACCTTGACAATGACAACAATAGAGAGGTTAATTTACAAAAAAAAAAGGAAAATGATATCAGCAGAAAGTCAAGAGCATCAGCAAGACAAAACAATGTTTATAATTTTGTTAGCCACAGGAGTCTTCTTTCATTCTGTCTCTCAACATTGATATGAGTGCCTGCTTCAGCCCGCTTGCTTCAATACCCAATAATTACCCATCATCCGATCATGTCATTAGGGATAGCAAAAAAGAAAAGAAGGGAAATTGGACAAGTGTACTAGTCGTTACATGCCCCTATGGGCGCATGTGAAGTATACGTGTGCGCGGAAATATATCAAAAGCAGTGGCAGCTTGGATATGGGACTAGATGGAAGGGAGGGTCAGAGCATAGAGGGCAGTTTTCTGGAAGTGGTCACTGGACCCTGGTGTCCCTTGGAGGACATCACTAGCCATCCATCAATCAGTACCATGGAAAAATGGCCAAATATCTGATTAGAAACCTTAGAAGAATGGGATTGTCCGGCGTCTCAGCCGACTTATAAACCTAGAGGCTTTTGTCTCGGAGGTGCCCCCTTCTCATCAGCCCTCCACCCCCCGGAGGAGGTAGCAGGCTCCCTTCAACATGACCAATCCACCCTGGCACGCCTGGAGGCCCATAGAGAGTGATCTACTTTCCCATCTCGGCCGCATCCATCCTGAGATTTCCACTTTCCTATAGATGGCCCCTCCCTCTTTCTTAACCCCCCTTTCTTCTTGAAGCCTCTTTATTATTTTCTTATCCCTCCCATGTTGTTACCTCTTTTTATTTCTTGGTATCATTGTTATATTTCTTTTTCTGTTACTCACATGCCTCCTCTGTGGGTGATTGAAATGTTCCAGATTGCCCTTGTCATAGCTTGCCGGTAAGTAGTCTGTAAATGAGTGTCCCACAAATTTCAAGTGGATAGGGGATGACATCTTTCCCTCCCTTACCCAACCCCCACTCTGAAGGAACACAAGGGGTCAGTCTAGGACCTGTAAACGAGGAAGGTTAGAAAATGACCACTTCTCCACTGAGTCCCAGGTCGACCAGTGCGGCCAGGGTTCACTTTTTATTTGCAAGCCCTGCTTATATTTATGTTTGGCCGTGGGCAGGAATTCAGAGGAAAATAGATATTTCTGTCAGATGAGATGATGAAGGAATATTCTAAATCTTCTTTGGGAGGGTGGAAAAGGCCTCCTTGTCTGGTTCTTGGCTGGCACAATAACCGCCCTATAGCTGCGTCATGAAGTATTTATGGCTACAGGCGATATTTTATCCTCAAGGAAAAGGTAGGCTGGGTGTCGGAATAATTCCTTTTTAAGGATATCCCCTCTGACAGCTCCTGTTTTCCTAGGACGAAAATTGATAGTTTTCTCCCACTAAGACCACTCACCATCAACACAGAAAGTCCCAAATTAAATGCCCATATTTGGAAATACACTTCATCCCATTTGGTCCTAATACATCTACACCTTATAAACATAAACGCAATCAGAGAAGGGATTATGCTGTATAGGAAATTAATTTTCTTTAAAGCAGAAAAAAAACAAGGAAATCAACGTGAGCTTAGATTTGTTATCTTTCAATGGCCATGAATCCACTCCAGCAGATCCACAATTTAATCTGATAACAAGAAGGCATTAATCTCATTCTCAGTCAGCGTCTGCAAAGACGGAGACAAACCGTCTTGGCAAACAAGATGAGGCTGCAGCCAATGTTGATCAGCAAACTTGCTTAAAAACCTGAATTGCGATTGGAGAGCGATGTATGTGTGTATCTTAACTTTACTCAAGCCCCCCTCCCCTCCCTATATCTTCCTCTATCTTCATTCTATACACACTAAGGATCCCTCCTCCCTTTTCCTCCTGGGGAATGCTATACTGGAGGATCCATGCGCTTGGTGGGTTAGCTCTGGAGCCACACGACTGGATTAATCACGGGGCTATGGTTCTCCAGGGTGGGTTAGACAAACACCTTTCTTACCCCTCCCAGAATAGATACAGATTACCCCAGGCACTGCCCGAGCAGCTCTCTGCCCAGTTATCATTCTGCTCAGGGCATGGCATCCATCTCAGAGGGATGTCAACCCCACCAGCAGCCGCCTATTGTCTCTCTGCTGATGGAGTCGCAAAATAATGCCATATTTATTTTTTCAACAGTCGCATGTGCCAGGCCAAACCAATGGGGTGGGGGAGGGTGAAGGACGTGGATTTGCTGGAGTGATATGGGCGTGTGTGTATTGGAGAGAGATGCCGGAGGAAGGATGGAGTGTTTTGTATGGATGGATGGTTAGATGCTGTTAAGTGTTAGCCTTAATGTGTGCACAAAACCACCCATTTCTTGTATGAATAGACGCCATTACCAACGTAACCATGACTATTGTTCTGCCACTACCACCTGGCAAGAGCAGTTTGATATCATGTCTAAAATAAAAAGAAAAAAGAATGAATTGCACTATTATATGCACTGGCATGCGCTATCACATTTCGCTCAATCTGAAGCCTTGGCAGAGGCTGAAGTGCTGTCACACCAAATTTCAACTTCCTCTTATCAAAAATAAATTGAGATCATTAAAGGCTCCGGTTTGTCATAGCTCATTTCCAATGGAAACGGTCAGTGTTGCCTATATAAACTTGTGCAGTATTTATGGCGTGCGAACATGCGGTATTGGCCAGCTTTCAGTATTGGGGAATATCTCACCAACCTGGCGGTGCCAGTCCAGCTTGCAGGTCAAGGCCTGGTATACATGGGGCACCCTCCAGGGCACGCCAAGAATTGGAGGACAGCCTTGTGGATGGCTACCTCTCAACGTGGGGGATTAAACTCCCATGGCTTCTCAGCAATGCTATGAATATGGAGATGCCCTCCTTGATAGCAACCACTGAAATAAATAGCCCCATTAATATCCCACCGCCATCTCAATGCATAAATCCCAATCACGGACGGTTTGCTATTCTACAGTGTATTCCTGAGATGTCCCTTCTTTCCTGTTCCCCTGCGTCTTATTCAGAGACTTTTTGCTCTATCTGGCCTCTCTTGTAGCTGTGATTGCAGGGAAGAAGGCGGTTATACAAAATCTGATGAATAAAGAACGGGATCGGATTCTCAAAGGAAATGTTATAATTTTGCTTTATCGGAAAATCTTATTTGTATGCAAATATTCTTATTGCATACGTCTAGTAAAATGGAATTTGTTTTCCCCAGGCTAGTCCCTTATCGAAATAAGAGATTATATCTTATGTACGGAAATGGTGGTCTTAGTTTAGTTCTTCCTCAAATATCATTTATGCTGTGGATATATGACGAGTTCAGATGGAGTTAAACAAACTACAGTTACAAAGGCTTTCAAATGTTTTCATTTCGGTTTTATCTTTCATCTTAACCTAACTTTTTCCCAGTAATCAACACACACACACACATTTCTTTTTTTCCATATTACCCTATCAGCAAACTCACATATTGAATCTGTAAAAAGGAAGACCACCTAACTACAATTGCTGTCTAACCCATAGCTGCCTAACAGAAACTGAGATTAGGCTGTTTTCGATCACTACATTATGTGCCTATAGGGACTTGGTGTATTTTCCAGTTGACTGTGCCACTCCATAGGCAGTAGGCCAGTCATGTTATCTGCAAGCACCGTGTCCCACTGCAGACACCGACCACCACTCCCTCCCGGGCCTTGCATTGATTTCTCCGGTCGCCCAGCTCCTGCTCCCGGGCAGCAAGCAGCGCTGCCAACCTCCCCTTTCACCTAACTCCTGTCGCCAATGCATACAGAATCTATCAATTTGGACTATATTATCGACAGTTTCCCTGGCAACGAAACCGTAATACGGCGGCACCATGCGAGGCCAGCAAAGCCCTGGGAAGGCCAACCGGACATGCTTATTTATCGGGGCGAACTCAGTGCCACCCGCAATTTTTCCTTTGTTTCATATGAAATTTATTGGTTTCATCTTCGTAGAAACTCGGTTTCTAAGGCTGAGGAGAGAGCTCCCTGCTATTCTACAGCAGTCCCTATATTTACTGAAAAGAGTTAACAATTTAGGGCTTTCCTAGAAAACACTGTAGTCTTGGCAGTGTTGGCACTGGGTTTTGCTTTGCTTTCTATTCACACTCTTTGTGGGACTGAAAAAAATGATTGAAGGGAAATTCAGTTATGATTAATCCACCAACTTTGTATTTTGCTCAATAGATTATTACGCCCTTGGTGTGCACTGAATACAGATTTTGATTTACTGGCGGCAGCAATAATGGTTATCGTGTGACAAAAGAATCGACCATTTATTCTGCGTGACTAAATAGATCATTTATCAGAATAGATCTAATAGTTTCTCCTTTGGAGGTTTTTCCCTCGGTTGATGTGACAGAGGCGATTCTGTTTAGCTTTTCCTTCCGTTAGAAGATCCAGTCTGCAACATGAAAAGCTATACTGGAAACTCATATCTCTCTGAATGGGGGGCATTGAAGGAATTCTGCCTCAGTCAATATGCATATAGGTCCACCCTTAGATGTAAGAAAGGGCATGGTCTCCTTTGACCTGTCCTTCCATGTATATTATTGGCAAACAGGTGGGTGGATTCCCAGCCTGCCTTGCTATTTCCTATCGAAGATTCAATGATATTCAAATACGTAAAAAGATCAACCCCGCAGAACCCCATTCTTTCAATTGTGTCACATATTTCAGTCCAAGAAATAAATAGAGCATTCACATGCAAAAGAAAGAAGAAATGCTAGGATAAAAGCTACCCTTCCACTTCACATTATTTTATCTGATTTGTCTTGATATATATAACCAGTTCAAGTGGCAAAGTCGGGATGGTACCCATACATATCAGGCATCTTTTAGCTTCTATTCAATTCCTGCACGTCTCCACGTTTTGTCCCTTGCCTCCCCTAATGCGCCCTCTATATTTCTTCTTATTTTGTTCTTGAAACTCTGGGGACACCAGTTACCCAATGATTCCAATCACAGAAGGAATAGAAAAAATGAGATAGAAAATTGAATATACTTTGAGGTGTTCTTTTTATGTGACTTTTCATTGTACTTTCTTTTAACTGTTTAGAAGTGTCTTGGGGTGAAGGAGGGTCTGCTTTTTGTTATGTGTCCCTGTTTGTATGCTGGGGCCAACTTGGTATGCTTTCTTTCTCCACGTTCTGTACCCGAGAGAGAAACCCCTTGCTGTCACTCCTATCAGAAGCTAGAAGATAGATGAGAGTGCTTAAAGATAGGTCTACTTCCCTCTTGCTTTGACTGTAAAGCTACACTTAGCGTTGGTATGTAACCATTGGCCACGTCACTCAAGTTTCTTGTCCATGGCACAGGCTGCCCCTATCCCCTCTGCATTGTTATTATTGAGTGTTACACAACAAAACTCACTGTATCCCTAAAAGCCTATACCAAACATACAAGAATAGATTAGCACAAAAAAAAAATCTGTATAGATAGCACTGGTGGGTATATAGCATACATGATAAATATCATGCATGCTACATGTCCTTGCATGAGCTCTATAGAATAGGGTCAGAGAAATACCAAAATGTCGGGTCCCATATATCTTTCTGACATGGCTGATTTATTTACAGTGTGAGAGGGAAAACAGGAATAGGAAACTTGATATTTGTTGAGGAGAAAAATGTTCAGAGGCTGTCGCTGTCTGGAAGGTGGGGGCTGGGAAGGAGAAGTATGGTAGTGGCGAAAACTGAAGAGGCTGTGTTTGAGAATGGCGCCGAGAGAGATGGAATACATACACCATGAGAACTGAGTGGTGAGAGGTGGAAACACTCGCTCGGTTCTACAGGGTAAATGTAGTCCATCAAACAGCCACACTGCGAACCTAGAGGTACTCCTACTGCTATCTAGAACAAGGAAAATGTCTAAAATACTAATGGCCCGTAGGCAGATCAATTTGTAAGAGTCGAAAGAAAGAAATAACATGGATACAGTGCGGAATCGCCTAAGAATATTTTGTAAACAGAGGTAGATGTACAAATAGCTAATGAAGCTTTTAAGTGTTAATTACTGCATTGCACTATTCTAAATCAACTATTTCTACGAAGAAATCAGGCAGTTACTGATGTCCAAATCGATATACAATTCACTGGCAATTCGATTCGTTTACATATTGAGGTGACACAGAATGCACATATTGGAGTGACACAAAATGCCCATATTTGGGTCACATCTTTCAGTGACACATGGTCGATCCACACGCTTTTGTCCCCAAAACCCAAACTTAATCTAACAAAAAGCATGAGTAGCAAGCATGTTTGGAAGTACAAATGTATGCCTAAGTGCAGTTGTACTACATATGCCTCAATGGTATACAGTGACCTAGTATTCTCTGCTGAAAAATAAAGCAGAAAAAAGAACACTAACTGAGCAATAAAAAAGCTGACATACCTTGGACCTGTCTGCAGTAGCGTTGGCACACGCACTCGCGCAGCCCGCATGGAATGCTCGTATATGTATCTACTATAATACCCAGAAAGAAAAAGAACCCATTCCACTGTTATCCTTCAGAAATCTCGCCAAAAAGAACTAAGGAAAATGCTGCGTTTTCTCTGCTGCTTGATGATCCGAATAGAGGAGGAAATAGTGTAGAGAATGAAATAATCTTCTTCACTTCGTGTGCGCGTCACTCTATGGGTTGTGGCGCGAAAATTCAAACCCAAGATGGCGTCATGGGGAGGGGTGTCGATGGGTATACTTGTAGGGAGATAGGGGGTGGGGTGGGTAGGGACCGAGGATGGGAGTTGGGTGGGGTATTACCATAGCAAACCCCATAATGATAGTTTATAGGTGGGAAGTGACTCAGGTTATGTTGCCTTAACCAATTAGGCAGTGACCTCCCCCAGGTAACTATCAACAGTTGATAGTTCATAGCTGGCCTTATAGTGGCATGTATCTTTTTTTATAGTGGTAAGTGTACTGCTAGTTACTATTATATCATATTGCCTTCTTCTCCGATGAGTAAAGCTGGTTGGTTATTCATGATATCGGACTATAGAGCAACTGTTTAGGTGTATAGCCTTGTAATATGTTGAAGATGTTATAAGGCAATGCATACTTGTTTTACAAAAAAAGGGGAGAGATAAAGAATGGGGGCGGGGGTAAGAAAGCTATACATATATTGGCGTTATACCAGTACTTGTGGACGGTGTTTTATAGTCATACTTCTGTGTAGGCTAGGAGAGATATAAAATTAATTATTGTAGCATGTTGAATGCGTTTGTGTCTTCACTTTTCTACGTTGGGTTCTGTGTCGAAAAAGATACATACAATTCAGGAGAGTCGCTTCCTCTCTTATCAAGGTATACTGCACATACGTACTTCGCCCTCATTATATGAATAACAGACGGATAAACACACCCATTCCTCTACTACCTACTTTGCAACTATAACATACACCTAGGTAGCTAAATCTTCTGAACTCATTAGATCTCTATCCCACGACAAGGAATGCCCATTACGACCACAGGGGGAGAGAATAGGACCCGGGGACTGTCACCATGACTATGTACACACTAACCCAGTGATAGGTCGTTGGTGTTTCTGCCCCGCTGGATCCCACCGCCATCTAAGAGGGATCACTTCTCCAGGGGGCAGTTAATGGGATATTTGCAGAAGCTGGTAAAGGGCGTCCATGCCCAAACAGCTCCCATTAACAAACATAAGTTGGCAATGGGCGCCCTACGACCTTAGCTTTACCTTGACAACGTGAGGGGGCGGAGCGAACGCAGCACAGCCAAGATGGCGGAGGGAGGTGAGGGCTGACCGAGCGCCTGGCGTAAGCAGCACTGTGATTGGCTGCTGGGGACGCCACCGATATAGGGCGACTACTACGCCGTGTGATGTACTGCACCATGCCCTTACCACCAAAAGTGTGTGTAATAAGGCCAGAATCTGTATATACACATACTGATATTTTGACTTTGCCATAAACCATCAACATGCAAAGAAAACTATGTTCAAAATGCTGTACATAGGGAATTACCAACATACCACTAGTTGGTAAATGGAGTCATAATGTAAACATAGGCGTAGGCTGGGATGCCACCTACCCGAGAGTGAACGTATTAAAGGGCTGAACGATGTAGTCCCCTTGCCACCTAGTCTTCTACACCAAGCATGACCTAACTTAACCACAGGCCTATACTAGTTTTTTCCACCTACCCCCTCCTGTCATCCCCAAAGCACACGGAGATGAAATATCCAGGTATACTAAAAGCTATTCCAACCTGTCAGACCCATAGCTCCTCTGTTGATCAACAATGTGAGCTCAATGGTAAAGTTTTTTTTTTCATTGTGACCACATAATGAAATTCTATTAATTCTACGGACATTAACAAAGAGGAATTTCTGAGATAAAAACTTACTAGAAATGTGGTCACCCAAGTTTAGACGGATTGTTGAAGACTTAGCCTGTCTGGGTCGAGGTCCTAAATGTTTGCTGTCTTTGCCTCTGCTGTCTGTATAGACCCCTTGATTTGCTCATCTATTCAGAAAATGATTCAGAGAAAAGCGGTTCCTAGAAATGCCTAGTAGCTTCCTAGTATGGCAAGTTCGCACCGTGCAGATCTATTTTTTTCAGACTCGTGTGAATATGGCGCTGAAACATGATATTCATGTCATCTATAACAAAGGCCTAGAATTTCCTGGAAGATAACTATACCAGTTGACGCGTTGAATATGCCATACCATCTCTATTATTAATGTATAGCTTGATAGAGTCGATCTAAAAAGTGGATATATTCACAGTAAATCCTACGACCTTTTTATTCGTTTGCGGCTTTTTGTATAGTTTGATTGACACATTGGTACGTGTACTTTCAAAATTAATTATCTATTTACTTTTCTATTAGTATTCTTTTTTGGATTACTTTATAATCTGACCTGAGAAAACATACCAGTTATATGAAATATAATGGCAGGTCCATCTCTGGAAATTTCATAGGAGAATGCATTATCAAAATGTATCATTTCAAAAAGAAAGTTACTTTGCTATTGAATAATGGCTGTTTCAGTGCATTTTAATATTTACCCATGTATCAAAATTATGAGCGACTTATATTTGTTGACATTCTTTTTTTTTAAAATCACAGATAGGACTGGATAAATAGAATAATATTGTTTCATATCACATGTATCATTCTGATTGATCAAATGCATTTGAATGGGGTTCATACATATTTGAATCAATCAATATATAAATGAAAGCACATAGCTTGGCGTAAAAGTACTGATGAATGACAGAAGGTAAAATTGTAAAATATAAACTTGTTTCACTTGCATCTCAACAGCTCTTTTAATAGCACGTCCCAGATCTAAGTCAAAGGTTGAAAATATATAGTTACAGGAATCGAGGTCACATCTAAGATGGCATTAATTTATATTTGGAACGAATTCCGAGACCAAAGAGCGTACGGCATCTGCAGGTTTAAACCATAATGGCCAGATTTGGGGGAATCTGACCCCCAACCCCCAATCCTCTCTGACCTACCCCCTCCCCACCCCTCTGACTCACCACCACCACTGAGAGAGCAACCACCAGCCATCCCTCCAAAAATAACCCAATGCCATCATATGCTAATCTAATCCCTAGATTAGAAGGTATGACCTGGTTTCATTCTACTAAAAATGACTATGCGGATACTGAACGGGATTTGGATCAGAGACTTTGGAGGAGGTGAAGTAATTGTAGACATCAAGAGAAGAAACATGGACGTTTGTACGATAATATTAAATACATTTAGGCCTCGGTTAATTTTTCTTCTTTAGAAAAGAAAAAAAAATACAGCTTACTTAAATCATTATGATCGGGAAGGGGAAAAAGGATAGAATAGAAAATTATGATATAAGTAAAGGCTCACACTTGGATCAAAAACAGAACTCCGTTTCAAAATGAGCCAGGAATTATTTTCTCATAGCCCGGGGCTCGTTCCTCCGTCCAACAAATAGGAAATACTATCGAATGTCAGGAGTTGGAAGTAAGCGAGTTCTAAGTGATATCGCCGTCTGACATATGGAATGATCGTGTGTGGGCTGCAAGGGTCTTGCATATTTCTATACTGGAGGAACGGCCACAGGTGGGATGAGATCTATAGTGCTCACCTATACGGGGGGGGGGATGCCAGATCTCCTGTCATCAGGTGGCAATCTTGTTGGTGACAGGTTGGATGGGGTACATTCCGATGGGTTTGATTTCTTACATGTAGCCATGCATATACATGTACCTGCAAAGTGAACGAAAGCTTACATTTAGTTTCTATCGAATTTCCATCGATTCAAACACTAAATATTTCTATGTAGCCTAGAAATTCCCCTCTCTACTTTTCTGCTACATGAACTGGCCTAAATTAACATATACAAATTGCTGCCATTTATTTTTGAGTGAGATGATATCAGAGAACCTACCATTCATAACTTCATCAAAAATCCCATTGACATTGAAGTATTTGATTTATGCATTGACATTTCTTGGGAAAATTGGAAGATAACCTCTCACATTTTAACAATATCCAACACACCTTAGTAAAGTAGAGTGTCAAGATATTCAAATGAATTTCGAATAAGGGGCGATCTTTAGGCAGTATTGGTGCGTTAAGAACAAAGGCTAACCAGCTGTTACCATGATTAATTGACTTTCCCTTACATTGGGAGCATTATTGTCCCACCAGAGTAATAATACAAATGTATCGCGGACATGGAATACCTTATATTCTAATTAACAATTAAACGTTTTAACCTATCTATAGTTCATTTATTTAAAGTAATGAGTGAAGGAAATTTGGTCAATGATAAAAGAGGCAAGAGATCTTCTTTTTTTTCAAACGTACAATGGACTCTTAAGCTTTAAAATATACGTGGTATGACATGTTGCAGCTTCATTCTCCCATGTTACTACAGGCACCAATGCCCACAATGAGGGGGAGGGGGGGGGGGGTAAAAAAAGATATAAAAAGGCAAGCAAATACAATATTATAGTCGTTGTCTCTGGTTGTTGAACCGTGGTATGACATAGCTTTTAGGGCTTCTAGGAGATGCTAGTTGGCGTTTTGTCCGCTGGGCGTGCTCAATATAGTCTGGAGGGACCGAGGGACCTATGTCTGATAACGGCATCGGCCCTCTAGCGTTAAACTCACATACTATTTATTCTCTGTAAGACCTTACCCCACCCTAGATTGAGGATCAGCAGTGATGAAGTTCCCCATCCTTTACTGTCTACTCGGCTGAAGGCTTTATTTTTATCTTATTTGGCTACCTGTATTTCTCCAGTTTCTGATTGTTGGAAGATTGCCAGTAAGTTTAATAATTGAGGCACATAATATATCATATGGATAACATTTATTAATAGCAAAAACTATTAGGAAAAACAAAGCACACATCAATTAGCCTTTAATTAATGAGGGTTTAGCGTCAAGGTATATGGCGCTTAAAACTGTCGCCACTAGCGTCAGGTCGTCCAAAGCACTATATACGCATCAGTGCAGCGAGGCTCTATCAGTTTAGCCGCGAAATCAATACTACATCATTTTTTTCCCTCTCATAGCCAGCTCAGTTTATGGTCAAATATGTGTACCTCCTGCCACCCCTCCAGCACCCCGACCCTCCCACTCAACCCTCCGGTGCAGATTGATAAGGCCAAAAAAAGGTTTGGTTTCCGGTCACCCGACCTACCTCAGCCAAACAGGATTTTTCATGAATTTTTTCATAATTCTTTCAAAATTCCGGCCTTCCCACCTCAACTTTTTGGACCAAGTTACCGGAAACTTAATTTTTTTTGGTATAAGGGCTGTTACCATAGCGACGGGCGGCCACAGGCACAGGAGGGGAATCCATCAACCCTGGAGGAATAAACCTTATACTTTTTACTTTTTCTTTATATAAATATTCTCACATCGTTCCTTTTTTGGCCTTTTCAGTTTACCGAAATTACTTTGTGTTTTTTTTTCACAAAATGGTGTGATTATGACAATCGATTTTATCTATTTTCGTTTATTAATCGATGAATTAAATGTTTCTGACAGAGAGGAAGAGAGGGGTTAGTATTTGGTGGACAGTACATGACAGTATTGTAGATGGGCGTATGGCCAGGCGCTGGAGAGGCGGGGGTTAGGCAGTAGGGGGTAGACTAGTGTGAGGAGCAGGAGGAGTGAGGGGGTGACCTCTACATTGATCTACTCCGTGGTAAGGCCTCCATCACTCCCCACAGTGCCGCGCGGCCGTAGGCGGTAGGTGGGCAGGGAGGGCAGATTTTACGCGTCCATTCGTTACTTGAGAGTCTTGTTAGCAGCGTCCGGTGGGTAGGCTGAGGGCTTGTGGGGAGCAGGAGGAAGGGGGAGGGAGGGAGGGACCCCCTGGAAGCCCCCCAGCTCCGGGACCTCGCGGTCTCCCCGGGCCGCGGCCGGCATTTCCGGGGCGCGCTTTAATTTGTCTTATTGGGACCCAACGGCCAGGGGCCTTCCTCCGGGCGGCGGGCGGGGGCCGCGCCCAGGGCTTACCTGTCCGGCATACAGACGGGGGGCTAAGGACCTCCAGGGGGCCAGGCATCCAATACATCAACCCAGGAGCAGGCAGTCCCGGCCTCGATCCCTTTGTCGGGGATTAGCCTGTGGGGCGGGGGCTAAATGACCTCCCTGTCCCGGCCACTCATTCACACGTCGCCCACTAAGCCACCCCCTCCCCCACATTCCCCACCCCCTCCTCCTGCCAAACTCCTCCAGCCTGGCCATAGCATGAACTTCCATACCGCTATATATACCCCCACCCCCTTCCGCCTGGAGAGTGGTAAAAGCAGGTCTGACGGCTTGGAGCCCTCCTGGCTTTCAGAGAGGCCAAGGCGTGAGGCGCTGATAAGACGTAGTCCCTGTTTGTGAGAGTGTATGTGTGTAGGGGATGGGAGAGAAGTTGCTCCTCTGAGCAGCTCTGAGGCGCTCTTCCCCAATAGTGCTTCCCTACCATCTACAGCTTGGACCAGTGCCATACAGTAAAAAGGGAGTGGGCCCCTAAAATGGGCTGGTACTCCATGAGTGGAGTTACCTTTGAGTCAAGAGCTTCTTTCCAAATGTGGTCCGCCTCCATATTAAAATCAGACCCTCCACATGACAGTATTGAGAAATATCTACAATCGAAATTAGGGTCTATGATCAACATCCCTATATGGGGGACTTCAAAAGTTCAATCATCATCATCATAAATAATGTGACCAGCAGAACGTTTCTAATAAAAAAGTAGCATATTTAACATAACCCAAATGACCAAGTTAGTTTTATTCAAATGAGAGGTTGTCTGACGCAAAATATATATTATATTCCCATTCTGGCCTGTTTTATATGGCCCTCTCTCTAACCGTGTACATTTACATACATGTAGGTCATCAGCCTATTTTCCATTCTTGTAGGCCACCTAGAACGCGTTGGCTTTGGGCCATGGTTATGTGTATATTGCACGTACTTATACTTTATATGTTTTGGCTCTGTCCCATGGGACTTGCATCAGTTGTGTTCAGGAAGATGGGTAAAATGTTTCATCATCACAATTATTGTAAAAGTCAGAAAACAAAGGTGTCACTTTGATAATTGATTTTTTTAAAACTTTTATTAAAGAAAGGATAAGGCTTTACTCTAGATAAACTATCTGATATCAGTAGGCCCTTGGAGTAAGGCCATATATGTAGAGTATAATTAATATAAACACCACAGAGAAGCTTCTGCGAAAAAAAAAGAAAACATAATATAATATCCTTATTTAAACAATCGATGCAGAGTATTGGTAGTCTTTTGAACCAGCTAAACTCAAATTTTATTACACTTATAAGCCTCCTCGATCACAATCAGCAAGCATACACATATTTTGGCCTAGATTTATTCACACCATTCTGCCTCTATCTCTAAGGTCTATTGTCTCTTTTCCTTGACTCAAACCAGTAGGTGTTATCTCTACCAACTAACTAATAGGGACTATTTCGAGACGTGTGCTGGCCAAATTGGTTGCAGCACACGTGGTGATTGGAAGGAGGGTTGCCACGGTAACACAAGTGATGGCCGCCATGTTGGAATAACACCGACAAGGTCCTTCCTGCCAAAGAGTCAGAGGTCATGTCCGGCCAAATGTCCACCTGAACACAACCCAAATACCAGGGCTCATGAATATTTGAGACAATGGGCCCATTGTCGGTGACACTGCCTGACGCCTGTTCAGTAATTTCTGGACAGACTGCGCCATTCTGGAAGAGCTCACTTTCAATATATTCTTCCTCCAAGAGTTATAGACAGTGGAAAGTTTCAATCTTTTCTCTTCCAGCTCAGCTTCAGAATTAAAAAACATGGTAAAATATTATTGCATTTGGGTCCTATATATATATATATATATATATATATATATATATATATATATATATATATATATATATATTATTCACTATTAACCCATTCGTGCCCAGAACTATTTTAACTAAGCTAGTTTATTCACTATAGTTCACAGATTATGGGTCAATACCTACTATATCTTACATTGAAAATATATAGCCCATTCACAGGAGGGAAAGGGGCATTTAAAGAGCTTTCAGAAATTGTGGTATGAAGGATTATATAAGAAGAATTTGTGAGATTACTGAGACTGATTCTGCGCTGAAGGGATTAAATATGACATGATTTGGATGGAGATGCTAAATATATCGTTATTGTCAATTTCTCAACTTCTGACGAGTTATTTTGGAAGTTCAAAATTACCAATGCCATAATCGTTTTCCTTGGAAAAATTATGAAAATAAGATTTCATCAATATTTTGTTCAACCTTTATCATTATTTTCGTAATTTTTATGACATTCTTTATAATTCTTTATGAGGTATTCTTCAGTGTTTAAATATTCAATCTTCATCCATACATACTTGCTATACAGAGCGGACGTTTGGAGTTCTGTGCACGTGATTTCTGAGCAATATGTAATTACACTGACCAACATTGAATAACTGTCAAATTATCAAACATTGAAGGGCTCCCACTTGAACGTTCATTTCTCGTTCTCATCCCATATCTCAGCTTATTATTTTGTTGTTTTCTTTTATTGTTTGTAACATTATACCTTCTCAACATCAGCCACAAGGACTTAAAGTTCAGGACTTGTATCAAATAACGAATCATTTCGTTCATAACTGACTAAACGGAATCTGTTGGGCCAATCTACACATTTGATTACAAATCTCTATAAACCATTGCAGGTTCTATATTTCTTTAGTCAGTGTAGAAATATATAGCACACACCCTAGTGGTAGGTCTGTCTGGGAAAGGTATGGGGGGGCCTGCTGAGAGATGACCTCCTCCAGCACCTCCAGGGCCACATACAGTGCACACCTGGTACAGGGAATAAGCCCCACCTACATCCGCACATTGCTGTCTGATTCTAATACCTGACCTGGATAAGTGCCAAAAATAAATATACAAGCCAACACCTGCATGGGTGAGAAGTGACCCATGGTATTGGATCATAAATGTGTGCTTGATTGAAACTGAGTACATGTATAGAATAGACATGCTAAGGGGACCTATAATTTGAATGTGAATTTCGAATTAAAAAAAAAATATGTCATTGATTCTGAGCAAGATGATGTCAAATAGTAAATTTAGAGAAAATGTACCCATAGAATTGATTCGCTCTAGGAGGATATTAGGACCCTAAATCGTATTACATAGATGTCATCCTTTAGTAATATTTTCATCTATATTGCATAATTGACTTATTGTATTTCTTTTTATATAACTTCTTAGTAACCAGCAAACAAGCTTAACAAAGGGTATTAGTATATATGTAATCCTGTGTATGGAAATGAATAAATGAAGGATCTATGACTAAAAGAAAAAAAAATATATATAGACTCTTTGATGCGACGTCTTTATATATGGTCTTCATATATAGTAGAATGCAATTGATAATAACAGCATTTCAGTCTTCCAACGTCTTAGAAAATGTCCCTATAGTCTTAGTCAAATCTACCGAGGCAATGTATATGTTTACCAAACAATTTATGATAACAATTCACTTGGTGTTCTAAATGCGATTCTTGGCTGTAAAATGTTGAGTATCCTGGAACAGCGCATGTTTATAGTTTGGAAGCTCATCTTTCTAAGTTTCTTTCCCATATCTAACGCCTTTGAATCCCTTTCAAGAATCACTTTAGGGATCCAGGTTTTATGTAGGCTACAGGGAATTGCAGGCTTGACATGATGCCAAAACATTGACCGACTTTTGGTGTGTAAGGGTCACAACTGTTATTATTGATATTCTAGTGCACATGCAGCCCACGCAACATAACCTGCTATTTAGTTTAGAATATAATTTGCTGTGTTTGATATGATTATTCACAGCAATATCTCACAGAAGGGGGGAAATATAAGTTTTAGGCCTCATAGTCATACAAAATCGCAATATCGACAATGATATTCAAGCTGTTTGTGAATTCCAAACCATGGTTTAAAATTTGAATAAGGTCACGGGTATAAATAAAAGCGTTGTCTTTTGGATTTTAACAAATGGGAAAAGGAAAAATGATAGAAATATTTAGAGGCCATATTTGGTACTCTACATGCTTTTGAGGCCTTGTACTTCACCCATTGGGCCTTATACGAAGGGTTCGAATGGCCGCTGTCACAGTGTCAGCAATTGGTTCTCCAGCAAACCCAGAAACCCCTGACCCCAGGACAAGCTTTCCAACCCCTTCTTCATTTCTACCCTATTTTACAAGGCATTGTAAAGCTGATCATATCCACATTGTCGACCTTATCAAAATGATACCGTGTTATCAGTCTATTATTATATATGATATGTATAGAGGCTTGCTTCTGCTTGCCTTGAGCTTTCACGAACGAACCCCAAAAGATGGTAAACAAAGCTTTCTTGACAGAACCACGACATGACTGGAAATGGTAACATTCACCCACTGCCCTGGAGAGCCTGGGGACAGGAGGAAATCAACCTACCTTAGATCTTCCCTCTGTATACCTGGCCTCGCCAAAAGGGGCAAGCTCCATATCGTCCTATATAATTTTCATATCGTTTTCATCTCACGGCATAGAAACATGCACGCGGTTTTTTTTTCTCCAGTGAGAGCCGAAATTAGGTCGCGATATGAGGGCTGAGGCGTCACTGTTTAACGCCACACGTGACTCCTCTAGGCCAATCAGATTTGTCCCTATTGATGACACGACCTCATATTCTGATTTCCCTACTCCTCCCTTACTTCACTTGACACAGCTATCTAAAGGCCAACTATCTAGCTTACTCCCATACACTTCATCGCCATATAACCTAAATAGAAGTGATATCCAATTCTTTCTGAGTAGAACGAGGAGGGAAAACGATAATATTGTAGATGATTCCTTTTTCTATAGAAGTTGTCAATTTTATGCATAGTATTGTTGGCCATTCACAAAGTATGCACATGATCGAATGTTCAGTCGGTTGCAGCTGTAGAACAGGTTCTCTCAAATTAGAAGACACTTCACTTATTTGGAGTTATTACCCGCCTCCTATATGCAGCATGACATATAATTTTCGGGTTTCACTCCAGTAATTATGACGTATGGAACACCCGTTCAATCAGTATTACATCGAGAGTCCACTTGGCCTCTGTCGCACAATTGAGCCATACCTTTCCTATATCAATTCCTGCGATAGAGGCCTTAGTGGACTATCGATGTAACATCGATAGTCCACTTGGCCTCTGTTAGCCGATTGAGCTATACAAATCCTATATAAAATCTGGCGACAGAGGCCAAATGAACTCTCGATGTAATCTAGAAAACAAATGAGTCATCGGCATTGTAAACTGCAAAGTTTGTTTCTATTCTTGGATATAGAGATATTCTGCAGTGTATGTAATAAACTTCGTATTTAGTGGGTCTAACATCGAGAGTCCACTTGGCCTCTATTGCAGCAATTTACATAGGAAATGTATGGCTCATTCGCCGGCGAAAAGCCAAGTGGACTATGGGTCTAAAGGTATAAAGAACATACCATTGAGGGGGACATGAGAGCTGCATTTGCTTTACTGTCTTCTTTACATCGATAGTCCACTAAGGCCTCTATCACAGGAATTGATATAGGAAATGTATGGCTCAATCGTGCAACAGAGGCTCTATATTAAATTGTTTTAATCATGAAGCAAACGATTCAAGACCAGAAAGGGCCGAGCAGAAAGTTGATACCGTTTAAGAAAGCAATCGAAGATATTTCAATGTGTCTGGAATTTTCATTTCTTCAAATAAAACAATAATGTTAAAACAATGTTATGTATGAAGCCAATAAATAATTTCTCAACATCTTAGCAAGATGAGATATTATACCCACTTCTTTATTTCAATAGAAAGCATTTGCCCTCCGAAAGGTAGTAGGGCATTGGCAGGGGCTACGTGCAGGAAGCCTGTAAGGGAATGTATTGGAACAAAATAAAACGTTTATTTATTTCACCTTCCCCTTGTTTATAACAGCATGCATCCGCCCAATGTCAACACTCTGATGAATAACAACCTAGACCAAAAAGACTGCCAAGATGTCTGGTCTAGATCTTGTGTTCTAGACTTGCATAAGGAGCTTTCCTAGGGAATGGAATTTCCGTTAGCGGTACATACCGGATAGGATAAAAAGTTGTTTGCTATCTGCTTCTCCTTGCTTATTTATCTACACAGAAAACCTGCCTCTTTAATTAGAAAGGTAGATGGGGAACCAATGCATACGCCTTGTCCATTCTTATACAAGACACATTTCACATAGATTTATAAATCTTCTATTTATACCAGAGCAGATATCTGCCTACCTGTGAGTGGTTGGGGGATTGGGAATAATAGATGGATTTCTGGAGTCCAAGTAAAAAGCTGATAGTAGATAGTGCCCTCCCCAATTTTACAAAAACGCTGTTTCTACATGCAGTTCAGAGGTAGTTGACTTATATGTGGGGTGGGGAGGGAGGTTAAACTATAAGTAAATTTGCATTTGTCGGTTTCAAGAAATAAGGACTAAGTGTGAGTCTACAATTCTGTCGGAAATTGTCAAATTTTGCTGCCTCTTATATTTATTCCTTGTTGGTAGGTGTGGGTTACAAAAGTTTCCTCAATGTCACGTGCCTCCTTCTATTCCTACATCCCTGAAATATTGTTCCACTTTACAATCAAAGAACAACAACTTCCCCCATTGACCTCTGGTACCTCATCCCTTCCATCACCTCCTGTACCTCCAGTGAACCTTACACCACTCTTATACCGAGCCATCAGGTACCCCATTTGTAACAGAATACCTCCTTCAATCAGCTCACAATGGGCCTATTCAGCTGGCCACAAATTCAGGATCCACCAGTCATTCTATTTCACTGGACAAGGACCTTTCACCTTGTTGATAGTTGCCATACATAAGACAGAACAACTTCAAATTTTGATTCCTGAACTTTAAAAAGTTCTATTGTATTTTCCCCCAAATAAAAGTCAAACCAGATATTCCCTCAAAGTAATGTTGGACGATGAAAAGAGTCTTAAAGTAAAATGTTGAGTTGATTTTCTTGTTGCTGTGCCACTTTTTTATGGTCGGTTCACCTTTGCTTATATATAATGTATATCTCTTTCTCCCTACCTACAAAATAATAAGTATGTACCACTATCTCTAATCTGTGTATTGCATCTGGAGGACATTTCGTAACGATGCAAATTGACTATGAAGAAATGCCCTCCTGAATTATTTTCTGACATCCTTGTATTTTTCATGTTCATAAATTTGATCCATAAATAGGCGTAAAGGGTTGAATACTGTTTTTTGTTGTTGTGGTATTGACAGTATCATTCGATTGTTGAAATATAGGTTTGTTGACAGCATAAAGAACATAGAATTCATGACTTTTGCATACTCTTCTAACACGCCACAGAGAAAGGAAATGGCTCAATCCCTTGTACATGTGTGTGTTTTAGCGTGTTTTGTTGTTGTGCTTTTTTTTAGATAATGTTTGTTTTCGTGCTTATGTTGCCAGCTCAAGTCCTAACTGCCTTCTTGGTGGATTTCAGGGGAATGTTTCTAGGGGAATAATCTCAAAATGTAGGCCAGTGAAAAAGAGTAATTCACCCTTTGGTATTCACAATTCTCAAGTTATTTCTATCCTTACTGAAGTCTATGATTTATGATGCATTGTCAACCCTCATCAACCCATATTCTCACAGTGGCCATGATGTGGATGGACAATCGACCTCATTCCCTGATAAAATTAGTTATAAAAGAAAATAATGACACAATTCGTTTCTTTTGTTGAAATCAAACGTTTTTCCTCATCCAGATGCATCTACTACAAATGTACGATGGTAATTCTACCCTGTTTACATGTGCTAAGACAGGAAAGGTAATGATGGAAAATTTGTATGATCATTGCACATGGTCAAAGTAAATATTTGGTTTTGTGTTCTAACTCAATGTATTGTCTTTGGAGCTAACAAGTATCATTGCATCATCATAGGAGCTTCTGAGTAAAAGCTACTTGCTAGATTGGGCTCTAACTCAGTCAATGGAATTAGAGAGGGAACTAGAGAGGGTCTAGGAAAGGCCTTGTAATCATAATAAACCAAACCACTTGATGTTCGAATGTTTTGGCGGAAAATAACCTGTATTTTTTATATTCTTTTCTTTGTGTGTGTGTGTGTGTGTGTGTGTGTGTGTGTGTGTGTGTGTGTGTGTGTGTGTGTTTTCTAATGCATGTGCCTATTTCTCCGCTGTATGTTACATCCCTAAACAAGACATTGACAGCACAGTCCTGGCCCCAATCCTAACGTGTTTTATTTCCCTCACTAGTGGTGCCCTTCTCATTCCACCAACGACCCCACCTCAAACAAGGGCCCACCTATCCTCATTACTACGTCAATATAAATAACAACGGTGTCAACCTTGTGTTACCAAAAAATATACACACAGGGCAGAACCAAATGATTATCAGTCATATTAGCAGCGAATTAAAAATACACGAGACCATAAGAGATTTTATTTTTTCCTTCAGGGTGTAAATTCCCTGGCTCTGTCTGTATATGAGGCAATTGTGAGCAGGTATGGTAGGGAGGGGGTGGGATGGGGGTACTGGAGTAGTCAGGCAGTGGTCAGGGGACGCGTCAGAGTCTGATGGTGATGTAGAAGTGAGCTTGGCACCTGTAGAATTGTCCGGCCGCGTCCTGATATGATGGAGAGTCCGCCGGTGGCCCACCAGGTGTGCTTTGGAGCTGACACAGGGCGGAATTAGTCCAGGATGTATCGGTCTCTCCGGGCAGGTTTAAGTCAGCTGGGGGGCGTTTAAACCCCGCCTGGCCAGCTTTAGGAGGGATGTCCGGCTCTGACCAGCTTCCATATGGGAGGGGGAAAGCCTTAGCTCCGCCTAGGTGCCCACAACTGATGGCCTGTCAAGGCACTGTCCCTCTACCTGCCCCCATCCCATCTCCCCAATGTGTCCCTACAAACCTCCCCTACCGCTCATAATGAAACCAATGAAGAAGGCATTTGAAAGAATTCTTTTTCTTCCCTGATGTATCCCCCCTGGTATGGGCAGTTCTAAGGTAAGTGGTGCCATTGCAGAATAGGATTGGCGCCAAGTGTTGCCAATTTATTATCTTCTACCAATCCTGGAGCCTTTCTCAGAAACTCCATCTATAGAAGTCTATCGGATTGTTTATAGAAACCTCTCTTACCGGTATACTTGAAATGGGACTCTACATTATTGATGCTATAACCAAAGGCCATCTAGAAACTGAATAAGTTGATGAATTGTATTCATTTAGGCGTAAATCAGTCTGATATTTTGCACCAGTGACCGGAGATGAGTAGCAGATAGGGGTGGCTGGGGTTTTATATTCTGATTACACAATAGGGGCTTTGTATTCTCAAACACTAACTAATGCAAATAGGCATTAGCGACAATAGGGGGTACATGTTATATCCATAAATCAGAGGTACCTGTAGGCAGCATCTGCCATTGTGAGAGAAAAAAAAATGAATATTTTCACATTGTATCCTACCTATATCAATGCGTGAAAAAAACACGACTTCCACCACACACAGACATAGATCTGTGTAAAAAAGGCTGGATTAAAAACCATCAAAGGCTCCCATTATAGCATTTGCACAGTCTCCAAATGGATTGAGAGTCAAAAGTGGAGCTCCCATCCATCTATCATTCATCTCCTATTCTTTTCATTCATATCTATTTTTGTGGAGCTGAGTATTCTGTGGAAATATATTTCTAATTAATTACTGTGCCCAATAGGCCACATTAAAAAGAAAGATCAATCAGATGTGGTGTGGATTGACCCATTTTCTGGTGCCATGCAACATGAGCATGTTAAGATCAGTTCATTATGTACACAATTGACTCACACGCCCTGTAGCATTGAATTAATGTTTAACAGCTCTCCTGTGTCTCTACCTACCCCAGACATGCAATGTATTGATCATTTGAAAATAGGAATATACCAGCTGACATGATAGATTTAAGTTTTTATTTGACTGAGACAGGTGTTTTATTTGAGTATTGATTTGTATCTATTGTGGGATGATAAACAGTTTAACTAGGATAAACATGTAGACTTAAGGTGAGTCATTCACCGTGCCATTTAATATCTAAATTAGGTGTAATACACACAATGAAAGTCATTTCTGTTTAGGTTGCTTCGCCATGCATTCTGTGTTCTAAACATAATCTACCTATCTCTTCATTTTTTCATGCAAGCACATACAGTAATACATAATATGCATGCTTAGATTTATACATGCATTTGTTTGTGTGTGTGTGTGTACATTGACATCCCATTCCTAAATGTCGTGTATGCATGAACATGCAATTTACATTCCATCAGTGAACAGGCACTGCTTGATTCTTTGTGGAGGGTCCTTTATATCGTTAATGATAGATGATCTCCCTAGATAATGTGCACATGCCTTGCCATGCCTTTAGTTCAGGAGGGTGTTGCTCCTATTGTAAAAAGAGATGTGAGTATGTGCCCTCTTTTCTAAACAAGTCGTGCACTGCTTCACCAAAGTACTTGCACTCACCACATTAGTCTGAAAAGTGACCTGCCTTGTTTAAAACAGAGAGAGCTGCACTACCTACTCACGTCACACACTCTATAGTATATTATACTGACTGACTTCTCCCATTAGGTACCTACTCAAATCCCCCTTTTTTGGCACCATACTTGAATGACCACTTGTGAGCAACAAAAGGAACAAATTATAGCCACATGAAAAGAAAGGACTGGAAATGAGGGCATTTTTAGCCAGCTCTTCCTTTTACTATAGGAGCAACACCCTCCTGGAGGGTGTTGCTCCTATTGTAAAAAGAGATGTGAGTATGTGCCCTCTTTTCTAAACAAGTCGTGCACTGCTTCACCAAAGTACTTGCACTCAGCACATCAGTCTGAAAAGTGGCCTGCCTTGTTTAAAACAGAGAGAGCTGCACTATCAGGTACCTACTCACGTCACACACTCTATAGTATATTATACTGACTGACTTCGCCCAACTAGGTACCTACTCAAATCCCCCTTTTTTAGCACCATACTTGAATGACCACTTGTGAGCAACAAAAGGAACAAATTATAGCCACATGAAAAGAAAGGACTGGAAATGAGGGCATTTTTAGCCAGCTCTTCCTTTTACTATAGGAGCAACACCCTCCTGATGTCCGTGAACAACCGAAATGCACTTCTGAATGGTGTGCTCTTCGGTTGTGGACATGTATAATGTGAGTACTGACTATACCAGTAGAGTGGCAACTTAAACAGTGTAGATACAATTACACAAACACAAACACATATGGATACATATATCCCAAATCCATCCTAGCTTATTCGTTTGTTTCGATGCGGGCATAGTTTGAAATGTGAATATCAAACTCCCCTCGGGTATTCACCAGTCCATCATGACAAAGGTTATCCCCATCAAACTAGTCCTTCCTCCCAAAAGGGACTGATAGAGGCAATCGCCAAGCTAATCATTATATGAGGGTCGATAACTCAGGTGATCTGCCAGCCATATAAATGTTTCCACGTGGTTTAGCACTGGGGATGAACTACTTTGTGATGTGACACCGATACCAAAGCACTGCTGTGACGTCACGCGTTGGGAGCGCAGGAATACATTCGATGGGCTACTCCCTGAGCGTTGACTCCCAGGCCACCTGGTGGGGCAAGCAGCAACTATCATATATAGGAGACTGCAGACATAAGGGGAAGACACAATACTTCATTGTGGGGAGTTGATGGAGGGTATCATAAAAGC
This sequence comes from Acholoe squamosa, assembly GCA_949317995.1. Taxonomy (NCBI): domain Eukaryota; kingdom Metazoa; phylum Annelida; class Polychaeta; order Phyllodocida; family Polynoidae; genus Acholoe; species Acholoe squamosa. Next base: position 35,630,878 of record OX439048.1, on the reverse strand, counting down.
TGGTGGAATTCAGTTGGGGACAATTGATTGGCTGTCAGGTTAGAAAGTTTATGTGTGTTAAATTTCTCTGACTTAAATTTAAGCAATTTGTTCTTTGAAACATGAACAATTGGTAGATTCCAATGTCAGGTACATGTATTTTATCGGGGGAGGGGGTATTCAAGGAATAATGGATATTGTATCTCTTAGGCTTGGTAGAGCGAGGAGTGGAATATCATTGAATGAGGATATAGTTCTTAAGACATTGTTTCGCTACTTGAGACAATAGGAGCCAATGATTAGAGTTATGGAATTTATGATGGCCTGGCTTTCATGAATTATTCAGATACATAGATGTACCACGGTCTTTGATGGAACAACATTCATCAGACAATTAGCTATCAATCATATCTGAGTGAAAGGTTTGGTTATGAAGGTCCTCAGGATATGGGAATATGAATCTGAAAGAAAATAAAAAAAGACAGATGAGATAACTAGCATGCCTCAGGAGAGCAGGATTGTCTCATCAAATACAACTTACCAGGACAGGTGTGAAATAATTAATCAATGACTTATGATATCACATCACATAAAATAGATTTACCGATCCTTGAACTATTTGTCATGATATCTCTATGGTTAAAATGGTCGAAATCTACAATATATAAGATTCCTCTATCTCTGGAAATATGCGTTATTCGTATAAAAGTAAATCTCCCAAAACATACAAATTTACACAAACTATATATAAGATAAATAAGCCACCAAAGATACTTACAAAAAGCATATTGATCGATTGCAACACAACTGATGGAAATCAAAGTCACAAGCTAGGAAGTCACTATGTATTTATTTGCAAGCAAGTATTTGACCGATGAAGGGGTGGTTAATCATACATGGCCCTCACTGACAGGTAAAATAAATTGGGATAGGAAGGATGTTGTAAATGCCCTGGCTGCCAGCGATCCATTGTACTGCTTAAAATATTTGACCACTTTCTAGAAGGTATATTTTGTTTGACTTAAAACCAGAGGTTTAGGAATAGAAGATCAGGCAGGTATACATTGATACTAGGGCATAAAAATATTTTTCTATTTCAACAACTTTTTTAATGCATTTAAATGGGTTATTGGACTTCAAGCTTCCTTCCTCTAATGGGATTGCCACAGACAAGCTAGATAAGTAGCAGGTAGCTGTCAAATAACAACACATTCCTGATCAACACTGGCCAAGACAAAATTGTTTAATCTGGTAAATCTGGAAATAAACCCTTTCCAATCAATTTATAGGAGATTCAAAATTTCTACAGATGGCCTGATGATATTTGGTAGTATAGCTTGAGTACTAAACTTATATTGGCTGGTTGCCATTGCTATTGCAGTCAGAGGCGTGCAGGAGCTATTCCTAACGGAATTAAGGCCAGCAAGCCGTGAAGGCTGGCTCAGTGAGCTGTGAGCACCACCGCCTACCCATTAACTTGGGCTCAGCCCACCACTGAGCTGCTCCGGAAGCTATCCTATTAGTAGGCCAGGGCCATGAGCTACTCAACCAAACCAGCTCAGCCACAGAGCCCACACATGGCTTAGACTCACGACACAAAAACCCAATCTTCAGTTAATTTGTTTTCATTACTTCCCATACTTTTTGAATCTAGGACTAGGCAGTTGTCAGGAAAGCCACAAATAGTTCTCACCCCTTCAATTCATGTGGACTGATAGGACATGTTACAGAAGGATTGCTGAATTATAGTCGTTGCAGATGATTTCTAGTATTCTTTTTTATGGGCAGGTTTTAAGTGAAAATTTACCATACCATAATTTCCTATTTCTGCCTCTAGATAAGTATGGATATAAATGAGTTGGATATGGCTGACTTTCTTTAAATCCAAACTCACATCAAAGTGCATTTATTTGACCTCTTCTTCATAGAAAAAAAATATATCAAATTGACTTTAGACTCCTAAAAACGAATCAAATAATTTACTTCCTTGTAACCTACCATGCATTCAAAAAGGAATTATAGTTTAGATATCTTTGGGAATAACGTTGAAACCAAAACGTTGTAACCAAATGAATACACACTATCTAGAACTAGGAGGCAGATATCTGTTAAATATTCCGATTAAATAAAGCCCATTTTCGTTAAAAAAAAGTTAGTTTCGTTGGAAGGGTTCTGTTCTCTTCCTTATATTTGATTTTGCATGTAATATATTTCCATCCATATAATTATCGACAAAATGTTTATGGTGTTACCATTGTTAACTTTCGAATGATCTAAAGGGGCAAACTGCCATATTAAGCATCCTATCCTAAAATGCCAACAAAATATGAGCGGACAAATTCACCACAGAAGACAGACCTAAGGAATCAAATGAAACAAAATAAGATAAACTACACCCATTATCTGAAGAGCAGCCGATGCATTGGTCAATGCTTTAATCGTGAAAGAACCGCCAAACTAAATCCTCACTATTCCCCTGGGAAGAGCTACAAATGCTCTCCGGAACAAGGGCTGACAGAACAAAAGCAGGATAAATCCATTCCCTAATCGCCCTTGACCTCCGCCCTGGAGTGACCTCTATCACTGTCTGTGTGTCTTTGTTAACTTACCCTGGAGGAGTCAGTGCAGGTCCCTGGAGAAGGCCCGATACCACTCAGGTGGCGGTTGTTGTGCTAAGACTGCTGTCTCTCTCAGACTGACCCAACGTTAGTCATTGCTTGAAGACAGAGTGCATCAGTTGCCCAGCCAGCCAAAACGTGGCCCCACCCATTCTCCCCATCCCCCTACCCCCTATTCTACCCCTCCCACGCACCCCAACCCCCTGGACCACCTACTTCACCATCTGACCATGCTCAAGGTTCCACCCCTGATGTCTCAAGTATCAGTTCTGGCAGATTCCACCTATCTCTACACACCACATTCCTACACGTCACTTAGCCCCCCTCCCCCAACCCCAATATCCCCACAGCCCAACCTTTTTCACTCCCCTAGCTCTCCTCCAGCTTGACCTTGCAGGCCCCTTTCCCTTCTCCAGTACACAACCCTCCGGGCTATAACCTATTTCTTAGTGTCAAGTTAACAAAAAAAATTCTTTGCACAAAGATATTGATATTTTAGTTAATTATCGAAAATTTATGACTGATACTACAGGTTATATCTTATATCAGCACCCTTACAAAGTTTTAGATCCCGCTTGGTCTATTACATATCATATTATCCGACAGGATATCCAATGCTTAATTTCTACTATGGTGAATATTACCTAGCCAACTCTGCCGTACATAATACATGGGGTAGCTATACTTCCAGTGGTGGATCCAGGATTGTCTAGAAGGGGGGCCCAAGGCTTGGTGATAGCTGATGAGGTACTTTATGTGGCCCCGAGCACCGCAAGCCCCCTGTTTGGGGACCACTCTAACACATATATTTTTCCTCCCCCCCCCCTTTCTCTTTTTTCCCTCTCCTTTTTTCTTTTTTTTTATGGTTGGGGGGGGGGGGTCTAGTCCCCCTGGGCCACCCCCTCCTTGATCCGCCACTGACTTCACTAAATATATTTCCTTTCCAAAGGACAAGTAGCTGAATAAAATGTTGTAGTTGCAAACCTTTTTTTTTTTTTTTATCTAAATTGATATATGTTAGGGTGTTAGATTCCCTTTATCAATTTTGTGTCCCCATCCCCACATTTCTTTTATTTCCTTTTGCAACTATCTAAGGTCCCTGGGTGTATAGGAAGTTACAGATGTTTATCAAAATTTTAGATACAGATAGATAGAGATACGAGCTACCGCACAACTTGTTAATTTCCCCATATATGCCTAGAACATAATAAGATAATATGGTATGAATCATAAACTAGATGCCTGTATAGAAATCGATGTAATAGCCTACCTAATAGGCCTCATGAATTTAGTCACAAGATCTTGGTTCAATATTCGTATGTTGCACAGAAGATTAAAAGCCGTTGTATAGTGTCAGAGACTAATATTTCTCTCACGGTACATTCTGGTATATGTACATATCAAATACAGCATTGAGAGTTTATTCAGACAGAGCCTTTAATAGTAGTCCTCGCTTAAGCCTTGTGTCCACAGGGCGACAAAATTGGTAGGCGACAGAATTCCCGTCGACAAAAACACTTTTGTCGTCCATTCCCGACGACAAAACGGCTTTTGTCGTCCATTCCCGACGGCAAAAATCAAACATGTTAGATAATATCATTGGAAATGGACGACAGAAGTGCTTTTGTCGTCGGGAATTCTGTCGCCCACCAATTTTGTCGCCTTATGAACACACGGCTTAAGATGCTATCTCTATAGAATTTATGAAATCACATGAACAATAGATCTAGCCTGTAGGCCCATCAATTTAACCCTTTGTAACTGTTATTGAAAGGTGACTGAAGAACACGACCTTATGAAATCAAATTGAGGTAAATTTGCAACTTCGCCACATCTCAAGTTTTAAGAAATATTTTACTAACACCTCTCACCAAATATAATGACGTCCCTCCAAAATTGTGGAAAATAACATTCATTTACAACTGATTTCATCAATAGATATTGTGTGTCACTTTTGAAAGATAAACCAATCAACAAAATAACGTCATGAAGTCTATTTTCGCATTCTCAAGTTATGGCATTATAGTCTCAAGCCTTGAATGAACTGAGAAGTGTTAGACTTGTAGGCTACATGTTAAAAAACTGGCACATTAATTTTCCTAATAAGCCCCAATAAAAAAGAGTTTAAATGTGCCACTCTGTCCATGAACTACAAACATCAATCACAACACATAACTGGGTATTTAACGGGCTCATCAGAGGGTCAAAATTCAAATACATCATCCTCGTCCTAGCGTTTTTAGCATGTTGAATTGGGGTTGGTTTATGAGCTGTTTATATGTGTAAAACTGTTGTTTTATTCAATGTCAATGAGAATGTTCCCTTCCAAACCTGCTGGGTGAGTATAAAATCACGGCATCCCGGCCAGAGTAGATGATTCCAAACGGGAAATAAATGTCAAGAACCGACAGATATTGGTGCTTTATATATATATAGTTCTCGTTTTCTCATTTGTTTTCACACGGCCTAAAGTGCATGCCAAGGCACTATAGACACAGTGGTAACATGAGGAAATATGTCTGGAGATTAGTTGAAACTTCAAGGGAATTTTGCCGTTTTTAACTCCATATTATTTAACTTTCTTTTTAACAATTGATCCAATTCTGTTTGAGACTGAACTTGTGACGGCGCCTCATCTAATTCAGGGCTTAGTTTCAACACAGCACCATCATTCCCTTGTGATAGTGTAGATAAAGAAGTCTCCTTTCATAACTGCTCACAGTTATGCATGTAGATCTCTAAATTGTTCATACAGGTGTACAAGAAAAAATGGTTTATTGAGTTTTTCAGAATGAGGTCAACTGAACACCTTTAGATTTCCCTCGGGATAAAATTAATTCCTAAAACAATTACATCACAAACAACTGAAGCACTCATATCAAAAACAATTGCAAAGTTGTAGAAACATAACTTTCTTCTCACAATTGCAATCTTATTGAAAGAGAGTTTGACATGAATAACATCAGCATTATAAGATCTGTTATTTAGGTTATATTCCACTAGAGCTTTCAGGATTTAGATTATATTTTAGTACGATATCCCCGCAAAAGACCAAGTGCTAGGCGTTGTCCAATCCCATCCCATACAGAGGAAATGCTCCCATCGAAAAAAAAAAGAAAAAAAAGAAAATATTGTTGTACATACCAACACAGGCTTACAATTTCATTTTGGATCTATAAAGTTCTGGAGAATTATTGCGGTGAAGAACACTGTCATAGCCTAAATATCTAGGACAAATTCGTCTGGTTCCCATTCCAACATAAATCTAATCCTATCAGAAATAAAGTGAATTGTATTTTTGAATATATATCACAATCCTTTTGTGTAATGGTGATTACATTATTTCCTAAATGGTTACCAAAACACTGTTGGCCATAACCAGAAAGGGTGCATTGGAAAATGCAAAAATGGAAGGCGCACTTTTGAAACAACTGGTTTCATATGATTGGAAACTTACTTTAACAAATGATTATCCGTACGTATCTTATATTAAAAATAGTATATTCATTTTTCATGGATACCACTTTCACTCATGAATCAAAAGTTGCTGCTCCATACATCCAATAGGAAGGCACTGACAGATCAGTGATGAGTACTGCAGGTAACAGATCTGTATGATGGAGATGATGGGAAGAATGGCCAGGTCTATTAGGTGTTGATCAATCGGGATATAGCCTGACGTTGTCATCTTGTCAGCCTTGCCCACACCTTACCTCTGCCCTCCCGTCTTCTCCTCATATATGCTCGATTTATGTCTCACCCCGTACAGTTAAGATGAATATTGTATAGCCATCCTCCTTAATACATCTCCAAGGACACCCCTTTGACAACGTAACCATCAAAAAGGACATATGATGCCCGTTTATGGCTGGTGATTTTTAAGCACGAAGTTGCCGTTTGACATCCCCTCTACCTCTAGTTCCACACCCCCCCCCCCTCTTGGACAGAACGCGTTCCTCTCCCACTGCCGCTTGTCGGCCTTCCAGGGCCGGGTCCGCCATTTTGGATATACCCACCCAGAGAGACTTGCAGAACCCCAGCCTTACACACCGAATTTTCAAGCCGTTTCCCTTCTAGACCTCTCCTGTCAATGTTCACCTAGATATTTGATATAAACACCAGACGACATTTTAGTAAGATTTTAGTCTACCTTCGATCAATATGAAGTAGATCTCGTCAACTTCACTGACGCCCACGGCAAATAAACTTGGCGGGAACCATAATCCCGGTGGCGTGTGTTCTACCCGTGAACGTCCCGCAGTTGACAACATTATTCTAAAAAGACGAATGCCCACCAAGATAGATTGGATATTGATTCGATTTTCAATTCAGAATTCTTGTTATAATCTTAGATGGAATGATAGAGACATCCGTTTTCTTTTATTTTATCTCAATGGCACCCTCGAGGGTGATTGTTTCTTGCCCTCTGTGTTTCTGTAGAACGTTATCAAGTTTCATTTTTGTAAATGTGTGAAATATTAGTGAGACAGTGTGGGAGACATAAACAAGGTGTTTTAGCAGTAAATTCAGAAAGTACACAGAGAAGTTATCTAAGACATTGACGTTTACTTCTTTGATTTGTTCATGCAACTTTCATCAAATTAAGGTCAGGATAGTATTAATGTATTACTTATATGAACTACCTGTTATTTCTATAGACATTATGCTTGGTACGCGCAGATGTATATTTTGATCTCGGTCGATCCATATTGGAGCGTCAAATCAAAAGTTGGTGCTCTTACATGTAGTTATATTTGCCTTTAATTGACCCCGAAACTGACGATAAGCCAGATATAACTAACATCCTAGACTATACCAAGGGAATCAGACTAACCTATAAATAACATGACTCATGAGAAGCACTGTTAGTACATGTACAGGCAAACCAAGCAGCATGCTATTGATTTTCATCTAGACTTGGAATAGACCAGAGATAGGGGTTATTAGCTGCATGTCTATCCAGGCTTGTTATCTATTTCATGCTGAGTGGCTCTGGCATAAGCTGGTGATACACGTGTATATATTATATTCAGGGGAGGGGAACATACTCTATGGGAACTTCTGATATTGGTTCTCAGGTACAGAAGGAGGGATTGGTTCCTCCAGGGGAAAGAGGATGAAGCTGGCAGGCACTGGAGTATATTCAAGATATGAGGAAGAGGGTATAGAGTAGAGGAGCTTATCTAGAGGCCCGACCTCGGCGGATCTAGCCTATGGTAGCAGGAAGGCAGGATACGGCTACCCTGAGAAACGAGTGGTGGAAGAAACCAGTTGTGGTAACACTCGCTCGGTTCTCCAGGGTAAAGGTAGCCTACTAATGATAGCAACAGCTCTTCTTCCACCCTCCAGGGTGGGACCTGGAGGAGGAAGGTGGCACATGTAAGGCTGGACGCAGAGGAAAGGATAGGTCCTGGCGGGGTGGAGGTAGAGACCGTGGAGGTGTATTATCGAAGCAGGTCGGCCCTGGAGGAGGGCGAGTGAGTGCCTGGAGTAGGCGGGATAGGACGCCAATAGAGCCGGGAGAGAAGCTCGGAGGTGTCCGGTCCCCCAATTCACCTCCATTCCTCCGCCCCGCCACATGACATACACTATATGGGGATCTAAAAATGGAAGTGTCTCAGGAAAAAGATGCAATTAAATTCACTATGAAAGCTTCATAAATATAACAAGCGGGATCAGTCGGAATAAAGCACCACATCCTTGCAAAATGGTTTAGATATGGGTCAACATGCAAATTTCATATTCACACCTCCTTTATTTATTTTCAAATATCCACATATCTATTCAACAGCTCGTTAGTTAGTTCACGTCTATTGGATTTATCGTTTGTTTGAGGTTTATGATATGTTTATGGGGGATAAAACACCTGGTTCCTCCAGGGATAATTGTGGCTAATTGCACTACTGCACTTTTGACACAAAGTAACTAGGAAAAACCATACAGGAATCTGCTGGTACATTGATGTATTTCAAACATGTACATTGTTCTTTCCATCAAAAGGTTTTAGTACGCTTCAGAATGTAAAAAAAAAGAGACCATACATTTACTATCCTACTACGAAGTACTTAGTTGTAATGTATGTATAGTAAAAAAAAAAAAAAAAAAGAGCTGCATGTGCTCACAATTATGATTTTACTTTAAGCACATTTCCAAATCTACGCATACATGGCTATGTAGCTCAAAGTGAACTTCAAGGCTATGCAGTTACAATTTCTGTTATCAAAAATTCACACTTACATATTCTTTGTAGATGATCTTTTCAGAGTGCACGAAAGTGGTAATTTCATAGATTCAGTATAACTGCCATATTCTTATTTCAACATAATATTTTTCCACTGTATTATCAGTGTAAAAGACACCTAATAACACTATTAATTCGCGTCGCTGCACCATGCCCCTTGGACGTTTGCCTGGAACGCTGATTGTATTATTACGTGGAAACAGAGTAAATATACATACGACCTAGTGCTGTACAATATTATATACCTATAAATTACAATCAAATTTTGCTTCTTTCTATGTCATTTACTTTACAAACAAGTTGCTTCTTTCTAGGTCATTTATTTAGAAACTAGATTTTATGACAAGTGTATGGATAAGCTTTCAGAGCATATCGGCCCCGGGATATCGGTCGTCTTTATGATTTAGAAAAGATACATATGAAAAAATAAAAACATATTTTCTGGGTTACACAAAGTCCTTGCAATATTCTATAATCTGACATCACCTCCATTTTCGACTTATCACTTTTTGATTACATACATTAAGAGCATTTATTTGGAAATTGCGTTTTGACTTCAAGGACAAGTCCGTAGGGAGGACCGAAGTGAAATGATTGTATTGTGAAATCCTGGAGTAACATCAAGATTTCATGATATGTCCAAAACATTATGGGGATCGCATCTTCAGACTGGTATACGTATCATATTACTCTGCAGGGTCAGGAATAGGAAAACTTTGAGGTGCTACCATTAGATTATTATCGTCCATGGCGTTCTTGCCATCAACATTTATTTCCCTTTCCAAAATGTATTCCCCTCACTCACTGTCTTCCCCTTCTTAGCAGCCTATATGTGATTTTGCCAGCCAAATATTAGAATTATCAATTGTTAGACGCAGAGTGCATTTGATATATTGTACTCGATTTTCACATGAATGTGTAATTGAAACACTGTGCAATAATAGTTATGCTTGCAACAATGCTCTTCTCACTGGAGATACATCAGTGTGTGCTAGTCTAAATTGCATTGGGTAGAGGTCTTGCTTCAGAAATCTTACATGCACATGTCGAAGCATCTTTTATCCATATCTTTGTCTGGCCTTTAACATGTAGGTCACCTCACTATATTATCTCCCAATTACCCATGGACACCACTATGGCTACAAAGTACAGGCTATATATTTCCTAGACTGAGTCCAAGACTAGATCTAGAGCAGCTGCCCTCTTTACATTTTGCAAGATGGAGTGGTTTACACTCGGTGACTCCTACAACAATCAATATTCTATTACAAGTTCAGTCCCCTCCTCCTCCTGCACTTCATCTTAGCTTATAATGTCTCAGACACTGGAACAGATAGATGTGTGGGCAACAGGAGCATCGCAGATGGGTGTCCCCACTACACAATCTGGTTTATGTATTTTAGCCTTTATTTTATTATAAAAGATTTATAGTATCATTTATAGTTCAGTTAACCCTAGGTCCTACAAAAGGCATTAAGATCTTATTCAGATGTATTAGTAGATTGAAACTGGTATCTATGCTGAGTAAACACAATTAAAATATTCGACGGCCTTGATCCTTTGTGTAATGATTATCGATTATTATCATAATACCTCTATTTCTTACAAGATTTCACTGTGTTTATGGCAATGAGAAATAATATGGACAAGACTGCAACTGTCTCTAACCTCATCACAGTGCGGATGTGATTTCTATCCTGACTAACATCGTCCAACTTTTATCAAACCCCTTGAGCAAGTTTTGTTCAGCAATTTTCTCTAGACCCATCTATTCTTATCCCTCATATTACAGAAGGCTGAGCACAAGGTAACTGCACAGGCACTACATCAGAGGGAGATGGGTCTTTTGGGAAATATTTCTGTAGCGAGCAATATCATGAAATATCTAGGCAAAAAGAAAGATCTCTGCATGGTCATAAATGTGTTGTTTTGTCTGTAGACAAAGGCCGTTGGCAGGGATAGGCAGAGTGTTGGGAATAGAGAGGAAAGCAGAAGAAGAGAGAAAGAAAAAGAAGAGTGACAGACAGATTAGGACAAAGACAGATAGACACCCTTCAAGATGGGCTCCCAGATATAAATGAGACTATTGCGTGTTTCTATAAGTGGGCAAGGGAAATAAGCAGCTGCGTCTATAGTGAAGGTCGCAATCTTATGAATACTGTATCAATGTATAGCTCTTGATCTAATTTCGCATTTCTCTTTCAATGCTCTCAACCTGTTGAACTGTATTTTTTATAGACTAAAATATCATACAGCATTTTGGCTAGTTGGTGTGGATAGAATCTTCACACATGCATGAGAAATGGTGCTTCTCATGATCAGTATGGATTCTGATATTGGTTGCTGCTTTTAATATTGTCTTTGGAAGTCAAGCTGGAAGTGGCTTAATATTCGGAAATAAATTACAAAACTGTAGAAAACTATTCAGGGAAAACGAAAGTTACCTGCACGAAGAACTAGGAAGCTATACTGAGCCATAAGAGGTTATCAACCCATGCAGTTCTATTTTGCTGTTCTTAATCACTGGACCTATCAGATCCTGTCGACCCATTGCATGACAGGGACTATGTGCAATTGCCTTTAGACCTCTTCTTCAAATAAAAAACGTTCAAACTCAGTGCTATGCATGAAGCCTACAAACATTGTTTGTTTCTTTTCTCCTGGATATTTTCAGATGGAGCATGGGCATCTACAGAACTATTTCGATTGAAACACTTCTTGAAATTGCACGTATACATGGTATATATTTAAGAGGTGGAGCAAGGTAACTACATACTGCAATGGATATAGAGTAGTAAAACTGTGTTGAATATTATCAATATAATAAATGATCAAAGTACATGACATGTACATGTATATACATAGCAACCCCTCTCGACCTCATTTTGACTACGGCGTTGGGGCACTTGCCTGTCACTGTCTTTCTGTTCTTGCCTGCTTAATTTCATCACAATAGTACCACCAAGGAAGGCACTCACATGAGCATAAACAGACTTTGGTCAATGTAAATAATATGGTTAGTGGATAAATTGTCAGATCATGTTAGGTGTAGGGCACCAACAGCCAAAATGACCTGTATCAGGCCCAATGGAAACAGCACGTGTTCACATGCAATACCCCAGGTACACGCAACTCCCTGTGACGCCTCTGTTCCCCTTCTACCTTCCACCCCTCCCAGACTTCTCTCCCAACATGCACATACCATAACCTATCCCCTACAAACCAACTGTGCACGACATGCGAAAAGACCAACTGTTATATACTCACGCACTGGGGGTGCTGGAGGCAAAAGGTCTCCATCCAGACCTGCCGGCCCTTATGCCTTGATATCTGCCTCATAAAATCACCATTTCGAATGCCTGCTAGCATGGCCAGCGCTTAGAGGGTGAAGCTCTGGAGCCGATGCAGGAGGCTTGAGAGTCTACTCTTGGGCCAATGTTTGAACGCTTCTTCCTCCACCTCTGTTACGTATTTCCCTAATGATGGCTGCTTAATGATACCTTCCATGCAAAACTGATCCTCCATGGGATCATTAGGATCCATTTAGTTATTACCCTGATTGAATAGGGCCTCTTTTGGATCTTTTTGCTGGTGCTTGTCCATTGTATAAAGGTGATTTGGTGAAGGCGTTGGTGGAAGGAAGGGCTCGTGTGCTATACATTGGGAATGGGAAGATGGCGGACTTCTTATACAGGGGAGGGGCATCGAATCAGACACTAATTGGGAGGACTGTGGGGCTTGGTTGACCTTTCAAAAAATGTAGAGAACCAAGTCTTGAAATTCAAAACAAAATTTGTTCCTAATGAAATGATGCCTCGTCTAAGAGATTGCCTGACAGGGCAAATGATGTGAACTTCAATCAAAGGTTGCCCTCTTTACTTGTTAATGGCAAACTGTAAGCCTTGTGTGTGAGCAGGGGTTGGTAATTTTACACTTAGTGAGTCAGAAAAGGTGCCTTGAGGAATCAAAGTTCTAAATTGGTGCCCGATCCCATGGCATGCAATCACACAGTTAGCCATGGGCATATCGTTTTGACTTTATGATATCTTATATCACATGTGAATGGAGTGCCTTTGAGGGAGGGCGCCAGGCAAGGTGTGGCATCCTTGGGGAGTCTTTCCGGCCAGTCAGTAGCACGTGTTGTGCTTTGGGTGCGACCCTGGGGAATTATTCATGTGGTTAAGATATTCTTCATAATGTATAGTGACTTGCCCCTGTACCTTTGCATTCATACGCCCAAGCCAGCATAAGCTTAACCCAGTTATACATGTAGCTGATGTGCTCTCCTTCATAAAGATGGTCCCCAAATGGAGTAGATATATATGTTACATGATTGATGTATATGGGTAGATGCATTTGATTCTCAATTCTGATGTAACTTGTGTACTTAATCAGCCTATGTTCTAGCTTAATTGGTATACAGGCGAAAAACTAGTAAATTGAATTCTATCACATATCAATCAGCAATGACATTAAAAAAGGATATTTTGATCCAGACGATTTATATTTATCTACACTTATCAAACAACTGCTTCTAATTCTTTATAAAAATCCATAGTTATCAAGAAAGAAGAAAAAAATATTTTATTTTTGATCTAGTATAATTTACCCAAGGTCTGAACTTTTAATGCAAGGTCTCCTATAAAAACATGGGTACATGTCTAAAGGGCTTTCCAATGTAAATGTCAACGTGGCAGAAGACGTCTCCTTACAGACACAGGTGGTATGGCCTTTACTCCTTCTAGATATTTATGGTAGCATTCACTCGTGTGTTATCTTTGGCATTGTTATACTATATAATATCTGTATTTTAAGAGGAATCCATTATCTTAGAAGGAAATGGGCATTTCATGTATATCTCGCATAATCGCTGCCATGGTGTCAGATCCAGAAGCCTGAGGGCTCAGAGTATTATAAGCTTCTGCTGTGGTCTGTGGTTAGTTATTCCAGTTATTCAGACAAACCTCAGAAATTTCAGATAAGGGCTGGACCTTATCCATGTTTGGCACTTTCCAGGCGATTGCCTCACCTGACACAGGTGTCATAACACCTACTACATCTGTTCCCACTAGAACAGGTGAGAAACATTTCACATGGCACGTCACATCCGCTGGTCTAGTCTCTCAGCAGGGGCTTTGAAGTTGGACAGAATACCAGATAGTCCAGTTTTTCCCTTTTATTTCTTAAAATGAAAAGAAACGAAAAACCCGGGGGAAATGTTTAAGCCCATCTAGCTCTAAAAAGAACGGGAATAGATAAGACAAAAAAAATTACTAGTGAAGAAAATGCCAAGAATGCAGCCAACAGGTGATGTTGGGTTACTGCCAAGATACACAATATCTAGGGCTCAGGCACAACACCTGTGGTGAATTGTATGTTGTGGGTCTGGTCAGTAGGCACTAATTGGGGGATAACATTGGGATAGCCCATAAGGTGAGCAGTTAAATGCTACCTGTACATTACCTTGGTGTAGTGGATGGGAGGTGGAGGGATGGGGAGGGGGTTAACTATAACCTGAAGGTAGGTGAATCATGAGGACTGACATCTCACCTGTCAGCCTCACTCATCTTTCTTATCACAATCTATAGGCAGACTGCTGATGACGAATTACAGACCCATTTGTGTCTGTGTGTTTGAGAGGTATAGGAATGGGAGTGGTAGCTGAGGCAGTCAGTGCTGGATTTGGAACAGGGGTGTTCAACTTTAAGTAGGAAGGTTGGGGCAGTGAGGTATATCAAATTATTCACACGTGGTTTGTCACGTGACTGCATAGCTGTGTTGGATTGGTGTAGTAGGTTTGGCTCGATGCATTTTGTGAGGTGCCACAAATGATGAATATGCGTGATCGCCTTCACAGATACAAAGGTACCATCCAAGTGTCCCCCACCCCCACAGCCACAGCCTACCTGGCCACCCTCCAAGCCCCCCACCATCCCTCCCATAGGCCCGCCCCCTTGCTTCATTTTCCACCTCCTGTACAGTAGCCTGGCCCCACCCACCCCCTGGCCTGTTCTGCCACATGCTCAACAGTGCAGAACGCCCCTGCCAGTACTTTTTATGCTTAAGCTGGATCTACAGGTGGCATACCAGTGTTTCTTATTAGATCCCCAGGTAACCTACTTGCGTGTAGCATTAGAAGTGTATGAAGTGCAGTGCAATGATATATTTATGTGTACAGCAAATAGTAATGGATTGTACGTTATATATTTTTTCAGTGAACACATATCATTTGAATTTTAGAATTATTAAATAAAAGTATTTTCTGTATGGTTAAAACAAAAACTTAAACCATCTAATGTGCCACCTGAAGAAATATCAACATACGTAAGCCTGTAGCCAATGTATTTTTTGAGAGGTTGAGTAGTTTAATACGTATTTGTTGTCTGGACAGACATTCAAAAGGTATGTGTTAAGTGGTAAGTGTAAGTAGGAAGAAAATTTCAAAGATAATACATTATAAAGGTTTAAACGAACCAAACACTTTAATGCTAACCATGAAAAAAATGTAAGAGAAGGCTGTAAATATTTTCTTTGCTGTCTATGCTCACCTATGTTTAGTGTTCTAGTGGTCTCTCAGTGAAAGACAGGCAGGTAATTCATGCTCATTGTACATTGATAACATTTACCTTAAAAACCCACAATAGCACTTTAAAACTACGTTCAAATTCATGTCCATAGATTCTCAGCTGTCACAATGACTCCTTTCTGTTGACAGCAGTAACATGAAAAAAGAAGCTCCTATAAAAGTAAGGAATACTCATGTCTAGACTGGTCAAACACACTGCTCAGTTGAATCTCCACGTGTATTGTTTTAGCTTTGGTATGACCTAGTGTTCTAGCAGAGAGGCTGCTGAAACATTCAGAACTTATCTGATGCTGAGAGGCAGAGACCAGGTTAGCACAACCTGCCACTTAGAACTAGTAGTCTTACTAGAGTTACAAACGATGTCCATGACATTTACAAATTGCAGGCATGTGAGAAATCGTGGATACCCAAAACAACAGCCGGTAACTATACTACCCAGTCTGTTACCAAATATGTATGTCTGTTTCCATGGCAATTGTAGACCCCAACCCAGACATAAGTCCACTTGCCCATTAAAGATTTCTGAAGCTGGGGTCAGGATGGAAAAGAAGTATTATCCTAATTTTTTTTATGATAACTTGTATCTAGGAATATGTCAAGTAGCCCTGGTCTATATACAGAAAATAGAAATAAAATGTTCACCTTTAAAACTAGTTTAGGGTGTCTACCACATAATAAAATATGAGATTTTTATCCTTTTCACTCACTCTCTGTCCACAAAAGTCCATATATTCGGACATAATTGATTAGGGGCAAAGCCCGTCGCTAAATGAAATTTGAAATATTTTGCAGAAATATCGAGTCATATTTCATATTCTAAATATCTTACCTTTAGACTGTGTAGATACACTTCAAGTGAATCTATACATTTTGAACTAACATTTACCATACTTTTTAAAAGTATAAAATTTTATGTCAGTGCTG
This sequence comes from Acholoe squamosa, assembly GCA_949317995.1. Taxonomy (NCBI): domain Eukaryota; kingdom Metazoa; phylum Annelida; class Polychaeta; order Phyllodocida; family Polynoidae; genus Acholoe; species Acholoe squamosa. The sequence goes on along the minus strand of OX439048.1, from coordinate 35,614,530 downwards.
GACAGATCCATAAATTAACTAGCTTTATTACATAATCATGTCAAAATTTCTCCAAACAGCCTTCATGTATTATGTTGCCATGCCATTAATTCTAACCTTTAGACAATTAGTATGTACATGGATTCAATTACATATCAAATACTGGTAGACATCTTATTGTAAATTCGAAACAATAAAAAAAATTTCAGGCATGTCACCCTTTAAGAAACATGCCACCGTGTAGATATGTATAATTATTATGAATAAGGGAATCCATTGATTTCAATTATTGCCATGTGCCCAGCCTCTTAGTTCGACTGCAAAATCGTTAATGACCATTTTTCTAGACGTAATGTCAATTGCAATAAACGCCTCATATTTCTGTGAAATAAAACGAGTTCTCTTCATTCAAACTCGCATTTCTGTAACATTATACAAATTCGTTTATACAAAGATCGTCCCAATTATCTAACCCAGAAGTTTGAATGGAAGTGGCTAGGATTTCACATCAAAGACAGTAAAGTTTATTTTATGATTTCAAACTAGGAACCTGAGATGTGGGGCCGCCATATTGGATTGAGGCTCATGGTAGAAGGGTCGCAGCTAAGAGCCTGAATGCATCATTGTATTTCAAATGTGCGTTATGACCTACGTAATTTATGAATGTTTAAAGACAGTGTTCTGTATCTTAACATCTGATAAAAATGTTAAGTGGGAAAACTTTGGGGTAGTTATAAAGTTAGATCTACAATCTGCCCATGAAGGCATTAGCTACAACTACACCTACTGTTTAAGTTTGAAAATTCTAATATGCCGAAGACCTTTGTCAGGTTCCATCATTTAATAGATAATCCCGTAAATATCATTTCCCATCCATGCTGACTTTGAGGCTAAAACATCATCTTAAAGTAGGATCACATGTTCCGAACCATGGAGCAAGTGCTGATATAAACAATAAGTACACACGCGTTTGATAACCCAAACAACGTGTTAGTCTCTGAGGAAGTTAGGGTGAAGGAGGGGGCGCACCCCCTACTTTTGAGCAAATTTTGGGGTTCAAAACATCTAATTAAACTCTTAAGTACCGGGAAAGGGGGGCCGCTCTATTAAATCCGCTACTGAGTAGGAATTGGACTCACCTCCCGTGTTCTTTGGTTGGTCTATACTTTATATATACTACCTATAGTTGTTTTGGGGGGGGGGTAATGTACTTACCCCCCCCTAGAGTAACTAGGTCGTACATATTAGATTCCATCTTTGATCAGTCGTAGCACAGCTGGAGGAGTCATGTGACAGGGTATGGAGGAGGTAGATAAAGCCAACGGGGTTATAGAAAAAAAGGGGAGGGGAGGGGCAGGTTCACACTTTGGTGTCATATCTAAGATGAAAACTTTGTTCTTTAACTTGATTAAAAGTTTTTAAAATTTGGATGTAAGGATAGATGGCCTGTTTTAAACTTTTTTCTTTCATCTTTGAAAGAAAAAAAGTTGAGTAAAAATTACACATATATATTTCCACTGAAGTGTTCCCATCCACAGTTACCCCAGGGAATATGCCCCCTTCCTGTTGGTTTTAGTGATGCCTATTAAAATGGGTAGCATAGTATACATTTTCAATAATCAATCAACATTGCCTACTGTTGTTAACTCAAAGTTTTCATATTCCCAAAGAGAGATGGAAAGCTTAGTATTAGGCCCAGCGTGACACAATTGCAGCCAATGTGGGAGATTCACTAGTGTCTTTGAAGTTGAAGGCATATTTATAACAAATGATTTTCAAAGCACATTACAATTGCGTGAGCTGTTCCCGTACCATTCCTTACTTCAGTGATTAAAAGGAAAAGCAATCATGGACCTTTCCATTTCATATGAAAAGTTCTGGATAAACTTATAAGTTTTTCATCGTTTGCGACGATGAGGGATGGTCTACCCTGCATGCTATACCGGTACTATATTGTACTAAAGTATTATCACACGCCTGTATTTTAACACTTTTGATAGCATATATTGATTACACTCCTCTATCTTATTTCATATATTATAAAGCAAGAACAAAATCTCATAATAAATACAATTTCCAGAAACTTAATCAGCTTTAATTGGGCCATTGCCCGATGTACCAATTAACCGAGCTTTTGCTTCCAGGAATATGGGCCATATTAGAAATAACTTCGTTTATGCAAGCTTTGAATTTGATGACACATTTTGACCGCCATTGTGGGAGATTCACTAGTGTCCAATATAGTATTTCTGTATATGTGTGAGGTCTATTACATAAGATAACACTCATAATAGTGAACAAAGATGTTTAATGGCATTGATACCAAATAGTTGGTTATTTAAAAGCTCTCCAGAAAAAAGGCGTATTTAAATAGATCACAACGGGATTATGACCATTATAAAATTGTAAAATCAAAACAGATGTCACAGACACAACCCGTACAGTTTTGTTTTTTTTGCGTTTAAATAATGTGGCATCCAAAATTCAAAGTGCATACTATACGTTTGAACTGGGTTAATTTTGTCGAAGATAACCAATCGATCACAAATTTGAGTAAAGTTGCATTGAACAAAACAAGCCACGTCCCTTTAAAGATCTTTGTCTTAAACCCGAAGAAATCTTAATGCTGGCTCGATAGAAGCTCATTTAAAAACCCAAGAGGGACCTCGCATCAATGGATGGTTATGCCATTACCCATATCTACAAAAAAAAAAGATATATATATGTCTTCCCAGATTTAACCGAGGTCAACGGGTCATTACAAAAAGGTACTTTTTCATCGACAGTTAGTTAATCCACGCACAGGGCATTATAAAGAGTCCATGGAAATCTCACAAAGCTCTTGCTGTGTTCCTTTGAGATATTCCTTGGACATTTTCCCAAGTAATTCCGACGAAATGAAAGTAAACTTTTGGCAAAGCTACAAAAAAGATCTGTAAGTTGGTGTTCTGGTCTACAAATTATGAACAATAATAATAATGCACGAACCAAAAGAAGTAGAATTCTAACCCACATAGCTGAGTTTTATAGGGGCACGTAACATACCTTATTTCTTTTTTTGGTTTGGGCAGGTGGAGACTGAGTGCCATAGATACAATAATTTTAACAAGCTAATGCTAATAAGCATATGACTAGAAATATTTAGATATCAGAGCATGTAATGGACTCTTTCATCTCTCTATAATGGATCTAATCTGGACAAGAACACATGACTAACCCAATGCGCCTCTCTAATTAATGCCTTAGGACTCCTTCTCTGAGCAATTTTCATATTAGGCCTCTGGTATTGGCAGAAGAGAAATATTATAAGAAAAAGGGCCAAGCCCTGCAGACGCAGCTGGCATTGCTCCAGATTTATATTGGTCGCCCATGCCAACCTGCTGCAAAATGGAAGCTGTGGGGGGGGGGGGGGCAGGGTGGGGGGGGGGGACTAATGTGCTGGTGCTAGTAACACTATCTGGGCTCCCACCATGGTGTCCATTTCCTCACACATTGGTGTACCACAGCCAAGACTATACTACAATTCATGAACAGATTCTTTTTACTGTACCCCTTTCAGAAGAATCCAACTCTAAGGACGTTGATCCCATGCAACCTATGCACAATAATTTATAAACATGTTGACGTAATTTGAAGTTTATTGCCTAATAATGTAAAGATAACCATAATGTGGCCATACAGTAATGGCATACAACAACAATTGAAATATGACCCTATGTAGGATCAAGCTGGATAATCTTAGATCAATAAGGCCAGACACACCTGAGGAATAGGCATATCTATAAGACAGAAGCAATACGTTATACCCTCTAAAACTAAAAGAAATTCTCTTAGCAGTCCGTCAGTCCGTGCAGGAACAGGTCTTTGATTATGAAGATAAATCTTTGGCTAAAGCTATTTAGTCTTTGAACTATTTTATCTTTTTTCGGACTAATGCAAAACTCATGTAGCCTATCCATATCTGTCAGGTGATCCCTTAGTTAGGTCAGTAAGGCTTCCTCCATTAGCTCAACATACACATGGGATCTAGAGAACATTGGCGCCGTCTGTGGTAGCAGGGATTATCAGTGATTATTGCATGACATATAGATACAGGCCATGCCAAAATAACCCTGCTTACTGATCCTTGTACTATTCCAAGAATACATATAGTCCATGCCTACAGACCAGTGAGCTTTTTGAATCATAATCCCTCACAATTTTGGACCATCCATGCACACATTTCCAATTCTTTGAAACTATTTTATTCTGGTCTAATATATTGTCATTATGCAGATTGCTTCCCAGAAATAGTGATACGGGGAAGCCTGGATTGAGTTGTTCATTGAAAGTATATTGCACCATCGGGTTTTATATCAAAAAGGAAATGTAGCAGGACATGTCTATTTGGATCATAATTTTATCATTTGACTCAGTTCAGTTGCCATACAAATTTGATTGAGTGTATCTATATTTGATAACTTTTGAGTACAGACCTGTTGTGTCTTTACAGAAGAGGTGGCGCCATGGGTGGACATGATGTATACTGATGAGCCATGTCCACAGGAGTTACCACTGTATCCATCAAAAGGGCCGCCCCCAGGCATTTCATTGTTGTCACATGTGTCAACTTATCCATTAACGTTGACAACTAGGGGAGCTATCCCATCCATCAATGGTTAAAAACTTGCTTCCAGGGACTTGAACTTATCTATAGTGCTATATCAGATGGTGTCCATCGTTTAGTCATTATTATGTGTGGAAACTGTTATGAGAGGTGGTCCTCAATCATTATTTTGTTAATAAATTGCATCTTCCTTATTGCATGACAAATTCTGAATAGGACAATACATATCTACATAGTCTATGTTTCCACCACTGATAAGCAAATAAGCTAATCAAATTAGTATGATCTGTGGTAAATTAGCGATTGAAAAATAACAGTCCTATTCAGTTTATTACATTTTGCCTACCTATACACGCCAGTCCCAAACTAAAGAAATTTATGTCTGGAATTCCCTTATGTAATTGCACAATATTCAGTGGTGCTTTATTTATTGCCGGGTGATTGGATCGCCATTCGCAACGGCTGAACGTATGTCATATTGGAAAGTGATGTTGTAAACAGCCATCACCGAAAGTATATACAAATGGTTGTGAGAATGCAGAATAGGAATCATTTTATTGGAAGATTATCCCAGGGGCTTTGAATTTCAACTATAGAAAAGAACGAGTGCTAGACCGTGTATATCATGAAATGCTATGGCAATATAGCATAGCATGTGTACCATAGCATGTACAGTAATATAGCCCAATATGTACTATAAGCCGTACACCAATTAATAAACTTCACTCCCAAAGTGATGTCGAGTGTACTCCATTGGCCTTGGGTTAAGGTGACTATGCCTCACTTATTTTGGATTATGGTATTTTGTTCGGAGGCCCTATTCTGTATATAAGAGCATAATAATTTTGATAGTTATCCTCATTAAGGACATAAGATATATGTGTATCTGTGTTGTATAGCTATTGTACTGTGTGCAATTAAATCTAGATCAAATGATTATTGTGGATCAGCAAGCTAAAGTTGACCTTCTCATGATACATGCATACCTGACCACGTGAAGGCAATGTTTGTCAGCAGCCTGCTACCCTGTGACGTTGCAAATACCAATCTTGAACTAACCCCAGTGAAAATAACCAAATGCTACGATTATGAATACTGCTGACTTTTTGAGTACAGAGAACAACTGCCCTTAAGTTTGTGTCTATAGGGATTTACTTACATGGGGATGTCTTCTTTTAGATTGTACATGTCCTACAGATACATGTGGTGAATAAGCATGACTCGTAATCAATATAGGATAGCTAAATATCAATGTGATTTCCCTTTATAGAATATTACGATTTTCTCTTAAGGCACTAAAAATAGTAGCCTACTTGTGTCGAATGCAGTATGTGAGTATAAGGAGAGAAGGGGGTGGATGTATCAGAAAATCATTATTATTAGATGATTATAGGGATTGACGAAGGTATGTGGCTTATCCCCAGTATGTAGATATAAGCTATTAGAGCTCAGATATAGGATTCACCATATCCCAAGGGGCAGGCTCTGTCATTGAGGGACACTCGATGAACACAATTCCCCTCTTTATAAGACCACAGGTGAGTCGTTGGACATGGGGTGGGGTAGATTGGGGAGCTGAGGGGTTAGGCCCTACCTCCATGTGCTCTATGCTTTACACCTGGCCACTGGATCCTCTAAAGGTCCTTAGGTAATAACTAGGCTTGCCCTGGAGGAGGTTTAGTACCTGGGTTGGATTAGCTGCCCTTCGTTTCCCCGCGGAAGCGAGCGGATTAAGTGACTGATCCCTGCCATCTGCATGGTGCTACCAGACCCCATGGGTCGGCAGCGTCTCTCCACTGACCTATCAAACTCTCATCAGAACTTTATCCATCCCATCCCCCTGCCTCCCCTCCCCCATGCTGTTTTCCTCCTGGTGCTGCCCTGGATGATGCTTGCTCCTGGTTGGTGTCCTGTTTTATAATGTTTTTAGTCCCTCATCTGCTTTGGTTTTATTCCTGTTGACAATACACTTGTTATGTAGGATGACCGCAAGCGAAGTTTCTTATAGCCCCTCCTGTAGTTCAACTTGACAGACTTTTCTGCTTGCACAAAAGTTAGTTTTGTATATATAGTGGGCATAGGTGAGCAGAGATAGATGGGAAGGGTTGCTGGTGCTCGTACGTTCTCTTTCCTGTTATCATCAGATTTCTGATGGCAATTATCAGAAAAGAGATTAATAGGATGACATTCTGTTAAGTTTTCCTTAGAATCATCTTAAAAGACGAAAAAAATAAGATAAGGATAACAAAAATATTAGTTGTTTTTTTTTTTGTTTTTTTTTTTACAGTTTTTCTTTTGTAGGGAGGTTTATCTCATGAATTTCCACCCGTTTTGCTCTGATACCATCACTATCATGCAGGATCAAATTTTACAAGTGATATGTGCGCCGGGTATGTGCGATTAATGTATATTTGGATGAACGATTCGTTTACAAGGATCATATTACTTAACTACTTTTGTCTTGGAATGTATCCGATTAACAATTTATATTCCATAATTGAAGCTGGAACATAAAGTTAAATAGCGTGCACAGCTATGTCTGGGATTATTTGGGACGGGTCTCAGACATTTTCCATCGCCTCAGAATTTCAACTTTGAACACTTTTCACACTGTTGATTTATTTGCAAGGTCGTTGGAAAATCTTTTGCTTTAAACTCATTTATCACCATGAGAGGATGGAATAATAATTACCAAAGCTGTTTACAATACTCCCGTACCAGTTTATACGATAGTATTTAGGCTTTTAATGAAATAATCTCATTGTCAACTACACTTTTCACTCCACTCTTTCAACTCTTGAGTAAATTGCCCTCATATTATATGCCACAAGAAACATTTTTGTGGTGTCAAGAAAATGGGGTATGATAGCTGCTTTTTGCGGTTGCCAATTTAGTACAAACTGTCACACCAATGTTTTGAGACGGATGACTTGGTCATGCTCATAAAATCTCCAGAAAACACGTAACCAATGAAGGTACATGTATATAGATTCTAATATATGCAATAGGTCTTATCAACTATCTCACGGTTTTAAGTACAACTTTGGTGCTTCCTTTGGTTCTGGGAAAAATACATATTTGCTATAGATATGATGAATATTCGATAATAATTGGATGAGAAGACTCATATAATGTCAAGGGACGTAGGAATGTGTATAGGTGGTAAGTATGTATACTTGGTTCTAGGGGTTCATGGGAGGGGAGGATAGCTGCTTAGACATGAAGCCACCCGCCAGCCTTGTGCTTTGCCCCGCCCCACCCCATGGGTTTCCCTACCTACCTCCCAATGGACTGACCATCGCGTCTGTGTCTATACTAGGGCCGTTTTTTTCTGAGAACTAAACCAAAGCATGTCTCTACTCTCCCTGCAGGGCTACAACCAGAGGAGGAAGAACCAAGATAGACGAAGAAAAATGTGGACAAACAATTGTGAGTAGGCAAACGTAGGTACTTTATTTATATTAAAAGATTTAACACACCTGTCAGTTTGTATGCAAAATACATTGCTTATATTTGTACAAGAATCATTAACGCCTCATGTTGTCAGGTAACAGTTAATTGGGTATTGCTACAATATAGCAAGAGTTGCACTCACTTATCAAGACTTATTTCCACAAACGGGAGACACAATTAAAATATGCCCTCGTATTTTGATCTGAAGCGCCTGTTTGGAACGATGTATGTTGGGGCTGAAAGAGGATCGTGTGTGTACATACACGCCAGGGATAAGAATGAATTATTTCTCTCTAGTAAAGAACAATGAATATTCATTAGGCTAATGTTGGAACAGTGGCAGTCTTTCCCAAACAAGGCACCATTTCAATGAGGAAAACAAAAAGGTGCGTTAATTGTGATCTGTCTGCCTCAGCAAAAGAGCGATAGCACAGGTCGCCCTTTTCTAACTTTTACAGAGTTCGTCTCTCACAAAGCAATCGATATCGGGCCAACGCCAATGCATCTCCATTTTGTTTCCAATTTAAAACAAAGAGTTGCTTGATCCATAGCTATCTAAATCCACGCCGACGCGTTTATCGTTGCGCCATTTTGTCGGTCGGGAGCTGGACAAGAGGGCCCTTCCGTTCTCTAACTACGTCCACCACAGTGAGCGATAATAAAAGAAGACTAAGGTCTGATCCACATCCCCTGCCTCTGGTGCGCCCAGGGGGAAAGCAACGAAATAAACCACAATGAATTACCCTATAGCGGAAATATTTCCATCAAAATATACATGGCCATGTCTAGAAGTTGTCCCTGAGTTTTGATAAAGGAGACTGAAGGACCAGCATAAGAAATAGATATGATGCAGGGGGGGGGGGGGTGAGGAAGAAGTTTAGATGAGGTAGCTTTGCCCACTATAGGAGAAAAAAAAAGATACCGGTACACGGCTGGTACATGGAAAATCTGTCTGATTCAATAGGGATCTAAAAAAATTACCTTAAAATGGCGTTTCCATGGAAACAAGATACAAGAATAGTAGTGACGTTTAGTTACAGTAGTAGTGACGTCTAGTTACAGTAGTATATAGTGACGTCTAGTTACAGTACAATGTCGAGTGCCAGAGACTTCATTGTGTTTGATTAATACATCAATATGACTGTTGACACATACAAAAATACCCTATTCACAATTAGATTTGTATCTCGCATATTGATTTACTACATGTAACAGCGAAATGACATCCCCCAACTGCATACAATTAATATTCTGCTTGGGGGAGGAAACTGATTTGATACAGATGAAATATTAGTGCCAACCACACATGTATTGTAACATAAACTAAAATTGATATTATAGTATTTACTATGTCAACTACATTTTGTACACCCATACAACTGAAATTGCCTGCCTACTATATACATTACGGTCATATTATCTAGATACAAACAATGTACCTTTAAAAGTGGCAAAATATGAAAACAAGGTCTGTAGTTGAACAATATAGCGCCGATACCTGTAGCAACCTATGTACAATATCACAGAGAACACAGAGAACTAAAACATTGATAGATATGACCCCTAACGGATTACGTCTGTAAATACAATTAAAGTAATTCTAGGGATACAGGACATGCCAGGGGCGTAGGAAAATGGGGGAGGGGGGCCTGCCCCCCCAATAACGAGGAGGTTCCCTATATAAGCCTATATAAAAATATAGCGCCCCCCCCAACCGAGACCCCTGACCCCCAATAAAAATTTGCTTCCTACGCCCCTGCATGCTATTACAACTATTGCAATGGGTTATTATTTCTTATAGAGACCATATTTTACAAGGTTGAAATTTACAGTTATCATCCTCAGTTTGAGGATCTCCTTGATATGTCCCTAGTTGATAAACTTTAACCAAATATGATAAGACCTTGTCCAACTGCCTCATCTCAGAGATAACTTCTGTGGTGATATTCGGGGGAACTGTTAATATCATAAACTAACAAAGTAGGTAAGAGCAAGTGGCAGACCACTTTTACACTATATATATATATATATATATATATATATATATATATATATATATATATATATATATATATATATATATACAGGACTACAATGAATGCAATTCAGTTACCACACATATGACATACGGCCTTTGGCATAATGAAAGCATAATTGAAACGAGTTCTTACTAATGTAACTTAACCTCCCATTTTATTGTGATGGGCCAAAACCTCTATTGTATTTACTACTGTCCCCTTAGTTGCAACAGTTGTCAATTTTCTTGATATATTGGTGAAAGCCAAATAGGGTATTAAAAAGTTGGAAGTAGACTTCTCAAACTGGAGAAATGATGAAGAATAGTTTGCATTCTTTGGGTAAATCTTTTGATTTAGGTAATGCATGTCCATGATCTTTCTGTGGAGACATAATTTATTGTGTGTCTATAATTACTTCTGAGCTGTGTCTACAAGCTTTCAATGTAAGTATTTTTTTCTGAAATCGGATTATCAGTTGCTTGGGCATTGTCACATGTCACACTTCAAACAAGAATAATAACTTTCCAAAGATATGTCCTTATAATCAATGCCTATTGATGGCCTTTTTTATGTAAATGTGTGTACACCATTGACATGTGTCAACACACACGATCCCATGTAGGTCAGTACTGTAGCATAAACCATCCAAGGGATGTAGGTGAGGCAGGTAATTCATTCCTACCTTGTCCTGTAAAGCCAGTCAACCATGGCCAACCCTCATAATTCACCTCTCGCCTCACCCCCTCCCCAACCCACCCATTTACCCATTACAGACAGGGAATGAACAGGCTTGATTCATAAGTAAATCCTCACAAAATCTCACCTAAATACCACAGCCTCAAAACCCAGCACAATGCCTAAATTGTGTGTCACCAGGCTTCTACAGTCACCACCGATACCTTCCGTTTATGACAGGATGGGTACTATTTTACCTCACACTGTACACACAGAAAGAAAGTCATTTAGTGACGTCACAGAGGCAGCGGAGGGATACCACCAATAGGTTGCCTTGTGATAGGCCTACAGCCAGAAAGAGAGCAGTCAACAGCGCCGCCTCTGTGAATAGTTCAGAACCTCACCACCTTTATGCAGTGATTCCCAGACTAAGCATCCCAGGACATGAAATCATTTGGATGGAATTAGAGAAATGGGAGTAGAATTGGGAGCCTGTCTGCCACTGAAGATGTAGGACGACCTTGAACTTGGGGGATGGTAGCCGAGATAGCACTGATAGGAGATGTCTGAAATAGATGGGTGATAATGAGGCAATTTATATACAATGGTTAGGGTAGGCTGACTGGCAATTTGTAATTACTGCCCAGATGATTATGAATAAAGGCATTTTTGACATAGGTTGTATTGAGACGATAAATGGCAAATAATTGTCATGGGCATTGATCAGTCACTGTATATTGTAAACCCCACTCCGAACTTCTGTATGCTATGCTATATGTGTATAGGCTGTAGTAATTCCCCTCATGTACACCCCTTTCCACATTTCCTTTTATCTTTCTTTGTTTTCTTTTAAAGAATATTATGATTAAATTGAGTAAAATATGGGTTAACGATACACATATATTTACACTCCTCCTTAATCTCAAAGGTTAGTTTTCACTTTCGTTGAATGGTCTTACTCTTTACGACCAAATGGTAAATGTAAAAATGCACGATGTAAAATCGAAATCTAAACAGATTTGACTGGACATCATTTGAAAAAAAAGTGATACTGGGTCAATTTATCGAAATGTTGAAATCTTTTCTGTTTCTGAATTTGCATGTTTACCATACAATGCTATGTTCACATCTTATTTTGGAATTGTTATGAAATGCCATTGTTAATTTAATACAAAGACACAGCTGAGTGTCTTTTATCACTTTTGTTAATTAAGGAAATCTTGCTATGGTGATAATGCCATTTTGAAGCTTTAAGTAACATTATGCACTGTAGTTATCTACTTTTATATGGAATCATTGTTTGAAAATGAAAAGTAATCAAGCCTACGACACATTATAGAATGTGCATATATGATTCCTTCTTGTAATCATTGCAAGAAAGTTGGTGGGAAAACTTACCAATAGTTTGGAAGTAGTTTTCAACATGGTGAAACACCACACAAGTCTCTAGACAGAATTCCAGTTCCTGTGGTATCTGGCCTCTTTCGTTGTGCTGCCCTGTCTGCCAACACCCCCTTCCTGTCAGCTGCCAAACCCAGCCGACATGGTTCGAAAATTGAAAAAAGAAAGTTGAAAGACTGGCCCTCCATGAACGGACCAATCACAGCAGTCCTCTGCCCCTCTCGCGGCTCTCAGCCAGTGAGTGGTGCATTTTTCATGCCTGGTGTACCAGCATGGGGAACACATACACCAGCCTCTAATAAATCAAGAATAGTGTTTTGTCTATATTCCTTTCCCAGTTTTTTTGTTGCATTCTTATTTTGGATTTTGTCTGATTTTGAGGGTTAGCTTTGGGCGTTGGCTTCTTGTTGGGATAGGAACTGAAGACGGAAACAGCATTCCACCATGATGTCTGGGTTATTTCATTCCATTTCTTTGTTCAGTACAGTACAGATCCTTGTCCAGTACCAAGGTGGTCTATTCATAAAGCTCTAATTCAGGCTGGAGCTCACTTATTCTATTTTCAAATTTCCAAGGATATTCCGCATGTAATTATTGTAGGAAATAACGAAATTCTGCGTATATAATACAGTATCATCCTTCAACTTGAATGTATACTAAATGGCGTTTGTAGACAAAAAGGAACTATACTCAATTAGAATGAGAGAGGTTTCAACATTTGCAGTTGGATGTTTGCTAATAATGCTAGAATAGGAAAAATTGAATGGATCCCCTTGTATTAATCTGCATCCCTTTGGGCGTGATTCCTTGATGTCTATTAATAAATACATTATTCATAACAAAGTAAGCAGATAATTTTGCTTAATCTATCAATATGAGAAATTCCACAAAATTTCACCTCTGGAAAGCTACCCAGCATCGGACATATATGAACGAATATTCTCCATAGTCTTTTTTCGGTCTGTTTCTATGTATAGTTATTAAAAATATTAGGGAAAAAAGTTTTGTCTTTAAAGTTGTACTTTTTATATTAATTGGATGATTCACATTTAAAATTTAGTTTCTGATGCAAGTCAAGAGTCTGAGATAATCTTTACCGTATCACATACATTACCAGTTATAATTCGATGAACTTCTATGCCTGAGTAACATATTTGATTTTTTTTTTAAATCTGGCCTACCAGCCTCAACATTCTTTACCATGTCTCTGGGAACTTTTTTTTTATCACTAGAACTTCCTTTAGTACAACTAAATTATTTAGTGTTTTTTGTGACTTTATTTTAGTTTAGTTTTAGTTTTATGTCATGTTTTAGAACATGGACAGAGAGCAGCAGTTATGAGGGGAGATATAAAACAAGAATGATTGTTCTGAACATAAATGAACAGAATCGATTTTTGAAAGAGTCGCAAAGAGATCTGTTATTTTTTTACTGGAATCACGCAGTTTTTTGAGAATGGGCATGGCAAACCCGATGGGAAATCTATTTCTCGAAAGTGAATAACTCGTCTCTTTGCTATATTTTGTCATCTATCCCTGATCTTTCCTCTCACACATGGTCATATACATGTATAATCCATTCTGTCAGTTTTTAATTGGCATGCAGTTCCAGGTGAGATATAAAAATGACATGTTTGCTGAGAATGATAACGGGGTAGCTTAAGGGGTCCTAGCTCCGTCATTTCTCATACTTATTGTCATTTAACAGTAAGTTCTCCGATCTCCTGTTGATCCCTGGAGGCAGTGCGTCGGTTCGTTATTCTCCTTTTCATATAATCTTTGCTGCCGGAAAGGCCTGATAAAAATAATTAGCCTACATGCAAATCACAGTTGTTTAGAAATGAATTGGATTTCACATTATTTAATGGCTACTCGAACTCGCCAAAGGAGCTATAGTGCCCTATTTGTAGACAGTATTTCTTTTGACATTACTAGGTCATTGCTCAGAACCTTTCAGTATACACTTTACTTTTGGACTTTTGTTTGTCCCCAGTTATTTTCTGTGTCCGCACCCACATGCCATACCTATTCTGGAATCCATTCCATAACATACGAAAGTACGAATTCTTTTCAGAAAATACTTGATTCCAAAAAAAAACCTGGATGTAATGATTTATTCTCATAATATGAGCCAAACATCTAAAAGAGTACCGATCATTTTTGTCTTGACGGACCTGTGATACATGTCCCAAGGTTCAATATATTGATTGATATTTACCCCCTCAAAGTCCTTTTTTAAACACATGCTTGAATTTTTATGCTTTTAAGTAGGTTTTAGTGCCTTTATGTAACTGAATTTGATAAACGTATAAAAGAGTATGATACCTGGCCCCATATGAATAAATGTTGCAATGTTGATGTGGTTCTAATAATACATGGAGACATGTAACATATCATGTTATATGTCTCCACTTAATCCTATGTAAATACCCTATTCAGTAGCTGTCTGTGCTGCCATAATAGGATTCATCACTAGTGGAACCAATTTGTGTTTGATCTATGACTTAAAGATCTAACATTAACTGCGAGATGCTCTTGACAATGCCATCCACTCTGGTTCAGAACTATAATTATTGTAACTCAATTTAGACAATCATACTTCTATAGAGTCAAAGACCCCGACAAATATGAGCACAAATGGTGGTAGTTAAGGAGCTGAAGTTTTCTAAACTGTACCTATTAATCATACACACATGGTCATTGCCTGAAGCCTTAAGTCCCTGTCACTTTGTGAATTATGCAGATTAACAGAGGACGATAAGTGGGACAAATAGTTCCACTAAAGAGTTCAAAAGTGGATGAAAGTTATAATTATGACAAAAGAGCAGCTAAGTTCCTGGAGTAGTTTACCTACCAAAGTATCTTAGGGACTAATCTTGTCTCACTTGCCTCTTACTCCTATTCATTTTTAGATAATTGACAGGAATGATATCCTTTCAACAAAAGTTGTTGAAATTCGAAAATTGTCCATACTTCGTCCAGGTACGCATGACAAAGGATACAGTGAGTGAGTTAGTTTTCAATGTTTAACACTATTTCGACAGGTAGGGTCATAATCGTGGCCAGCTAAGGGTACATACAGTACATCGGAAAATTTACTGAAGTTAATTCAGAAAAATAATTTGTGTTCTTCTCTGACCTAAGCACCAATAATCTGATTTTAATTATTTAGACTCTGAATATATGCATTGTGACCATGAACTTCTGCGATGAAGCCATGCCTTATCAAGAAATGCTACTGACAGAGAAAATATTCTAATAGCTTTATCTCATTCTACATACATGTATGAATGTGAATTTCGATCAAGGTCACATGCAGGGCAATTTAGCAAATATACTTATGCTTAAAAAACAAACCATGGAAACAGAAATGTAGTTTTAGTAAATTGATCTTGTGTTATATCAAGTCCATCTCATTTCCATAATGCCATATAGGCAGAGGAGCTCTAACGGGGAAGTTCTAGGGACAAATCAGAAGCCTGTGCAATTCATTGCAGACTTATGTAGCTTACTGCTCAGATTTGTCCCGTTACTTCGTGGAGAGGATGCTTTTGTGAGGGCCTTAGCTGGCCGCCATCTTAGATCCTTGACCTTAGCCACCATAGTTAGTCAGACTTCCCGTTATTGATAGCCATATCAACGCCTCGCACCTTGGCAAGCACTGACAGGTTGATGCCTTCATTAATTTGTTAAGTTGTGTTCTATAGCCGTGTCTATGAATTATGTCGTATTTTGCATCAGGAGGCAAACAAGGGGTTCCATTATTCTTTGCCCTATGGGAACCAGGGGAGAGATATAGCAATGAATGCTGGCAAGATGCTTCCTGACATCAGATTCTGTTATGTGTCTGCAATATCTTAGGATTCTTTGAATGTTAACACGCCAAGATTAAGGGAAAGCGATCGGGGATGGGGTGACCCCACCTAGCACAGAAGGGATTCGCTGAAAAGATAACTCTCTGGGATTTAAAAGGACTTCTCGTATTTCTAAATATCTTTTCTCGGAGACGGTTTCTTTGCATAGACAACTATGTCTTACCTCCCCTTCTGTCATTATAACCTGAAATTATTGACTTATTAGTCGTTAGCTCTTCAAAGAAAGGAGTATTTTAAGTGAAGTAGAAATCTCTTGTTCGAGTGTGGGAATATATGTGTGTGCCGCCAAATCGATGTACAAACTGTATAATCATTCATTGGTTTTCAATTTTTATAAGACAATTCGTGACAAATTAAGGATTTAACACTGCTAAAAATCATATATAACCGAGGGACTTCACGATATATTAGAGAAAAAGCAGGCCACCAAAACAAACAACCCTTTATCTCATATGGGACATATGCCTCTTCTCACTAACGTTCTTGATATTACTGACGCCTGTGATGGAGTATAATTGAAGACAATTAGCTTGCCGGAGGTTGGGTGGGCTAGCTCCGGGTGGGGAAACATAACTCAACCTACTTCTCCTCCAGGCGCAGCGCCTGCTTGCCTCCTGATACATGCTTGGATTTTTATGCTAAATTGCCCTTTAATAACTGGGAATCACAAGGGTTGGGAGCTAGCTTCCTCCAGTGTCAAAGCCATGACTCAGGCTTCTTAGTCCATGAGATGACTTTAATGTCACCTGCTATGGGACTAGTTTGCATCCTTAACATGGTGGTGCCTATGGTGCAAATCGATATATTTTAAAGATTAAATTCGATCCTTTCATTGTTGTACATATTGTGGTCATATAGAAAAATACAAAAATACGATGGACAATTTCTAAAAGTGTATTTATCTTAATGTAAAATTACACTTATCAGCGAGACAGCAAATCATGTTGAATTAAACCTAATTATCAGAAGAAAGCTCCAAATAATTATTTCAACTTCATTTGGCTGAAGGTGAGCTGAAACTCTTATCCAAGACCCAGAGAGCACAGAAGAAAAAGGGTACAGAGGGAACATGGTGGTACAAATGGCCCTGGTGTTGTTTTGTGGCTGCAGTGTTGATGGTGGTCTGGATGATATTGATAGGATACATACACCCTGAGAACTGAGTGGTGAGTCTCAAACACTCGCTCGGTTCTACAGGGTAAAAGTATTCTATCGACCGGGGGTGAAGTGTCTTTCTATCCTCCTCCCGGCATGTAGGTGCAGCCAACTCCTCTAAAGTCTATGAAACACATGTACGCAATGTAACTAGCTTCCTCCAGGGTCACTGACCTGATTCCAGGTCTCATACAGGTTTTCTTTCATTCTACTGAATACAAAATGATTCAAAAACAGTTCAGATCCTCTCTGATGGTAGAAATGGTTGGCGCTGTAAGAAAATGATTCATTTTTATGAAAGAAAAGGGGGATACAATTTACTGTAATTTCCTAATGATATAGTTCACTGTAACTTACAAATAATTAAAAATGAAGCCATGAGACGACATGGATTAATCCCCCGAATTTCAACTTATTTGAGAAAAATAGATGAATAAAAAGATTTTCCCACACACATCATATTCATTTTTTCATAAGGCCAAAAGAAAAAGGTTTCCGGTCACCCGACCTCAGCATTTTTTGATGATTTTTTCATAATTTTCCGACTTTTTTCAAGATTTTTTTTTTTCATTTTTTTTTTTGATATTCTGACAATTCAATATCAAAATGTATATTCGAATACTATTCACAAAATTCCAATCATTTTCTCAAATCCTATAGGGTGAAACCATCATTCCTTACGATAACCAGCGAAAACCAAGCAAAGTATGACTATATCAGACCATTGATTCCAAGATTAAAAAAAAAAGAAACCGACCTACCTACCTCAACTTTTCTGACCATGTTACCGGGGACATACATTTTTTTTGGCCTAAGTGGAATTAACTAGATATGAAGTGGGAACTAGGTCTGCCTAATATTCTAACCCTGGTATTAACTTATTAAGAAAAGAAGGAGGCCATGAATAGAGAGATTTATAATTATGTGCATTAACCCCATAACCAAGATTGCAGATTGTACAAATGGGAGGCATTACATCCTTATCATTTCATTTATGTAATTAGAAGCACCACATCAGTATATCAAAGTAGAACTTGATCATGCTGTCTACAACTGGGTATATTATGAATGAGTGTTTCCTAAACTATATAGTGAGTGGGAAATTGGCTGACTGTTCCAACGATATGATATCTAGCATTTTACACGCATTATGGATGTAAAATTTAAAATGTAACCATACTTCCACCACTGCTTAGGAGGCATAGACCGTTAATTGAGTCGATGCTGAAAACTGGTTAATCAACCAGTAGTCAGCATTGATTCAACGTCCTGTGCCCAATGTGTGCGGTTGACCATCTTTTAGCACATGTACTATCGAACTCTGATGTTGGTACATTAATGCATTATTCAGTCTTCTAAAATGATAATTGTCATAATATAAATCCTAAGATTTTGATACAATTACAATGGATAAATTGTAGATGACTATAGAGATAGCTAATATTGATTTTATATATCATGATAAACATTATGTGTACATGAACTGCCTAAAGTTACCTCGACTAAATATCTATGTCTACATTGTATGAATTATAAGAGAAGAGAAACCGCGATGTGCCTCGTTATCCGATCTATGGTCCAATAGGAATAATGGTTTGGTGTCATGAAAAGGATGGCCCCTGAAACCTTGTCTAAACTGGAAAGGCCCCATAGAAGGGGACGGTCTCAAATGAATGATCTCTTTGTTATATATTTCCTCCCTCTAAAATGCACGTAGCCAGACATATCTATGAACGCCTATGGGTTACTTATACAAGCTTATGATTATCTTTCTCAAAAAGGCCAGACTATATATTTCATCCTCGGGAAGTCTGATATAAAAAGGGAGTCAAGGGAAATGATGTTTTACTTCCTACGTTGTTGTATCTGCCTGGACCCATACATTTCCCCTGATAGTAGTTCATTGAAAAAGAATTATGGAATCTCATTTTAGACTAAGCTATTTCTAAGCCAGGGTAAATCAACAATGAAACTGGTAATATTTTAGAAAGAAAGCAGGTCAGTGTGGGCGAGGGTCACTGCCTGTTGCGCCTCATAAGCTCATATTACCTCAGTTTCATATCGATGCAGAATTAGAATACTTTGCTAAATACATGTAAATATGTATATATACCTTCCAAGGTAGTAAAGTACCAAGGTTTTTCGTTCCTAAAGAATAAAGAACTTCAAATGATAATAAATGGCCTATTACCTTGCCATACGCCACCTGGTGTGATTAAAATACACCTTACAAACCAGCTTCCAACATTTCATGGTTCACACAATAGTTATGGCTGTGACTGCATGCATGCGACATTTTATTTACTTCCTATTTATTTCACATTTACTTCTATCTATCCATCGTATTGATTAAAGAAATGTATGCTTCCTTATGATTGAAGTATGAATTGACTGGTCAATTACATTCAGATAATTCAAGGGTTACTATATATGCTTTAATTTTAAAAGGTAACAGGTCTGGGACCGGTCTGGGGTCAGGAAGTGATATATGTTAGTCATGGCTTGAAGATTTAGGACAATAATCTTTTTTTTGTTCAATGATGAGTATGACAGTTGAGATAAGGGGATGGAATACATGCGTGGAAAAAGATTACACATTGGAAGGCATCCCCAAGGCAGCAAGCTGTACAGTACCATTAGGCTTTTTGGCATGCTTTCAGCTGAATATATCCAGTTTATAAATGGCATCATCTGTTGTAGGTATATTTTTGTTGAGTTGGATGGTAGGGGATATGGAAATGATCAAGAAAGTTCAGCAGAACTTTCATGACAAAGTGGTTACCCACATCAATTGGAATTACAACGGTAAGCTATTTATGTGCTCCCTTTTTCTGTGGCAGCAATATAAATATGCAATAATTTTGTTTAGCATGAGAATGGAGGGAGAGAATAATTAAGAGTATCAATAATACATGTGCCTAGATTGTTATCCCCTGCTCTAGGCAATTGATCATTTCTCTGCTCACTAAAGATTGAATACCCGGTACCTAGTCCACTGGAAACAAAATAGTAAAATATCCAACGCCCTAATATATACACTATAACACACTTCTGTCCCATTTCTAAGTCTCTGTAGTCAGATTTATAAGAAAGTTGAGGTTCTATACGTCCCTAGTTTGATCAGATTTTAATCTAAATGTCTATTTTCCTAGGATTCACTTCATCTGTCCTTCCCTCTCTACTTGCTGTAAATATACCACCCGAGCACCCCTGACATAGATGACACCATGTGTTTTGTCAAAATTACTTTTTCTCACATTGCTACAATCCTCACAATCATATAAGCACGCTGAAACTATACACATGTGCGTGTCATAACCGGCCTGTCCTATATCCAGCATGGTGGAAATACCACGTGCAGACTGGAGCCAAGCATACAAGACACACAAAAAACTAAACAGGCCAAAAACTAAGTCAATGACCAAAGAACAAAATAAAACACAAGCAAGAAAAATCACCACCTACCTTGTTGGCCTTGGGAGGACGGATGTACCCATAGCGGTCACTGCACTCCTGACAAGATGGCGTCGACACTAGGGATGACTGCTCTCAAGCCTATCGTCAGCGCTCTATATCTGAGGGTTGATGAATCGAAAAAGGCGTCAAAAAAGCCACTGATGACTGGAATATAGAAGGGATGTCTCTAGTTGTATGCTACAGAGGTTATGGGAGGAATTTGGCCTGATTGCTGGGGGAATGCAGGAGAAGAAGGGGTTAGAAGAGGAGTCGGGAGGTGAGCCTGGGGACGAACTGGAACGTCTCTGTACAAGCAGCAGTATAAGCCGTCCCTACATGACTTATGGGTTTTGAGAGTAGCGTCCTTGATACAAGGGAAACCTTGAAACCTGCTGGTGGGAAAAGGTCATGGGTGAATGATAGGGTTGCTGGAGAAACTGACCCTAAAGGGGATGCATATAGGAGATAGTTTAATGTAGTTCTGGTTTTAGTTACTGCTGTGTTGGTCCAATCCGTTCTCACTGTGACAGTAGCATTATTATGATGTGACTCGTATACATATAGTTATGCTCCAGAGTGAGCCACACTGTTCCCTATTCAGAAAATAAGATGGAATTATCAAAGTGTTTCTTGTAACAAGAGGCCTAATAGACTAAGTTATTCTGTCTATGGAACAAGTGTTAACTTGCCTAGTTCACAATAATGCAATCGAATTATGATCCTGGGATTATGATTCAATTGCAGTAATCTACAATTCATGTGAATCATTTTGGGAACAGGTCTGTCACATTGAGTAATGTACCCCGGAAAATGTGGCAAAGCCAGTATCGATGATTCTATTCAAACTTATGGCCATTGCCTCATAATGGGAACTTTGTATAATTCCTTATAGGTACTTAGTCACGTTTACTTGGCTTTACCTCGTAGAATATCACTTTTGCCCCCCCCCCCAAAGAGCTTTTGTGTATAAATATATGAAATGCTCAAAAGAAAATAGCCAATTTCGATACACCCACATTTTTTTTTATTATGACTATAGTAATAATTATAGCACATAGCTTACTTTTCGAAGGCCCTTTTTTCAAAGACTATGGTATTTCTGTCTGGTCCGTCAGTGATACAGTTATTTTGAGACAAGATTGTACCAAGAGTTAATCTATCATGCTGTTAACCTAAATACCTCACCATTTTTTTTTATGTAAGGGTAATTATGACTATTTTGGCTATTAATACCATTAAGTGGTGGGTATTGGAATACTTCCTGGATAATTTGCGTGTCGGGTTTTTATCCCTGTGCGGTCATGACTTTATAGTCTGTAACTTGTAAGATTGTAGTCTAGTCTGAGTGTTGGTAGGGGGCTAGGATGGGCTGATATGATTTGGGATAGGTTAGCAAAGTATAAATGTGCTAGCGCTGGAAAATTGTTTAAGCGGTACATTGGGATTGTTGAATCATGCAATACCTAATTCCCCAAATGAACGATAAGAACACTTCAAATCACCAGACAGCAATTCACATGATAACCTTACTTGCAAAATATTTACAACAAAAGAATACTTCCAAACCTTATTGCAGAAATTGAGTATCAGGAATTAAGTTATGTTAGTCCTATCTATTCAAATGATCGACAGACTAGACATAACCTAAACACGTCGAGCAACTGGAATTATAAATTGAAGTAGCAGCAAAGTAGGTCAGACTCAGAGTTCAGGGACCAGGAGGCTGTTGCAAAAAGATTTGGAATTCAATTCTCACTGTAACTAATGCATCTTCCAGTTCCTCCCGATTCTCCACCCAGGGAGACCAATTCCCACCTTATACTGTAATGGAATTGACTTACTCTGAATTAGACTGCATTGCAAAAAGTTCCATGATTAATTCCACCTGAATGCTTCCCATAGTCGAAAGGCCAGGGAATCAGTGAAAGGAACTGGCTGGGAACTGGTTCCCGATTAGGAAGCATTCACCAGTTCCTGACCACTCCTAAACTACTTCTATGACCAATTATCTTTTGGCAACCCAATAGGGAATTGATTCCCTGAGGTCAGTCAGTTCCATTTTGGGAATACCACCTCCGACAAAATCGTTTCCAAATCTTTTTGCAACAGCCTGCAGGCATTTACTGCCGACTGGTGTGTGTATGTGGGGGGGGGGTGGCATTGGTGGATATGTGGGCAAAAATTAAAAAAAAAAAAAAAAAAGTAAAAAAGGGTAAAACTAAATGATAATGTCTACTTGGAAAAAAGTGCAGGTAGAAGAAGGTGCCTCAAGCCCCAACCCCAGTAATGAATGGCACGTCTTTTAAGACCTAGGCACTTATAGATATCAATAGTTCATTTAGAGAAAATGTCTTGAGTCAATCATACATCAACCACACACGATGGACCTCTTGTTAGTCCTCCCCATGCCAAGACCCACCCAAACTTGCAACAAATGACTCGTCCCTGTGAGAAGTTTCAGAAGGTCGCGTACTCGGGGTCATGGCCAGGGGGTCACGAATGCCTGCGATCCCTACTCCCAGGTTACGTTCCGTGTTTGAACAGAGTGTTTTAAGAAAGGAAAGATAAAAAAAATATTAATAGTGAAATATTGTGAGAAATACATCAGACATGTGAGAAGACATTGAGTCGTTCTGATGTCGCTGCTGTGTGGTCTTATCCTACATTGACCGATTTCTATCCAAGATGGCGGCGCCCATAGGCCCCCATGAGCACGCCGAAGAAAATTATCCAGGGCTCACCAAACCCTTTACATACTCTTATATTTACTTTATTGACTCAATATCTGAGAAATCGATCAGTTTCGTATCTGAAATGGGTACTTCGTTTTAGATTTGCTAGCACTCCCTGCGAAATGGTTGGTAATTTGGTGAACACACTTTTGAGCATTTGTTTCGTAAACTTAAAGTAAACATCAACATGCCAGAGACTGAGAATCAGACATGCGATTACCACAAATGGGAATCCCAAAGTTAAATGAAAAATTTTCTGGGATTTTCTATTTCCTATCTACGGATGAGACGCTGTTTTAAATTTTGTTTAGAACAGTTACTCTAATATTAAATGGATTCCGAGAACACAAGAGCAATAACAACGCTTGTTCTGCACACTTTATCCCAATGAAGTCTAACAAGTTATAGAAGCACAACAGATATACAAAACGAAAATAATCGAATATATTAAACGTGCGAGTCGGTGACGCAAAAAGCATCACCGACAGGACACGTGTACTCTCAGGTGTGGCTTCAATACCAGGAGAAACCACTAAATAGGGCTATTAATATAATTGAAGGGTATCAGGCGAAACACACCTGTGGCTTTCCCTCACCCACTACCCCTTACAAACTCCCTCTCAATTCCTCCTGACACTAGAACTACCTACCTCGGATGGCCCCTCCAGCGGCTTCTTTCCTCCAGGGTGGCTTCCTCCCGTTCCTCCTCCAGTGGGGGTCCTCCCCTTGGCTGCACTCTTAGCTTGGATTTTTTATCTGTCCCTCCCTCCTCTCTCCCCCTCCCAGTCCTCCTCCTTGCTCGTTCTCACTATAGCTATAACATCCCCCTCCCATCCCTAGCTGCAGCCAACCAAGCCCCAGATCTGCGCTCACGTGACTAGACATGGGCTAATGAACGCTGGAGAACCCTACTAAACCTCGACTTTATTACTCAACTTCCCCCTCCATCCAGCTCACCCTTCAAGCACCAGAAGATCGCTTATGAGTTGAGAGGCGGAGTCAAACTCTTCGCTCATATAACACCAACGCTAACACCCCTTACATAATATCATTTCCTATACTCTGCAAGTTCTCGCTGTTTGCTCAAACTATAGATATGATAATGGAGGGTGCCCTGCTGGGAATTCCACTCCAGGATTTCGGGGAAAGACATCACCTGTAGCTTGGTAAACATCGAGGGTAAACAAGTCCACTGCCATCGATGCTAAAAGGCGTTTGCTGTTCCAAGAAACATGTGATAAATTTGCCTGTTCTCGCTCTCATTTCTTAGCACTGCGCAGTGTAAAAATTCAAGTGCCCACCCAACCTTGCTGATTACTAACATTTCAGAACCTACAAAAGTGCACATGTATCATTGGAACCTTGAATATTCACTAAACACAGCGTCAAAATGATTATGTGAACATATACACAATGGTCTGTGCGTCACGAACAGATTACTCTACGCCAGGCTTCTCTCAGTCATTGCCAGACGCGGGAAGCAGGAGGCATTCTCATTGGCTCGCTTGGTGTCACATGACTGCCTCTTGGCCGTAAAACGTCGTTAGTGTCAGTCTTTATGGGAGCTCTGACCATGTGGTTGGCCGACTGATATCACGTGAGCTGAAGACGCTGAATGGCCTGGTTGGGGTAGTAAGGGAAAACGCAGAAAGGGCGAGGCATAACCATTGAAGTTGAACTTAAATGGCTGGATATAGAATTCTCTAGCCAGATGTGGGACTGGGAATACTGGCATCAAATCCCATTTTACACCTTTTCATTCGGGGCTACGTCCTCTGATTTTCCGATGCAAGCACAGAAGGTGTTCTCTTTGTTTATTTTCTTTTCATGAGGAACCTTTTTTGGTGTTATTGTTAATATCGCTTCACCATTCTATAACGGAAGTGCTATAGAGTCTAGACCCAAGAACAAAGAGGGTTGATTGATAGTTATTTCCATCTGACATAGACTGATGAAAATATGGTATGTTTATTTTTTCTAAAATAATTCATGGAAAGAGGAGTATAGGCTTGGAAACGCAATTTCTTTTCTCCTAAATACAATACCCATCTGCAGTCATGAAATGTGGTTATCACTGCAGTAATGAATTGTGCATATATCTTTGGCTTGACTATTGATTTGATAACAAATATTCCAGGACATAATTATTTTCTATCATGCTTTCACCAACTTAGAATGAAAGAGAAATTAAGGAAGAGCACATAAATATATATATATATATATATATATATATATATATATATATATATATATATATATATATACATATATATATATATATATATATATATATATATATATATATATATATGTATGTATATATATATATACAAATGCTCATTTCTATAGCAGTTAGTGGTCAGACGGGAGTAGTTTTGAGAAGATCGGAGATAAGAGATAAGATAAGGGTCAATTTGAGGCTCCCAACGTCTGACCCCTGGTTCACAAATCTCACTATTTTTTTTAAAATAGGTAAGTTTCATTACTACATTGGCTTGTTTTTTTTCTACATTCTCTAAGGTCTTAAAAATTCCTGATTTGTTTTAGATTTTCTGTGCATTTTTCTTTTAACTTTTCAATGATTTTGTGACTTTGAGAAATTTCTATCTAATTTTCTATTGCCCAGATGGTTAGAGTCCCACTCTCTCTGCCCACATCACCCTCCCCGCTGGGGACGTTTCTGAAACGTCTGACCTAGGCCTGATAGGTCAACCCTTTGTCAGAATAGAAGTTTCTAATACGAAGCTCATTTTTTGTTATCATTGTATGTAGGTTAATACCCAGGTGAACACATAACTCATACCAAGGCATTATTCGTAGGTTTCAGATGTATGGTTCATGGTTACAGCTGCGAAAAGAAAAAGAAAACGATTTTTATATTCACATCCAGTATGTAACCTTTAGAATGATTAGGGAAAAAAAACAAAAACAAACCGTCGCATAAAAAAAAAAGCCGATATAGACAATAACTAAATTTTCCTTTATTTTATAGCTGTCACATCCCATGTATTGCATACCCTTTATCACCATAGTAATATTTCACATACCCCACGTTGGAGCCATGGGGTATGTGGGGTTTTTACTCATCCCCTTACTTTTCAGCTGCATCGCCCCCACTGACTGTACTCCTCATTGTAACCCATGAGATCTCCTTAATTCATACTATGTTGTATACTCCCATGGCATACGAATTAGCCATATGCCATGCCCTATGATATCATTCATATGAATTTCGTTTCACCCCGCGCAAACCCGACGAAATGTTGAATTGTCAAAATGTCAAAAGTTTTATATCAACATAAATTATGATTGCCTGTCGTCTATTGCACTTGAAGTGTTGTTGAGTTTTCTTTATTATCATTATTACATTATTCCATAATTATATAGAATTCAGAATATGGAATGTTCGTTCTATATCAAATAATTATCTCAATTGCTTGTAGTCTTTCTTTACGATTCACACTTTCTGTGAATCTGGTGACTTACTATAAATCAAAAACATGATAATATAGCCATAATAATTGAAGGTTAAATAGCCCTTGCTTCTGAATTTCGGATCATTTGTTTAAAATTTCATATGATTTATACATCTATAAATTTCCTATGTATGGAATTCTCTATTTGATATACAAGAGGGCCATAAAGGGGGGAAAATGCGATGTCTTCAAATATCAAGTCCCACACCAGGATCTTCACATTATCATCATCAACACTTATAAATTGTATCATTCAATTCGGAATTGTTGTCTCTATGTACATGTATATGAATCATTGTCTCTTAATCATAATTAGTGTGTGGCATTTTCCATCCAGTAATTAGGGTGACCCACAACAACCTCGTAACACAGCTCACAAAGAAAACACGACCATGTGTACCGGGGATATATTGCGCCAGGAAAATAAACCTCATCTAATGATATGGAGTATGCCCGGCTTCCGCACTCTGAATGTCAATTGACACCATCCTCGTTATTTAAAATGAAAAATACCCCCTTTCCATGGATTTTGGAGTTAAAAAGGTACTCTATTTAGAGTAAAAACACTTGGTGCCTAAAAGGTACCCCTATTCTCAGGAAAACGCTAACATAAAACTATAAATCTTATCCCACCCCTTTATTAAGGGAAGCACTGACTAGTCCAGTAATGTTAATGTTATTGAATATAACAAATGAAGATAATAGAATCACTGTGCCATTTTCCTGTGTCTAGGAACATGATGCCATTGCACTTTAATTCCTATGCAAATGCTGTTAGTCCCTCTGAAAAAAAAACTCTCCCTATTTTCAATTTTAATGACTTTTCCGGAAAAAGAGACCCCTATATTTCATAAAACACAGATATGTGAACCTTAAAAAATATGACCCCTATATCAGTGCTTTTGGTAATGAGGATGGTGTCTAAAGGACATGGAAGTGCGGGGGCCGGGGGAGCATGGAGCCCATCCTTTATATCTAGACTAATGATTAGTGTCTATTACGTCATTAGTCATAATCTGCCTTTTAATAATTCCTTAGTCCACAGTGCCCCAGGCAATAGTGTTCACTTCAGGATAACATAATTTATAAACTAAAATTTCAAAATCTAAATTTCTTAATTCAATCAAATCTAAGACTGATGGCTACCAAGAAGGAAACTGCTCTAACATTCAAACCCCAAAGAACTTCAGATGTATAAGGGGATTGACTAGGGGCTCGGGCCAAACTACTCCTGGTGAACTATGGAGGAGGGGTCGTGGAGTATGGGGTAGGTTATAGCCAGCCACATCTAGGTCAGGTGGGTGATAACTGAAGGGCCTCCAGTGTCCTTTTCCTCCATGGTGCAACTGAAACCTACTGCGAATTTAGTAAACTCTGAAATACCAAACTTGACTACCATACCCATTTATATAACGACTCAACTCTATGCCAATTTGTAATTTACACTCCATTTTTCCCTTTTGTATATAAAAACAACGGGAAAAAAAACGTTTGATTTTTTAGAAAATTCAAAAAATGATTGCAATCGCCAACTCTGAGAGTTATTGTTCTAAGATTTCTTTTTCAAAATAGACCAAACAATACTTAAAAACATGCAAACTGATTTTCGTTGCAGTGAGAAGTAACCATTATCAAACCATCAGCAACAATTTTGATATCTAAAGCAATCCCACTTAATGGAAATTCTCTGACATAGGTCGTCCAGATCAAGCCGATGAGAATAGCCCCCCTAACTTATTTTGGTACATTTTGAGTGAAGAAAAAGGAAAAATACCCCTCAGATCATTAAATAAATCAGGAATTCGCTGATATGCACTGTGGTCAGCTCATGGAAACTACTCAATAATTTTGATTATGCTATGAACCATTGTCATACAACCTACATGACATACACACAGTGAATTTTGCAGAATATCAATAGCCCCTGTCTAAATGCGTGCACCTATGACATACAGGTGAATAACACCTTGCCTATTCATTACAGCACACATGGCATATTTCATCCTATCCCAATAGAATGCATACAATAGGTAAAAGTCTTCTAAGACCTATTCCCATGCAATGCTCCTCGATCAATATCCCCGCCTACCTGAAAGTTCTTTCGTGTCCATGCACTTCATCTCACTGTGGCCAAGCTACCAAGCAGACACATATATGTACAAGCACATATGCCTGAATAAATTGGCAGTTTACAATGGCTGGAACCTCCCCCCGCTTCTTTCCTCGACATTTTTGCCCAGTGTCCTTCCTTCTCAGTCCTATCAGAATGCACGAGGCCCCTGTGAGCGATCAATGACGAGATATAATAGGCTACCACCTCTGACCTATTTCATTAGATTCAATTTCCCTAACCCACAAGCCACTGCCTCACGAAAGGCCTATAGGCCTGGAGTGGAAAATCTAGTCTGTAAGTTCATCCTACCCCTACCACCTTCCCTCACAACCCCCCATCAAGTCCTCCGTACCAAACACCAATTTCTTTTCCCTAGACTTGGATCGAGTCCCTAGGTATCCCCCTTTTCATTCTTCTCTTTCATGAGGTTATAAATATAGTTCAAAACAGTGGTAAATCAGCACTTTTGAAATAACCTCCTATAATTTTCTTTAAAGAGCAGAGTGCAGTGGAACGTTGAGTGAAATTGTCAGTCGTTAGTGCTCACCGAATATAGAGACTTGAGAAAGTCTTCCCATCTTTTCCTCCCTGCTCGGCCAGCTCTCGTGGAACAAGTCTTATTTCAGACCCATGTCTAGTCGACGAAGCAGCGATAAGTTTTTCAAAAAATCTATTGTCCCAGAAATAATCTATATAGGCCACTGAGATTGATTGTATTTCGACAGCTCTTTTTCATGGAGAAACAGTAATATAATTAGGTTACTCGGTTAATTTGCAGAACGCTAACATCAGACAGTTTTTAAAACTAGTTTATGATCCCAGTTTTGATGTGCAGTCTGTTTATAAAGTTTTAAGAAGTGGTATAATCGAGGGAGATTAAAAACTATTTTCAATAACCTACGCTGACATATGGATTGGCAAAAATGTAGCCTCATTTGTACATCGGAATTTATTCTTTATGAAGAGGTAAAATCGAATTTCATAGAAAATAACTAAGTTGAGCCTTTACTCTACTAAGGTGTTCAATGGCACGTCCAATTATTTCTTTAGACTGTGGAAGGGCCCCGGGGGAAGGGCACATGGGTAATTTCCAACATTACGGAAATCTGTTTATATGCCTGGATCAATGGCCCTGTATCCATGTATCGGTAGCCTTCCTGTTGTCCACTTAGTACTATGATGTGTCGATAAGAACAGTTGCTCCATCCTGGAGGAGCTGGTGGGTCAGGAAGGGCAGATCAAGTGACATGGAGGTTGTAAAGGTCAGAGGTCAATTCCCTGGAGGAATGCTGGGAAGTAGGGAACACAGGGACAGCTGTTTGGTAATGGGTCTAGATGGATTGTGGTCCCACATGCAACTATATAGGTTATCTTAGAATCTACTCATCCGTTTACATTGTATGGTGTGTTTCAATCAGGACATCTCCTATATCATTGTCTGCCAGCTAGCACTACATATCCACTTTCATAATGTTATGGGCTTTAGCTACTAATTCATAGAGAATCAATGCAGAGGATTTTTATCAAAGATTACTGATCGCATTACATAGATGTTGGTTCATTTCAGAGTTTCATTCAAGACAAAATTAGTTGTTTCGGCGATTTGTGATTGCTGATTTTTGTGGGTGTTTTTTCTTTGTTTGTTTTTCTTTCGCCTCTCTTTTCTTTGAACACACTTAAAAGTCAGAAACAATGGCTCCAATAATTGCTCCAATAAATGGTCAGTTTACAGACTTTGCTAGAAGTATTTCCATGCATGTGTTCTTATTGGCATGTATGTAATGAAAGTCTGGCCTTTCATAAAAAAAAAGGACAATGCCTCTCCTACCCCTGCCCAAATTACCTTGCATTAGCAGTTTTAAGTTATCAATTGATCGGGCGGGAGGGTGTTAATAATCGTTATTTATTTATTATTAAACAATCATAGAACTTATTTTGAGAGCTATCACTGATAATGGAATTCCATTGACTGCATCGAGTAATCTCAGACCTCTAATCGAAGTTGGTGTCCCACATTGACATTCAGTTACATGGTTGTTCCTTGTTTTGTCAACTATTTTTCCCTTCCCTTTATTTCATGGTTAAATCCTGAATTCATTTCATTTTTGGGATGGGATATGAATAGACAGGGTGTGTTATTTCAGTTACACTTATCAGGAGTAGCGATATTATTCCACCTATGATAGTTTTATTTTTAGAATTGACTTTGCACACCCTAGCGACCCGATACTACTTAAGACAACATGATTTATTAAACAAGGCTTTGTCCCATCAGGTATCAAGGAAACATTGTCCAACTCCAACATCTGACTGAGGTCTAGTCTGGTTGATAGAATTTTCAGGGGTTCACAGGTCTGGTCCTTGTGGTGTTCGAACAAATAAGGGATAATGGGGGGGGGGGGGGTCTCACATGGTTGGGAGTATATTGCCTTTTCTAACAGAACTTGCTTGATTAGTTAGAAAAAAATATACATAAAGTTGTAATATTACGTAGCCCATTGGTATGGCATATCAAATACAAGTCTTGTACATGTATCTTAGTTTTCTAACATCTTAGTGGATCCATGCTTATGACAATATTATTTGCAGTTTTGTGGTAGTTGTCATTGTTTTCTATTCCAAAAGAATGTTAGGGAATGCAAATAGCATGGTCATATATACTATCAGGCTGTTTTCTGTTGATTTCACTTTTGAACTTTTTAAGATGGAAAAATGATTGGTTTGTCTAGTTTATATATTAGCAAGTATTTCTCCCATCAGAAATTGCAGGGAAGATCAAACCTATCATAAGTTAGGAAACTGAACATCGGCTAACATCTCTATTTAAGGATAACGTTGAAATTATCAGTACTTATACAATACAATATGGGAATACTTTGAAAGCCATAGCAAATAAAACAACGGTTCGATATTAATTTAACAAAGGTGGAATATTTATTTCAAACGAATCAATAATACAATCAACGACCAATGTCTGATTATGGCTTGGTTGGTCCCAGTAAAGAAACTAAAGAAATCATTCTCTCATAACTATATGATCAGTTATAGACTATAATAACTATAATGCCAACTTCCCTATCAATAATTCATACCTCCTGTTATGCTGGCTCATATTCCATTCACCCATGTGTTGACGAACCATCCATGATGTATGAGGGTTATCAGAAATGCAGGGAAAATAATGCTATACAATTGTGCCGCTCTCACAATACTTATTGCCAAAGTGTTGTACATGTATGTTTACAGTGGTTTAAGCTTATTTCTCTGATGTAGCAACTGCCACCACGTATAGAATCATGTCCATCATATGATACATGTGTACATATAACCGAACAGCACTTGTAAATCAAATGTAAATCATTATTGATATTGAGTGTCCCATAGATGGATTGCATGACTATTTGGGAAAAAGTCGATTCATAAGCTTAAATCATGATAAGTTTGTGTCTTGAAAAACTATAAAACTGCTGTTCAAAATCAATTTTGCTGCAGGGAATATGATGTTTTATAGTCTTTCGCAAGATCTATATTCATTGAAAATATGAAACTTTCATGGTAAAATCATTGTGTACTTCCATTTGTTTTGACGTTTTCAACAACAAAAACACCCTAGGTATAGACTAATTTGTGAATCATTATCGAGTTGCAGTCTCTTTGTTTGAAAGAGGATAATATAACTAGGTTAATATTCGATCCAAGCATACATAATATAATAAGCAGCTACTACGATAGTAAATAAATGGTATGATGACTTAAAACAATTAAAACAATTTACAAAAAAAATATCATACGTCCACATAATACCAAACCATGAAGCACTGTCCGTAGCCACATAGATGTAATAAAGTGATAGAAGGTCACTGTATATTTGGATGAAGCATTGACGTGTGTAGTTGTGTCCATTTGACCCTACCCTATACACAGAACCTGACACCTCCCGATAGGTGTATGGTGGTAGTCCGATGGCTTCTGGCCTCCAAGCTCCGCCCAGTTAGCTAGGCTAGGACGTCCCTTTTGGGAGAATCGCACATCACCTAGAAAAAGAAATAAAATCCAATCACTTGATTTGTTTTGTCACACCCTTTAGCTGCATCTAAGATTCTGTTCAAGGAATGAAGATAGTGGACGAAGAAAGTCATGTTTTTGAAGGCTAGCTTTCCAGGAAAGTTTTTAGAGGTAAGGCGAGGAAATATTTTTCATCTTTGTTTATAAGTTACACTTCTATGTGTTCGAATGTGAATGATTCTCTGGCAGGGAGTTATTGGTATTATTCCTTTACAGGTATACATGTACAATATGGACACCTCTAGTTTCAACAAGTTTTGAAGATAAAATAAGAAATCTAGGAAACTTTTAATGTTTTGATAAACTGGATATACTGTCGATATTGGAAAGGAAGAAATCAGGTGGATTTATTCCTACGCCTAATGTCCGACACACAGAGACTTATCATATCTAGAGAAAAGTGTGGGGAAGAGGATGGCACCCTTTTGATAATTCGCTACATGATACAATGCATTTCTGCACATTCAAATCATTACCCCCCCCCCCCAGTGTGATACCTCGGGTTCATTTGAGAACTAAATTGCCATTTACATGACTGATTTAAGCATCCTACAACAGTTTGGACTCTCCTCCTTTGTCTTTGGTCATTATGATGAGTCAGATACAACTTAGATGATACATGGCTACATGCACTTGTAGATCCCAATGTGCATGAATAAGAAATAGGCAGGTGGTCGACAGCCTAAGTAGGCGGGATCTGATGGCCAAGGCAGCCTACAAGGCCCACTGGAGGCTGCCCATACAGTCCTCCTGGAGAGAGCTTCAGTTTACGACTCTACAACCCAGGTCGACTAATGAGAGCATCTTGCATTCCTCCACCTATTATGTGTCCACATAAAAAAGTAGTGTTATGACAGGTTTATGAATTCTTAAGGCGCGTCAATAACAGATCTTTTTTTGTGAGGGGGCAGCGCAGCTTGGAGATATATACCCTGACGGAAGCCAACTTATATTTTATATCCACCATGTCAAATGCTTTCCTCGTCAATGCCTTGTGGTGCTGTAGTCATTATTACAGATTAATCACAAATCGGTCATTTGCAGTTGGAGAGGTAAGGGTGGGGGTAGAGTGCAAGATACTTGGGGCAGCTATATGCTGATGCTGCAAGGGACAAAATTACTGACAAAGTGGCTAGCAAAGGCATGGTTCTTCATAGTTTGTTGCAAATACAAGAAATTAAGTACCTTGTTAAATTTCTATCTGAGATGTGGAGTTCTACCAGTTTATTGAGCTTGAAGACTAATATTCTTTCTTTATTCCTGATCTTTCTGAATATTATGGATGTGTTGTGTATACCATAAGGAACAAGACAATATTATGCCTTCATAATGGAAAGGTTTCTTATGTTTTCTCCTTAAGCTTAGAGAAAAATGTAGGTTCCTACACATGAAAGCTACAATAGAAGTAGCATTATGTGTCTAAATGGAATGAACAAAACATTTGACCCCTCAAAAAGTCTGCAGTTCCTCCTTACAACTGCATCAAAAAATCAGAGTAGAGGTACATTGCCTAGACTTTAGGGGATTTGTCATTAAAATAAATGATGGCAATCTTGAACAATTATTCCTGGAAAACATTTTGGCTACCCATATTTGATATTTATAAGTCAACGAAATCTATCAAGGGTACACAATTAAAACCATCATTCTTTTCAAATACAACTGCATACAATGTGTAAAATGAAAGACTCTGAGTGCCTTATTTGAGTTTTTTGACCCCTAATCTAAATTTCAAGTATGATCTTCTCTTAGTTTTAAAAAAGGCTAGGTTGCAATATAGCCACAAGCTTTTGTATTATTATGTGATAATGCCTCATTTACTCATTAACGATTCTCGCGTGACAGAAGGTCTATTCAGCTATTTCACTTGAATGAATATCCCAAAGTCTATACATGTGCCCTATCCTAAAATATCCCCTATCCACTTTCGGCATTATCTTGATTGATTTGTCTCTCAGATATATCCGGCTAGTTCTTGTGCCTGTATCTCATTGGTTTTGATCACATTGAACATCATATGTGTATGATTGTGTTAACACCATGTAAAGCATGGGATGAAATAAATGTAAGTTCATCATGTCCTGAGTTATAAGACAATATAATGCAAATTTGCATTATTCATTATAATTCCTTCTAGCAAAGGTGGCTTCTTTTCTCAGAGGTTATATACGTGAGGCAAGAACAGTCCAACTCCCATACCAGCATCGCATATATGTACGTCAGAGGGAAATAGAAAGCTAAGTGCATCAGTACCTAACATTATTGATTTACAGAAAGGTTGAAGAATAACTTTGTCTGCATGTGAGATTGGATATTGAAGTTTTTCACTGGTGTTTGAATTTAGAAGCTAACTGTTTTCTTCTTCTTCTTCTTTTTTTTTTTTTTTTTTTTTTTTGGGGGGGGGGTCGGGGTCGACACCAAGTTACCCTTTGGTATATGTGATTTTGACAATTCAACTCCGAAATACTATAATTTCATGTTTTATTACCATCAAACTGGTGGTTAAAAAGGAAAAACTTGAAAGGGCATAGAACAAGTTCAAGAGTAGACTGCATACAGTCCCCAAGCTCTAGCCCCTCTCCTCCAGTACCCCTCCATAATTATTTCACTAGAGGACTCCTTAATTTTTCTGTTAAACCCTAAGTTCATTTCAATTTTCATTTCAATTCTCTTTTAAACGCAAGTCTAGTTCTGCAGATCCCAACATTGTCTTAAGTATATAGACATAAACTTGCCCTTAGGCCTTTGATGAGATATCATATTTTGAATGGTATATCCTAGAATGCTGGTTTTATCAGTCCCTCCTGACGAGCAGAGGTAGGAAGATGGGTACAGTTGCCTTAAACATAGGCCCGGGCATAGACCCCTCATATCCCATAGACTGTAGGTTATCTAAAACACCTCTATGATATAATTATCACTCCTCTAATTTCTCATTGCCTCAACAAAGACCTAAACAAGTCTAGCAGAGCCGTCTTGACCTGGTTTTTTTCCATACTGCCCTCATACTGTCACTCCCTTCATACCCATCCCCTGCAGCGCCCTCTTTTTTATATACTAGAACAAGAGTTACCGTTATCAGAAATGAGCATGAACCATGATGAAGTGTACATACACAAGGATAGGAGCTTCATGCATGATATCGTGTGCCTTAAGTCTTCCCCCACTAACCCATGCATGCTCTACCAGCCTTTATGGTCTGGTTAATCCCAATACACGACCACCATGGAGTCGCACAGGCTTCAGCAATGGCTATCCAGGCCACACTGGCCCATTCTGGAGTATGTGACGTCATAGGCGCGCATGGATATTGTAGTTCCGGGGTGAATACAGTTGGAAAAAAGCCAGTATGCCGACTCTGCTAGGTCTAGACGGTGGCGGACCCTCCCGTCTATAGAGGTTACTTACTGTATGTTTTAGGGCTACTTGTTAGTCGGTGAAGCCACTGGAGGACTGTACTGAACTGTCTGGAGGACTAATTGCCAATGCCATTTGCTTTGGTCCCAAGATGGAGGCTGGGAGGGGGTGGGCTAGTAGTAGTCTTGGGGGAGGGGGTGTTCATCAGTCCCCAAATGGTGTGAGAAAAAAAGAGTTGCTATTCAGTTTGGGAAATATATATACCGGTATGTGAGAAGATGGCTGTATATCATCACTATAGCTATAGCTGAGAATGATTACTACTCAGATGATTTATCTCAAGTACTTTGATTTTAATTCAAGTGAAATGAAATAAAATTTTGAAAAACGATTAAATCAAAGACTTTTAGTGAATCAATTCTGGTGAATTAAGACATGTAGCCACCACTGAGGGATGGGGAGTAAGCCGGGGGAGTAAGTGTGGTATTGAATAACGTGTGGGGTGATGGCTAAAGCCTACGGACTGCCGCCAGTCTGCAATATGCATAGCCTCATATCAAGACACTTATCACCAACTCCTAAAAAGGGTCTGACTCCTTAAAAATGTCACGTCTTAAAAAGTTAAAACAAATTATAATATTATTTTGGCAGACCCCACCCCCTTTAGAACTGCTTGGCACGCCCATGGAATAACGATATTTTTGTAGCTTAATAATCCTTTATGCGCAATTTCTTTTCGAGTTTTCTATATTTGTTTTTGGTCAAAATGAATAATTTACTGTGTGGTTATTTGGTCAAATAAAACCTTTTCAAACTTCAATCCCTTAACTCCAATGATGCATGCACATCTATTATCAAAGGCTAAAGCCTACAAAATCCTAAGCATCTATTCCCCTTTAATTTGACAAAAGAAGCACTTAGATCAAACTAATATATCACAGAGAAGCAATCGGTAGAACAGAATACGTGTACCTTCATCACCAGGGTTTCCTCCAAACAGACCCTAAGAAGATTAATTCAGAAGCGAATGTCCTTATATATTCAACTGAGAGTCCCTACTGGGTCTGAAGATAATGCCAATTGGTGGACAGCAAAGAAGAGTTGTGACCAATGACCAATGGTGGTCGAGATTCCACAGGTTTATTTACATATCAATAGTCCCCCAGTGGCGCAGAGAGGTGAAATGCACTCAAGCATAGGGAAACCGCTGCCTAGGTCAATGGGAACGTGTCTCTTCTCTTTTAGCTCTTGTATAGGCTATGGGCAAATCCATCGAAAATGTAATAAGTTATTAGGTCAGATGACCCACATTAATGTCGCAATGAAATTCTTTGACTATCGCTTCCGCTGTAGGAATTCGAACACTCTAAGCACTGACACATAATTATACTCAGATTTTCACTGTGGAAGAAGATGGCTAAATGTGGGCAAATCGTACCCAATGTCCAGATAGAGTTTTATAAGAAGCAAACGAAACTAGAAACAATGAAAACTTGGAAATTATCCACTTCAAATGCGAGAATTTCTAAGGTCTTTGATTCTCTCTCCCTTTGATCATCTAGCAAAGAAAGTGAAAAGAACCCTGTGATTTTTAGAAGAAAAAAAAATATCATTATGGATCCAGAGGAGCTCAGGTGGCGGTCCAGGGGGAAAAGCTTAGTTTGGAGGGGAGGGGGGAAGGTGTGATACCCAGGGATGTAAGTCAGGAATGGGCAAAAATCAGGAACCATAAGTTCACTTTATATAAAAGCCTTCTATTTTTCACAAACAGCCCTCCTTACCACTCATGTAAGGAAAATAAATGTCATTCAAAAATTTCAGAAATCAGGAAATCCTGATAAATCCTGAAGATTTACATCCCTGGATACCAAAACCCATTTTCTGGGGGTTTAAGATCCCCCTCTCACTTGGATCCATCCTGGGTATTATAATTGTGATAATCATCATGATGGGTGGGTTGGGAACAAATTATCATCTTACCACTAAAATTCTGTAAATTTGACAAAATATGTTATGCAAATTGTTGAAAAAAAATGGACGTTTTTCAATGCATGGATTCATATATTTGCTGGAAGTTAACTTCCAATTAGGCTGACCTAAATCATCAATTCAGAGGTATTTCTCCCACCGAAAATTTCCAAATAGTGCATTTTCGATCTCTACGATGATGTCCCATAACAAAACGATTCTAATCTTTTGGAAACTCGTTGGATGGTTGGTAAGCGTTCTCCTATATAGAACATCATCTGTGTGGATAGATCTTCTATCTAGATATTCTCGTTCAATTACTAAAGCAATTCACGCCTACGTTCAGAAAATGGTCTTTACATCTAGATAAGATTCAGTGGTGTGCTGGGCCCGGCTGTAGCAACAACACAGTTATTTTTGTTTTTAATTGTTAAGGTATCATGAAAACAGTGTCCCAAGATGAAAAATACAGAATGAAAAAAAATAGAAAGATTACAACATAACTTGCATGTTAGGCGGACATTTTTGGAGTATACATGTACAATATTGCATGTATACCCGTGGTGTGATATCTGGCTTTACTGGTTTAATATCCGAGAGCATATTCCCCCCCTGGGCGGATCCAGGGGGGGAATAGGGGGCACATGTGCCCCCCTAGACCCCCTGAAAATGGGCCAGGCTATGACTCCTATAGGAAATGTGGTCCGAAAACCTGCTTGTGCCCCTCTAGACCAAATTTTCTTGGCTGTGCCCCCCTAGACCACCCCTTCTGGATCCGCCCCTGGCCGCCAGTTTAATGGGGTCATTTAACTGTTTAGTGGGGCAGATTACAGGCAATTTTCATAAGAATTGTGCCAATTGTGACACAAGTGTGAAATTTGTCAATAATATTACGTGTCATTAAACTTGATCGATCACAAGTGGTGATTTGCAACCTTCCTTACCTATGATGGGCAATGGTATTATCATCATGACAACAGAAATGAAAGAAATTCATATTACAACCTGACGGCACTTACATGTGCCGGGGTATATGGAAATCTGGGGATGAAATTATTTTCATAGGCCATACACTTCCACAGTTTTGGATTGTACCATGTCCAAAATGAATATGCAATCAGATAATTCTCTCTATTCATACGAGTTTTATTTGGGTATAGTTAGTATGTAACAGCTGGTGCCCATAATGTCGGTTCTTATCAGAGCTTATCTCGCCAGATTTCCAGATCAAGCAATGGCCGACCCACTAGGCGCCCATATATATTATAGCCTTTATGGTCAACCCTGCTTGCCTCTAGATTTAAGTCTGCATGGTAAGATTGAACCAAAGTCTCTTTCAAATAAACGCCTAAGCCATGCGTCTCGGTCACATTTGTGGTCTGCTTATTCTAAATGAAAAAAGGCCCTTCAGTGGGAGACTAAATGCATAGGATGCGTGATGGGGATCAGTGGTTAGGATTTATTGGCTTTAATTCCTCCAGGTACCTGGCGGGTAAATGAAGGGTGCAAGCAAGTGGGAAAGAAATCGCCCCACGGTTTACAAGCTGTGAAGGGAAGATGGAGCAGGGTAGGGGATAGGGAGATGTAGTGAGACTCTAGGGATATGTTACATCTTCCTGGGTTTCTTGCACTCTGCAATAAAGTTCCGCAAACCCTGATGGGAAAAGGATCCTTAGACAATTCTGTATTTTGTTGTGGTGAAATAGAGTCGGATGTAGATTTGAAATAGATTTGGTTGATGGAAACAATGGTATCAAAAATTGCAACTTTTGGAAACATAAGGGATCAACTAAACACGTTATTTTATTTTCAAAAGAAAGCAACAACCATAAACGGTCAGATGAGATTGTTCCTTTATTCCTCTATAGGTGGGGTCTACTGACGAAACTTATTTCAACCATTTCAGGGCAGGTGTAAAGTAAGGTGTATATGGACAATGGGTTAGTGTCAGCTATAATCTACACTATACTGCTGGGCTAGCGTCACATATACTTAAAATTTAATAATTGATGCCTATGCAAAATGTTGGATTAAAATTGAAACTTTCCATCTCTGACTCAGAAACATGTTTGTGTGAGAATCTTCAGGAAATTGTTTTATATCTGGTGCCCAAGGACTTTACATGAAATCAGACGAAAAAGGCCATTCACTTAATGAAGGATTTCATCGTTTTCGTTCTATTTCCCCTCTTTTTAATCAAAACGAATATATACGTTAAAAATATCATAATGTACAAGTAACTTATAAACATACATTTTGTGACAAGGTATATCAGAAGACGTAATGTATGTTGATTCTCTTAGGATTGATATAAAAAATCAGAATGATAAACCTATCACTAAACTTGCTCAAGTCTATTGATTTTGATTTAAGATATAAGCAAATTTGGGTAAAGGATTTTGATAACATGCCCTCCAGTGAATTAATTAGCTCATTGGATGAGAGGGGTTAGCGCTTAGAGGTTGTAACTGCATTTTCTTTTTTCAAATTTTGAATGAGAGATAAAAGAAGTGTTCCACTTACTATAGCACCAAGTGAATCCAGGAAATAGATACAGCAATATTGCAATGGGACCTGTAGGCTCACATATCATATATAGAGAGAACTTCCGTTCTTTCAAGTTAGCTAGGTATAGGGGTCAATACAATACCTTAAAACAGAAGAAAACTCCAACAAATACCAACGGAATGTGTCATAGCAATGTATGACATTCTTTTGAATGATATCCATAACTTGCACATAGAAAACAAACTGTTTAATGGTAGCACAATTACTTTTCTTAATCTCTTTTTCCTATATCGCCTTTTCGTTGATAATACCCTATTGACGCCACTATAGTTCAGCTCTGTTCTAATCTAAACCTTCCTTGATATAGTTTGAAGATTTCCGTTACTTGCAATGGAAATATAGATTTCAGACCAGAGATACAGAAATTCATACCTTTTCATACATGAAATTGTATTGGATTGTATTTTGTTTATTGGCAAACAAATTCACTACATATAATCCGCCAGAAATTCCCTTACAGGAATCATCTTATATCATCACGTAAGTTTTGATGACTGATGTTTCTGCTTGACATGAGGGCGTCGACTTTGAAACTAAATTTCAAATTTAATAGGGGAGACTGCAGACAGCGATCCCTGTTCGTTTTCCAGAACTTCAATAGCAGTGCAATGAAACTATTTTACCGGTAATATAAAGTATAAAATGGGGTGTGAACGTAGAACAAAGGTTAGCCTTGAATGCTGGGGGCACTAATTAAAATTTCGAATTTTGCAAAAAGCAAATGATCATGCCACGCACTTACGTTTAATATCCCAACGTCTTTGACCTCTATATAGCAATTGACATCTAAATAGCAATAGTTGTTTGACGACCTATCGATTCCCAGAGGATTCAGAAAATGACATCATTCATAAAGCAAGGACACAAAAACTGACCTAACATGCGTGATGACAAAGATAATGATCATACTCTATGTTGCATTGCTCTCCATGCATTGTCTAAAATGAAGTGGATGGCATGAGGCTTTCCCCATGGTTTCCCTAAGGTTATAAATAGGTGATACTGAATAAATAGATGAATCGAGAGATACAGTTTCAAAGCTATACGCAAAACCATCTGGATGTTTCTCAATAGACCAATATAGTATTGTTTACAATTTCTTTGCCGTCAATGCTTCTTACATTTGTTACAGAAGGGCTGTGAAACAGTCAGCGCGAGGGTAGAAATATAGTGATAAAATAGAGTAATAGATAAAACAATGAATGAAAAACACCATTGCATGCATATTATACTGCATGTACCTGATGGTAGTTTATATTTAAAGCTGTGAACCAGCAGCCATAATAAAGTACAAAGGTACAGCTGATAGCAAAACTTTCTTATAGGCTCACGCACATTTCAAGAATTTAAAGTGTTTATATACATTACCTACCTTTGGAAATTAAGAACTGATGAATCTGTTTTTGATATCTTGAAAAATCCGATATACCTCAGGATATTGACTTGATGCATTCAACCTTGGGTGTGAAGAAAGAAGAATTGTGAAGGTGAATGAATAAGGCAGGGACAAACCAAGCCCTTCTCTGTGTAGGCAGACATGGTATGGAAAGTAAAGTTTGAGGGTGCATTTTCCTGGATGGGGGAGGAGAGAGGGTGTGAGTGGGGCGTGGGCTTAGAGCCGACGGCAGTGGGGAGGCTCAGTTTGGGAGACTAGTCAGCAGGGTGGGAATCGTGACCAACCATCCGTGACTATTCATCTATCCTATTCCAAGTTCTTCCTCTACCAAACGAATACTACACCATTATGGTAAATGAAATGTCCAAGACCTGGTTTCTATTTGAGGTCAACATTTATCTGTCATTCACAGATAGTCTTGTCCATTTACCAGCCTTTGCTCTATAGAAACTGACAAATGGTGTAACGTATAGATCAGCAACTAACAGGGTGTGAAATAACTGGAAATCTGTTGGCTACACTCACAGGCCTACCTTATACAAAGTCACATACAAAACTGCAACTCTCCAGGGTGCCACTGGGATCATAACCAAGCTATAAATAAGCCAGCTGACCCCCTGATTCTATAGGTATAAATATCCACCCCCTCCTCCAGGGCCTTGCTATATGAATGGTGTGGGGTCACCTCCAGGGCTGCAGATAGTATGGGGCCGGAGTAAGGCATGGGTAACGTCGGTTACATGGAGCTACAGAGGCCGGGTAGGAACAGGAGGAAGGTGACGGCTTCAGCACCAGGAGGTGCCGGGGATGG
This sequence comes from Acholoe squamosa, assembly GCA_949317995.1. Taxonomy (NCBI): domain Eukaryota; kingdom Metazoa; phylum Annelida; class Polychaeta; order Phyllodocida; family Polynoidae; genus Acholoe; species Acholoe squamosa. The sequence continues at coordinate 35,571,427 of OX439048.1, read as the reverse complement.
CCCCTATCCTAACGGTGCCAAACCGTGGAGGAGTTTAACTTTCCTGCCTACTTACCACTCCCTCCTAAACTACACCTACACCTATAATCCTTTCTCCTGGGCATAAACCATATAAGCCAGCGTTAATTGTCATTAATACCTTCTTATCCTGATATATTGAGGCATACAGGGATTTTATGAGACGGCCTGAGAATTAGTATGAATATTCTGAGTTGTACTCGCTGGTCGTGGTCCCTCCCTCGTCCAACCAGGGCTGGATCTAAATAATTTTACCCCACAGATAATACTTTCAGAGTAGCTATGTCATCTGTCTTTTCTTTTTAGAAAGTTGCGCTTAATATTGAACATGGAATAAAGTTTACAATGGAACTGCCAGTACAAAATCTTGGCCAGGAAAAGTGCATATACCTGTGTGTACACAATCTGCCGGCTGAAAGTCAATTCCTGCCGTAAAACCATTTTATTGTTGTGCTTTTATAGACAATTACATTTAATGAAAGTTAACCGTTCTCTCTTTTCATTTATATTTTCGTCAGAGTTCTAATACAGACCATTTGGCTGGCACATTTTGCTGAAAATGAACTTTATATTGAGTCCTCAAATGATGTTCTCCTTTGGGTAACTAATTCTCTCGATACTTACTGCACATTTATCTCTGAGGCTTGCATACTAAATTTTCCAGATTAGGTCGATATATATATATATATATATATATATATATATATATATATATATATAAAGTTTCTATAATTAAAGCATTTCATCATGTTGTTTTATCATGAGAGGATTGTTCCGAAGTTTAAGGTAACATTTAGTCTGGCAACAATTTCTTGGATACATGTATTGGCATTACTAATAGGGGGTCATACATGTGATGACGACAGAAAATATGTTCTAGTTGAAGAATTTAATGTTGAGATCGTACTTTCTACATGCACGGAACAGCCTGAACAATGTCATTATAGCAGCAGCTAGCTCATGTTAATCGACGGCATCTTTCAGTTGTGTAATGTTGCCTAATTAAATTGGCTAGGGATCGATTATTCCTGACCCCAAACAGTAAATTTAATTAGTGTTTTATCATTTTTATAAATCAGCTTTTGATCCTCCTCTTAAAGATAACACAAATACTTCAGCAGTGGTTCAGGAGTTTGTTTGCATGTTATAAGGTTTCTTCTGAAACGGCGTTCTTTTTTCTTACAATATTCCATTTCTCCTCGTTGGTTACCTAAGGTCCCAAGTGAAAATGGAGATGGCAAATTTGTCTGGTGTCTTTAGGTTTTGCTTGCTTTGTTTTGATCAATATTTCCAGTGCTATAAACCATGCCGAAATAAAGGATTATCGAAAGAGGAACCTGTTTAATAAGGCTAATAGCAATTAATACATATCACCAGCTTAAATTCTTAGGTATCGGGGGTATCCTTATGGCCGAGATAAGGAGATGAAGGAGAGGATATTTGGATGTTAGGATATAAGAAACGCATAATATCTGGGGCACAACTTTTGAACAACCAACCCATTTCTACTTTACACATTAGCTAGCTTAGGCCTCGAATCTTCTACATGTATTAAAGGTTATTGTCACTTAGTTGAGGTTAAGCAAACAGGTGATGCTGGCATTCAATTACTGTCTAAGCAGGAGTTGCTGTATTTTTGATGAAGGCCTAGGAGGGGTTGATGATGATTATAGGTGAGTTACCTGGACCCTTAGAACTGAGTGGTGGTATTAATGTGTACAGCATCACTCGCTCGGTTCCGCAGGGTATACGTAACCCACCCCTTATATTAACCGTCTTTAACTTAAGCCTTATCATGGGCATTAGTCAAAGGGGAAAAGATAGATCCTCCTACTTAGACCTCAGAATTTCAAGGGATTTCCCTTAGGCTTATCGCAGGCTTCAGTTTTGTTATTGGGAGTCGTTATTGGTGTGTGTTATTCAGGCTGTGAATTGCTTGGGGGATATGCATGGGTAATGTTGTTAATAAGCACCACAAAGCAAAAAGAAACATGCTGATACATTCTAACTGATTATGCACAATGCTCTCTTTTATCATGCATGTATTCTAAATGCTCTTCGTCAGTTTTCTCAGTCAGATTACCCATTCTGATGTTTCTAATTCAGAACTCTAAAGACCCTTGGCAGAATACATCCTCCACTCCTATACCTTTATGGTGTTGATATTGTAAATATAATATGGAGTGCTATTCCTACACTTGATATGGTTTAGAAAAAAAAACAGAAAAAAACCCACAAGGAGCACTATTGCAAGAAAAGGGAAAAAAAGATAAGAGGCACAGGGGTCGACAACGTTTAGAGCTTTAGATCCCGGAATCTCCAGATCCCAGAAGTTTCACTCCCCCAACGGACAATACATGATATTCAAAATCAATCCCCACCAAAATAATGACTTGTATAAGCCGTCTGTAGAATAAATTGTCCGTTTTGGGGGTTTTGATTATGACATTCGCCTCAACTTTTCTGCCACGCCCCTCCCCCACCTAGAAAATAATAGATAATCTGTAAGATTAAAGAATGGAATAAGAAGAAACGTAAATAATGAATGAACATTAATAGTTCGAGGCCAGAGGTGAAAAGGGGGGGGGGTCTAGGGATTCATCTATCGCAACTCACCAAACTTTGGAGTGTCCCCCCCCTTTTCTTCAGCTAGAGTGTATTCCATTGCCTCCATTTTTAGGTTCAATTTCCCCAATTGCAGTAACATATCTACAATCTATAATTATTGATGGCATCTATATCCATACAACAAGAGGGTGAAGAAGGGACTCACTTTCGGATAATTGATCATGAATGTCCCTCCTCTGATCGTTTTTTCCCCCCGATACTATTTCTTTGCCAGTCAGTCAGACCCTTAAGTAACACACAATTATGCACTGTATATATATATATATATATATATATATATATATATATATATATATATATATATATATATATATAGAGAGAGAGAGAGAGAGAGAGAGAGAGAGAGAGAGAGAGAGAGAGAGAGAGAGAGAGAGAGAGAGATAGCATAATGATAACGAAAGGAATTATCACAATGACATACAAATTTGTTATGTCTATATACTGATGGTGTTGAGGGCACTGCCAATGATTTTACTGGTAGAAACTTAATGATGTTCTTTTAAGAAAAATGGTTTTGCCTTGAATAATCAAAATGAATATGCAGGCAGTATACCTTGGATTTTTAACCAATGCACATGATTGTTCTGATAACTCTAGCATGTCTTGCGAAGCATGGAAAATCGTATGGGGTAGGGTCCATGAGTATTCGACGGGAATCGGCGGAATTGGCGGAAAGAAATAGACATGAAGGTTATCTATTAGTTCTCTTTCAGATGTAGTCAAGGGTTTAGAACTATTTCAGAGATTGTTTCACAATGAGACATGAGGTGTCTTTCCCATGATAAACATACTATCGCTTTTTTTCTTCATATCAGCAATACCAACATGTGCAAATATTCCCACAATAGGGCACATTGAGAGCCAGCAGCTTGACAAAGGCTCCAAGCATGGCAACTGCCAATGTCAATATCTAGAAGCATTCAACTGTGCACGCATACAGCCTGAAGCCACTAAAAGCTTCTTTTTTTCTAAGTAAAATAAAACTACCCTACCATCATGGAAGAGGCCAGTGGTTATCCATGTTATATGTAGACTCCAGGACATGACTTTGTGGCGGCAAATGACAAGAAACCAACACCAGGATTGTATCCATGTATGTGAGCGTTTCCTGGATAGTGGAAACAACCAATGTATGGAGAAGCCTGTCAATTCTTTGTTGGCTCAAACTTAAAACTAGGTTTAGTAGAGGGATGAAAGTCCTGAGACTATTTTGTTAGATGGGGTGAAGGGGTGAGGTTGTAGGCGTGTGAAGGCGTGCAGCAGGTGGTGGTTGGAGCCCCTGGAGGAACCATGGAACTGCTAGATTGGACCTGGAGGAGGCCAAATAGCTTGGTCTCTTGAGACGGCTAAAGCACAGCTACAACAGCTTATGGCAGGATCAATATAGGGTACATTGGTTAGGCAGGGGCTTGGGATACTAAGCATTGTATTGCTATAGTTTGCACAACAGAAGATATTGAGGAAGCTTTTCGGGATCCCTTAGAAAATGACTCTAAATTAATACCCGATTTGCATGCTCAATTATAAGGAGTGGCTTATCTATCAACAACTGAAAAGGTGAAATGATGGGTTTAACTGGGGCTCGTTGATAAAAAAAAAAAAGAAAAATGACCACTCCCTTACTTACTTGTTGAATAACATAAGTATCTTAAATAGTCTCAAATTTAAATTATATAAAAAGAAGAAACGTGCAAATGTTGGAGGGGGGATTTCTATCCCAGATGAGCTGTGAGGCCCTTATCTGGCAAAAGCCACCTATCTGGCATAATCCTTTTCAGTATTTTTTGGTAAAACTTCTCGTCCCTCTACCTGTTGGTGGGGGGGGGGGTGATATTTCGCAATTCTTTTTGAATAATCATCCATTTTGGACCAGGTCAGGTCCCTGTGTGCCTAAAAGTCTAACTGGTTTAATATGCCAGTGCGTGGTGATCAGATGTCCTTTAAGGCCACCATCTGGCATAATACCCTATCTGCCATAATCATCCAGTTTGTCATATACTGCCATATCCTTGCCAGATAGGGTCGATATCCGTGTGGCCCCCCATGTCTGGCAACAATATGTCAGATATATGGTCTATTTACCAGTTGGGGACGCAAGTGGTCTTTTAGCCCCTATCTAATAATAAAAAAAAAAATAAGACTAGATAGGAACTGCATGCCATATTATTATTGTCCTCACAAGCTCCTTCATAACCCCCTTCTCCTGTCTCTGACGGACTACAAAATGGTTTGTACAGAATATATATTATATGTAAAAAAAGAAAGGGGAGGTGGTATGAATAGTGTAAAGAATAGCATTAGATTTTGGGAAGATTGATTATTGAGGAAGGACCAATCATCTATTCAAAGTTTGTTGGTTGTTACCTTATTGAAATTTGAGCTCATTTATATATCCCGAGATTCCTTCCTCAGTCATATATGGTTTCCTATCATATGCATGGAGTGAGAAATTTAAAGAAAGTATTCTCGGTATTGGACCACTACCTGTGATACCAACTTATACCATTATTTTTCAATCTGTAGATTCCAAAGTCCCCAATGATTAAGAGTTTTACTTTTTACTATATCTACTGCAGTGCCATCCTCTCTCTACCCATGCAGAGAGAAAGAGTCTGTACATAGCTCAATTCTAATTAATTCATCTAAAGCAGTGTTCAAATTGCCATATTTTCTATGACTTGAATTTCCTTCTGTAGAGATATATCCTCTCTTTCGCTCTTTGGGATTTAAATGATTTGTGTAACTGCATCTATATATAGATTAACAATAATATAAATCGCATTCCAGAACTTTGAAAAGGGAATGCTCAAAGACCGGACTGTTTAAATGAGGTCACCCATGCATCAATATGAGTTTGTAGTAGGCATTGTTTTGTATAAATCTAGACGGGAGGATACATCCCACTTCAGGTATTCAGTGACATATAGCTCAAACTTAAAGGCTTGCATTTACCTTTTATTTTCTGCTAATAACTTCTTCCCATAGGTTTAACATTGAAGGGCCGATCGCCACACCCCGAGTGGCATAATATGCACTGATCCACCACAGTGGGCCGATCCAGTACTGCAGCCTCATTCTGGGTGCAGGTATACAAACAAAATGGCGGACCGTGGCTTGTATGTGGAGCTACGGTAACGAATTAATCAACTTAGATAGATGTAAACCTGGTGAAAGCAGAAAATAAATGGAGAACTAAACTCCCTGGTGTCCTCAGTGACTGATCCACCGCTCGGGGGTGTCTCCCCCATCCCCCTCGTGGTGGATCGGCCACCTCGCATACCATGCTTGTTTAGTTCTCTCTATTTCTTTTTTGGTTGACCTGCTATTGGGGTCAGGTATTGTGGCGTCACAATGAGGGAACCCACGTGACTATTCAGATATAAGACACCCGGATGAAGCCCTAGTTTATCATGTGCAGACGCTATGCGAAGAATTGATTACAGGTCTAGATAGTCTCAGAAAACGTTGATCCATCAGAACTAGAGTGAAGTTTGAACTCTCGAGAATACCAAAACGTCCATTAGTTCTAAAAGTTATGTTTTCTGGATATACAGCCCCTGGATTCTCTTCAGCAATGAAACAAATGAAAATAAAGGGCCAATATAGAACGAGCATTGGGATAGCTGTGAACTCTAGAATCCACAGAGGGTAGGGGGACGTAAGCAACCTTAATCTCTATAAGCTGGCCTAACTTTTTAAAAAAAGAAGGAGCAAACTGAAAATGACCTCCTTAGCCATGGGGGTTCTGACTGGAGCCTTTGATGCGTGGCATAAAGGGGTCCACGTGATGAAAAGTTCAAGGCAACCTTGAATATTCATGAGACAGGGGCGCCACCACACAGGAAAATGTGGAACCTCTGAGTTGGGATGCATAAACTGGATGACATTCAGAAACTGCATGACTATGTGCATGGGTTTCAAAATCTCTAGGGCTCACTCCCTTCGAGCTTATTCATTTCCCCACGCTTAAGCCAAAACCCCACTAACTACGACTTTTGAAAATGCATTATTGAAATATACCGGGTAGTATAGGGCTCAGTACTGAGGCCTAATGGGTCCGCCATTACTTGATCCGGCACTGGGTGAGATAAGCACTGATAACAACCAGCATGATGGGTACTAGGTATTACATAATGTACCCAAAAAAATCTGCAGTAAATACAGGGGCTTATCTGATTGGTCAATAATGCAATCCTGGTGAACAATATAGAAATGAGTATACAAAGAAAAAAAGAGATACAATATATTGGATATATGGACCCTTTAGAGGAGTACGCAATGTGTTTCTATATCTTAACTAAGTCCATGAACTGAACGCCTAGCTTCATGCACAGTCTCCCACTTATATTTTACCTTCATCAGAAATGAAAACCCTGCAGGTTCCCCATATTCCTGCTTTAAAGTTTGATCATATTTGACACCCTATATGGGTAATCATAATGATTATGATTTTGTTGCGCTTCATGTATACAGCTAGGTAATATAAAAAAAAATTATACAGAATGAACAACAGTTGCTAGAGGAGAACATAAAGGAATCCGAGAAACAGAAATTCAACATGGAATTCAATATGTTCAATACTTGAATAAATGACTATGATATATGATGCCCCTTATTAGTGATAAGGGATATTTATTACCATTTCAAGCATATTCTCCTGCATCAAGATAATCCATCTGAAGTTAATACATACTCTGGAAGGTTGACATTGAAATCCCATTAGAACCCACCTAAAATAAGCCACCAAAGTCTACGCCTGTGTAAAAAGAAAGCCTGCAGTCTGGTTCTAATCACCAACCACCTCTCACTCTCCTCACCCAATCTTCGAAATTAATTTGTCAGAGTGAAAAGAATGGAAGAATGTCTTAGATCACGATATCACAAGGAAAAAGATCTTATAGAAATAAAAGGCATCTGACAAGGGATAATATAATATATATAGTAGGGTGCTAATGGAGATTGCACACGTATATTATGTGAGAAAAGAGTTAGTGGGAGTGGGTGATGCTGGAGCCTTTACTGGAGGAGGTACTCATCATGTCACTCACACCTTCACTCTGGCTTATCCCAAGTCTATCTGAGGTGCAGATTGCTAATGCACCAAGGGATCGATTTTCAGCAAGGAATTCCTATGTCTTATACGCCTGGATGGGGTGAGGGAAGGGGTTGGTGGAATGTTCTTGGTCTACATAAAAGTATGACACATGGATGAGCATAATGGGAAATCAATAGTACAACGACGTAAAGGTGAGAACAGCACTGACAGACCCTCTTATACCACACCTTATTACGATATAATTCAATGTCTGAGCCATCCCCTCTCCAAATGTTTATACTATTTCTATTTTCACCTATCTTTTTTTTTCACTGTGTCTAATGCCTGACAAAATGAGTGTTCAGGTAGCAAGCTGAAGAGAGACTTGTAAGTAGGTTTGGTCGTCATATCCTAAAAGAAAATCTTTTATTTACAACTTTAAATCAGATTTAAAGTTGATTAATACCTAGATACGATTTTGATTTTAAAAAAGAATAAAAAGATGATTTGTGATCAGGCAAGCAATAATACCACTCTGCAGGGATATTCATTATCAAAGTTCATCTTGAGAACTGTCAAATGAGATCTCATTGACTAAAATATGCAAAGGAATATGTCAGAACAACTCCTTGAAGATCGGTTGCTACTCATATATGAAAATGACAATTAAGCTGTAAAAGCATTATAAAATACCCACTGAAATTACCATGAATCAGCCTTTTTTTATATAAAAAAAAAACGAAAAAAAAAGTTCTTTTTAGCTTCCAAAAATGGAATGTTTGTACCCAAAATGGAATGTTTTAAATGAGACTATTTGAATTCTACACAACAATTTAGCCTAATGTATTTTATTTCATTTAAGACCTATTTTGCCCTTTCAATACCCAATGGTGGCCAAATGGGAATTAAAAATCCCCCAAGAAGGGCTGTTTTCGTTTGTTGAGTCTTTCAGAAAATATTGTGAATTTTATGGGAAGTAGATTGAATATATCACGAAAAACTATTTTCTTATAAAAAGAAAAAGTGTCAACTAGGCATCAGAGTTTGCCCTGTAAACCTAGGTATGGTAACATTTATTATTTTCTTAGACTTAGCCCTCAAAACTGCTTTATCAGAGCAAAAGTAATGTGGAAAATGCCAAAAAAATAGAAAGATGATTTTTTTTTTCATTCTATTTTTCTCTGTCAAATAAATCCTCTGCTATTGTTAGATTTTCATTTAGAGTTCTGAGATGGTATGATCTCTATATGAATATTGAGAATTCTCCTTGAAGAACATCTTTTGATAATTTCTTTGTCTGAGATAGGTATGTCAAGATACACTCAAGACATTTTATCTTTTTGATATGTTTGTTTAGGATGGAATGTCACCCGATAGCATAATTGGGTGGCCTAATGTAATAATTGCTGTCAAGGCTGCATATATATATCTTCTGAAGGTGGTACAGAGACAGTTGATCATATAGAATGACAGACGCTCCCAGATGAATTAAACTTAATTTAGGGAACGCCAATGTATCTCTCCTATGAAAACTGAAGAATAGACTAGAACCAAAACGGCATATACATGTATCATGTTAGCGCGAATAAGATAAAATCACCAGCGAATTATGATTAAGACATTATTATAGAGTGACCCATTTTCTGTCTGATTATATTCTATCTGCTGACACTTATAACAATTAAGGCTATAGGCATACTCGTTATTTATTAAAGGAGAAATACAAAACTTTCAATCAATTGGAATGATTTATTTTTAGTAACGAAAACGATACGAATGACCTGGTATTCTGGTCATGTCAGACTATAGATCTAAACTTCTCTTTTCATCTCACCCTTTTAATCTCAAAGGTAAACAATTTTGTTTAAAAAGGGACAGGAGCGCACATGACGTCGCATTTTGTTTAATCGTCTGACTGGAGATATATCTATTTTTCTTTTCTGCATTGTAAAGTGCATTTCTATCAAGTTATAACAAGGTATAGGAAGGCAACACTCAACATTGCTTGGATTAGATTAAATTCAACTACCTCCTATGATAAAAGTATATACTAGTGATAGGTACCAAACAACTCAGGAGTCGTTGTTTGTCCTCAATTATCCATATACCTATCGACCAACTAAAGCTAGATCGTTTCTAAAACGAACCAGGGACTTTGAAGCGAACTTTCCCAGGGATATTCATACATTCAAGTAGCCATTGCAGCCAGATTATAAGAAAGAGTATTATTATGGTCGTGCAATTACAATTTCGAATACTAATGGAAGGGACTTTTTGGCTAAAAAAAAAAAAGGGGGGGAGAGGGTAGGTCATAATCATATTTGCAATGACACAGAATCAGGTCGCTGTGTTTTATTTCGGTTTTATTTGGTCTTGAAAATGGGGCCCATCTATTTCCTTGACCCCTGTTCGACAATACACCTCTGTTAAACACTTATACCCCTCACAAGAGAATCTCTCAAGTGCAGTGCCTATAATAATTCCACCTAACCTAAAATACATTCATATTAGGCCCTTAAACTTGTTAATTGGTATTTTAAATGAATATTAAATAATTTCGTCAGAATTCAGAAGAACAATATCTAGAATATATAATGCCATTGTCATTCTATGTTCTTTATTTATTTTAAGTTATAAACCCGCTTGATTAGTCAGCTAATAGTTCATTAGCAACAGTCAGTAGTTAGTTACCTACTGTCGTGGAAGAACCGTCTATGCATTTTCTGTTTATCCTTTTGATTTGTTCTTTATCAACGAAATGTCTTTTCGATTTATGGACCGGATATTTTGGAGTCAATTACATGCATGTTCTTCTACCAGTATAGGTGGCATGGACTGGGATTAGGGGGTCTTAGAACCCTCTGCACTAAGCCCCCTTTTCGCAGATCGTGTCACAATATATAATTATTATTAGATTAAATCCTTTTTAATCATGAAGGTTACATCTTACTCTTAGGCAGGTCACCCTAGTAAAAATACACAGTTCATATGTGTCTTCTGTATGTATTCATGATCTTTAGAACTTCAGATTCTTTATCCTATAGCTTAATTGCTTGGTTCATGATTGGCACTGTTGCTGACTTGGAACTTTGCTTATAGGTATTCAACTTATGACTAAATTGTATTACTTGTTAATGGTGGCTCTATGATTGAAAATCACCTCACACTATTAGTGAAAAAAGACTTTTCGGGGCAAATAAAAAGTTCTTAAACTCAAACATGTGGTTCCACCATTGGGGCTCTGATAACTATGCCTCTTGTATGGAAAGCAAAATTAAATTTCAAATGAAATACCCATAGATTATAAAAAAAACACCGTCTAGGTTTAACCGTTACTCTATATAGTACCTCTACACCTGGAGGTATGACCTCCTGGCACAGAAACCTTGACCATGTCCCTGGTTAAGCTGCTCCAGGGCGGGAGTACAATAGTGTCAGTCCTCTGAGCCTGCTGTGAATGGGATTTTGCACCTGGAAACATTCACACCCAATCACGGAGGACTTTTTTTTATACGCAGGGGAATAGGTGTATTATTAGAAAGGGAGCTCTTGTTGTGATACAGGTATTGATATTCCATATAAAAAGGTATTTGGGACAATTAGCTACATTAGCAGTATAGTAACAGGCAGTGGCAATATGGGAGGGGGCAGAAGGGATGGCAATTTGGACAGTGCAAATGGTCAGGTTTCGACATGTAAATGTTGATAAAGAGAAAATTAAAACAGGAGGAAAGCCTTTTTCCATAATGTACAACTTCAGTAGACGAACAGAATAAATATTAACATTATATAATAATGTTCTAACATGTACCCAGCGAAAAGGTGGATTCAATACCTTCTCATTCTCTTAGTCTCTCAATGAACTTCACATAGAAAAGAGGTTAAGAATGGTGATTCGCTACATATATAGCAAAATCAAAATAGGGTCACCTCTAGTGTTTTATTCTTCTCTGATATTTTGTAACCTTCAGCCAATAAATCGAAATATGGTACACGGTCTAGGTGAAGTTTTGTCACTTGATAATTGATTTTACCTTACATCATCAAACATCTTGGTCCTCTGTCTTTTGTTTCATATTCCAAAGCCCAAGTTAAAGCAACGAACAAATGCCTGGTGTACTTTGCATATCAGGATGATATCATTTCAAAGTTGTGTAAATTCATCGCTGTTCTAAATAACCCCTGGAGTCTCTTATCAAAACGTTTTACATTAGTTCACGGGCCAATTTTGAATTGCGCATTTTGATGGCCCATCGAAATGATATTTCCAAATACATGTGTCATTTGGTTGTACAATCTATAACTATACGACAGATATGTAAGATTAATGAAACTCCCAACATCAGAAGGATTATGATAGTTCCTTACTTCTAAATTTGTCTGGCAGTGGACAAGAACGTAGTTAGAAATGTACAGTTTACTGTTTAAATATGTATCCCATCCTTTCCAACCCCATTATAGTTTATTTCACATACTGAGCAACCAATGGCATTATTCCTCTTGATGAATATTGGGGATTTTCACATTACCACCAAGTCTTAAAAAACTCATCAAAAGTTTACAATTCGGTGTAGAGATAACCAGTTTATAAGGCATCAATACCAAAACATCACGACGAAAGTAATCCTTGTGATCATTTAAAGCAAAGTTATATTTTGAGAAAGTTTTCTCATCAGATTATGAATCTCTAAGGCAATGCCTGACGGGGTGAATTCCCCAAGAGGCTGGTCACTGAGAGGGGCGGGGCTCTGTCACAGAATGGGTCAGGTAGAGGTGACCTTAGACTCACCTAGGTACATATCTTAAGGCACCTCCATGGCTTCCCACCGGGTCCCACACCTTCCAAGGCCGACCTGTAAACTCCATCTGAAGCCCCTTAGCCTCATCAATATTCCTCCAGGGTATCGTGATTAGAATATGGCTCCAGCAGAATCAAGGTAAGCCTAGGTTTAATGCCAGGAAATCAAGGCTTTTGCATCAGTATTGCAAAACATGTCGAAATTCATGGAGTGGGATTAACTCCATGTTTCTCAGTTTTGAATCTCGTCACCGTTCTTCAATTTCATTTTCATTCATGCTAAAGAGTATTATCGTGTTTTACCTATGGAGATCTATATTCCTCCCTTGTTGGTTATTCTCTGGCTACCATACAGTCTTTTGACATATTGTCAATAATTTGTAGCACCACACGATTTATAATTTTTGAATATAGTGTTATTAATCATACATATTCCCAAGGCAGTGCCTGCAGGTATTTGTTTTGGCCCATATGTTCCACCATCTTGCTTTATGACACATCCATAGTATGCCGTATACACCAGCTCCGCATGTATTTATAGATATATTGGGGAGTATACATCATAGCCTATTATCCGAAGGAATAATTTAATAATAAAATGTCCATACTAAGGTCAGCCATTCAATATTCTTATCTTCATTTAGAATTAACCTAGCCTAGAGACTAAGTGCGAAAGCAAAAGTGGTAATCTCACTCCTTACTCTCAGTCCTCCTCCATGGAGCAAAATTGGATTAGCCTTTTAAATATTGTGTCATCTAGAATAAGAATACAAGATTGGCGTCTTTTCAAAAGCCTGTATGCATGCCTGTTTCTCGGTAACTATTGAGAAAATCTGCATCAAATGAACAATGGAAATCAACTGTCACAATTGGTCTAACCAGATATCGGTATGACAGTGCAGTGATTCAAGCATATCACAGCTAGGTTTAGCAAACTATTGTGCTGAATGCGCAAATGGTGCTCTTTATTTGTCGATCTAAAGGAAATACCGTTCATTCGATATGACTCTCTGATCTGTGACAATATTTTGAACTACAGTCAAGAACTTTAACTTTTAAACATAGAAAGTAAAGTGTCAAGTTAGTTTCCGAGGCCTCAAATTATATCTTTAACTGTAGCAGGTTAGGTAGCTCACCAAAGCTGTCGTAATAGCATAGACCACTGGAGGTCATTTCCCAAAAATGCTAATCAGAACTATTGAGATATGCGCCTAGAACTGAACTGGCATGAGAGAGAAATCCATTTCAATAACTGGACATCAATTCTAAGTCGGAGACCCAAGCTTAATAGATGATAATCAGCATGACCCAATAATGCTAAACAGATAATTCCCACTTGTTTAGCTCAAGTTGGTGTCAATCAACAAAGATGCCTCACTGTACTTGAGAAAAAGTAGGGAATCGTGAGATTTTCATCATAGTACTAGACGAGGTTGATAGGGTTATAGGGATTTACTCTAAATATCTATAATGAAAGGGAGCAGGATTTCATGAAAAAAAAAAGAACAGAAATGAGAAATAGTAAATTTGGAAATTGTAACGTGTTCAGATTTCCTTCCTTTAGTGTCTCATTGTCTTACACAGAAGTGTTGCAGAAATAGTATCAAAATGGCAGAATAATGTTGTTGAAATGCTTTTGGATCAAGATGGTATTTCACGAGGAAATATTGCCCTCAAGGCCTACTTACCTGGAAGGGAGTATCATTAAGTTGAGAATGCATTTTCCATTGCAAAAATGAATCACATTTACACACCCAGGGCATATATCTTTACATGCCAATATAATACATTACATAATAGTGTATAGTGGTCGGGTGTCAGCTTCTGATTTGATAGGGTTATCATTTACTTGGTGTTGATAAATTGATTGAAGTATCACCTGACATGTAGTTCACTATAGCCATTCATGTATGCATTACATAAGTAAGTGGCTGGTTCATATAAGACGGGCTATCATAAAGCATATTGAAATAGGATATGATTACCTGCCAATTTAGTCTATGCTCTCTATAAGCTACCATAATATGATATCAAAACACGACTACTGGCATATGCATTATTCCATGTAGCATCGGGCCAACATGTTTTAAGATAGTCACCAACATTGATTTTGTATTTTAAGATAGTTGATAATCCCATAGATCAAGTAAAATGTCACATACTAGTCTCATTCATAATGTAGTGTAACTAGTCGTGGAAACAACTGTATTCAAAATAGAAGGCAGTTGGATAATGAAATGGTACGGTACATTGTTGAACTGTAACTTCTTAAATAATTTCATAATGTCTAGGGTCAATAGCTTTATCAATATAGCACTCCAAAATGCAAAACTCTCTGAGTATAATATACTGGAAGCTAGTTTAACATGGAGTAAAACTAATATTGTCTCTGTTTTCTTAAAGGTAAAGAGATGATGAAACTCATTTCTTCTCTGATTGTCTTCAGCATGAAAAATTCAATGCTTCAGAAAAATACCAATTTCTGCATGACATACCTAACATATTTAGTGTCATACATTAGTGTTGATGGTTCTGTTTTTACTAGGTTCTAATGACTTATTACACACTGTTTTTTTCATACTTGGTCCCATACCATTCCCCTATATGCATCTTCCTAACCCCCTGTTAATCATTTATTCTCTGCAAGTATTTTAAGGAATTTGAATTTCTGAATTCCTTGTGTTTCTCTGAAGGGATCATTTCATCTATTTTCCTTGTGTAGTGGCCAGTGGGAAGGACCTTCTTGATCTGCTGGTAGAATATCTTAAGAATTTAACAATCTAAATAATATTCAAACATTGAACGAGGCCAGTCCTTTCATATTTGATACATCTGAGCACTATGATACCAAAACGTTCTCTATAGGTACAAAGGAATGACCCACAAAATGATAAATGAAAAGTCATCTCCCAAGGCTACGATAGAATGTTGCAAAATACTGCTAACTTAGTTCTCAAGTTTGTTTTATAATTCTAAAGATATGTCAGGGCTGCTATCTCGTCCAACAGCTGTTTGAATACAATTCATTAACAATTCCAATGCATCAGATTCTGCGTGCTTTGCAACACATTTGATTAAGCTATAAACATTTCCGAAATAAAATTACTCTTGCATACATATTACGCTTGCTAAAGAACAGAGCTGGGCTAGTATAACGAGACATTTTTCAGCATCTCGTTCCAAAATAGATAAGCTACTTTATTTCGAATTCAGGGTATTCCAAATAAGTATATGGCTAAACACATAGCTTCAGACATTACTATGATTCCATACACCTGTACATCCTAGCAGCTTACACAGCTTCTTTGGAACAGGGCCTTTCACTAACCCACCAACCAGGATCTCCCTGAGCCACTGACAGTGAGTGAGGGACTGACAGCTGCACTGTCACTCTACCTGAACTGCCATGTATAGGAGCTGTCAGTGCCTTTCCACCACGCAGTCTCTGCAGTAATGAATGCACTATTACTGGATCCCTCTCCCGGACCACAATAAATAAGCACAAAAATCAATTGCACTGTCAGTTTAGAGATAATATCGATCCCAAGTCGATGCAAACAGACAGACCCTTGTTTTGCATGGGATAAGGAACTGTTTTCCTCCCATTTCTAAGAAGCAGTGGCTGAGGGGTGGGGCAGTCCAGTGACGTCAGAACATGAATCATGACGTCAATCTCAGCGGTAAATACAAAAGTGTGAGCCATGTCACCAAACGGAAAGGGAAATCGGCGCCGGGAAATCTAATCCAGGAGGAGAGGGGAGCAGTAAACTCTACTGTAAATCCCCTCCCATAATCTATACCGTTCAAAAAGGCCAATTTGATATCAGCCATGTGTAACATTGGTAATGAGGAAGGTTTAGGGATTATGGATAGGAAGTTTTATGGTAGTGGGAGATAGGAGGGTGGGTGGGACGTCACGGTTGAGGTGTTCTGTTAGTCACACTCAGATGAACATATACTCCGCCATCTTACCTGCCCCATGGACCTACCAGCAACCAGTGCAGTTATGTTTGAGCTCCCTGGTCTAACCCTCTCCCCCCCCCCACACACACACACATGGATCATCCCTTTACATAACCTGTCTTACGCCAAAAAGAAATAAAATCATTGCTCAAAGTGCCTAATGGGACATTGAATAGAGAAAAAACTTACAGAAACAAACTATGTGCAATACCTTTTAAATTAGTGATTCATTGTGGATCACTAAAAGCATTTTGGAATTTTTCTAAATGCATTTAGAACACAATATGACATTTTATATTTACATAGGTGACGTGTTGTAATTGTTCCTTCACCTATTCGAGTTATAGTAAACGCACATGCCAAATTTACCTATTGGTTACTGATTACAATAAGATGTGTCCTTATACGTGAATTGATAATGATCTAAAAGATTCAATGCATTTTTAAGTGCATCGAATCCTGTACATGTTTTGTGTGACATTCCCACAGCATACCGTATATACGTGAATGTACAAAAGATCTATAGCTATAATATTAAGTTCACACAATTCAATGGCAAACCTGCATTTCTGCCTTTGAACTCTAAATTAATTTTAATATCCTATTGAGGCCATGCCTTGTTTCTTTGTATGTGTGCTATGCTTCATCTGCCTCAGGAGAACGAATACTTATAGTCTACAGATTTACAAGCACATTCTATTAATATGTAGGTAACTTTCTATTTATATCTATACAAGGAAGTGGAGGGGTTAGAAATATGTCCCTGCATATATGTGACACGATCTGCGAAAAGGGGTCTTAGTGCAGGGGGCCCTAAGACCCCTTCTTGCAGTCCATGCCACATATGTGTATATGTCTATAGTTGATTTAGACCAGTGAAATCCTCTGATTCTCCCTGATAATCTGCCCCGTGGGGTTATCTAAAACTTAAAAATGAAAATTCTTCCTTTGAAATGATCAGAATGACTTGATTGCTTCTCTCATGCTGAGAATAATTACTTTCATTGAAACAAAAATATTTCATGGAAATTATTTTGCAATTTTCATGGTAAGATTCAATACAGGTTGGTGTGAATTGCAGCAAAATGATCAAAAGTTTTTTCTTCTTTTTTCCCTGATCGTTTCAAAACATGATTTATACCTAATAATCGTATAGCTTATGGATTACCGTCCTGGATTCTGAATAGACTAGAATGGGCGTTTTCAGATTTTGTCATACCAAATTGGTATTTTCTTCTCAGAAGTGCACCTTTTCCACACGTAGATTCTACTAGGAATTCTACTTATAGCAAACGTTCATTACAATTCAGCAAATCGGGATACAACAAGAAATAATCATCACTGAATGCTGGTTTAACGGGAAGCATTGTTTTCCTGTTTTGAAACCATTTGATTTTAAAGTTAAAGGAAGAATTGCAAAGTGTTCGCAGGAATTCCACTTATAATCATGGAAAACGTCATGGAGTCACTCCCATTCTTTGAACCACTGTGATTTTATATATGAATTTGATCATAGAATCTTTTGGCCTCCTTCTCTCTCTGTAAGAAATATCTACAGATTTACAAGAACACTGAGAATGTAATGCCAGGGTAGAATTGCTACTAGCAGTGTCAGAACTATACTTTAGTGATATAAAAAGTTGTTATGGGATCTTCAAAATAGTCACATAAACTCTCAGCACCACTAAGCCCCCAGGGTGATACATATTGTTAACTTAGGAAACATGTAACAAGTGTCAAGTTAGGGTGGTTCGCAAGCACCATCCCTCAATGGCCACACACATCAATGTATTTTATTTTGTCATTGAAGAAGGATTTTTTTCTATCCTCATTTCGACCTACTGTATAAAAAATAGACCAGTCTGGTACCCTGGAGAAGAAGCTATTTTATATATGAACATTTCCAACATTTCGACTGCGAGATACTTGCTGGGTTTTGATTCGATAGTTTCATTTGGAAAACTACCACAGATGTATCTATATAAGTATCAGTGTCCAAGAGTCAATGTTGCATTTAGTATATTAATAATAGTATATGTTGTAAAGAGTTTAGCTCCCATAGTTATCTTTTCTAAAAAAAAAAAAAAAAAAAAAAAAACACATTAGATAAACTGTATTTAGATTAAGTTATGATACCTTCCCCAGCGAATACCAAAGGTAGATCAAAGGGAATTTTATAAAACCCCACCCCTTTTGATACGAAAAGTTACCCTGATTGGCACATACTTAATCATCTGTCCGTCGCTTAATACACAAACAAAGGAAGAGTATGCCTTTCTTGAAATATATATTTTTCATTGTCTTGAGTAGGTTTAACTGTGTTATAAATGCACGCTAGATAGACAAACATTCCATTGATCCCCATCCAGGTCATGCGCATTTCAATGATCATCTTTGATGTTTACATCCTATAGATACATGTTTTACATGTATAAACTTTGAATTAGTGTCACTGTGTTGATATTACAGACCCTTCTTATCCTACAATTCATATTGTACTATCTCCTTGCATAGCCTCTTTAATAAAATAATAACCAAAGGGCCGAACATCTAAAAGAGAGTCTTTAAGTCAGAGAGAGTCACATGCGCTTCTCAAGTAAAATTTCCACGTCATGCCAGAAAACTAATCCAGTCTATCTAGAAAATAGACATTTGAGCTAAGGGCAAGCTATTTCTATAACTCTGTAAACGAAAATCCATGATAATGCTGCCAACCAACTACGTTCTAGATATGTAATATGTAAAATCAGTCTGTACTCACCCCTCTGTCACCACTGCGTCTGTTCGCCATGCTCCGCGCTGGTCGCCATTTGCATTTTGCCAATGTTCTGACAGTGTACCCCATCCCCAACACGCTTCTTCAAATGACGCCTTTCGCTTTTTTCCCCGACAAATACTTTGCTTGATTTCGTTCGGACATCCCTTGTTAAGACTCTAAACTGTGGAAATTTGGAAAGTTAGGCGTGAGTTGGATGAGTTTGGGGTGTTATGTGTAGCTGAAAGGTGGCTGGTGGGAAGCAGTGCCTTGCAATAACGCACGGCAAAGATAGCGCGGGTTGGGTACGCTTAGTCAACCCTAACTGCCTCACCAGAAGGGGAGTGGTCTGCTGAGAGATAGGGGTGGTGTCACCACACCAGGGTCTCTGAGACACTGACTACTGCCCAGAGGGCCCTGGAGGAGGTCAGTTGACCTTTTCAACAATTCTCCTCTTGGGGGTATAAATGCTAGAACAGGAGATGGGGTACAATGAATTGCCTACCTCAGACTCCGCCTCATGCTATAAAGCGAGGATATGACTGTAGAATCATGGCGTCCTCCCTGGCACTGACAATTGATGAGTGCTCACCCAGGCTAGTTATTCCCTGTCAGAATTAAGTGTTCTTTTATCTGCACTTTCCCTGTCAAATTGTGAAGTTCTTGATAACTATATGTCCTAGGAAATATGACTTGCATAGTATCAATTAGGGCGAGAAGATAACTTTCTGCCTAAAGAAAGTGATCCTAAGAAGTAATATACTGATACAGGCATAGGTCTAATAGGCTTTTACTTGATCGTTCAATAGTATAAACATAAATTCTTCTTACCTTTAGGCTGATACCTATAGAACCTAATGGCTAAATAGATGACAGAACCATCAGAATAAATGAGGAAATGAACATTGCAATTTGTCCATCACATGCCATATATACGTTTCTCCCTTTCTTCTCGATAACGATCGATAATATTAGATTGTTCAGAGAATGAATTTAAGAATATTCAACTATTTAACTTTTTCAAGTTAGTCTTGGATTTCATTGCACATGACAATACCCCTCCATGTTCAAATAATTGATGAAAACGGGAGCAGACTTTTAAACAGTTACTGACTTCTTAGAGTATGATTTATGATTAAAAATGATCAGTCTTCCTCCTGTATTGATGAAAAGGGTAAAAGACTTAATGTAGATGGGTAAAATGTAAGTTTATCCTGTTTCTCATGATTTCAAGGGGATAGCACAATTTATTTCTTATTGATCTTAGCTATTCTAGCGTATATAACATGGGATGGTGAATGAATGGTGAATATTCCTTCACCTTTTGATGTGCGATCAGCAGGCTGTTGCAAAAAGATTTGGAAACGATTTTGTCGGAGGTGGTTTTCCCAAAATGGAACTGACTGACCTCAGGGAATCAATTCCCTGTTGGGTTGCCAAAAGATAATTGGTCATAGAAGTAGTTTAGGAGTGGTCAGGAACTGGTGAATGCTTCCTAATTGAGAACCAATTCCCAGACAGTTCCTTTCTCCAATTCCCTGGCCTTTCGACTATGGGAAGCATTCAGGTGGAATTAATTATGGAACCACTTCCTCAACTTTTTGCAATGCAGTCTAATTCAGAGTAAGTCAATTCCATTACAGTATAAGGTGGGAATTGGTCTCCCTGGGTGGAGAATCGGGAGGAACTGGAAGATGCATTAGTTACAGTGAGAATTGAATTCCAAATCTTTTCGCAACAGCCTCCTGATTCCATGTGCTCGTTTTAGAGTAATATTATTTGTGATAACGTTAATATCAAACTTTGTGGGAAGAAAAAGTACGTTTCTATTCTCATTTGTAGGACGTATCCCTGTTTTGTCTATCAAGTACTTTTTATGAAAATATTCTATCTTTTCACTTATTCTGCATTTCTATCTTTTTATTTCAAAACAGTACATCTGGGCATTATCTATTCCATTATGAATACGCCCCCTTATACTGAGCTGTTCAAGATAAATATTGAATCATTTCATTCTACTGATAACATAAACTAGTGAAATATCAAAATGTTCGGAATTTTGTTCATTATTCTTTTGGTATTGAGAATAATAATTATCATTTTAAATTCATAGTTTGAAAGTAGAGCTAGGTCTAAAGAAAATGGTGATAAAATTAATGACACACGCTCCGTTTCAACATACCGGTGCTTGAATTAAATTTCAAAGACAATACTTGATCTGGGATTTGTTCTCAGGGGCCCGGTCAGATATAATGAGGTCAGGAGTTTTCTTCCCTGGAAACATTAATCACAACACGTTTGATTATAATGTTATTTTGATTTTCTATGACGTACTCTGCCTATCTACCTTCAATTTTTTTTTAATTTACCTATTAATGATAGTCAATGCCTGGTGTTTAGATTTAGCTGCTAAAATGCGGTGAGTCATGTAGTCCGTTATCAGTGTCAGGACTACCTGCCCGGCGGTCTACTCCATCCGCCCTGGAGCAGCACTACAACTGTATCACAGGCCACAAGGAGCCGCCTCCAGGTATCAAAGGTCTCCTCCCAGCTCCCTGGAGGAGAGGCCCTCCAGGGAATGCACAGCCTTCAGTCTGTAAGGCCCATATTATACCACTATGGGTGTACCTTATGGGAAGACGGGGGTATTGATCTATTGGTGCACTGTAACTGTTAGTTTGCTGTAGGACGTCATGATATATCATATTATTCTCTGAGTGGTGGAAAAACCTGTTGTCCATACAGTTCGTTGACCTGAGAATATGCCGTTTAAGGCTTTTCTAGTTCACACAGGTCGTGGACATGAGAAATTGACTCTCCAAGTTTTTAGTTCATATAGTTCGTTGACATGAAAAATGGGTGCCTGGAAATCTTCCCATGTCAACGACTTGTAGCACATGTTTATACACTTTTTTCCCATGATTATAGGAGGTCTCCCCCTATATTTATCATTGCAGAGTTATTGACCAATTTGCGCTATTATGAATACAGAATATGTAGCAAGGCTTCCAAGACACATAAGGCCAAAAGAAAAGGTTTGTTTCCGATAACCCGACCGACCTCAGCTAAATTTTTCCTGATGTTTTAAACATTTGTTGAAGATTTTTTCAACATTTTCAATGATTCTCTTACAAAATGGTTATTTGAAAAGTATACGCATATTTTCCAATGGTTTTCTAATATCCCATACAGGCAATGAACATTTCTAACACCCAACAGTGAAAAATCCAGCAAAGAATGACTATATGAGACCTTAGACCAAAAATAAAAAATAAAAACAAAAAGAAATCCGACCTACCGACCTCAACTTTCTGGACCATGTTTCGGAAACAAACCTCTCTTTTTTTTGGCCTAAACAAAGGCAAACTCTTAATTATGATATTTTGGGATTGCGTGAATTGATGGATAGGTCTACGGGAACTCTACGAATATATGCGTTCCCTTTTCTAAAATAATACCAACTTGATTTTATTCATATGGATTTCATGTTCTTGATTTTCTTATCGGGTATTTGTGAAAAATTGAAGGTGAGACAATCCTAAACTAGCCCTTCCCTGCTCATTCCGGAGAGGGGACCGACCCTGGAGGAGCATAGGCCGGCTCCTCCAGGCGGCCCAGTCCCGTGCTCTTGGCGGCTAGTGAGCCATTTGCTGACGGGATGGCTCCAGAGGCATAGACCGATACTTCCTCCAGTGAGAGAATGAGCCCCCCCCCCTGACAGCTATCTCTAAAGCTCTCGACGGGGAAGGAGTTTCTATATGTTTTTTGTTTCCTCTTCCAGTTATCGCATTCAAAAAGTATATCTTATTCTCGATCATAGATTTTATCAAGGACTTCGTATGGTTACATATGTAACCTGAGCCGGGAAAAGGGGCCTTATTCCCCCTGAATTAAGGTCCCTTTTCGCAGATCCTGTCACACACACACACACACACACACACATACATATATATATATATATATATATATATATATATATATATATATATATATATATATATTATTTGAATGGTCTTTTAAATGGTATAATTAGCCATATACGGAATGTTTTTAATTAGCAGCAAATATCAATGTCAAAATAATTGGTAATTTTGTGCTGCTTGAGAAACGCTTACATTTTGGAGGATGTGAGCCATGGGAAGGCATATATGACACCTACCGGTATGCATCGTCGTAGAATTATAAATAAACTACTTTGGAAAGTCTTTAAACATCAAACAGCAGCTACCAATTCAGATTTAGAATGCCACTAATTAGACAAGTAGGTTGCCTGTAGGAAGCTTTCTTGATAATATAGATATGATATACACAGATGTAATTGTCGGATATGATACCCAGTCGTATGGTACGTGTGTGCATGTGTATGTGCTTATTTAAGATGAAATCAACACTATTGGTTCCCTATCGTTTATCTCATCTTTCGCTAGTGTCCCATTTCATATTTCCATAAAAGCATTATCTATTTAGATGTTCAGGCGGTTCATTTCTTCTGAAAGGCCGGGGGTCTATGTGTTGTAGCATTTTAAAAACCCACAGGTTGCATGATTGATACCCCCTAGAGAAATAAATGAGAGGGAGAGGGTAGAAGGGAGGAAATATTAAAAGAGGGTATATACTCCAGAATACAACTATATATGTTCTGTATAAAACTTCAAAACTTCAGCTTGCCCACTACACGATTCCGAATCAGCCACTAGTAAGCATGATACCACTCATTGATTCAAAATTACCCCTGAATCTATTCAATAATCGAGGCATCAAATGCCATGGAAAGACAAAGATATTACTCTCCAAACTTTGGATAGACTTTAGCACCAGGGATAGCTCTGTTTTCTAGATAAGGTCAGGTACAGATTCACGTTATTAGCTTAAATATTAGTAATCATTCTAAAGTATAAAGGACTTGAAATATTGAAGCTGATTTATTTTGGAGGGGGAGATGGAGGACGGGGGGGGGTGTCCCCTCTGCCCCTTCCCTATGGCCCTGTTGATACACCGTGTGCACACATACACAGAGAGAATAAACAGAGTCACAAACGGAGTCTGGGGTATAAAAAGGGAGTCAATGCTTCCCTGACTCCCTTCTCAGGTTATCTGACTCCCTTTTTTATTCAGAGTCACAAGATCCTGACTCCCCTTTGACAATGTCTGAGAGAGTCAGAGGTAAATAAGGAAGTCATGGGTGAGCTGGACTCCCAAAGGGAGTCAGGGTAAGCTAGAGGGAGTCAAGCAAATGATTTCCACTAGGTGGAGGCACTATCTCCAAAGAGGATTTATCTGGATGCACTAATCTTTGTTTTTTTTTGGAAATAAGACAATGGAATTTACATCATAAAAAAATCAATTATCATAGGATCAATACATACCCTCCAAATAAGATACATTAGAATAATACAAACTACTTGATATATGGGCTATTTAATCACATTAAAAAGCCTTAGACACCCATTTTGTACCGATATCAGAAAGCTAAAGCCAAAATGAGTCAACTGCTTTGTCATGTCAACTAATGTACCTTGAGTATCCCTGCTGTGTCTTTCATCATGCAAAGCACAAGTGTACAAGATGAAGTTTGACTGGCAGTACACTTGATATCTAGAGGCTATGGACTAGATATAACTGTTATTTAGAATAGTTATACCTTCTCGAAAGGGAGTCAATGATTGGCCAGACTCCCTTTTGGAAGGGAGTCAAAGGTGACCTGGACTTTCTTTTGGAGTAAAGGGGAGTCAATTTGAAGGCAAAACCTGGACTCCCTTAAGAGAGTCAGTTGACTCCCTTTCATCAGAAAGGGGAGTCAATCTGAAGGCAAGCCTGGACTCTCCTTTTGACTCCCTTTATTTTCTCTGTGTAGTAAAGTTTTCAGTTATCACTGAATTATCGATCTTGTCAATGCACCTTTTCTCATGGACTATAGTGGCCCAACCGAGGGTTGGATTCGTCTTGTGTTATATGGGTAATCGTTATAGATTGTGTATGTAGGCTTAAAACTACAATTCAAAATATTTAGCCTTGCAAGCAACACTTTGAATTATGCATGGATTATTAATTTAGGAGACCTGAGATTGCCCAGCTGTTTAAAGGTCACATTGTCTCAAAATTTGTGCTCAACATTTGCTGAACTGAATTAATTACTATCCTTTACATCAATTAACGTGACTGTGCACCTTCAGAGAAGCAGTGCCATGGGCTCAAGGGGTTTCAGGCGAGGGTTGCATACATCGTAGATTTCACAATTCAATGTTTGAGTGAACCGTGCTTAGTGATGAATTAATTTTGTAAGTAATTGGCCAGTCTACAGCTGAGCATTGCATACTTGGTCTATAATTAGTTTAAAGGCTTAACATGCATTATTATTATTATTTGAGAGAACAGAGGGAGATCCATTTAGAACCACTTATGCGTCATTAATCACCTGTGGATTATCGATCCGACACTAATAATAGTATGACCTACAATCAATAATAGTATTCCCCAGTGTCATGAATCCCACACTGGTACCTGCACGGTGTAGTCTGTAAAAAAGGACATTGACACAGAGTGCACAAAGTCCCACTTTTTCATAGTCATAAAATATAATAATGTTGCTGTCAGTAGGCCTTAAAATCACCAATGGGTATATGTTATCTTGGCCATGGTCTCTGACATGAATCTTTCAGGGTCAGTGCGAAGTTGGACATGGCTTGGGTTTATTTTCAAAATCAATTTATAGGAAGGTCGCATTGAGCTCTATCATGAACTACACATGTTTTTCTTATACACAGCCTACACGTAACTTATATATGTGATAAAGATATTGATGCGTTTTCCTTTTTACATTTTAATGTGAAAAGTTCTATATAGGAGAAAGATACTTTGAACAGTATCCTTCCTCACTAGTTTTCCTCAGAAGTTTCACCCTACTGTAACGTACTATGTGAAGGTGCCTGCTGTTGCCATGATTAAAATGATGTTCTCTGGCGAAAGGAAAATGAATGCTTCTGGTCTGCTTTCCCTATCATCAACAGAAAAAAAAATATCATATTTTATGCCTGGAATAACTTTGAATTCATCCACCCTCTATTCTGCTGTGCTATGCCACACACCAATATATTATTGTTAGTTTCCCCATTGCCAATAATGTGATTGTACATTGCATTTATACGACACTAGTCCATGTTATAAGTCTAACTCAAAGGCTGGGCTTCCCTAGCTCACTTAAAAGGATCTATCCCCTCGGATGTGTGTGGTGCACATATGCGAAGACACCAACACATTCCTCTGTGAAATTAGGTAATGTAGTTCGAGATGGCGTTAGAAATCTATTACTCGCTCACTGCAACTCAAAGGTTCTTTCCATGTGTTATTATATGCTATGTATGGCCATATTGACCTACTCTATTGCATAAAAAGAAAACATATCAGACATACACATCTAGACTCTAACTCTAACCTAACCTGTAGTAACCATCTAGGTCAGGCAGTAGTGCCAATGGCCTCATAACCTGGCTGGGAACATTTTTTGATAATGGTAAGATCCCAGGGTTTGCCTTGAAGAGCCACTGTGTTGTGTGTAGGACTGGGTAAAGTATACCTCGATCCATCATAAAGTTCACATTTTGTGATCTGACACAGTTTACACAGAGGGAAAAAACAAACATGGCTCTTTTTATGTATATTCTGACTGGCTGACCAGCCAAACTAGCAGTCTACCATCCTGCCCATGCATGAGATTGATGTAGCCTCACTTATGTTTCAATTCATATAGTCATAAAGTTTTCATTCATATAGGTTTCTTCTTTTGTAGTTTGTTTGTGGTGACAGGGCAATACACAGTGCAGTGTTATATATAGTTATCTGAGTATACCACCAACTTGACTTTGGGTGTGTTTGAACAGAGTTTCAGAATGTATTTTTGGTAACCATTGTTTTAATCTGCCTAAATATTATGGCCTTTTCTTTGAATATTCTACTCATCTCATTTATTGGCATATCCTCGCCAATAGTTGGTGCAAATAAAATCCCATACCCCCCCCCATGAAGAAGAAAGACAGAGTAAGAAACACTGATAGAACAAAAGATGTATTTCATACACCACCTTGAGACCACTGGCGTGTTCCCAAGTTCAAAAAGCCAAAGATATACAAACTTTTAAGCGGCTTATAAAGAAAATGATTGTGTAATGTAATGTTGACATCTTGCAATGTATGTAACTATCACATATCTGTACTATAAGTACTATAACTGAGATTAAGGATAATGTACAACTACAGCTCATGGAAACCACTGAAATCAGTCTTGGTACCCAACATTGTCTTTCTTCCCTCCTACATATCACCCACGAACTGTACTTGTTATATGTATATGCTGTGGTTGTCGACTAAAAAAATATCTATGTTATAAGCCTTATGGCCAATAAACTTTTGAAACTTCAAACTTATTTCCTCGCATCATCTTGAATTAATGTAACTAATATGATAAGCCTGCTTCATAAGCACAACCGAGAATACCTGCTGTGTCAGAACTAAATTAAATATAAACATGTTTTATAATGATTATATGCATATTTCCTGTAATACAAAGGCCAAGTCCCGTATGCTATATATTGAACAACAGAATACTTAAAGGAGTAGTCATTATTTATCAACACAGGGGTTGGGGAGTATATTCACGAGGACAGGCAGATATTTTTTACGACACCCCCTCCCTCGAAGGCAGACAACGTTTTTGGTGCCACCCCTGTTCCTTTAAGCCCCCCCCCCCCGCCCCCGTTGATAGGTAATGTTCACTCCCTAAATTGCAAAAAAAAATTAGTCGACAATATGTACCCATGATGAGTACATTTCGAAATATTGATGAGTGCCTAAAGATGCTTAAAATGAATGTGAGCTTAGCCTCAATTAGCCAGCCTCGCGTCTACGGCTGGTCAAGTTATCACTTGAAATCTATATAAGTCTCGGCTTATGAAAGGGGAAATACGACATAATATTTCACTGGACTGGTGAACAACCTCATATCCTAACCATAATCCAGAAAGCCAACTAAGCACTTTTCTATTGCATTGTTTTCCTTAACTGCCTGCACTAAACAATGGATAATTTCACGTTGTCATGGCACCTACCTGCCAATGTCGGGTCATGACCCTGGAGGTGCAGTGTTATTTATGGCCATCAACATGTGGTTATAGGTGAACTATGCGGAAGTGATTAATGTCATTTTATGTCCAGGGTACATAAGGCTGCACATAATGAGGCATCATTACCATCATGCTGCATGTCATGTCATCCATAACTACATCCTGGCAGCCACAGCCCGAAGCACTGCAGGCCTTACTTAGTAGGGACACCTCCTCGGTCACATGACTCCAACTGTGTCCCCCGGAGCGTAACCAGATGAGGGAAGTAGGCCATAAGCCTCGGTTTGAGGTGACCTTCACAAAATAATACCGTAAGGTAGCCTTTCTCAGCCAATCTCAGCAAGGCTGAGGGAGGCATGAATATGTATACTTGATGGGTGGATTAGGAAATGAGATGGGTATGAGATGGTCAATCGTATTGAGCATTAGGAGAACCCTTTTAAATGAAATGTTATTTTTTTTTGACATGATGACTCTTTTGTAGTCTTTATATGGTATTGACATGCCTGATCTCTCAATAGGTCCTACTTGCAAAAAGAATTCAGAATTTTATGGGAAACCTTTCTAGATCTTCATAAGGATATGCTCATGCTAATGTTAATGCTAATATTACCCACAACAGAGAGATTACCTTGTTGTAGGCAAGTAGTCACAAGGAAAGGAGAATGGTGTATTTCTTCCTCTTATAGTCATATGTAATCAAACCATGTCAACTTCTAATCAATCAGTACATGATTATTATATCTGAATCTGTTCTAGAAGTCAAAAGCATCATCTTCAGGTCCTCTCCAAACTACCCTACATGCAAAAAACTCCTCCCGAGTATAAATAAGGTCGGCCCTTAGTATTGCTATTCATTAAGCTGAATTTATATGCTAACAAAGCTATATACCTATATAGGCCACAAGGCTATTTTGCATGGGCATTTATTCTTGACTTAAGCCTAAAAGAAGAAGATTTGTAGCTGCCCCAAATATCAACCCTAATTTACCTGTCTCCCAATCAAACGTACCCCATCCCTACCCCCTTACCCACTCCCATCCAAACGACTACGTCTATGTGAGGTCACGTGACTGTAGACACGAGCTATGATT
Organism: Acholoe squamosa; assembly: GCA_949317995.1. Taxonomy (NCBI): domain Eukaryota; kingdom Metazoa; phylum Annelida; class Polychaeta; order Phyllodocida; family Polynoidae; genus Acholoe; species Acholoe squamosa. The sequence continues at coordinate 35,542,021 of OX439048.1, read as the reverse complement.
GGTGGGTATGTATATAGGATAGACTTGTCCTATCCTCAGAGTGGAAAGTCTCATGTTGAAAGCAGAGAATCAATTATGTTAGCGCTACATGTACCCAACAAGTAGTCTCTCTGATACAGCCAAATCTATAGACCATAGTACATCTATTGTATCGGGGATATCTCTAGGTACGGTTCAATATCTAGGCCACATTCATCTAAACCAAATACATAGTGTACATATTACATAGTGCATGTGTGCACACATCTCAATATCTTTCAAAATTATTAGTGATGGCCGGGCCCTTCTTGAATCCAGCAATGTAAATATGAAAAACTGATAAAAAGATAAGACACAAATGCATGTAAATCATGCTAGCAATTGAATTGCCAACCTATTAAAATTCTTATAAAGTAACACATGCTTGACCTTAATGAGTGACCTTAATGAGTTAGAAATTGAGTGATTAAATCATCTTTATGGATATGCCCTGAAAGAAGAGGTAGTCACATTGCCTCAGATTGGCATATTGCATGACAACTTGCACCTAATGAGGTAGACGCACAGAGCAAAAGTTGCTTGTTGGAGAAGATGGACGGTGGTCGATAGCTACGTGTTTTAAAGATATCTTGGGTTAATTTGAGTATAGGTGACTTAGTTTAGCCTTCAGAAGTTCCCTGATACGGTTGTGAACCAACAACCCCAGGCACTAGGAATCAAGATACAAAAAGAGAAGACACGTTTTAGGGGGAAATATTTAAGATGAATCTATTGTCTCCATTCAGTGCATACAACATCATTGTTGTCCTTGTTTGTGATGTGTTTGCACTCTGTGTCCCTCAGTGCAAAGTTACCAAGTTCAGGCCCCAAACACCCATTTACTTGCGTTACTAGCTAGGGTGCAGAAACTATCCCTGTACCAAGACGCTAGCCCCAACTCCCAAAGGGCCCTAACTGCACCGCTACATGAATTCTGATTCGCTCTCCACAGTCACATGACCACACTGAGCCAATAAAATCCTCCGATTTATGTGCTTCCGGCAGTGGTGATAGGTCCATGGGTCAGAGTAATCTTGGAGCAGGACTAACTCTGCAGAGTGGTAACAAGGAAACATGGCCGTTCTGCTGTATTTCTGTTAGATCCACTCATTGTGTCCCTACAGCTATCCTATTTATTTCTTGGGACTGAGTTGGACTCTTGGGAGTAATCTCTTAGGTTTGGTGCATGCTGTGAGGATGAAGAAAGAAACGATTAATTAATGCCAAATGCGAGGCAAAACTAAAGTTCCTGGGATTTATGTTTTGCATAAAGCAGATCTGAACAATGTTGTAACCGAGGGACTAGATACTGCAAAAGTTATAGTCAAATAATTATGAGGTTCGTGGGAGAGGAAGTACTTTCAGAAAAAGTGCTTACCTTATGAAATTTCTCATATCCTATGTGAATAGACGTTGAGGTAAAGGGTCCCATTTAAAGGAATCAGGTCTTTACTTCAATTAGATTACTGCTTTTAGTGAAAGAGTCGTGGGTACTGATGTATCGATTAAAAGAAAAAAAATCAGGGTAGGGCAGTCACACTATAGACATATACATGACATGCATTTTTGTGCCATAACATATAGATCTCTGAATACAAAAATTAAAAACAAGTTATCAGTGTATCACTCTGGTTGGACAATATGATGCCCTTTCAGATTTGGTAGAAAACTATTAAAAAGAACAGGGGTTTCCTTGGTTCAAAGAAGCTGAGTGAATAGAATTCTACCACTACCTGATTAGTTAATAAATAAGCAAACTAAGTAGTAGTAGGGGAATTGTAGTGGCCCTGGAGGGCATTTTAGAACACATTCTTATGATTGTAATAAGTGACACAACTTGGGAGAACGTAACATTACGGAGATTTAGTGATATTTATGGCCACTAGGTGGCCCCATTAGTGTACAATGCAATGTGTCCACATATATTGTCAGGTGATGTTAGTTGACTTCTCATTGTCCGATTTTGATCTTCAATATACAAAATGATCCCCAAGACATTCCCTTTCCAATTAAAATAGATGTGATTTAAGGGGTCTAACGATATCATTTTGAACAACTGCTTGCTTGAATCAATAAGATATTCCTAAATTAACAAATATCACAGTCCCTGTCAATTTACCTACACAGGAACTGTCAGGACTAGGTACGAAGATAATGCTTGTATTGTAAAAAGAAGCCTATGTCCATCATTCTGAGACTATTCTTGTTAAAAGATGTCCCAAAGACCTGCTCAAAGTCTCTGAGAAATAACAAGAAATCTGCTAATGTATTTCACTTGGTTTTGCCACCTAGATGCTGTGAATTGCAGAAAAACCCCATAATGTTACCCATTCCCGTGTTGTGTCACATTATAGCTATTGTGAAATGCCCTCCGGGTGTGGAGTCGGGTGGGACAGTCGATATCAGGCACATCTATGTCACAATATTAGCATTATAAATCTTTTTGTTTGATAACACATCCAGTGTATGCCCAGATGTGCCTTATATTATCATAAATATGGACGTAAATTGTAATAATGTGACTAGTTTTCTATACTGTAAATCGTGTCCATGCACTTTTAGTTATTTAAATATTGATTTCTAAACATTGAATTGGTTTGCAAAAATCAGCAAACTCTCACAAGATCTACATCTTCAGTTATATAGATGTCATAGATCTTACTGGTAATTCATCTCAGGGAAGATAACATTACCAATGCAGCAGTTCCTAGGGGGGCCTTGGGGCGTTATGATAGTTATGTAGTTCTAAATTTTTTCCAAAATGTAGAGAGGGAAGGGGAGGGCCTGTTATGGATTTTCGACGTGCCTGTTAGAAATATATGGAAGATTCGATATAAGAAATAAACTAACAGCTCTTGAGATCACTGGAGGGTATTAGGCTGAATCAATCTTCAACTGAACAACATCATATCTTACTCATGATCTTGTATTGTGCATCTCTTTTACAATACACAGGGAAAAACGTACCAAAGTTGGTTCTTTGATAGATTTAACAATATGGTGTAGGCCTACATATTCGATATGGCTCATGGACATGTCAAGTTTGTTTTGTTTTCAAACCAAAATGTGTACGTTGAAAATGACGTGTTCTAAATATCCGATTATATGTCTTTAACCAAAAAAATAATACATCAATTTGTTTGGAACAGGAAATTTACTTTTAAAATTTAAATTAAGATAGAATATGTGTGGTGCTCCACTACTACACCGGACCCCCCCCCCCCCGCTCTGGGGCATTTTGAAGCAAGGGATTGAGTGAAAACTGTCCCTAATAAAATGTCAAACGGGTCAAAGCCATTCAGGAAGGGACAAATCAATCTTTTATACTTATTTAACCCCTAGGCGCCCAAGCCCGCATTTAAGCGCGGTTTTGGGCTTAGATGCATGAATATTAAAAGAAATTGTCATTATCAAACTTCTACTGATCCAATCTGCAAAGTTAGACCCTCTTTAGAATGGTCCTGACATCCCCATTATAATACAACCATACATTTTGCTTTATCTCCATTATATCAAGCACAGGGAGTCAAAACTTGAAAATGAGCTGTCATATTATGTGATTCAGTAGAGGACAACCTCTCCAGGGAGCTAATATCTGAAATAATACCAAAATGATGCTGGATCATATACACCCAATTCACCATACTCTGATCAGAATTTACAAGAACTGCTCATATCCATATGTACAATCCATGCACTAATTGCTACTAACACATTATGTTTCCTGAGTGCAGTACATGTGCAGGCAGAATCAGCTTTGAAAGATAGATTATATGGCTCAGGATTGCAGGGAATATGGACATAGATATATAGCCTAAGAGAGACCAAACACTAACAAATGACAACAATTGGAATGTTTCGGTAACTATGGTTACCAGACCTGACTAGAAATGGCACATCCTTGACTGAAATTTATCATTGATTTGTAAGTATTCAGAAAATGCAATGCAGAGCCCATATCAAAAGAGAAGATCAAAATAAAACATGGGCTTATCAACAAAGTGATAAAATTGTGAAATAATGCAAAATCTTCAAATAATTCTGGGCACAAAAAGCCGTTCAGGAACGGACAAATCAATCATTAATATTTATTTAAAGTTATCAAATTTTATGATAAAGCAATAAAAGCCATTCAGAAAATTTATTGATTCCACACCAACATTTTATATATTATATTCTGTTCACTCCTTGCAAAGTCGATCATATTTGATCGTATATCAATTAGTAGATCAAACCCCATGCTTTTCAATGGGTTGGGGAGGACGTTTTTCGTTATTTTAAGGTAAACTATGAGGGGCCCCTACATTATGGACCAAGGTCTAGTATAAAACGTTTAAAAGAACTAACTTGAAGAAAAGGTTGTGGCAGTACAGGTGTTGTCATTTCAAGTTACATTTTATATATATTTTCAACTCCCTGAGTTTAGATACATGTATGATTAGAATAGATATATGAACAGATGCTAAATCCTAATTATTGCTATCGATTTGTAAATACAAGGTGAATCTTCATTTTTTTAACAATTTCTATGTTGTAACTTGCTTGTGTTGAAGAAGTTAAGGCAGAATCTGTTAGTGCACGTGCACTGTTTCTTTTTGTCATATGACCCAAATCAGGACATAAACCATAACATCAAAAGTTACTGGTGCTGACTGTACCTTGAACTGTCAATTGGCGCCTGTTGTATTCCCATGTGCACCCTATTTTTTGGTCAATTGATTTGTTATATTTGGTTGATCCTGAAAAGCTTTAATTGTATATTATATGATGTTCTTTGGCCAATAAAAACTTGTTAAACTCAAACTTAAACCAATGGAAATTCTATCCTCTGTATGGATATGGAAAAGGGGACCGTGACATTAGTTCTATTTGTTAGTTTCTAGACCTTCTTGGGCAAAAGGCATGGCCATTGGAGATCCCACATGAAGTGCACTCCCAATTTGAAATGATATAACATCCCTCATACCATATAGTCCATAAAAAATCTCAAATGCAAACTCACTTTCGTTCCTAGCTATCAATTAAAGTCTGGTATGACCGAAGAGATCATGAATGATCATGTAAAGTGTGAACGTGTTTTTGAAAATATGGCGACGGAATTCAAAATTAGTCCATGGTCAACTTGTTAAAACAAACGTGTAATGTCTTAACTTAAAGTTGATGAGGTCATATAAATTTAGGTGAGGTTTTTGTTCACCAAATATCATAAACCAGCTTTTCACAGTGCTGTACTTAATACTTTTGGCTTCGTAAAAATAAAAACCTGAAATTTTGAAACGTTTTGCCGGACGATTTCATACCAAACATTAATCGATGGGATAGTTTTCATATCTAATTAGATGATTAACCAACATGGAAATCTATGACTGTGTAAATTATCTAAAGTAACATTTGATAATGGATCAGGTTGGCGATTCATAATTTGAACTTTTGGTGGTGTTGAAAGAATCAGCCTGCTATAAACCGAAAATACAAATGAGTGTTTCCATGCAATTCAAAACATTCAAAACATGTTCTATCGAATTTAGCCTTAAGTTCTAACTTGAACATTTTCCCTTCCTCAGAGAAGAGTGAAATGTGTAAAACTTCTTTCATCCAAATTGCACGAACAATCATAAAAGGATCAGTCATTCTAAGGGACTTAACAAAAGAGATATCTATTTCAGTACATATACCGGTATTATATTAAACCAAACACTCATTCTGGTCCTTCCTATGAAAGAAACTCATTTTAAAAGTTATGAATCGACCCCCTGTAGTTTCCGCTTTTAAATCAAGTTCAGATTGATAGAGAATGGCACGTATTCATGCAAAATGTCATACAAACAGATTGAAACTCTAGTAACTAGTTCAACTTTTTTTTAAAGCTGTCCTAGATTGATTGTTTGCTAGAGTTGAGAATTGTACAACTTTAAACAGGGTTGGACTAGATCTATACTCTTTTTATGAAGTTGGTTTACTTTGTGTTAGTCTAATTCTGGCCTTTTCCATAAACAAACGTTATGATATTATGCATCAGTTAATAGACACGGATACAATGAGTTTACTTATTGTAGTAAACTTATGTTGAATTAAATATGTTATTTGAAGTGGGTGGAGTCTCTAATGGCGAGAAAGAAACACGTTCAAGAACCATTTATCAATGTAAGTATAACCATTACATAAGCTGACGACTCATATCAGTGAGAAAAGACCCACAGGTTTTACAACATTTGATCAATAAAATTCCTAACAAAATAAACACATGAACATCGTCAAACGATCATATTGGGGAGACTGAAAGTCGTGACTCTTACACAAATATTAATATATAATATTGAAATATCTGCAGCAGGACGATTCATAAAATCAAACGATGAATTTAGAAACAATCATTCTAGAAAGATATTTCTGGATTTATTTCCAGAAAATTCATGTGATTGTTAAACTTTCAACTCCTAAAGGATAAAAAATATAAATCAAAGTAATAATTATTGTGGATGAAATAACATGTTCAAACGGCGGTTAATTCCATAAATTAATTCCATAAAGTATCAGTATTAACGATTTTCATAATTCTCTGGTCGTCTTCCCTGTTTGATATCGTCAGCTTTTATGAATCGCCCTCCTGATTTTATTCTATTTTATCAACACTTTCTACTTCCAAGGGGTGAAATGTCAGTTTCAATTCATATTTTGTATAGTTGTTTGATGACGTTCATATTGCTTGCATGTGCTACATTCAACTAGTTCACAAACTCTGTTTCGTGGAAGATTTTGGTTTGATTTCAAAGCAAGGAAAAGGTTTATATTAATCTTGTCTGTATGGATAGCAAATGGTAACAGAACCTGGGAAAACGTTGTAACTTACTTGACTATAGCATGAGGGACATGGCTAGTTTAGTTAGCGGTCACAAAAATAGAAAAAGAGAAAAGATGCTCTTGTTTTGACGAAGTATGTCATATCATAGCATTTCATAGTCTTCACATGGAATTACTCGTTTATCTCAATATGAAATGACAGAACAAAAATCATAGCTGGCTTGTAAAGCATACAAATGATATCGCCTGGGATGAAGTGGGAATTTGTGAGGACTTGTCAGCTTAGGAGGCCACCCCTAGATACTGCCCGTCTACCCCTACCTTAACTCCGCCCTCTTAGTCCAAGCTTTTGTCCAGCCCCTCCCCAAGGACCCTGTGACCAAGGTTGATTGAGCCTTGAAGTAAATATACCCAGAAAGGGAAACCTTGTCTTGAGTTTGAATCAAAGGTTTTCATCTTTCCTGATCGTTTTCTTCAATTGTTGCAAGAAATATTCCACTTATTTTCTTGAGGTGATGGCAGAAAATAGCACATGAACATTTTTATTTTCTAAAGTTAGCCTGGATATATTCTCCCTTAGATTGATAACTCGATTCCTTGATTAGAGCTTTCTGCTGTGTGGCTTCCTTCTGAGAATATGTTCTTTTTCTTTTTAATACTCTTTCAAGGATATCAAAGCATTTGGAATCACAGAGCGTCTGCAATGAGGGATGGAACGCCACAGTGGGTAAGTCTATTTATTACATGTATATCGTTCCATTTCATATGGGATCATCATCCCTGCAATATATTCCCGGGAATATATTCAACCTAGGAATATGACTGCAGGCTCATGAGCACTTTATTCCTTTTAATCCCCAGTTTTTCCTGAGGAATCATTACATTATGGTATTGAAAAGAAGGGCGCCGTCTTTATATCCTGCCACGATGATTTCCCATGATATCAAAGCCCATCACAATGTAGATAGCGCAAATGGCAAACTCTAGAAACAATATTCAGATGCATTCCATCTACTACAAGTCCTTTTTTTTTGCAAAATAAGATACATTTCTTTGCATACTTCAGAATCCTTCTTGAAATCAATAGCCATGCTTGGCATAAAGGATATAATTGTTTTGAGAAAAGTCTGAAAACTACCTGATAATCTCACGAGAAGATTAGCTATCCTTGGTTATAACAATTACTGATACAGAAAATTTCATTACTTCTATTTGGGAAGGAGATAATTATGACTCGAAATTTAGGGAAATAGAGACATTGGAAAATTAAACTGCCTAAATTCTGTCCATGAGTTTCCCTTAACCTGCAGTTTCCTTATAACAAACCACAGGTTATCATCGATGTATGATCGTTTTTAGTCCCTACATTTTAGCCAAAGCCCTGGAGCTTATTTCAATATCTTTGACGATAGCATATAGGCCTCAAATCGCCAAGGTTTCTACTTTGTACCATAAAATATAGCCCAAAATCATTGCTAAAATTGCTACGATTTGTCTACCAAACCTGTGTGTATGAGGGACAGAATAGCAGCGTGCATCTCCAGAAAGATAGCAAAATCATTTATCGTCAGTTACATTTATTGAGATAAGCCCCTGGAATAATTCATGAACAAGTTGTTGGGGTATAACACACCAATTGCAATGCTTGCCATTCATGTTCTCATCTTTTATTTCCAATGTTACACATTGAAAATATCGATGATTGATGATGATTATATCATTCATGATGTGATCAATAATACACATCCACCTGACTGTATTTTAAGCTCCTCTGTTCTTTCTGTCTCCTAGCAATGGCTATGGCCATGTTGTATAATTTATGATATATTTGGTTAGCCCTGCTCAAATAACCCGTCACCTAAGGTTAGTTGGAGTGGCAAGAGTTGGCACCTTGACAGCCATATATACCAATAATAGCACATATTATTATATGCATGGTATTTTACAACTGAGAGTGTTGATATAGTGCCAGAGGCTCTGCATGCCATATTGTGGGTGACAGAACAAGTGCTGCAACAGATGGTGGTGAATATTGCCCCAATTCTGAGGTTGCCAAATGTGTTTGGCCAATTGGATAGACTTGTCAAATACCACACATTTGTATCAGGTATACTAATGCTGTACCCTTTCCTAGTTGGGTATTCAGGTGTACCTTATGACCATCTCTATAAACAGCAGCATGTTTACAAATCTGCTCACAATTATGACTGCTTTTTCCTCTGAACTAAAATCATATAATTTTATTATGATTTGTCATCACATGTCATTTTAATATGCTACAAATTGCCAATTGAGTATTATAATGGCGAAGCCAATGATACAGTATGTACATAATGATATAAAGTAGTGATAAAATATTTGCTTATTGTCTGACTAAATCATGGGGGTATTAATATGTAATGGTCATATTTACATAAATTCGAAGTGCGGTCAGTAAGCTTTCAATACAATTCATGGCTTTATTGACCCTGATATTTTGGATTAATATTTGAATCTGAACGTCCACTCTATTTAAATATCAAAATGTATGTATTTTTATGCCTACACATGCATCTATGGTAAGGTCTATATTTTCTATAGGTGCACAAAGACAAAAAGGGCCTATTGCTCTACAACTCATACAAGATGGTTTACTGTTCCTATGGAATCGTTAACTTAAGCTTTCAGAAGAACCCAAGAAGATATCATTCGTATGATTATTCCCGGAGGTCACAAATTCAGTGCAAAATTAAAAGATGAAACCATTATTAATTTCCATCTCCCAATAATTTGTTGCACCTTGTAATACCAAATGTACAGACTAATGAATGCTATCGAAGTTTCCCTAGCAAGTAATCTATGGATGCCTGATCAGCTGATTGATACGGCTAGCTTGAAAATTAATTACTATAGTTGCTTTCACCTCACCACTTTTACCACAGGAAAACGTATTAAAGCGCAAAATCTGCTTTTCATTAGCAAGTGATGGGTACATATTTGAGGGTATTGGTATAATAATATTAGTAGCAACTATTTAGGTGCAGAGACTGGGTAGAATATTTATCATAGGTATAAACATAATGCTATAAATATGTTATGATCAATTATTACACGATTTCTGTGACTCAGGGTGCTTCTCCTGGATATCCCAGTTCTGATATTCCTGCATATTTTGTGACCCCATATGAGCAGATCCTAGGTGGATATCAGCACTGTTTGGGGTGGATATCAGCACTACTTAGGGTGGATATCAGCATGACTTTGGGTGGATATCAGCACTCCTAACATGTCATATGTTACATGTTAAAACCCACGAAATTTTCATGGCCAGGGTAGGGCTCGAACCTGCAGTCTCAGATCCCAAATCCAACTCCCTATGCATTGCGCCACAGGGACTGACGAGAAGTGGTTGGCTAGAACCAGGTCTCGATATGATACAAAGCCCGGGGAGGTCACTCACATATAACTACTATACATTGAAAGTGTGAAAATCCCCTGCAGTCTGGGTTGTGACCCCCCAGCTTTGTCGCTACTGCTCGCATAACTGCGAGACACGGGACGCGTTCAAACCAAAGCAAGCCTAGCCGGGCGCCGAGGTGTGTGTACCGATCGTGTATACATAACCACGGGACGCGTTCAAAGCAATCCAAGCCAAGACGGGCCGCAAGGAGTGCGGCCCGGTGGTCTAGTGGTTGGCGCATTGCGCTAAGCCGTTAGAGGTAGGCGGGACGAGTCCCGGTCCGGGCGCATCTTTTTTTTCGCCATGTGTCCGCTACCATAACCGCGGGATGCATTCAAACAAAGCCAAGCCGAGACGGGCACCGAGGTGTGTGTATCGATGGTCTATTGGTTAGAATAGCATTATAATTATAGAGGACTGAGGGATGGGTTCAGACCAAACGGCTGCCGGGCGCCGAGCTGTGTGTACCGGTGGTCTATTGGTGTCCGCTGCCATAACTCGAGACGCATTCAAAGCAAGCCAAGCCGGGCGCTGAGGCTTCGGGTCCCGGGGAAGGATTTTTGTTTTCAACTTGTTTTTATTGATATTCTATTGATTATTTATTGATTTTTTATTGATTAATCATGTAATAAACTTAGTAAGGTATCGGCTAACAGCCCCCTAATTGCTTGTATCGTAGGATATCATAACTCGTGGCCTACAGCCATTCGTTACGATATCCTACCACACAAGCAATTTGGTGCCTGTTAGCCCATACATTACGTAGTTACTAGCAAATAAGCATGCAGACTTTGATTGTCTATTATAATTAGTGACAGACAAGTATGAGTAGTTATAAAGGCATCTTGAGCTGCCATCAGCAAGATGGAAGGGATATAGATTAACCTGCATTAGAATATATATTTATATGTAATGAGCTATTAGATATCATCAGTCTTGCTAGAAATGCCAGCATTATCGTTGATATTAGGCCTAAATTGAGCAGTCAGGGGCTGCAGAATTACATTTACAATGTCAGTCGTGAAAGTTATAGGCTGCTAGAAATTATTATACTGGAGCAGACATAAGTCCATTGTTAAGAAACTATCAAAACAAGTATTAACAGTTGTTTTATAAAAAAAGAAATAAATGGATGCTTGAAATATTAGAAAATGTAATGCACCTCAAGCAGTGTTTTAGGGCCAGTGAAACAGAAGAAAGTTGGCTGCTAGAAGTAGCACGTAGGCCTTGAACTAAATAAGAGCATTCTCTCTGTACATTTTTATTCCTCTATTTTTGTACAAGTCATATGACATGCATGTGTGCATTGCATCTGTCAACTCCAGCTCTCCCTGACCTTCAGACCCCCAGGCCCCAACATCCCAGGCCTGCAGACTGCAGTACTGCCCTAATTCCCTACATGCCAGGGATTTCAATATGGCCGACAGAGTGGTCTGGCTTTCTTCCCACTCAGAGTATCTCTGCTGCTATCTCAAATAGATAAGCTCCATTTCTGCCATATTTTTCTACATCAAGACTTAAATGGCGCTCCTGATTATTATTGCACGTGGGAAAAGCATTCATTTTCCATTAAGAGAAATGTTGTAAAACTATGACCTCCAGCAGTTACATGCTCAGTATAGTATGAAGCAGTGTAGCCAGGAGTTGAGTATACATGTAGATCTAGTTGTGGAGGAGAGGGCTCAGTGGGCGCGGCAGGCTATGCTCGGCGTAGTAATAATACAGCCTAAATGGAACTCGGTCACTGTACACAAAAAGTGATGAACTACTTCCCTCTTTGCCTACACCAGTTCGTGCCGCTACCTACAGGCCTCCAAGTAAACAGAAATTAGGATGCAATTTCTAGTATATGATAGCTAGCTATCTCTGTGTATAACCCATGTTTTACCTTCAATGACACATGTATAAAGGAATGCATCCTAGCATTGCACATGTAGGTTCATGGGAGTCATGCTTGGGTGGTCAAGGATGACTTGGGTTTGAAATCTACCAAGGAGGGAGGGTGCCCTGTTAGTGGTCAGGGATTGGCTGAGGCAAATGACCCTCACCTGGCAGGTGGATGCTGATTGGTTCCTATGAAGTAAAGAACCAAGGTTATTATTCAAGTTGAAGGTTTTCTTTTGAATATGATATGTATAAATAGAAGTTTTGCAAATCTATTGACATCCCCTTCAGATGCAATGTCAAGAATGAATCGATCCATGCATGCAGTGCCATATAGTAATGCTATATAGATTGAAGAAAAGCTTCTTATTTTCCAATATTATTCTGTCAGGCTATTTGACAGCTATGTTATGCTATATTAAGTCCATGGTAGTATATATTATATGCATTATATAACTGTAGTAGGTATTTACAATGTGTAGGGGAGATGTTGGGTTTTATATCCATTCTTCATTTACGTATCTGGTCCTATTATTAGTCACTTAAATCATTGTCCAAGAAGTGGCTCTAAATGTGAAAGGTGAGCAAAATTGCCCCCATTTTGGTATTATCATGAAAACTCTCTTTCAAATATCGTGAGATGTTAATAACTAACTTACAGCTAACGTTTTTTGAGGTTTTATGAACTACAATATAATATCTTTTCTATGGTAGATTATTTTTATACATTGCTGTAGTTTTTCTAGTGCATATGGCCCCTAAAAAACCCTGACAACGATCATCCGTTGCCAGGAAAATTAGCATAAAAAAGCTATGGCTGCTATGGATTTTTATCTAGGAACATTTTCTAGACACTTCTTATTTCTTTATGTCATGCAAATCTAATGATAATTACATGTTATTGGCATAAGTCACCTGATATCTATATTAAGATTGTACAGTATAGTAATTACAACTCACACAAGGTTAGTTATCTAATGATCATCCATTACCAGAACATTAATACTATGCAGAATGCACTTTAAGAATAGTTTATCTTTACATAAAACACAATTATTAGTTTTTCCAAGACAGGATTTAGTCCATTGCTGTTAATGATGGTATAATATATGGTCCATATATAGGTTCTTTCTACTGACACAAGGTGATTTACCTAAGTGATCATCCGTTGCCAGACATTGGTGAGCTGGAGGTGTTTGGGCCTCTATAATGATTTTAAAAATGGGACGCGTTTCCCCTTCTGATATATCTTACCCTTAATATACTTGTAATTACTGTAAAAAATCATTAGTTAAATACTGATACCATAGGATATATGGCTGGCTAAGTAATATCATCCGTTGCCAGGAAAATTTACACAAAGGTTCTATAATTACCCCCAACCCATTAATAAAGAGGACAACTGGGAATCCCTATGCATATTATGAAAGCTTTAAATACCATGATATTCCATTTATGTGCATTATAACTGAAAATAATGAGGAATCCAATCTATTTCATGCAGATCTTTTGTTTCCCAAGGTATTTCATTGATTTATTGAGAAAATATTCTGAAAACGTCTTATTTTAGGCCTTTCCTGACCTCTGACACTCTTGTTATTAGTCAAACATAGGTAAAGTTACATATGCAAGCAAAGCCCTTCTCTATACCGACCCAACAGAATAGCTGAAAACTTATTTGATACAGTTCCCCTAGAAGGGATGCATGTAGAAGGGCAGAATTTGATGTTAAAACGTTTAATAATTATGAGCCAATGCCCAATTCATTTAGATTTGAATGAATTTGATGTCACGCCAAGTGTTTTCCTTTTTGCCCCTTTTTCTTTTCAAAATTTAATTGAAAATCACATTCAGTTCAATGAATTTAGTTGACCAAAAACATGCTGTTACAATGGGACAGCCTGCCTAATTCAAATTGATTCTGCAAGTAAGAACAGCAAAGTAAGAGGAAAATAAAATCAGGAATATCTGTCCGGCCTTCCTATCTATAATTTTGTTATTCAAAACAGTGAAAGTGGTGGAAAAACCATGGTATTACCATTTTGTCGTGTTGAATGTTCTCATCACAATTAATGAAAAGTCTGATTGATATATTGTACGAGGGCGGTTAACAAAACGCTTTAACAAAAGTGGGGGAGTCTGTCAGAGCAGCAGGGCAAACTTTTGGGAGGTGATCGAAAGCTCTCCCTCGGCCTTCTGTGGAAAAAAAAAGTCGGGGGTATAGGGTGCGTCATCTCGAAAATCTACTCCTGATATTGCACAAACAAAGAAAAAGAAAAGTAAGAAAAAGAAAAGAAAAGTTACACAAAGGAAAGAAAAAAAAGGTGAAAGGGAAATATAGGAGGGGGGTACCATTATCTCAAAAGACGAAAGTTCTAACATACTGACCCTCCCCTGATTTCCTGTACCTATTTTTGTCAATGACTCGAGTATCTTATAGATAAATCAGGTATATATATAATGACGTATAGAGTATAGTTCAAGCAGCATGACTTGCCTTCGACAGAATAGATAGTGCAGCATTTTGGCATAGCATTAAAAGATAACCAATATGAATGCCAAATATTTCAACCATACATGTGCTTTGCAATGATTACAAAAACCTAAATTCCAGTAATTGAAGTCGTCGGTTGTGTTTTCACCATTTACATGCTCTAAAACCCATATAGTCCACTAGGTCCCTGTCGCCAGATTTTATATAGGTTATGCCATTTTGAAATATTCCCTGTTAATTCCCCTCCATCTAAAATGGCGACAATTAGCTCAGAAAGATTCATATACCCAATGGCGATTTATTAATAGTGCATCTAGGGAAATATTACAACACAGAATATCATACAAACTTTCTTCGAATTGTCTAATCAATTCCCAAGCCCCTCGCCCGCGCATGTACACATTTTGCAATCCCCTTCATTTATTATTAAATCCATCATAGCTCGACGTTGAGCTGAACATTCTTCAGAACATTTGAATTTAAAGAACAATTATTTCCACCAACGATTATTATATCTGGATTATTTTATATTGTTAGTGCTCTGCTGGATATGTAGAAGATCCAAACTGTTCACTTACATTCATAGTTGGTACAAATTTATCAGTAGAAACCAGAAGGACAAGAGACGACTGGTTTATCGAACATGTTGTTGCCCCGACCTGCCTTCGTGCTCCTTTGTGAAAATGCGCGACCACTTTTATAGTCCATACACGGAGAGGCAAATCACAATATACCATGGCCTCGTATGAGAATCCTCCAGGGGGTAATTTCCAACATGTCTTCGATCCCATAAACCTCAAAGTTGAATGGCAAGAGAGGAATTGGATTGTTAGCATGTTGCTGAGAAAAGAATGGTCAGGTTTCCATGGATCGAAGCCCACAGTAGATGTAGGACTCTCCAGGGTACCATAACAGAATGTATGTAGGGTGTGCACTGGAGAGGCTCCTGATGCTGTCAGGTCAGTGACTTGGTATGGAGGATGAAGAGGGCAAGGGTGGCTGGGTCTCCAGGGTGGGGTAGTGAAAGGCTTGGTCAGCCAGAAGGCAGGACAGGAGGGGCTGGACCAGGGAGGGGTTCGGCCACTCCCTGGTCACGCTCCAGTGAGTCAACGGCTTGCCACCCTGAAGAACAGCAGCCATGCTGTCCGTTAAGGAGGGAGGCAGTATGGGATAGAAATTTTGAAAATAATTTATTCAATTATTTAGATATAGTTCTTTTTCAGGCATGCATTATATTGTGTAAACCATTTATTGTGACACAGGTGTAGGTTTCTTCTTGTCCAAAACAGCAGATAGATTTCTGACAAGACCTGTCAGCGCTCTCTCGAGAAAATGCCGGTAAAAAGCTGAGCTAATAATCATCAGATAAAAGGACATAGAAATATAATTACGCACAAAAAGGGGCCCCAAATCTGATAAGGTGTGCTACTGTGTACTGCTTCATTAATCCATACCTCATGCAGATCTCATCAATTGAAATGGTCTTGAAGTTTGCCAGACCTCGTCATGGCAATATGAGACTAAATGAAATTTAAGTTTATTTTTATTTTTTCTTCCTATACATATCGATTTGACCCATCTATCAGTGTGACAGCGAGAACATAATTCAGTGGATTCTTTCAAATAAGCAGACTGCATGGTTATAGAAGCAAAATGAGAAAGTGTAAAAAGACACCTTTCGCGGAATGAAAAATTCTTAGCCCATGCATGCAACCCACCCAGGGCCACCAAAAAGAAATCCTTTATGGTTTTTTTTTTCAGATAATCAATTCACGGTACGTATTTGTCTGTTGAATTCCTTTTTTTACATTGCCAAGATGACATTGTGTAATATCCAGTTTTCGTTTGTTATGATTAAATGCAGCCAAATTCGCATCTTGCTTCTGGGGGTATTTTGGTCAATTTATGAAGATTAATCTAACAATCGAATCCTAAATATGCGAAAATTGACCAATTGAGACTGGTAATCTCAAAAGGACAATGCAGGTCTGTTACTGGCGTCCATTTGAATCAAATTTACTGTCAATAAAGATTATGTTATTATCCGTCATCGACTGTCCTTGAAAAGCTTGCAACCAATATGGAACAGGCTTCATGGCTACCATGACCAAAACGTCTCAGGGTCATCCTTGCAAATACAAACTAATATATGGATCAGATATAACGCCAACTGTGGATTTTGCAGGTGGACAATGATGCGACCCTCCCACTCCATTTCTCTAAAGTTAGGGGTCAATTCCCTTTTTTACCTCAGTCCAGTAATACGCAGCACGTCTCCAAAATAGCAAAAACATGGGCCCGCCAAATAATGTTATTGAAAGTCAAACAAATGGAAAAGCCCAGATTTACAGAATATCACCAACAATGACCACATTATACTCTGAGTACAGATCTTGAGCATTATGAAAAACGAGTTAGATATATAGCTTCCTCCAGTGTTTAGGTTAGAGGGGTCTCCTCCAGTAGGTGCAGACCAAGGGACAACATGAGGACATAAAATTAATATTTGACTGAAAGTCTAGCTTCTATATTTCCCTGGGCCCCTTGATTTTTAACATCCAAACTGATCCGCTATTTGTGTCGGTATTGACCTACATATGTGTAGAGGCAAGGAGAAAGGGTGCTCCGTGCTAAAAGTCAACTTTAAAATTCAAATCATTAGCTTTACAGTGATACATAGCATGAGAAGATACTCCTGTTAGTTTTGGAGGAATGGCTTGCTAGATATGGGTAGGTGTGACCATTTCAAGAATGTTAATAAGCTCTATGTCTAATTGGTCATGAGATATATAGCTAATTAGCATAATTTATGCTAATTAGCTAAATTCGTATAAATTTTTATTCTTTTGCCCATAACTTTTGATCTAGAAATGGTATTTTCATTCTGTTTTCACCATAGTAAACCTTGTGGGATGTTCCTTCAAATGGAATCATTGATTTTCCTATTTAGAATGAAAATCATGTTTCCATGGCAACAGAAATCAACAAAAAAGCCTATTTTGGCCCAAAACATTCTTTTTACATGCCAAATTTGGAACCTTTCCACCCAAAATAGAACGTTTTATCAAAAACCATTGAATTCTCCATAAAAAAGTAGCCTATAACAGTTTTAGTCATATTTTTCCTATTCTAGTCCATAGTGGTGCCCCCTGGTGGCTAAATCTGGTACTAAATCCCGCAGTTACTGTCCTTTCTGCTTGCTGGCTCACATATATCCTGTACACCCACTATCTGAAATTAACTGGTTAAATAAAAGTTTTATATGACACGAACTGAGATGTATAAGCACGATCAACAAGATTTTAAATTATTCATAGAAGTAGAACTCTGATGTAAAGTAATGTAAAATTACATGCCATGATTTGATAGAGGCATCCTTTGGACTTAATTCGTTAGGTCCTATGAGGGATTGACCGAATGTGACGAAATGAGGAATGTGATGGAAAGCTCACTTGATATGAAAGATCTATGTTTTTTCTAGCTATGAATAACCGCATGAATGATATATTGTAGCTAATTAATAACTTCTTATCCCGGTTCCCACACTTACTGTACATTCAGACACCATCCTCGTTAGAAAAATCGCGAATTTAGTGTCAAATTTCAGTAAGTTTGCATGTCTGCGATTTTTCAAAAAAGGGGTAGTTTTTGCCTTGTAAAATTAGTGGAATCTGGAGAAAAGGGTATTTATTTCTTGCAGCCTTTGTGGTGGATAAGAGGAAAGTGTCAAGAGCCCTAAATGAGAAAAATACAGGCTGTGTCCATGTGTGACAACTAAGGTGTATGCTACATTCTTATAATGACAATTTGATATACATCTATATGTATAGTGATTCATAAGACATGTACAATTCATCATCAAAAGGGTGGTGTTCACAAACATGTCAGCATTTTCAAGAAAAAAGGGGTTATTCTAGGGACCCCAGAGTCAGTGGTTTCACTATGAAAAGGGTTGTTATTTTACTCAAAAATCAGTGGAAAGGGTCATATTTGGAAAGTTTTAATGAGGATGGTGTCATGTTTGCACTGTGAGTGCGGGGACCGGGCTTCTCATACATTACATGTACAGTTTGTAAATAAATATTACAAATGGTACTTGGTACTCAGAGTCGGAGATTATAGGTCTTTATTGACAAGTCAGCATCTCATTTGGCAGAACTTAATTGGGGCGAGTTCCCTTTTGTATCCATTGTTAGAAAAGATTATGAACACTCATAAATTCAATATTCATTTTTAAAAAATAAGGAAAAAGGAGAGTGAAGAGAGGAGAATATTCAAAACCATAAGCGGTATAATGCGGCAATGCTACTTTGAATTAAGTGACCAATATTAGTATGTGACTTTTGACTTTCCTACAAAGTTTTAGCAGTGCCCTTGGCGAACTAGATGGGCTTAAAAGATAGCCCAGTGGACAATCTTTGAGAATCCAGTGTTTGAATTCACCAATTTAGAGAAGAAAATTGCTTGGCACAAGCCCAATATATAGCCAGCATTCCAAAATACTGTCATCTAGTTTTATGAACATTTTATACCTAAATGTTGCTTAGCAATTTGGGAGGGATTGGGTGAGGGATGTTTTTATCTGATTTAGTGATGGTTTGCATTTGCTTTGTTCAGCTAAACCTAACATTTGATATAATAAATAGCATGTTTCGACTTGTAGTTTGTACATGTGATTTCATCTTATGACCAAAGTTAGATTCTAGATCCTTAGCTATATGTAAAAAGTATTTCTTAACCGCTCTGGCAATAGGGGGGGGGATGATGATAAAGGGATCATAATCACAGGGACATAGCAAATCAGAAATAGTGTTACCCTGGTGGATTTCTTGCAACTTATTGTTACCTTGAAATATTCATAATCAAAACTATACTATTTTGATGCATGTACAGGCATCACTTCATATAACTGAATGATAATCATAATAGACTCAATGTTTCCCTCTCACTCTTCCCCTACCCCAGCCATTAGAAATCTTTTTAATTTAATTCTTCAAAACTATACTTCATTTCTCTTGATTTAAATCAATAGGCGGCTTAAGCAAGTCTATGATTATCCTAAGGTATGGCTATATTAGCATTGGATACTCCCTAATATCCAGATAGCCTCATTCCAACAGAGTACACAAGTCTGTCTGAACTTCCTGCGTGGTGCTCACTTTTTATACAACTAGGAGGGTCATGGGGGAAAGTCTGGTCTCAATTGGCCCTAGAACAATGGTACTGTTGTCAGCTCCTATCTGCACGTGTTCTGTCTCCGTCTAGGTTTGTGTCTGGACCATGTCCAAGTATTATCCACAAATGGGTCTCCTGTGTAGAGATAGGAGGGGGTGGGGGCAAACTAATCTTGCTAAGGGGAAGATGTATTATCAGGTCCCATATTCTGGCATGTCTGTATTACATAAAGTAGAAAGTGAATATTAATCTCCATGAAGGAATGATTACTCCCACTTTGTTCTCCCTGTTATCTTCTTCAATCACAATGAGGGAGATAATCATAGAAGGCCGGAGTGGGTTCTTCTCAAGGATTTCAAATCTGTAGACACAAGGAGTCATTTTAAAACTTTTCTGGACCTTAACTTTCATTGTTTAGACAGAATATCCATCAGGTCACATTAGACATTATTGCTTTTCGCTATCAATACTATAGATATTCACGAATTCTTGTTACAAGCCTAGTTGAGTTATGTTATACATGTATGAGCTCCGCTGGTCCAATAGTCCTTATAACAATCCCAAACAAAAAATTCTTTCAAGAAATTGTGCTTTCTCTTTTTTTATATATTTATTCCAATTTTGAGCAACCATTAAGACCTTTGTTCCAATATCAAACAACCATTAACAATACACTGACTGAACTTTTGGTGAATTTTTGTCGGATTTTACGCAAAGGCTTTACATCTAAAAGCTACTATATGCGGCAAAAACTAAATTACATTAAAATGCCTCAATAATTAGTATTCCTCCCAAGGTAGATATTTTACTCTGTGTACATATTGACTGTTACAACAGTAACAAGTTACATCTGATAGGATTAGAAATAGTGTGATCAGATATTACAAAGATTATATTTCTGTTGAGGATGCTGGTAATGATGATGATGAGTGGATTACCTGGACCCTTAGAACTGAGTGGTGGTTAATCTCCATCACTCGCTCGGTTCTGCAGGGTAAACGTAACCCACTGTCTGTCTGCTTCCATGGTATTCTTCTTATCTCATATAGACCCAGAATTTTTAATACAGAAGTCCAAATTACATGTATACTGAAAAATACCATCTTTTTTTCAAACATTTATCTTTTTTTGCCAGGAAATAAACTGACAATTACATTAAGCAAAATGAATATAGGTAAATAGATCCAATTCCTGTTCAGGCAAGAAAGATCCCCCTCACCATGCCGCATTCAAAATGCCATGAGACCCCCCCCCCCTCAAAAAAAAAGAAAAAGGAGTTGGTGTCAGATCCTTCACGTCTAGCCCTATTTTTGCCGAAGTTATCTCTTTTTTTTAGAGTCTCCCCAACTACCATACTCATATGCACATATCTCTGCATCAAAGAGAGGAAATAAACTTGATAAATAACCTATGACTCGAACTTTTGTGGTTATACTAGAAATCTCTCTCGAAATACCCCTAGTGTGGCTTGATCTAATGACATGCAATTTTATACATAATCCAAAACAAGAAAACGTTGTTGACACCATCACTGTGTGCATGACAATCATTTTATGGTTTGATATGGAAGCAAATCACAAAACAATGATTCAAGTGTTGACTTAGTGTTGGAGAAAAGATATTACCAGCTGGATATGACCGTTTGGTATATTGGCATGCCACATCGGGTTGGACTACTATATCCATGGAAACTTGTCACCTTTTTTATTTCTTAGTTCGGGGCGAGTTCGGGGCATGATAGTCCAATCTTTAGTGTTTTTAATTTTTTTTAGTTCTTTTCAGAACCTAGAAACGTTAGGTTTATGGAGTTCTCCACACGCATGTACATATTATATGTGTACGATTGAACTTCATATATCGCCTACAAATCGCACCCTGGACTGACAATGGGGTCTATAGACTTGCTCAATCTCTGAATTTTAATGTATTAAAGAGAATTGAAATGGAAATTAAAGTGAATTTGACTTTTTAAACAGAAAAATTAAGAAGGCTTTGTTGTGTATCAAGGTTCAATCCGCCACCTCCCTAGAAGAGTAGGGGGAGGGATGATTGGGGTCATGAGTAGCGTCTGTGGTAGAATGTATGGACTGTCGCTATAGTCTAGATGGAGAAACATACCATGCACATTTATCAAACAAAATCCATCTATTTCTACAACTTGAGATGAAACCTACCGTTATACCTCACGTATAAGACGCACGACGTGTATATATCAGACGCACCCTGCGCTCACATAAATCATATAAGGCCCATCTAGGATAACATTTTGGGCACTTAAATACTGTTGTATATCACACAGTCTAACTTCACACATATTCAATAGAGGTTACCCTCGTGTGTAAGCCGTGCCTTAGACGCCATGTATTACGATCAGTTCCTATATTATTAATGTAATACTGTTATCGAAAATTTGGTATATACCTCCATAACACCCTGCCCCAACCCTTACCACTTAGAGTTACAAGGACAGTTCTCTTTATAAAGATAACTTACCTTATCAGTTGGACGGAAAGGTTATTGATTAACTATAGATATTGAGCTAGAATTGTGCCCTGGCAGACACTGCCTATTTTAGCCGTGCCATTTCATTATTTCCCTTCTTCACCAGTTCACATAGGTCTGTTCTATCTCTACCCCCCGAGCTCTTCCTTCTCCCCAGACCCAAGTGATCCCTTCTTTGAAACAACTGGAGGGAGGGTAGCCTGACACTTGACCTTGAAAATAAGTATAATGTGACAGCCTCGCTGCTTTTCTTGAACCGCCTGATGCTTTTCAAGAATCTACAGGGAATATCTAACATTCTTCTCTGAAGTGATGTCCGCTTTGGACTTTTTTAAAATATACCATTGTGCTGAGTTGTTTGGTAACGATTATTCGATATAAAACTGAGTCAAGATCTTAGTATACTCGTGTCCACTTTTATAGAAACAGGGGATAGCGTTTACATGTCACTTTATAGGTGTCATATAATTATAGTCTTCATATGGATAGGTGTACAATAATGAAGGCACACTTGTAGACATTGCTAGGGCTTTGCTCGCAGGTAGCACTACAACACAATCATCAAATATGAAATAAACTTGAAATTTACATTTGAATGTATTTATAAATGAATGATCCTATTTCTCTATGATGAGTTGTTTTCTAAAATGTATTCCCTAGTAACAACAATGATACCATGGTATATGTAGGCTATTTGTATTCCTCATCCTGCTCAAACTTTGTGTTTGTAATCTTGAAATTCTGATCTCTCTGAAATAGCCTCAAACGTTGATTAGTATGGCCTTCTCAGATGGGAAATCGACTGAACAAGGCTTAAAATATCTGTAGTAATTATGAACAGACTACTCATACAGTACTTTCATCATCAAATTAGATGTCTACAATGCCTGAGAAGAAGGGACTGTCTTTTTCTCTTCGGGATTAATAGATAATACTAGGATTAGATTAAACCATGTTTAACCAGCTTTACTTTACTAATTAAAATAGGATGGCTGTATGGCCTGTATGGTTACAACAATAACCTTTCAGAGGAATGATTCCTACCGGTACACTGAAGGAGGAGGGGGAGGGTAGTAAGATGTCAAAGATTCTTCTTGACCAATGGCATCTATGTGTTCCCTCATTTATATGCATCGCTGATCTATGAATGGGAGTGACCCCTGTCAAGGTGACCAATGGGGTCAGAGGTAGTATTATTAGTACAGATATCATGGAACATACTATAGGTGTGGTGGTTGGGTGGGTGGGATAAATCATCATGTGGAATGGGGATTAGGATTAACTTTTTACAAAATAAGGGCCTATCATTACTAGATAGGATAATTCAAAGTAACATACATGCGTCCAATGCATGTATGCTATTTTGAAATTATTGGAGATTATCAGTAGGCCCTAATAAGATGTAGATTGTGGAAATTATATAAAAAAGATATGGATATGAAATGAATATAGAAGACGTTAATACATGATATCACTGTATCCCAGATATTGTGCTAAGGGCCCAAATATATAGTTGTAACACTTTGTATATTCTCTCAGTGGTTCAAGGCATATCTTCATAGATTCTAGATTAGAACAATAGTACTGTTCACACAACAACATGAATGGAAGCCAACTATAAGTCATCATATCCTGTGTCTCCGCTAACCCAGTTACACGTAACTTGAATTGAAATTGAAACATGTGCTTTGGGTATTGAACGTGTCTATAAACTAACACCCAATATATTAACTTTAGTCTAATCTACCTTGAGCAATTCCTGTGTTATGATATTAAGTAAAAGATAAATATCAGATTTCTGCAATGAGTACTCAATGTGTGGTGCCCAAAAAGGTGTGTACCGGGGTATCCCTTTTAACAAACACAATAGAGAATCAATAATGGGATACCCTTCTGCTGCCGTCCCTGTTTCTATGGAAACAACGTGTGTAGACAGTATGCATACCTATTGGCAGCGCGTAAAATACACCAAAACTGGGCCCCATAAAAAAAATAAATAAAAAAGACTAACCTTGGTTGGGAGGAGATGTGAGGGGAGGGGAATGGTATTTCACGTGCACCCTGCAGCCGGTTGTCGCCATTTCTGTGGTCACATGACACCTCTGAGCCAATCAGAGCTAACTGTTGGCACTCTGTAATGCTTGCACCCCCTCCCCAACACACACAACCATCGCTTCCCAACTACCACCCCCCAGTCCCACCCACCCCTCCATTCCTCGTACAAACCCATATGATTAAATGGCAGCTACGGCTTCTTTTTATCAAGGCTTCATATGATGTATAACACCCACTCCCTTGACCTTTCAAAAATGAGAAGAAAAGTGAAATGGTCATAATTCATAAATATGCCTATAGTATATATGAGCCTGTGTTTATTATAATCCAGGTGGCTAATTACGACCACCTCTGCCCTATCAACCCTTTACCATAAAGTTGGTCAGGCAGTCATACATCACTGTCATGAGAAGTAGGCCATGCTAGCAAGTGATGCATGGTTGTGGAGGAATGTGGTATGAATTGGAACTAAAGTAGTGCTATAGAGCAAAGGGGATTATGTGCTCCGGCTGGTGCTGACATCTATAACGGTACTTCTCTATGCTTACACTAACCGTTACAGACCCATGTAAACACTGTGGATACCTCCACAGCCGGTCCAAGTGACTGGCAATGAGTAAAACCTCATTGTGAACCCTTTGTACACAGATTGCATAACTATAAAATAAACAAGAAAAGGGCCAGAAACTGTTGCCATTTTTATCCATGGTGATCAGCTTGAAAATTAACGACCCCATTAGATCAAATCGGAATTAATGGCTTCGCTGAGGAAAGAAACTGTTATTTGAATTATTTTGATTAATTCGCAGTGTTTTATGAGAATTTGGGTCCCTCAGGACTACTGACAAATTGTTGCTTGAAATACCCATGTTGAATTTGGGTTCATTTTCACACTTAAATTTGTGTTTGAAACACGATTCGTTTCTTTGATAAAGATTACAATAAAAATAAATATAAAAGTATGTGTTAAACCTAAAATTAATATACATGCTGGGATGTTTAACTGGCAATTATGCGTCTTTCATTGATAGAAATAAATGATCCCCTAATAGGTCCACAGGTTCAAGTAAAAATAAAGTTCACTTGGTAGAATTGGGGATGTGTCATTTGATGTCTCATATAACTGGCAATTATGCGTCTTTCATTAATAGAAATAAATGATCCCCTAATAGGTGCACAGGTTCAAGTAAAAATAAAGTTCACTTGGTAGAATTGGGGATGTGTCACATTCACATAGGTATTTATAAACTTTAATAATTGAAAATAGATCTTAAAGTTTTTTTGCGGCAGTTGTATCCAAATGGCATTCTATTTGAGGAAGTATAAGGAGTTATATGCGGAGTGGGATGTAAAAGAATACAATCCATCCCTGTAGGATTACCTGGGCAAGATTAATTCCTGAACTAAGCTTTACACAAAAGTTTTCAGCCGTTATTTTTGGGACAAAAGGAAACCAATAATATACCCAACCTAATCATAAAGGTCGATCCGGTATCTCTTTTATTATTTCAACTTTTTTTGGATAGGAGAAAATGTTTTAAGATACCAGGTACATTTTTTCAATTCCCTTAAAAAAATATGACAATTAGCTTCCTAGACACAGATCTCTATTAAAAACAAAAGAAGAAATACGTTTAGAACATATTAATGGTCATGAAAAGGCCATGCATGCATAGAAACATTTTATAAGCAATAGCCAAAAACCTAAATGTATTTTCATTTCATTTTGCTGTTCAGGGGAAATGAAGTGGAAACCATTTTGTTCCCTATACATTCTGCATGACGTTTTGATTAGACTGATGTATTTTCTATCCATGAAGAGCGTATATCTAATCATCGGTGAACCTGCTTAGGGTCATTTACTCAATGACTGACGAAATATAGTTGGAGGCTCAGCTTTTCTTGTCTATCATTTTTAAACTAAAGCATACAGACGTACTTCAATTTTGTTATGATAAGATACGCAGCTACTCAACTGTCTACTCGACTATTCTGTAACATTAACTAAATTCTTTTTTGTAATTCAACCGCTTTTCCTCTCTCCCTCCCTGAATGATCGAAATAAAGACTTGAGGTTTTTGTCTCTTGTGTACGAACTGACATTTGAAGCCGACAGAACTAACTTCAACATAGTTTTCTTTTAAGTAGACCAAAGACCATTTCATTAATATGAAAGGGAAGTGAAAATTTAGAAATAATCGAATCAATGTGAAAGGTTTGAAATGAGAGATAATATATGAGGAGAGAGATATACATACATACACACGCACACACACACCTTGAAGACATAGCTATAGTTTTCTTGGTTATATAGAATTACATGGGAAATATATAGGATTCATAAATTATTATATGTTTAAAATATCAATTATCTCAGTTTAATCGATTTTTAATTCATCCGACTACATTCACCGATGGAAGATCCTTAGAGGACCACCTGGTTCAAATATGCAAGTGTTATATACCAAATGAAAGCTCTTGATGAGCTGTAAATTAATATGCTAATAACTAAACATTTTGTATGTGCGACTTCCGTACCATTTTGTAAGGATAAGTCACACACATATATATATATATATATATATATATATATATATATATATATATATATGCAACAATAATTAATAATCAGGCCCAATTTGAGTTTTATATAATTTACACACAGGATTAGCATCGATAGGTCCTGACACTTCTATCCATAAATCCTTATACCTTGTTCATTGTTTTTCCTTTTCATAGAAAATCTATATTGTAAAACTGGTGAATTATCCAATCGACTTCTGGAGGTTAATTCAAAACAGTGCTAAGTTACCCACTGTTTTGAATTAACCTTCTGGTCAAGACATTAATTGACAGAGAAGAGGTCCCCCATCTGTTTCATGTAATATCACAATATGTGGATAGGAGGACTTTGGGAATAACTAACTTTTCTATTTATATTCAAGTATCATAATGATCGTTTTTGCTAAAATATCACACATGGATATGTATAGCCACTTTAAAAAGAAAGAAAAAAACAATCCGCCTCTTGCCGAATTCATAGTTTTGAAAACTGATTGATTTGATTGATTGGTCAAACATAGGCTGGTATTATTGATCTTTGAAGAGTGTTGCTGACCTGAATTTGGAATGTTCTATATGGCACCTTTTTATTTGAAAGACGCACACTTTATCTTACTAGGAATAACTCAGGGACAATTGAGCTATACTT
This sequence comes from Acholoe squamosa, assembly GCA_949317995.1. Classification (NCBI taxonomy): domain Eukaryota; kingdom Metazoa; phylum Annelida; class Polychaeta; order Phyllodocida; family Polynoidae; genus Acholoe; species Acholoe squamosa. The sequence continues at coordinate 35,514,442 of OX439048.1, read as the reverse complement.
TATCAAGTCTGTATTTATTAGAGATTACACATTTTATGACGATGATTACTGGTCGCTATACTATTGATGATTTGATCAGAACCTAACCTAATATTCGCATCATGTTACTGCAATCGATTGCCAATGTAATGGAATCTCCCTCCAGGTGGTAACGGTATAGTTCTGATCCAGACTTCGACTTTTTGGATTTTATACTCTTTTCCACTCAACTTTGTATTCTGCTTTCAATTTATTGTGGGCAATTGCAACACTACCTTGATCCAAATATCAAAACGTTTCTGTGCAAACACGACACTCCTTGTATAACTCCTTTTTGAAAAGCTTTCTTCCATCTTTGGAACAGAGATTATAGTTGTCGGGAAAGACATTTTGAGGCACCGCTTAAAATATCAATACACAACAGATACAATCATGTAGATCTGTTATTAAATATATGCCCCATGACATACGGCTAAATAACTATATATCAATGCAAACTATGAAAAGTATAGTTAATACTTATGCATGGGTTTGCAGAAGCAATGATTTATCTACACATGGTGCTAGATGTCAAAGGTCGAGGAAACATACATGTTTCCTTTTTCTGTTGAAATTCTCCTTTCAATTTCATCTTCAATTCTCCAAATATATATATCAACAAATATATGAGCAAAAAAAAACTACCAATTCGATGTTATTGAAGTCAAAAATCACACAGTTGTGAATTCTGAATTCAGTGTGATTTAATTTTCTTGAAATATACTTGGAAGCTCCTCCTCTTCCCTGGGGTGTCTTTGGACATAGAAGTATGGCGGACGGTGCTACGCTGGGGCGGACCCTAACCATTCCTACAGGGCACAAGATGGGAGGGACCTGTCTGGGCCCTTTACACCCCTAAGCCACCCCCAAAAACTGACCCAGGATCCCATCTATAACCTGGTGTATGTCCAGCTTCTTACTTGGAGAGACTTGGGATTCAGTAGTAAGTACTGTCTTTTTTGTATATTTTGCCTTTGGAATGGGTTTGCCATGCTTGAAAATATTATTGACATGCATGCAGGTAACTGTCACAAACCCCTACCTGCGTCTTGTGTTCTCAAAGTTACCTGAAAAAGAATTCATTTTCCCACTAACATGAGAAAGGTTTTTTAAGCTTAATGGTGGTATTCATAGAGTTATGTAATGCTCAGAGATTTGAGATAAATTTGAAATTGACAGCCAAGGTGAACAGGTTTTAAAGAATTCAAACGTAAGAATGTGTGTTATTATTACACGTGTCAAGTAATCTATTTTCTTAGAAATATCATCACTATGTTCAATTTATAACGATGAGGACCACTGAAATACGTATTTGCTTATGGGCATTTTATTACTTATTCGTTTTATTTATCAGATATCCACAAAGGCCGATGAATAGATGTAGATTTGTAAAATTATTTTTGAATTTCAAAAAAGTCAATTATCGTTCAATAAGCTTTGGGTAAAAATTATTGTGTATGCATATAATGTTATATTATATACGATCATGGCATAATCGGAGACATCATATTCGCATCAGAATTCTGCTTGTATATACACAATAATTGCCTAAAATCGAAATGTACCTAATTACCTAAAATAATGCAAAATGCATAGCTATCTGCTGTAATGACTGCTACTCTGACAATTTCTGATCAGTGTGATATCGATCATTTTATCCAGGCATTCTAATTCATCTAATGATACATAATTGTTTATAATATATAAACTCTATAATATTAGGCTATGTATTGAATTAGATTGGATCTGTTTACTCAGTCATTTCCATCAGCCCTCATTCAGTGCTATATGCCCTGCTTTGTTTTTTGTTGTTTTATTTTAGGCAATTCAGTACAAACAAGAGAAAGTTTTGTCATGATTTTATGTATGTATAGAACTTTGGAAAATTGTATGTATCCATTGTGAAATATTTCTGTGGCCAACATTCCATCTAGAGATGATTTGATAATAGCAACACAACTAAAATGAGTTCTAAGGACATATCTAGACTTAACCCCTAGGTGCCCAAGCATTTAAGCGCGGTTTTGGGCTTAAATGCATGTATATTGAATGGCATTTTCACCCAGAAACTTCTACTGGTACAATCTGCAAAGTTATACCCTCTTTGGAATGCTTATGACTTCCTAGTTAGGATACAACCATCCATTTGGCTCTATCTCCAGTATACCAGGCACAGGGAGTCAAAAACTGAAAATGAGCTGTCATTTTATGTGATTTATCCAGGAAGCTAACATCTGACATGTTACCAAATATGATGATGGGTCATGTATACACACACAATTTCCCATACTCCCAACAACTGATCATATCAATAATGATATGTCATGCAGTGTTACTAACACATTATGTTCTCTAATTGGCAGTACCCATGCAGGCAGAATTTGCTTTGAAAGTTCTCTAAGCTCTCAGGATTGCAGGGATGATGGCTATAATATATGATAAATATAGCACAAGAGAGACCATATACTAGAAAAAAACAACAAATGGAAGGTTTTAGTAACCATGGTTACCAGACCTGACCAGAAATACCCTGCCCTTAACAGAAAGTCTTCACCATTGTTCACTGGGTTATGAGTATTGGGAAAATGTACTGCAGAGCCCATATCAGAGGAGAAGATCGAAGTAACACATGGTCAAGGAAACAGCGGTGTGTGTGTTCACCCTACTGATTGCACATGTTGCTTGTCATGCTTGTTGATAAGTAACACATGGTCTTATCAACAAGGTGATACAATTGTGAAATAATGTAAAAACTTCAAATAATTCTGGCCACAAAACATGCTGCAACATTGTGATGATCTAAGCTTACCATTGAGAAAACTCAAGTACTAGTTTCAGAAGAAGCTACCCCTACTGTTAATGATGATTTATATCCAAATGATATTTTACTCCCAAATGATTATGTTTCATCCTGTTACCATTTTCTTGATTGGTGATTGATTTATACATTTATTGGCCGCAAATATCCCAACAAGTATATCAGGTACAAAAACATAATTTGAGCATTTTCCATAACGGCCAGTTGTGAACAATGATCATGATATAATAATAAGAATCATGTATCAAACTGTCGATAACTTCAGTAAAGTAGACATCACAAAATCCCCCTAATCAAAAGAGCATTACTCAATCGATATCGATATCAACAGCTATATGTCCAGGGATCTGTTGGTTATTCCATTTTCCTATCGTTACTTAATTCGCTACGATAAAGGTGTATTGGGTTCTTGAAAGATGCTTCAAACGGCAAGTTATTATAAAGGACAGCTGTTACTTTGGGGAGGATTATATTAGTTAATCCTTATGAGTATGAAGAGACTTCCGTATACCAAATTTATCTTGGAAAAATGTATGAAAAGATTGTACATATCTTTCATCGGCCCCATAGGCACAAACTGTGTCTTAAGTATCTAGACCATTCACTTATTCCCCTGTGCATTCAACCTATCCAAACTTCAACTGACCTATTAAATATGCTTCATACCAACTGGCATTTAGAATATACGTCAAATTTTCAAACTTTGTTAATAGTTTGAGTTTGAAAATATTTTATTTGGCTAAGCAATTATCACAAGAATCTTTTCATGAATAGCCAATAAATCATATACAATTGAGGTCCACTCCAAAGGTATGGCTAGATTCCAGGATATTGAGATATTCTGACTTTACAAATTCAGAATCAAAATCAAAAGAACTGTTATGCTATGACGTCATACCCTTAGTAACAGGCATTGTGTCCGGCCTCAGGTTTCAGGTCTATTGAAAAAGTCACTATTTATTTTAGAATAATACATAGTTACCTTTGATGGGCATAAGTTGTATTAGGTTTCCAAGCATTCATAGTAAGTGGATTGTCAAAGAATATGATACACTCGTTTTGATATATACACACACACTAAAGTATATCCTGGTTGGTGTTCTACATATTTCTAAACAATATAGGACACAGGGGTTGACTAAGATAAGGTCATCTAAATACAAATCTGATAGTTGAGTAATATTCAACTGTGCCGGATATGATCTCCGGGACTTTGGACGGAGGAAAAAGTAGCTTAGAACTATAGAGATGGGTCAACAGTGTCAATATGTATAATGGTCTTGGCAACAAAATCATTTTAGAGCATGACAAGCAACATGTTTCTTTGTTGTCTGGATAATTCATATCAAATTAAATGATTGGTACAAAGTTGGTATACGCGAGCTCAGAGTAACAGAATAGTCCTTTCCAGAGTAAGAATAGAGAGTTCTTCTAAATCGTTCTCCGAACAATAATCAATTATTCTATTGTGGAATATTTTCAGCTGTTATTTTTAAATGCCCTCAGAACACGTCCTTAATGTAATGTTTGGATTGAGTAGTCTTAACGATTAACTAGTGGTGGCCTTTACATGCTCGTGTAGTCAGATCATGTATGATATTGGAACAGCGCCAATTGATATGGAAAGACTTTATGATTATAAAAGTTTTGCATTAAGACTCTTTGGGAATTGTTAAAATCTCCCTGTAGTAGTCCTACGTTTTTAACTCAATACATCATTTCAACACTGTTTGTTTTGGAACTTCTGATAACATTATTAAATATCTAAGATATACCATTAATAACAGCTATAATTGGCTCTCTGAAATGTCAATGATAGCGTAGCGATCAACGTGAAGAGAATGGCCAAAGCAATGATGTATATACAGGATATGATATATTATACAAGATATATCTTACAAACTTATCTTAGATAATAATGTCGAGACTTACACAAGATGACATCTGATAAGAACTACATGTAATCAGTTCTAAATCACAAGGAACGAACATGTCAGTAATGGATGGCCTGTCACTCATTTCTCCTCCCCCAAAATTATCTAAAACCACTTTTCTTCAAAGAGAAGTCAGTTAGTCTCCAGCCAAGATAATTATCTCCAAATTACATCAGAAACAAGGTGTGGGTTAATGTGAGGCCCAGTGAAAAGGTAGACAGTAGTCCCATTTAACCTGGTTCATGAAGGATAGATACTGCCACAGAGTCTGGTTAATTACTGTCAAGCTCATGGTTTATGATGATGGTCATATGAAATTAAGGTAGATTGACATTCTCTAATGTTTCTACCTAATTAGTCAATATAATGATAGACAGTGTAATTGTTGTTACAGGTTTCTTGCAGCTGTATAGGGTATGACCTCTGCATAAAACTATCCTAATGGATGAATGTCAATGCCCTGAATCTAGTTCTTACATTAGGAATCTCACCTAGTACTAACTTAACCCAGATCAGTGTTTAAGAGTTGAGTTCAGCTTGAGTTTGAAGTGTCTTTATTGGCCATAACCATCATATGCAGTTCAATGAATTTTTCGTGATGAAGATATCAATTTATGGCAAGATCCTAGTGAGAATGATGCAAAGCCATATTGTTCATCAGCCATTACGTAACAACCTTGTAAGAAAGCTTTATATTGACCCATCATATCAGCATGGGGAACACAATCTCGACCCTTTTTTAACCCTTCTCAATTACCCACACCCATGCAACAAAGAATAGAAACGATTTTTTTTTAAATGGAGGTGAGGGCTGGATTCTACCGAAGCAAGATTCCTATTGCCCTTGACTTGATAAAAACAAAATTGTATAGGCATGATTTCTTTAAAAAATAATTAGAATGAGAACGAAATGGTTGTGTGGCAACTTGCAGGGAAGGGTTGGGCACGAGGCTCATGGGTTCTAATTCAGAACTCAACATGGCCCAAACACTACTTTTCTAAATAAACCCAAGTTGGATGACAAGCAGAGTTATGTAAGAGTGAATATAGTCTTGAGTACATCTGATACCGATGGGACTTAAATCTGATTGTTGAAGTCTCCCTCATACCCCTTATAGACTTACCTTGATCCCATATGTACGCACACAAAAATTTGATTATGATATGATTGGTCCTATCAAATTGTCATTTCCATGTCGGTTCAATCCCTAGTGTATAGTGCTCTCCGGGGACGCATATCTGGTTCCTGTTACTGCTATCTAATGTAACTTTATGTAAATGTATAGGTAGGTTTCTTTTTACCAATGTTTTGCAAGTGAACAAGTGGTATGTAGGCAGAAATAGTAACCTGACAGATCCCTTATTATCAACATGATATACATGCCCTTTGGAACTGGAAATAAAATCCTGGTCTCTGTAAAATTTAATTCCAGTCCCTTATAATATAAGTGATAAGATGGCAAGGTCTATAAATTGAGAGCTCGGAATTATCCCTAAATGTATAAACGTGGTGGGTGTGGCCTCAGAACGATCCTCTAAATTTGCCAAATTTAATTAGAGCATTGGAGCTTCGAAAATGATCCATGGTTTCCCTTGTGAACTATATTAGTGAAAACTCTCCCTTTTGATTAAATGGAGATGGAGTGTTTGGCTGGCAGACAGGAATAGGGTTCCCTGTAGATTGGTTGCAGACGGCTGTGTCATATTTGAGACAAGATCAACTAAAATTGGGGTATACTTTTTAGTTCCCTTTATGCACTTGGCCTCAGCTTGGAACTGCAATTACTCTTCATACTGATATAAGGCCTGCTCTGAACATAATTACAACTATATACTTGTCACAGTCCATATTGGCTAATATACAGTCAATATGTACAGATCATCACCAGTTTGCTCACTCTGAAATACCATCATACTGTCATTTTGTGCCAAGAGACTATAAATAGCTAGCTGCAATTCAACAACGGTTGAATGGTGACCTATAATGAAACTTCATTCTTTGCTATTATAAAGTTTCTTTTTACTTCATAACCATGTGCATATTGTCTTATGACACCACATGGTGGTCCCTATTAGAATAATAATAATTTGTTGACTGAGACTTTGGGGTAACTGACTGGGTGACTTGGGATTCCTTGTCTAGGTCTCTTTGTGTTTGTCCTGACAGCAAATTTATATATCTCCCTGGCAGGAAATCTAATCTGTAATCTACATGGTTGCACTGGTGAGATTTAATTAAATCTAGCCCCTCTACCATAAGCATTGTTTGGTCTATTGTTATTATAATACACTATGGTGATCTATAGGTTGAGGGGAGAAATAGGTGCAAGTGCAAAAACATTTGATATGAAGAATAGGATTCAGATGAAATCGGTTCAGTCTAGGACATACTGCCTCAGTAAGGGGTACTGGCCGTGTCATTGCTGACTACTGCATAAATCCAGAAAGGGAATCATATGTCTGGAAGGCTTGTCTGGATGTTCCATCTTCCATAGTAGCTCTAGCAGTTTACATGGTTGGTAAGCATAGAGTGGTTTACTGCAGTCGCCAGCAGCAGCCATGCCACATTGACCCCGGGTCATTTTTTATATCCTTTCCAGCCTTGTGGAGGATGATGGGGGGGGGGGGTGCAGTGTGGAGGCTCCGGGGAGGCTCACTGTAAAAAGGAGCTTAGGTTTTCAACATGTCGAGGTCTAGACATGTTTAAAGTCTGAACATGTAAAATAAGTAATTGCATTCTTGGCCATCTGTTTAGGATTTAAACACTTTTATTCTAAATACCTAAACATCGATGCAAAACATGTTTAGATGTTTAGCATTTTAGCAGTCTTATGTTAGGTGTTAAGGATATAAACATGTATATGTTTAGGTGTTAAGATATAAAAGACACACTTGGTGGCAGCACCATGTTCAAATGTACTTTAGAACTAAAAGCAGATATACTCTCTTCTCGTCTAAAATCTGCTAAAGGAACTTTGTAAATGAGTATTGGGTAATTCTATGTGAAAGTACATTAATAAAAATAACTCAACATATTATATTGGTCACTTTGATCCTATAGCATTTGGGTTAATGAGCAATGCCCACCATAGACACCTGTACTGTGTAGTACACGAAAATATAAAGCGACAATGTATCCTCTCTTAGACATTCTGTTGTACTACCCCTACATGGGGTTACTCCCTATGGTGGATAATATATGTGATGATATTCCCTGGGAGTATGAAGGTCTCTCTACCTCCCATAGATAGAGTTGAATAAATGGATTGATCTACGTAAGTTTAATATCCATGGACACCATATCTAAACATAATATCATAATGCTAAACACTAGAAACTTGAGACATTATCTAAACGTGTCAGATGTAAACACGTAACAAACATAAGCTTAATGTATATAGTAAAGACAATATGAGCCTAAACACAGACACAAACACATGGAAATCTAAGCACAAAAGCTAATCATATTATAAGGCTAAACATGTTTAGGTTTCTAAAGTGTGTTCAATAACGGGACAAGAAAGTGTTTATGATTATTGTTTAAACTCCCAGCACCTTTTTTACAGTGCATGGGCCACCATATATATAGAGAGATGGCAATCCTGGCCCTGCCCCCCGCGGCCCTGCCTCTGTTTGTCCCTAATTTGCTTCAGAACGGTAAATTCATTTTAAACCTTCCCATTAACCATACGAACTATTCGCGAATTGCATGTTCTAATTGAACACCTTTAGACCCCCCAGTGTCAATAGCCTTTACGTTTTTTTAAGGAGCCCATTGGATGAGACGTCTAGTGATAGATGAATATTCATGATTGAAGGGGGCTCATGCATGAAGAGTCTGTGATATATACGTCAGAGGCGGGGTTCTTTAGTTAGGCATGGGCAGACAACTGTGCCAAGGTGCGACATGCTGCCACACTATGGTGTACAGGTGCGACTTGCAGTTGGGGATTGCTGTAATTAGAGTAGAAAACTGAGGATTTGAAAATTCTGACAAATATTTAAATGGCATGACACATTCCCAGCCCATGCTACCACTTTAGAATGTAACATATTGCAATTGACAACGTAGGGGGGGTGGTCGGCAGGTGAAGATGGGTTGCAGTGTTGTAAGATGTGACATCTTGTATCTCTAAAAACTATATATAATCTAACGTTGTCCTGATAGAAATGGATCCCCTGCCCCACCTCCTGTTCCATGAGTAGCCCCAGGATCGTGTTAAGGATGCGTCATTTTTCCATTGCGTATTTCTTCACTGACATTAAATTGAATTAAAAAAATATTGTTTGGTTATAGCTATCGTATGATTAAATAATAAATTCTACTCTATGATTAAAAGAATGAATAAAACAATGATTCAGATTCTCCTGCAAGAGGAATAACCATGCATGGTGCGTCCTGCAGAGCAATGACCGTTTGTGCTCCATTTCATTCTAACGATAAATCAATTGGTGAACTGTACCAACTTAAGCTATCTTTTTGACTTTCATGTTCCCCTTTTCCACTTCCACATATCCCCTGATAGCAATTTTCCAAACTATAAGGCACTAATCTACCAGATGCCCCTGTGATTCTTTGCAGTTATTTTTTGCGTGTCTTTTAGGGGGGAGGCTTTTGAACTTATATTTCTATAAAGCACAAATTGATTCCCGCTCCTCTCAAAATTCACCGATTGTAATAGTTGTCTATAGGGGCCGGAGGATATAAGGTTTATACAAATACTATGTGCACACAATGTATTCTGTATACATTAAAAACGCATTACATCCACATCACTTGTATGCGACCCCCGTCACGTTACTATTTGTTCAAAACTAAAAACGACCCCTATCATCATTATAAGTCAACCAGACTATTTTGGTGCTTTTGGTTATAATTTTGATGCATTAATTATTACATCTAACAATAGGGAAGGTGGATCTCTACATTAACGAAGGGAAAATATGGAAGGCGGCGTTTAAGGGGGTTGTGGGAGGGGGGGCGTCTATGCAAAAAAAAAGAATCAATGGTCCATTATTGATATTAATGCGATGACTCCTTAATATCGTTCCTGTGATAAAACATATATAAATATCTTATTTGATCCTCTTTCATTCCGTTCCCACTTCCCTGCTCACACAACTGGAGCCAATTCCCAATACCTGTTTGCTCTTGTGCCTAAACCCATTCTGGGCATCCTGGGGAACATCTGTGATAACAATCCCTAGTCAGAATATTTATGAATATTAATCCCATGACCAATACTTCTGAGAATATTCAGCTCTTTGCAGGAAACTTATGATTGTGAGAAATTGTCTCTGTAGTCTAAATTAGATGTAGAAGAAAATGAGCCTAAGATTCTCTGGCTAGATTCCTAAGAAAATGCAGCGTTAATAATCTAAAACGTAGAATTATAAGGTGCTCTAGAATAGTCTTAATGAAACAGTGCAGAAATTGTAGATCGAAAATGTCATATTAAAGATTAAATCACAAGTTCTCAGGGAACAGGGTATCTTCTTGAAATTCATGTTTTGAATTATGCCACTACGGGGTTAATAACCTAGCGTCCTCTTATTTAACCTTCAGAATGTGAACTATTACAAGTCTGAATTCAATAGGCGCAAAGATTCAAGTCAATGTTTAAGATATCATTTGTGCTGACTGAATAATGAAACAGAGGCAGTGACATTCAGACGCAGATTTCTTACGCGCTCATTTGTGGCGCCCATATGCATTTTTACTTGATTGACATGTGGACGGACGCTCAATGGCTCGTACAAACATAGACGCACGGAAATTGGACACAAGAAAGTTCACAAAACGAATATGAATATTGGAATATCTCTGCGGAAGGCGTGGAAATGACTTCTAGATATGGCGTCGCGGTTCCGACAGCCGCGTCCGCGTCCGCCCGACATGTCGGTCGTGGAGGATTTGTGTATGAATCCGCCTCACCATCTTAACTAACAGCGTCCCTACATTCCAAAACACAACTGGCACAACGAAAATCAATGACGCATCTACTTATAGAACGAATGTGAAAGATATTGAAAATCTTAAATCTTTTATAAGGAATTGGTTCCTACCTTGTTGTAGCGACCTCCCCATCGTCCATGCCCCCCCTTGTTGAACATGGCGACTCCTCTACCACCACGTGACTCGCAACTCGCGTTCCAACAACCCCACTACTGACAAAGATCTCCACAGAGGATGGGTCCATCCACCCCCTCCCATCCCTAACCAATCCAGCCACACCCCATTGTTGACCAGCGGTCAAAAGGAAAAGTACCCCACCCACCCTGGAGGTTGAAACTGGTATCGAATCCCTGGAGGGAGTGCTGGTATTGGCGGGATCTGCTCCTGGTAGCCCCGGCACCGTCTCCTCCACGGTCAGGCCCCACCCTGGAGGAGACTCCCGGGGAGGTTGCTTATAACCCAGACAGGTTCTTTCCAGTACCTCACTGGCAGTGCCCATTTTCTCATAAAATCTAGACGCGCATAATTTTACTCGTCTCCACACTACATGGGAATAGAACATTCGTCTTCTGAGTTCTCATATATTATAGTGGGGTGTGAGGTAGATCTCTTTGGTGCAGCTAGTTAAAGGGAACTTCAGTAAATCTTGATATCTAAGGTCATGCCACTGTACATTCGTTACACAATCCATGGAGAAAAAGCTATCCACTATACTTATCCTAAAGGGCTACCCTTTTCATCGAAATTTCTCTATAAATAATCTATCCCGAATAAGAAAAGTTATTTCTTTTGATTGTGAAAGGATGGCGATCATATGGAAATATGTGGATCAATGTTTAGGACCGACCTTTTAGACAAATTCTTATTGTCACAGATAAAGTGGGTGTGCACAATTTATGGAGTAGTCTTCAAACCTATTTCTAAACTGAATTCAATCCTAGAATAGACAATATACTCAAATCAACCGGGTAATTAACATGGTCATAAGCAATCTTTCTGAAGCAGACCCCGGGTCCCTGCACTCAGCTTCAATTCTGACACCATCAGCGTTATGAAAACACGGAAATAGGGGTCATTTTTTACTTTGAGCAATATCCTCGAAATTTGAGGAAAAAGATCTGTTTTCTTCCAGAAATCTCCATGGAAATTACAAAAAAAGGGGGCATTTCTTTGCCCTGATGTTAAAAATGGAATTCCAATATACTAGGGAAGAAAATATGTCTTCTCCTGATAAAAAGTGGTAGTCATACAGGTGAGAATTCCATGATTTTTGAGTAAAAGGATGACCAGGTGAAAAGGTCAGCATTTTCACACGGGCATTTTCAGCCTAAAATGCGTGGAAATGGGGGTCATTTTGGAAATCCATAACGCTGCTGGTGTCTTGTGTCTTATATGAGTGCGGGGACCGGGAGCAGGCCATATGTCTGATGATATGGGGTGCCACATCATGTACTTAAAATGCATTTTAATGTTACGTGGATTGATGTGTCCCAAATATCAATATTATCCACGAATGGATGATTTCATATGTCAATAAAATACCATCTGCTTTCTATGAATCAGATTTTGATGAGTGCCTCTTTACCCCCATTCTATATGATTGCCGTATGCCATGCATTTTGGCTTCCGAGAAGATCTTGGCAAACTCCACAGCGTGGCTCTGTGATAATTCGGAAGCCAACTACTGCTTTATAAAAAAAAATCAGATTTTCACAAGACAATCCTCCAATTGTCGATATACTAAGTGGAATGACCAAGATATAATTATAGAGATCCACAGGGACTCAAATGTGCTGGGTCGTAGTAGGTCAAGGGGGGAAGTCGGACTCCTTAGATTATGAAAATAATATTTTCCTTAATACAGAATATAACATGGATATGTCGTGTTCCTGATGTAGAGCAGAATGAGAAAATAAATCGTCATAGCAATGGTTGGAATTGAGATAGTCTAAATCGGGTGGGGTTGCCTGTGTCGTGTATGAAATTCCGGGCATGAAATATATTATGGTTATGATGTATGATGTCCATCAAATACTATCTAATATCTGAGATCATCATTGAAACTGCGCGACTCATAAAAGGTTCTCTGTCAAATATCACTATTGCTTATTCAATCTTTTCTCTCATATTATAGGGCTATCGAGCTAACAATACGATTTTCTAATGCATTGACATGTCATATTCAAAAACATATTAAAGTAAACAGTTTCTATTGTAACTTGTAATTTTTATAAACTTCAATTATACAAATAGTATGATTTACTTTTGTACACTTTTGCTTTGTACACATAGATTATACAAAGCAGGACAGGGGATTTTCCCTCTTCATTTCTGTGGACGCTCATAATTAACAAGCACAGTGACTGATATATTAAATATAACAAAGCAAAAACTGTGATCATAACCCTCAAGATTAAAACATTTTCGTCTAAGTGAATTTATTTTTAGCTGATTCTTTCTACCAAGACTTTTTTTAATAGATAAATCGCAGAGATAAGAAATAGAAACCTCTACCCTCCCACGGGTGTTAGCTATTTTACACTCACTCTCCTCCAGGTGCTGGTGGGGGTGCAGGTGCTACAAAAAAGGGTGGGTGTTCTAACCCTGAGAACGGAGCGATATACGGCAGACAGCAGTCAGCACTCACTAAGCTCTCCAGGGCAGACGAGGCCCACCAAATCTCAGAGGCAGGGCGGATGACTAATCTTACCTGTGATGCGCCACCTTGAAATAGCAAGGAGCTGTCGGGAGATTCACCTCTAAGCTCTATATCATAGTTTTCTATAGTTGATGAGCTTATTATGAGCACTTCTATATATGATTCAATATAAAATGCAGGGGGTTTGTGGGGCTGGAAATAGTGATAAAAGGAACTGTGTGTGAAGTCCCACATTACCCGATATTTTTGTCCAATCATAAAATACATAAAAATGGAGATCCAGGTTGTAAGGCCTGAAAATGTGACATGTACTTGGAATAGGGACCTTAATGCACCCTGCACTAAGGGCCCTTTTCGCAGATCATGTCACAAATGTAAACTAGGGTGGTGGAACTATGCCAGGAAATTACCTGAAAACTATTTATCAAATTGTTGTAGAAACTTCTTTGGGAATCGGCATGCCAAATAATACCTGTGCTTAACCTAGCATCACCTTATAGTGAACTGTGTCTATTCAAGGTCAAGCCCTATGACCTTAACCTTGAGCAAGATCACTCATATTACATTTAATTTAGCATTGCCAAATATCAAAATTTGATAAACCTATGCTAAGCCTTAATGGAAATATGAAGTGATAACATTTTAATTCATATCTATACAAAATGCATATCTATGCAAAGGAAACCAGACCCCCTATCTTCCTAGCAACCTACGTGTAGGTCACTTTTGAAAAATAGGTCATATCTCAGGAAGTTATGTCTCAATGACAACCAAATTTGCATGCATAAACTTGTATACTATTTTTTTATATCAACTAACTTTTGAATACCAGGCACTAAGTTATCTGATAAAATGACCAGATTCATTTTTCCAATTTGCCTTTTTGCCTATTTTCAGATTTTATGGTATTTGGTTGTCATGGCAACCATACAAAAAATTGGTTGGCAACTTGATTTTTGAGCTATATGGAATATTTAAGGGAGGAACTTTAAAATATGATTGAAAATATATAATGCATTTTCTCAATAAGAGGGGATGTGTCCTTTATGGTACTGTAAGTGACCTACATGTAGGTCTTAGTATATCTGGTTAAGAAATACTCAGATTTTCCTGAATATTATAGAAGATAATGAGATCTAATAATATGATCATTTAGACTAAGTCTACCCTAAATGTGAAAAGAAAAATGGAGTGATCTGGTCATTTATGGCTCTAGTTTCGAGCAGGGTTACACGAGATATGATGGGTGCACACAGGTCCCTGTTGAAAGACTGTCACAAATGTAGGACACCTGTCGAAAGGGGGAAATGATAACTGAAATTTTATTTTCAAAAATTAGCAGACCATCAATAGTTCCCATTGGATGATCACCATTGTGAGCCATGTTCTACCATGTATTTGAGTATTGTTGGAGCTGACGCTCATAAAATCATTTATAAACGTCACCCAGGTAACAAAGTGCACTGGATGACACACTGATATTTCATTGGACACGAATACAATGTGTGTGTTTATAAGGTTAAAAGTGCTGTTAAATCACGGTCCATGAAATAGGATCTGGACAGACTGTGTCAGAATGCTTTGCAATATTGAAGCATGGTGATGGAAATATTGATCGCTATTATTGACTATTGCAAAGCAAGTAAGAATTAGCATCAAATCGTGCTGGGAATCAGAATCAAAATTGTGTATTATTTCCGCATATCAATTTCAATTTGACATGAAAACCGGCATTCCTCGGCATGTGCGTTACTTTTGATATGGGGAAGAAGATACCCGACACTAGCCAGGCTTTATCAGACATGCCTGTCTAGCTTGTAAAAATTATCATGATTTGAAATAACTTGCATCCTGTTCTATTTAAAAGTCTCTTTCTGAAACCAAGAACTTACTTTAAAATGAGCCCAAAAATATTGAATTTTTCATATTCTAATGATGAAAGTTGATACAAACGAGATGGATGATGGCAGGGTTACTGTTCTAGCACTTCAACGCGACTCCTATACCTGATTTGCTGATCAATGATGTACCTGACCCATATGAAACATTAAAGATGTAGGTTTTCCAGAGATTCTATCATAAACTAAGACCTTGGCCCATAGTGTTATAACCTGGCATAAAATGACGATACACATAACCGTTATTTCAATTAATGAGAGTCAGTATAGATTATGTGGACAGAAGAAGTTCCTGTTTCATCGCATCCCATATGCATTTTGGGATAATTTATAAATTATACAAATTAAGCATTTAATATGTTCTAACGCCCCCCCCCATACGTCAAAATACAATGGGATGGGTACAGATGCATGAATAAAAGACAGATAGGGAATATGACTTGGTGATTTTTGGAGATTGACTATACACGCTATATTATTGTCTTCCAAACCGTTGTGAACTGACCATATAAATATAGCTCTGGGATATAGAATAGGACACGCTGAGAAAAAAGTAAAGGTTGGATGATAGAAATTATTTACACATAACAGATCGATCGATTTCATTGACATAATTTCACAGAAAGGCGAGGGATGCTTTTCAAACTAATGTCAACTGACTGTAACACGTGTTTATAGCCACATAGAACAGAATGTATAAGATTACTCTCGACAATACATGGAAACAGTCACTCAGCAGTCTCTAAGAATAACTTGTCATTAGCCACTTTTAGGTTTTACCTTTTATGATGACGATAGTTGAATCAACCATTCACTTACTGCCACGCTTGACATAATAACCATACGTGAAGTTAAGTTTCCTCTGTCGATAAATTTGTTTAAATCCATATTATGCAACAATGACCCCCAAAATATATGAACACACGCTGTGTTTCTATGTGTGTGAGCACATACCATAGTTTAGGTCATCGGTACATGTAATGCAAATTACACGTTCCAAATTTTGATAGACAAATGAGATTTACATTGAGTTTTTTACTATATCAGATAGGGACACAGGGTGGAAGAAAAGTTACAAACCTATATTCATGTTTGTGGATAATGGTACAGACACAAGCGTTTCAATTTCTAAAGTGTCCTTGATTTATAACAGTGGAGAGGAGGGACCAGCAACAGAAATTCAGTCCAACCCGCTTCCAAGTCTCTTATCCCTAAGGCACTAGCCCAGAGATAAAAGAGCTTGTCTGCACAACAATTCCTTGAGCTTGGAAAGACTAGGCAATTATAGTTAATTATCAACGATAACATTAATTATTTGGGATGTTTTGAGGGTGGTATTTCCTGTGGCCAGACAAGAGGCAATCATGTAAAGAGCACTCCTGTCATTGATAAATTACCAGACATTGCTATGGGAATAGATCATTGGGAGGCTCTGTTCAAATCACCTTGTGAAATGTGTCCTAATGAGAAAATGGAGATAATCATGGGCTCGTAGTTAGGTTTGGCACACATACTATACTAATATAGATGTTAATGAGTGATATGGCTCTGGTTGTCAGTGGTTGCTGTAGCTTCATATTTCATTCTATGTGGCAAGAAAAATAAGAACTCTTAGTATCAGTAACTAGTGACTTTAGACATATAGGGTCCACTTTACCTATTTCAAATGGGTTTATCTGGCAATCTAGACAATTCCCTGGGTCTGGGTCTGCGACTAAAATACAATATCTAACACAAGGAAGACTTGCTAATTTGCCATGAAAAATAACTATCATATAGGGTTGTGTTCTAGATATTTCAACACCTTTATCTCGATCCCGACCATTTAAGTATGATCACCATCCACTGAACGCTTCTCAAAATATTTACATAATTCGCCCTAATTGTAAAGGAGAACAATTCACTAATGACATCATTCCATCTCTGTGTTGAGATGGAATGATGCCATAGATGACACTGGTTGGAGGTCGCAGAACTTGAAGGAGGATGGGGTGACCCCATGGGTAGGGTTTGGAAAACTTGGAGAATGAGTTTGAGTTTGAGTTTTAACAAGTTTATTGGCAGAAATCATACATGTACGTTTTTCAGATCGGCCAAAACACGGAGAATGGAATAGTATGTTATTGGATAAGGAGGATGAGAGATGAGCTTATGGTAGAGGGTGGCGAGACCATGCATGTGGCGGAGGAGGGCAAAGAATTCCAGAGGAGGGGCGGAGGCCATGGAAAGGTCTTGGAATACTGGAGAAGAAATGTATAGAACACCCTGGGTGAAGGGCCAAAGAAATTGGATGAAGTTGGGATGGCTCTAGAGTAGACAGACCATGGAAGAGGCTGTTCTGAGACCCTGGATGATAGTGGGATAGCCATGGAGGACGAGGAGGGATGGGGGCCTAGGAGGAAAGATATAGAACATCAAAGAGGTTATGGTGCGGGTGTGAATAACACTAGATTAGGGATCAGACACCTTGGGGAGGGTGAGATTGCTCTGGAGAAGGAAGGGGCCATTGAGAAGGAATGGAGGCCATGGGAGAGGCTGTTTTGATCATGTATGGGACAACCCTAGGTAAGAGGTCAGAACCCATGGAGGGAGATGTGAAGATTGAATCGAAGGCTCTGTGAGATCAATGCTCGCTTAAGTGCAGTGATATTTACACTCAAACCCTAGGTGGGTGAAAAATGTCGTAAGGGAGGGCTCGCTCAAGTGCAGTGATATTTTCACTCAAGCCCTAGGTGTGTGAAAAAAAGTGAAAAGAGAAAATGTTCTGTTCATCATTTATCAATGATGAAGTAAATTCATCAGTTTGGAAATTTTATTTTCTCACCAGAGGGCTTTATTATGCAATTATGTGGTATTGCTGTATACACCGGAATATGTTATTGTTCTTAAGCAGCAGGAATAATGTTTAACATTTCATTTTGAAAAGAAAGAAGCATTTGTAAAAGAAGGATTTGAATAGTTTGGATAGATATGTTTAGAGCACAGACACATTTTCTTTAACAAAGAATTCATAACAAGTAGTTTCAGAGTTCATTACTCATTTGTAATACACACCAATAATCTATGGGCCCAATACCCATGGGATTGACAGTAGTACCCCGATGCTGTTCTCTAAAATTCTGCCTACATTACTACCATGTAATTACACATCATAAAGCACTCAAATCGAAAGTTAAACGTCATCATATGTGATTTTGAAAAGTCAGTTATGATGAACTTATGTTACCACATACGATCACCTCAATGGCGAAAATGTACTCGACCCCCCCCCCCTCTCAGACTCCGTCAAACTGATCACCCTAAAGTGATCAACACTGATTAATCTATGTTGCTATATAAGCTTTCGGTGTACAACAACATGAACGTATAATTAAAAGCAAATATGTATTTACAAACATCATATTGCTATCAACATAGCCTGCATGAAAGTTTAAACTTGCATGCAGTCTTAATGTCGAACATAAAGCATAGGTCATAAATCTGTTCTAAATGTTTCATGACCAAGGACATGGTGATCTATTTTCTTTTGCAGTCAGAAATCCTTTTAGCTCTATTGAGGAGAATTCGCAAATGTGCTAGCAAACCTATACCAAGTGATGGAAGACAAATGAGGCCATGCATGAAGTTTGATATAAAAGTAACCTCATGGGTTGTCTACAGTGCTACTCAAATGATTTTGTATATCATGTCTTTCCCGCAACTGCTCTGCCTGCCTGATGTAACTTTGTACAACCTGATTGAGCGCTACACTATTTCTTTCCTGTTGCCGTGTTTTGGCCGATCTGAAAAACGTACATGTATGATTTCTGCCAATAAACTTGTTAAAACTCAAACTCAAACTCAAACTCGTATATATATTCACACAATAGTGACACTCAGGGTTTCATGGCAATCTTTTAATCAAAGGTGCGTCACATTCAACATGGATTGGGATAAATGTATGGAATTGCTACATGCACTGATCAGTTTAAATGGTGGACCCACCGGGCGTCCATGCTATGGCCTATAGGGATCAGGGGGTTACTTCACAACACACTAGTGTAGTGATCATAGATAATAAGCTGCAATCTCCTGCAATGATCATCCCTTATGTCATCAACTGTATATACACAGGATTAGATAGAGTCGGCATAGCAATGTACGGATTTGTACCCATTTATGTAACTATATTATGGTATTGTCGTAGTAGGTCTCACTACGATTTGAGTAGGGGTCCAGTTGTAGCTTCTTGTGCAGTATACTCATGGTGCTGTTGTTGTTCTATTGGCAAAACCAAATACATATCTCAATTACATATGTGAGCTTTTCAATTTATGCCACCAGCAATGCAACATATTCCAGTGATTTGTGTGTGTGCAACTATTTAGCCAGTAATGTGCAAGTCATGGTAAGTTATGCAAGTCAGTAGTCATCGTTATCCTTTCACAGCTGCCTTAGAAAAGCCTCCTTTGACTGTGCATGTTGTGTCATTGCTGGCAGTATAGTTCTCGACCTCTGACCAATGGATCAGACACATCCTTTTTAGGTCTTGGTAACTGAGACCATGTCAAAG
Source organism: Acholoe squamosa (assembly GCA_949317995.1). Lineage (NCBI taxonomy): Eukaryota > Metazoa > Annelida > Polychaeta > Phyllodocida > Polynoidae > Acholoe > Acholoe squamosa. The sequence goes on along the minus strand of OX439048.1, from coordinate 35,494,607 downwards.
TAAAATGAATCCTAGACGTCATGTTTTACAGTCATGTGGATCACTATGCTGTAATTCTTTGCTAAGTCTAGAAGTCTAGAAACAGAATACATACATTTAGTCCCCTGTTCAGAAAACCCTACATTGTGGTCTATTCTGTTATCAAAATACCATGGACTGGAGTAACTATATATAGATAGATAGAGTGGGGTCTGCCAGTATGGCGCCAGATGATAAATGGCTCTTTCCTATATCAACAATTGAATCCATTTATCACATGGGCAACGCGCACCATCCCTATATCTCAGTACACATGGCCTTGATCATACAAACTGATAGTCGTCTCAGCATCTGCAGACACAATGGAGACGTGGTTAATATAACCATAGAGATCTTTATGATTTAACATTATCTGAAAATTTGAAGGCAGAAGGCCCAATCTTTTTCATTGAGATTGGCTCGCTCCTACAGGCCCTTCATTACATGCGAAATTTTAAGGGAGATGTCAGAATTACTCCAATCTTTAACTTTTGGCTCGAAGACATATGTGACATGTACTGGGAAAGGGGGTCTTATTGCCCCCCGCACTAAGACCCCTTTTCGCAGATTGTGTCACATATTGCCCTATGCCCACTTGGTATGGTTGAGTGAAACAAAACACATAGTTACAACCATTTGGCCTCATATAGTCTGCCTATATAATTATGCACTGTTCCCTGGATCTGATAGGATTGATCTATTACATTGTGAGTAAAACCCCTTGAAGGATCAAAATGTAACATATTGCCTCCTGGCCTACTTTCAGCCTGTGTGACAGGGCATGTCATCACAAGGTCAAGTAACTGATCTTTGACACATATAAGGAGCTCCCTGATTGGCCTAAACTTCCCGTCCTAAAGGAAACAACCTTGGGGGTCTGCAGAACCACCAATCACACCGTCGTTGGTGGTATTTGGGTCATGGCGTATTACTACAGTCGCTGTGAAGCTTCTCAATTATTTGCCATAGAACCAAAGCAGGCGATACATGTATGGTGCACTTTGAGCATTAAATAAACATATTAATTGAATGTGAAAAAGCAAAAGGTTAAAAATGACCCCATTATTGTAATCTGGTAGGTAGAAAAGTTCAGTTTCCATTCTAAGCCTAAGGGACCTATCCCGGGACTTATCTTAAAACCCGACAACAATTATATATGTTATATAAGAATGAGATAGTGTTTGGTGGCATGGCAAGAACTCAGGGTTGGGGTTGGGGTGGACTAATTGACACAACTGTCTTATGGACATCCACAGCAGTGTCCATGAGGAGCCTATAGTCAGCGCCCTGGCACACATACACGTACATATATTTATATATAAGCATGCATTATTTCCACCCAGATGTTACTCTAATAGACTCTACAAATTTCGTCATCTATGCCTCCTCCCTACCCCCTCCCCGCCTCCCCGGGTCGCATCTTATACTGGTTGGACGGGTTTCAGACTGGAAACTGGGGTTGCTGCAGTGTGCATACATATACATGTATAGATCGTTAGAACGTGCACCCCTATTCCTCAAACCATACCTTTTTCACAAATCTGAAAAAAGGACTTGAAACCTAAAATAAAATGAGGTGAAAATTGAAGACGCAGATACCCTTCAATGAACTGAGCTACATTAGTGCTGTTTTAAGTAGGTTATTACTAGTTTTTCATGGTCATATAGAACTGGGAGCGCCTAGGTCAGTACACTGGGGTTAGTGTATGCCTGTACCAGATATATTTGGTGCTCACGTGGTACGCGCTCAGCCAATCGGAGCCCAGAGTTATAAGGTACAGGGCAGCACGGTGTATTGATTTTGTGGGCCACCATGTTAACATGGTAGGGTATCTAAGACACTACCAGTGATGTGAGCTGCATCAAATGCTGCAGAATTGTTCTTATTTTGCGTACATGTATTCAAAGTGAAGAAAAAGACGCGCTGAACTAGCGCATTTAATGCGGCTAATAGCAATAATATTCTTCCCGCTCGCACTCTGATATCAAAGCCTATGTTCCCCTCATCTACCCAAAATTTGGACCCAAAACTTTAAACTCCGCAGGTGTTTTTTTCTTCTATCTGAACCTCAATAATAAGTGGGTAGACAATACACTACGTGTATTTAAAAGTAGAACAGAACAAAACAAAGCGATTAAAAGTTTGTGCCTGTAAAAGGCACATCTTGATAAGTGCACATGCAAATTTCAGGAACAAATAGCCCCTATATTTGTTTTCATATTTAGTCGTCAAAGAGAATTTGTATTAATTTTTCAAACAAAAGATGGTTTTTGCATAATCTATTTCAGTCTATGACAAACAATTCGTTTTAATACGTGCTATTTATTGTTCTAGCAATACCAAAAAAGTTTTAGCTAATATAAATAAAGTTTATCTGACATTCACTCGGTTATTTCTAACATGCTTTTCCCCTTTTTACATATAAATATGATATGTAGAGACAGTAAAGCTATGCTGATGTTTTTGTTCTCTTTGAAAAAAAAAGATTCTTGGGTTTAGCGAATAAACAGCTAGCAAATGAAATGATATATAGCTTTCCGGGATAATTTCAAGATTTGCAAAATGAAAACAAAAATTGGGAACTCGATAAATTAGCTCTGCCGGGATAGGTCTGACTTTCTGCCTGATGTGAGATAATGCAAATTTCATTTGATATGAAAAAAAAGGTGATAGGCCTGACTTAAGGAAAGGCAAAATGTTCTGGATACATTGAATACATACTGAAAGTCAGGACCATGGAATTTTCTAATGCGTTGGGTCTGATACATGTAGACGACGATCTTGAGCATTTCCTATAAGTTGCTGTACTCCAAAAACAACTGTATTGCAAAAAACCTGGGCACCTCAAATGATTGGAGGAAAACTAAAGCAACTAAATGTATACGTACAAGACTGGTTCCAATTAAGAAAAGTTAAAAACACTTAATTATTGGCACTCTCATTAAACACCTTCAAACGTTATTCCCGCACATTGAGCACTTTAAAGAGATATTATTTTATAGATATATGTGGATGAACATGGTAAAAGGCACGCCCGCGAGGGGGTATGCGGACATAGCTTTTACCGTGTTGATTCACATATATATGCTCATTTTGTTTTCTCATCATGCATACAGTAAATTAGGGACTCAACTTAGGGATTCAACTTATATGTGTGATGGTATAGGTGTGCATTTAACGAGTAATTAAAAGTAAACTCAATGATCTGTCAGTTTTCAAAAGGTTTTGAGTTTTAAATTCTACATATCAATTCCTCTGTTCCTTCTTTCTTCTTTCAAATACCATTTCAAATGGAAAGCAAATTTGAGAGAAAAAAAAATGCGAATGAAAATAAGACTTCAAGTTGATGTTATATCCTGTGGTTTGAAATAAATTCCTTATTCCTAAAAAAAAACGAACTTAAAGATCTGACATGAATATATAGTTGGCCTAGATTTTCAGACTATATTTCTAATCTATTAAAAACAGGCTTTTTACTATATTTTCGCGTAGACCTATGGGACTACACATGAATTCCAAACAAACTCAGCTTATTGACTAGAAGTGCAAAAAGTGTTTCCAGGTTTAGCTATTGGCAGTAGCCCCGCCCATGGGCAGGTAGGTGAAGGAGGAGGTCCTGAGTTGGGTGTCAACCCATGACCCCTGTAAAGAGGTAGGGCTGAGAATCAGAAATGGCTATCGTTCATGTGAGGGTAAGTTTAGCTATGTATTTTTGTGTTGGTTTACTAATAATTCTAACATTTCTAACAATGGTCCATTTGCATGTTCACTATGGCTGCCACCGTTGGATTCTGTAAGGTTATTTGGGTCACAGATAACGGGAATAGACAATTCGATATACCGGTCTGTTTTCCGATCTGTTTTCACTTGTATGTTATTGATTTATATCATTCGATGTTTTCTAATTAGGATGAGTACCCAGATATCTCAAATGAAAAGTTGTGGCCTTGATGTTCACATATCCTGTATCTCCTATAACTTCACAAAGTGCGCAACTCTCTTCTACCCTAACATAATAATCACTTCCTTTCCCTCGCACATTCAGAGTCAAAATTGGCATTCTATATTTGTAAGTTTACCTATCGAATATGGACTGTCTATTTTGCAAGATACATGTAATAAGTTACATTGGACAGAAAACTATGTGTTAATGTAAATCATATGGTACCTGGGCAATATTCAGTTACTGGGATGGCCAGAGGCAATGGGACTTTCATGTTGAAACTCAAACAATCTCTCTGGAAATATTGATTATTATGTTTATAATTCCATAACAAGCTGTACTTTTAGTTCTGCACAAAATATCCTATTCACATTGACTCATGATAATGGTCACAGGGGCAGTCACTCATTAGTTACAGGTGCCTTTCAGGTGTTATTTTGCCTCTAGCTATATACGGGAATTATGTAGAGTTTATTCTCTGTTGTCACGCACTGCATTTGTTGCTGGAATATTGCATGAAAGTACACATCTCACAGCGTACCAATACACAAAATTCATTATGCAAGGTATGCTCTAAAAGTTACCAAATTGACTATCATACCTACATTATTCTATTGATTTTGGAGGGAAAGAAATTCACAGCCTCGGTTTTATTTTGTTTATCAATTCAGTTATGAAAATTAGTTAAAATGAGTTATCTTCTTTTCGATTGGTATTATGGTCACTGTCTTGCAAAGGGGGTTTGTACCCAATACTTTCGGTCTGTACAGAAATTGCCCTATTTCTGTAGAACAACTTTCTTTTATCAATCTATGTTCCACAAAAGTCTTAACTATAGATATACTGTTGTATAAATATGGAGCGAACATGAAGATGCATAAACGTCTGTTAAAAGAAACTGTATATTCCTACCCGGTATGTGAAATCCCGTTCAGTAGTGTTTTAGCGTAGGCCTATGTTCAATTCTCCACATAGATCCATTTTGCCTGAAGAGTTATAGACTCTGACTAATAAGGTAAAACTGTGTTTTGTATTCAACATAAACTTGAATACATGTATACTGTTTAGTTGTACGGTTGTATCATAGGGTCTTCAAATGAATGATACATGCCCCATTGGATCCATTATTTAAAACTACTGGAAGTTTACAATCGTAGCTTAATTTTTATTTTTATCATAATCTATAATTGTAAGCCTCCAATAGTAAAAATGCATCTCCGTTGTTTTTGTTGTTTTTTTTGGGTTTTTTTTTTTGATAGGATACAAAAAAGTTGCATTGGCCAACGGAAACGAACATCTGTTTTTGATAATACGAAAAATAGCATATCAAAATGTTTGAGAAGGTTGATAAAAATATGTAACGGAATTATATTGCGCTCCCCTTGTAACCCTATCAACCAAACATGATATATTTCCTTCTGCCCTTATCATACACGATCAGGAAGGCAAAATAAATAAGATCAATTTGATCTAGTTATTAATAGGAGTATCTCTGTGGCACTGATTGTGAGATGAGTCTGGTGTGTTAGCCAGAGGATCCACTACCCATACCCCTCCCGGGACGTCCTGGAGCATGGGCGGGGCAAGGACGGGCACTGTCAAACAGAACTTGCTCCCAATATCTTTATCATTTATGAAATAGCCCACACTGTCCAGGGAGTTGTCTCTTAGATAAGATAGTTATTTTGTGCCATCTGAGGCAGGGACCTTTTTTGAACAAGTTTATTGGCCATAAGCTCATGTAGGAGTAACGCGTTCTACAACAATAGCCACATTATTATTATTATTATTATTATTATTATTATTATTATTATTATTATTATTATTATTATTATTATTATTATTATTATTATTATTATTAATTCAGAAAATAGAATAATAACCCAATTACATTTACGTTTATTCTATCATGTGTATAAGTCTGTAAGGGTAGCTTTAACTGCAAGTGATAGTTGCAGAGGATAGTTTAGTCAGTATTGCAGAAATGTGTATGTATGATTGGATGCATGGGTATTTACTATACTTATAACAATGTTAAGATGTTGATGTAGGTCTAGACAACTCTTACCAACACTAGACATTTCAAATATTTGATCCGGTTCTCTGCTACCAAGGGATTTGTGTCATTTTTTTTCCAATAAAAAGGGCCCATGGACAATTCAGTACTAAGAGGGAAATTCTTGCCATTCTGACTTCAAAACTTATATTTTGATCTTTACTGAAACAGGCAGAGGATTTCAGGCAAATAAAAAGCCTTGTAATCTGTATAGCAATAATATGCCTTCAGGCAAAGAGGTTGGTGTTCGCAAAGAACGATAATCGGTCACTTTTATGTCCTCTCTTATTTATCTCCCTGGACAAATACTTTGCAATTCTTATTTGTCGATTACAGATAGGACCCATCTTCTAGTAGGACCAATTTGTGTCCATGCACTGAAGGGATATCGTCTTATGTCCCTCTTCCCGTTCTTGCTAAAACTTTGCTCTTTCCACATATTAGTAATTTATGGTGGAGTAAATATATACTGTACAAGTATGCTATGCTTTTTCTTATCACAACTACCCACTCGCTGACATACCCCTGTCTTGGAATACAATGTCATGTATATCGAAAAAAATGGGGTACATTATACAACAACTAGTTTGACTACTTGCTTCCATCATGAATGGCTATAGAGGAGGAAGCACGGACAGATTTATTTATGAGCCTTGAAATAATTCCATTCATTAGTGGTCGCCATAATTGATCAATATTTGGCATTATGATAAATTTGAATTATCTAAACATGCAATCTATAGCAAGACTGCCATAAACCTTTGTCGCCCTCTGGCATTCCTTCCCATGCAATATCTCACTTTCAGAACACATTTTGCCACTGCCCTTTTCTAAGATATGTGATCAGACCTCGTCAAAAGAGTAAAATGTAAAATGAATCGTTAGGTACGGGACAAATTCCAGGGAGAAAAGTGGGAATTTATACCAAAATAAAATAGAAAAGTTGCACCTCTAATTTGAGCATGAAATTGAATGAGCAGATTGACGCGCCACCGAAATATATTGGATTTAGAGATGAATGTAAATCTCATGTTCAGTCCACAGATAAGGCAACATGGAGAGTAGGCAAAGAATCAGTGAGGAGGGAAGTATCACAAGTAGGTCAATCTCCATCAGACGTCGGTAAATTAAAAACCATTTGCCTTACCACAGTGATACTTTCTCCCTGACAAGCTGACGTGCTGATAACCTAATAATTCCAGTAGCCTGAGGTGAAAAAGTTGGCATGACAAGAGGACCCATCTTACTCCTGTGCCCCATGTCTGCATGTACTTCCATGCCCTGGAGGCACTGCTGTTATCAGTGGAGGGGATGTGACGGTTACACAGGCATGTTTGTACTGGTGAATTACTGCCCCTAATGGCCGATGGATATCCTGGAGGCGCAACAGTGCATAATATGCGTGTGAAGCTGCATGGGTGGCGACCCCCATACGAGCCGTTGGTCTCAATTTCATAAGGGACACGATATATGGGCAGCCTTGAAACGTGTCAAACAATCTCTCTAAAAAAGGGAATACTTTACATTCACCAGAAAATCAATTATTGAGATTGTGTTTCCAATATTTAGAACAGTTTATGTATATCATGTATCGAGTGTGGGGCTTGGCTTTCATGTTTTCTACCACTTTCTAATATCAACGAGTGGCATTTACTGTATAAGAAATACGAGGGTGCGCACAGTTTGAAAGCTCGTTCCTCCAAACTTCCCTTTAAAACTCTGATTTGTCTAAAAATTGGCTGTCCATGGGGGCTATTCGTTCTAGGATACCACGTAAATTAGGAATATTGTCAAATAAACCATAGATCTATCTGTCCCGAAATCAGTTCTATATTCAATGTTCATACACCGTGCAAGACCGCTGAGGAAACTGGCCTATTATGCTCTCAGCCCAATGAGAAAGTTTTTAGGTGTACATAACCTGTTTCCCAGTAGCCTGCTACTTTACCAGTACATGGGCACCAATGGGCTTGTTGAAATGGAAACCTGAATGTTTGGCTTCTGGCCAGACAGCCAGTAATGCTTTGTTGACTGATAAAAAGTGTATCTATACTTTAGTGACGTCAATGGTGGAGAATTGGGTGTCCCTAGACAGGTCCCTCCAGGGTGGAGGGTGGAGTCAGTATATACATGGTACTTGGAGGGATAGAGCAGGAGACGTTGGTGGGGGGATAGCACTCATACTGGAGTTGCTAACCTTTCTCCTGGCTTACAACAGTGTACTAATAGCTTTTAGGATTAGCTGGATAGAAAAACCAACTTAACAGTTACAACAAGTATTCAAACCCATCACATGGTAGCATCTACTGCAACAAAGAGGGCCGCTTTTCAGTCTAAAAGAGATTCGATACTAGTTACATATCTTTGAGCGGCAACCCAAATGTATGTCTTGTATGGGTTATCTATACCATGCGCACCGTTAATTATGATATTTGATATATCTATAAATTGGACGAAGGCATAGCCTTATCTGTGGCCATGGCAAATAATTAGAATTCCATTAGCATCTGGTTGCTTACTCCCTCAGCTTTGAAAGTATACATTGAACAAAATAAACTTAACTTCAGGTGAGAACTGAGGTATACTATGATTAATTGAAAGTCATAAGTAATCTATGCCAGGCATGTAACGTTCAGATGTGTATGGTATAGAGCTTTTTCCAAGCACAGGTCTAGCTTTCAGTTTCCTCAAACATATTTCAGCCTTCATGCTTACCATTTTCCCCTTAATTTTCCACGAGTTAGAGGAGGCATCTGCACTTATTTCTATAAGCTCCTTGCAGGGAACCTCCCCTTTGTTTTACCACCGAATCTTAAATGTTGCGCAATGTCAGATCAGGGAGGGTGCCTCCTGTAGTCCTCCTGCATGGTCTGATTTAGGATGGACATAAAGCATGAGATGATCCTGTATAATGGACATTGCACCATTGGGGCTATGATAGGATTTGGGAACTTAGTTTTACAAGTGATTTCAGAAAGCAGTTTTTCACCACTTGGAATGGTTTACCTCAAGGTAAGCATGGAGGACCCATGAGGAGAGATCTCCTTAGCTGTTGTGTTGGGATTTTGTAGGCATTATTGTGATTGTCAATTAATGAAACTACTCTTGGTTATGTTGCGTCTTTCTCTACATCAAAATTTTACTCATATTCTTAAAGACAGGAAACAAACTTCATAAAGTGATGATTAACATGGCTAAACTATCATATTGTAGAAATAAAGACATTTATAACAAGTGTTCAACATAGAAAGTGCTAATGTTATATCATACACTTATCAAAATCTCTTGTCGCTTATTGCGAAGTTTTCAGGCGAAGGATACTGCTGGCACACTGTTTGGAGTTCATCAATTATTTAAAAGGGCATTCTCGGCTCTATTTTGGCTAGCTGCAAACTTTAATCCAGGATGACTTTTACTGGAAGTATAGCCGGGTGTAGGGAGGGGTGCGATAAATTATTGATTTCCTTTTGCCTTGGGACTAGTTGATGTATAATAACCACCCTTACCTCCAGGGATTCAGAAAATGATAGATAAAGTAGAGTTCATGTAAATTACTCCAATTACTTGGTAATTAGCCTATTTCTAGTTCTCCCCTGTTACCAACCAAGAATCCTAAGATTGCATATCCGCCCATTGGACTTTTGTAGCATGTCATAGAAAGTACATAGAACTGGTTATACAATAGACATTGCAAAGTCAAAGTGTCTTATCTCGCCAATCAGCATATCTATACAGGACTCCTTCTCGTGTAATACTCTGGGAAGCTGTAAGTCAGTTATCCACCATATGTATCACTTAGAAGGCTTTCTGGGAATAGTGGTTTCTTTTTCAGTAAGTCTGGAAGATTTCTATCAGCAGAATAGTCCCATACATATGTATACGTGTCTGTGTCTATCTGGGTTGATTAAGTGAACGGTGGTATTTCATTCTGGATAACTTGTAGCCCTGAGCATTAACAAATACAACATGGCGACAGATTGGGAGCACAGCTGGTTCTGTCGAGGAGGAGCAATTTATATGCTACATGGCTGAGCAACATCTATTGATGATGTATCTGATATTACTAGTGTATACATATTGATTCATCATTTGGTGTCACTGGGATTGTATGGTTCTGTATCATATTCAATGGTCAGTCTTTTTTTGTAAATCATCCACTGGTTGAGGATTGCTTTATAACTCATGGGTATATGTGTATAGCCAAGCGAAAAGGGTCCCGCAGGGGAAAAGACAGTTTTTAGATTCAGGCCATGAACTTTCCAATGATGTTTTACATGAGAAAATATCTCTGCTAGTTTTAGAGTTACGGCTCCATGAACTTAGATGGTTACCAAATCCCAAATATGGTCTAACTTGTATATTTCATGAGATATCTCAGATGATAATAATTATGCTTAATTGAGCATAATTATGTAAATTACCGTAATCTCCCGCGTATAAGGCGCGTCTTATAAGGGGGGTTTTAGTTCTCATTGGATCCACAAGGGGGACACCAAGACCTTTCTTTTGATATCTTACATGCCCCCTTGGTCAAAATAGGACAAAATGGGGCCCAGGAGGGCCCAAGGTGGCCCAAGCTATCCATTGGTTTTTGAATTTTGAAAATTCATTCAGTAGAACCAAAGTTATGAATTTTTCATTTTTTTGAGAATTTTCCAAAACTCTAGGTGCACCTTATACACGGGCTGCGCCTTATACGCGGGAGATTACGGTAGGGAAATTGTCATATTTTTCACATTTTTTCTTATAAAATTTGATCTCACAATCAGATTTTTACCATTTGATCACCACATCGATCCTCGTGGATGTGGCTACAAATAGTTTTTTTTTTATCCCTCAATTTTGAGTGAAAATAATGTTTCTATGGCAACCAATATCAACATAAGCACTGATTTCTGCCCCAAAATGCCCAAAAACATTCTATTTACATTCCAAATTTTGAAGGTTTTCTTCAAAAGTGGGAATTTACCTTAAGGACTATTGTAATCTACATAAAAAAAGTAGTACATAAATATTTTTGAGATATCTTCCTCCTTTTAGGCCATAGTGGTGTCCCCCTAGTGGCCAGAATTGGTACTAAGGCCAAAAAAAAAGGTTTGTTTCCGGTCACCCGACCGTCCTCAGCTAAATAGGGCCGACCTCAGAACTTTTTAAAGATTTTTTCATTTTTTTACTGATTTTTAAAGATTTTTGAAGATTTTTTCAAAATTTTCGAACATTCTCTTCCAAAATTGTTATTTGATATTTAGGGACATATTTCCCAATGGTTTTCTAATATCACATGCAGGAAATGAACATTTCTAACATCCACCAGTGAAAACTCAGGAAAGAATGATTATATGAGACTTTTGGACCAAAAAAAAAAAAGTTTAAAAAAAAAATCCGACCTACCTACCTCGACTTTTTGGACCATGTTACCGGAAACAAAGCTTCTTTTTATTTGGCCTAACCCCCCTGGACGGTCCTTTTAACTTGCCTCCTCACATATGGCCTGAATTACCTTTACTTTGTGTATACATGTACGCACGTCCTCATTTGAGGTTGAATGTCTGTTTTCCATTGCTTCCATTTCAAAATTAGATATGATTTGCCTGGTACTGAACCATGTACTGTTGCAGGCTTCATAGATATCACTGTTTTCAGCAAATGTTAGCTTGCGCCTACCCTAATTTGATAATTTCCTGTGATCTTATAAGTTTTGCTGTAAAGCATTGCCCTATATATAGGTTCAGTGAAATGTGTGGTGTGACCAATGGTATAAGATGAGGGAACTCGATCATGTCAACTATAATCATATTTCAATCAAAGATATTTCCCATGCCACTAAATTATTAAATGTTTGCGAGAAAAGGTCAGCCACTATTGAGTGCTACTAGACCTTGACTAGACTTGGGGCTACAGAGGAAAGTCTGCAAACGTAAAGGAAACCCATAAAATGTACACCCACTGAAATGCCTGCTAAAAGTGTTTTGGGACTCTGCTTGTGGCAGGTAGTAGACACAAGTAAGTTGAAACTCCACATGCCTCATATTTATAGGAGCGACCCATGCCCCAACACTACCCAAATAGCTGAGGACACCCTACCCCGCTTCTCACCATGAACATTCCTCTAATCTCCGAGGCAAAAGGCCATTGCATGTACTCAAAATCACGCAGGGATAATTTTGAGCAATCTGATGGACATTATGTTTGCAGATGATTGCTCTAAATATTATGGACAGACTCAAAGTGATATGACTTAGCCTATAGTTGGGTGGATGGGGGCGAGGCTACATAGTAAGTAACTTTCAAGTGGGTTTGGCAAGACTGGTCGAGTGGGGAGGGATAAGTAGGGCCCCAGACGGGTAAAATCGACAAAGGGACAAGGCCACTTTTTAAATTCGACAAGTGACATGAGGTTAAGAGACAAGGGACAAATCCACTTCTTAAATTCGACAAGGGACACGGGCTTAGAGACAAGGGACAAGGCCACTTCTTAAATTCGACAAGGGACATGGGGTTGAGAGACAAGTGACAATAACCATTTCTTAGAATCGACAATGGACATGGGACCCCCCTGTCTAGGGCCCTATAAGTGGCGGTGAACTGAAGGCGCGACAGAGGAGCCTCTGCCATAGGATTTCGTGCCCCAGCAAGAGGTCATGGGTGATGGATGGAACCTTTTTATGACCTCTTGACCAATGAAATGCCAGTCTTTTCTGTTCAATATTCATGTACGGGAGGGGTTAGAAAGGCACCAGCCAATCGGAAGGGGCTTTATGGAGGGCGGCAACCTGAAGGAACCTTTGAAGTTGGAGTGGGGAGTGGAGAGTAGTAGGTATGGCAATGACTATTACATATAGTCTAATATTGTTCTTACTACTCATTTGATCAAGAGGATCTAGATTCCAAGACATATGTACAATGGTGTTCATTCATGTAAAATTACCTCATGGTTATTAATTCTATTGTTGCTCATCATGGGGGGACTATGACTACCCCGACCACCCTACTTTGTTTATGATGGCAACCAGTATCTTACTTTCAACAATTATGTCTACCCCCCCCCCCCTCACGAAAAAAAGGAAAAAAGCAATCACATATAGATTTTGCACTTGTCTATTATGGATATCAGAAATGGTTTACAATATATGGAATATGAGGAACAGTGATTTTCATATTAAGACTTATACCTAGGTTGCTATTATTACGTAAAACCAAGGTAAGATTGTGACAGATGGAATTATAACACGATGTTAACAACAATGAACACCACCATACATGCCGTAACCAATAAAAACTAATCCCCATTATGACATATGGGGGGGGGGTACTCACTATATGATTCTATCTCCCCACTGCCAAACTACCGAGCCACTAAATCCAGGCAATATGACCACTCCCAGACTCCTGTAGTAATCCACCGCCCCCCCCCCCCTAATTTTAGAACATTTGAAGTCACCGCCCCTTAATTTCAGGGCATTTGAGGGGACTGTGCCTGATGCTTTTTAGAGATATTTGCAGTAAGAATCCTTATTTGTAGCTAATTTTTTATTAGGTTGTTATTATTACATAAAACCAAGGCTTTATAATACCTGGGTAAAAGATTGTGACAGATGGAATTATAACACAATGTTAACAACAGTGAACACCACCATACATGCCGTAACCAATAAAAACTAATCCCCATTATGACACATGGGGGGGGGGATTCTATATGATTCTATCTCCCCACTGCCAAACTACCGAGCCCCTAAATCCAGGCAATATGACCACTCCCAGACTTCTGTAGTAATCCACCGCCCCCCTAATTTTAGAACATTTGAAGTCAACACCCCTTAATTTCAGGGCATTTGAGGGGACTGTGCCTGATGCTTTTTAGAGATATTTGCAGTAAGAATCCTTATTTGTAGCTGATTTTTTTCTGATGAAAAGAAGATATTTACTGCCCCCTATTTTTGACGTGCACACGGAGTTATTGCTCCGCCTTTTTTATGTGCATACAGGGTTATTGCCCCCTATTCTTGAGGTGCACACAGTTACCGCCCCCTAAATTTTCATCTCACCACCTCCACTTCTGGGGCCCGTTTGGCAGCCAGTAGCCTATTCCGACCTGAGTACCCCCCCCCCCCCCGGGTGACACATGCACCTGTAGCTCAAATTATCGGAAATTATCTTTAGTCAATGGGAAAACTACCACAGTGGGAACCCAATCACACAAACATTATCAGTAGGTGATAAGAAATGACAAACCTGATGGATAGGGTGTGGTATGAGGGAAGGGGAGGAGTCCCCTCACCTGCCTCCTCCGGAGAGTGGATGCATGGACGTCGCCATTTTATGATGTCACGTGACTGGTCTCAGCCAATGAGGCTTGACTCATCCCCCTCCCTCTACCCCTTCTCCCCTTTCTTCATCATTTCTAGGCCATCGACATTGAGAGTGTCATGGACAGAACTTTATGTGTTTTACTGAATACATCGGAGAAAGCACAATCGCCTGTGTTGAGATCGTCTATACATCGCCATTCCCACCCAGAATTATAAAACCTATTTTCTACAAGGCCATATTGGTTCATGAAAAGGTGACCAGAGGGTGGCCAAACCCCAAACCATCCCTTTTATAACGGAATATCACTGAGAATAATATAACTATAAATATTATAAAAAAAGAAGAAATGGCCTGACAATTTCCATACAGATGTATAGATAGGAGGAGCATACTAGGCTCAGTATACAAGTTTGGTGCAGGATACATGCACACATATACAGTTGGTACTGAGGCTCAGCATGCGTGGTACAGCTTATAGGGATCTGGAGCATGTAGAAGGGAGGCAGATGGTTCTGTAACTACAGTTAGTGGAGGCTAACATGTAGACCGGCCGGTGCTGACACCTAGAACTCTTCTTCCTCCAGGGCCTTAATATAAACATGAGTAACTTCCTCCTGCAACGGGAGTAAAAGTCATAAACTGGGGGTCCCATAAGTAACATGGCAGTGACACCGTCTGCAGGCATCATAAGTTCCTATTATCATCTCACGCTAACTATAATGCCCCATGTGCAGCGAAATAACATTTGCACTGTATTTCTGGTGGTGGTGAATGGGGGTGTCAATAGGGTGGAGGAACATCCAAAAATTGGATGTGTATTCTACTTCTCCTCTGCCCCTCCCTGCAGCGGGAAAGTAGAATTATACAAGTCCAATTTTTGATTTGTAGAAAGTGACGCCCATACATAAATCAATGTTGTGAGATATATTCCTTCTATATCTTACAGAAGATAAAAGATGAGATTGCCTTATGCTGTCTTGTTGTTATATCCTCTGTCTTGCTAATTTTATAATGTACCGGTATCAAGACATTTTTCAGAGTTCTATGCTCACATCTAAAGGGATATATTGTTGGCATTTACGTCCATGAGCATGATAAAATCACAGAATGCTGTAACAAACTCCTGCATTTACTTCAAATGTTGATATCAAATCAACTGGTGCCACATATATCTTTATATCATTTTTAATGTCAACTTCTTTTTTTTTTTTAGATTAAGCCTCAAAACGACGCGTAGATACACCAGTAAATTTGAATTTTCTGCATTTAATAAAAGCATGCACAATGTATATCAATCTACGATACGTGTACTCCATTTAGCAAAGCCCCTATGCTCCCAATTCAAAAGTCAAAATTTGCAATGGCAGATTTATCTGATAAGTGATCATTGGAAGAGGGGGGCTGTACATACATTGTTCAAGGACAGAAATGTGTTGCAATACTAAGTAATGGCTTTAAAAAAAGGGGGGGGGGATCGGGGAAAGGGGTGGTTCTATTCTTTTCATATTAAACTTTGTTAGATTCACTGTTAAAACATACATGTGCCAGTGTATATTGAATTATGGATTTAGAAAAGGGGTCCAACGCAGAATGAAAAATATAACTATACCCTAACCTCTGATCTCTCTCAACTGAACTATGCGTCACGGACTCTCTACTAATGAATGATACAGACCTTAACTATATATCACCCGTTTATCGCTTCATCTAAACACGTCAAAGTACCTCCTTCCCCTCGATATAGAGGGAAATTAGAGGTGATTTGCCTATTCTCAGTGTCGAATTATGGTCCAAATTCCTTTAAGAAAAAGTTCCAAAAGTGCGCCATTACTCCCTATGTATATCGTATGCCGTGTTTGAAAAGAAGAAAATACAGTCTTGCTTTTAAGGATGTGCCCCTTTGGACACTAATAATGTGAGGGTAGAATAAGAATCTCTCGAATACATGGACAAATGACCTGGCTATTTTCTTTCTTAAACGTTGTAAGTTGGGTTACAGTATACAATAATATGACCTTATATTGGTCGATTGCTTCTTTATCTATTTTAAACGGAGGTAATGCATATATTTATGGTTATAACTAACTTGGATAAAATTAGTTAGTTCTTTGCTTGCAATATGCACCAAAATCAAACAAAGCTATTTAGCATTTTAGATATGGTTTATTATGTTTCGTGAATTTCTTCCAGAAGAAATGCATTTTAGGAGATATCGAAAGCAGTTCAAATTAATGCTGATCCCTTCCATTATGAATAACCCTCTAAGGCCTGTTGGAAATGCAGTAGTACATGTCCTCGAAATGCAACAAAAAAATAATAGTTCTGGATTTGCTTTATGGAGCAGAACTCTTCAAGATTTCGTATACCAAGCAACCAAACAGCCAACTACATTTGTATGTAAGATTATTACACGACCTCTCTGATTTTGGGCGCTTTTTCTGGATATTCCCATTCTGATACCTGTCGATATTGCAGGTCCTAGGAGTGCTGATATCCATGGATATCGGCACTCCTAAGAGTGCTGATATCCATGGATATTAGCACACCTTACATGTCCTATGTCACATGTTCTAACATGTCATATGTTACATGTTAAAACCCACGGGTAGGGGTCAAACCTGCAGTCTCAGATCCCAAATCCAACTCCCTATGCATTGTGCCACAGGGACTGACGAGAAACGTTGTGTGTTTGCTTGGTTAGATTGTAGAGGTAGCCGGGACGAGTCCCGGTCGGGGCGTATATTTTTCTTCGCTACTGCTCGCATAACGGCGATGACTGCGGGCTGTCCGCTGCCATAACCGGGAGACGTGGGACACGTTCAAACCAACCCAACCTAAGCCGGACCCGGAGGTGTGTCGCCCGGTGGTCTAGTGGTTAGCGCATTGTGCTCAGCCGCTAGAGGTAGGCGGGATAAGTCCCGGTCCAGGCGTATATTTTTTTTTTCGCTTCCAAGGTTAGAATAGCATTATAATTATAGAGGACTGCGGGACGCATTCAGACCGGGACCAAACCAACAGCTGCCGGGCGCTGAGGTGTGTGTACCGATCGTGTACACACACTATGGCAGACTCGAGTCCCGGGGAGGGGGAATTTTTGTTTTCAACTTTATTTATTGATATTCTATTGATTATTTATTGATTTTTTATTGATTAATTGTGTAATAAAGACAGTAAGGAATGGGCTAACGGGCACCGAATTCAGTGTGTGGACTATGATACACTGTAGGGCCACTTGTTACGATATCCTATGATACACTGAATTCGGTGCCCGTTAGCCCATTCATTTCTCTCTTAATATTTATCTTTAGCTATAGCCTCTAATCAGCGCACATAGCACATTTTCCCGGTGCGCATTTGAAGTTATTGTATATTCCCTTTCCTCTCTGTTTGTTTATTCTTATTCAACTAAACATGTGATCACTATAGGACATTCATTCATTAATTTTGAAATATTGATATTCATGAAATTGCACAATGCAGAACTTTGAACACATCAGTGCCAACCTGAAAGCACATTTTTTTACAGAAAAGTACCTGATATCTAGTTTCTAATAGTGATACTATAGATTGCGCGTGTTGTATTCTAACCTTTGGCTCGTTCAACATTGCTTGAAGATTAAGACAGCTTGGCTTGTTTAATTATCTGCTGATATCTGACCTTGGTCGATAGAAAAGGGTTTTTTTTCTGAAAGTGGTCGCACAGAACGTTTTCACAAATTGTTGACGATGCGAACACAGTTAAATTTCGTTCATGTTCACCTCATATGATAATTCTCATTTAGAACGTGAAGGTTCAGACTTTCTATAAGAAATTGTGACTCTCATAAGTATTACTTACATGAGCTGACACGTCCTGAAGAATTGGACTTTCTTAAATTCCCAGTTGACGCTACAAAGATGAGGCTTGCATTGATAAAAAGACAGGAGATGTGCAGTGACATGGCGCATGTCTACCCCACATTTTATGCCGATTATGACAAAAGCAGAGCAAATATTTGCTCACCTGTGTCTCTAATGATACTCTTTACAATATATAAGATTAATTGGCATGTTTTCATGTCAACAACCTGTGATATACTAGCTGGCTATGAATTATAAAAGATTTCTAAGAATTCTTTCTAGATAAGTAGAAAACAATTACGCACAGTCTTACATGTAGCCTTGAGTATTTGAATATTCCTCGTTTTTGATATATTACACATGCTAGCTAGCATCCTCATCTCACTAATCATATAAATATCTTCCTATCAGTATTGTGTATGCTGCTGAAATAGTGCATTATTATTATCATATTGTGGATAACTTCAGGGGTTCAATATTTTTAAAGGATGCATGGTCAATTTTGTCCGAAGGGGGACAAATGTCAAAGGTCAATCATAAGCTCTACATGCTCATGGGGCCTACTTGCATACGTGTCTTAGAATGTGAAATATTCTTCACGGAAAAGACGCCCTGTAGGGACCTTGCGAACAGCCAAGAAACTTGCACATCTTCTGCATTCCCTTAAATATATTATTTTGTGGGAAGAGCCGTCTTCACATTCATCTCTGGCTCATATATAGGCCCAAGGAGAACTGTGTAAGTTTAAAATTTCATATTTTGTATTCATAAGTTATTCTTTGATGCGGGAAGGTATGTCGCAGCCATAACTCACATTCCTGCTTGAGGACTAATCTCTTCAAACCACCCTTGATCCAAATCTGTGTTTCATTGAACAGTAATGTCGATCATTTATAAATTTGTAGGATACTTTTGAATAGCATAAGTCAATATTGTCCAGTGTTTATGAAATAATTTTTGAAGTCAGAGAAGACGGCTTTAGATGGGGTCTATATGGGTGATTCCTGTGAACTGCCCCACCTTTGGGTTTTTGGGGTCTTTTTGGATACATGTGGCTCCAGAATAAAAATTGTTCAACCAATCTTCCTATTTATGGTCTCATTTGAAAGAAAACATGTTTGGCTTCAAAGAGAGAGCTATATATAGCTCCCATAGATGCTATATAGCTCCCATAGATGATGGGTATGATGTACATGGAATTAACCATGGTTTATAGAGGTAGGGGTAGTATCTGATAAAAAGTTGGAATCAATATAGTTGCCACTGGCTTCACCAGTTAGGAGAGGACTGTCGCATTTTCTCTTGTATATATTTTTCTTTTTCTGTTTTTCTTCCTCTTATGTTCTTTTTAATTTAGAATAAGCAGACCCTCACCTTTATCCCCAAGCTAAACAAGAAAGCTATGAGCAATGTATGACGATGACTGTTATATATATTTATGTAATGTCAGGAAGATGCTTTAGTGGGGGTAAATTGTTTTTGAACGCTCACTCTGACTCTGTAAAAATGTTATTTTACTCCATTGATAAATTGTTGTGAACACCATGCTTTGATCTGGTAACAATAAAACTGCAGAGAGCACATTGCATGTTAAGTCTATCTGTTAGGGGTCGTTTTTGAAGGCAAATTATCCCAGACAATTTATATCACCATCAGGCTCGCCTAATCATCAGCTTTAATTTGGTACCACTACTGTTTTTTTGGGTAATATATTAATTTTTTTAGAAGCATTTACATGAGAAAAAATATGATATTCATGCCCTGTATTGAAATGTTCAGAAATGAAATGTTCGGAAAATTTTATAAAAAAAAAAAGCTGAAATACAGTTATCTAAATGTCTCTCTTCACCCTCTAATAATTTTTTTCAGGGCAATATAATTCATGCAAAGTTATCTGATATTTTTTTAGCGCCTCCCACGCCGCGTAGCGGCGGTACCGCGAAGCGGTACGGGAGTGCGCTATGATGATTTCATTTGCCCCATGTGATGAGGTCTCACAATACAAAATAACAGTGGGAGGCGTTTTTTTACGCGGTCACAACGGCATTTCTTGTTTTTATGAACTTAATAATTGTATGTGCCTTTAATTAACTGTTCGGAAATGAAACCCTTAAAAATCCATATTTTTTCACAACTTTGTAGAGTCATGAATTACTTACAATGTGTGTCTTGCATAAATATCAAAGGCCATTTGGTAGTGTCCCCTATGTGCATTTATTCTATCTAAACACAAATAACTATTGTAATTCAGATATATTTCTAAGGCATTTTATAATTTATTGTACTGAAATGAACTGAAATCTGAGGATATTAAAAATAAATTCATAGAAAATCGTCTATTTATCACAGGCTCAGAATCTAAAATGTATTAAAATTTTGAGATGACAATACTTCCAGCTATTCAAGCATGTGGGACAATACTCTCAAAGATCATTCTACAATTATGCTTCAAAAATGAAAATTTGAGTTGAGGACATGTGCTTTTGACTGCCTGGTCATCATTCAACAATAATTACTTAAGAAAAATATCATATTAAGACATCTTAATGTTCATGAAAAAATTCCCTGAGACTTCAAGATTCATTAGAAAACATTTGTATTATTCTCAATCAATTACATCGCACGATATGTGACATATACTGGGAATAGGGACCTTAATGCCACCTGCAGTAAGGGCCCTTTTCGCAGATCCCGTCACATATGACCAAAATGCTTCTGAGGACATGAAAAGATAGACTTAAGCTGAAATGTGCCAGGGACGCATCATTACTCTCCTCATCAAGATTATTCTAGGTTTTTGACTTTGTTACCCCAAAGCCAAGACATTGCTATAGTATAGCTATTAATTGAGCTAGCTTGTGAAGAAAGTGACAGACTGACAGCTGATTTCCCTTTTATAATATAGGATATCCCTTGTGTCAAAACTCCTCAATAATGGCATCATATCTCAAGCACAGATGACTCTTTTATCAACCTACATCTTCATATTTTCTGAGCCGATGAGATCAGGAATCAATCAGAGGAGTGTGATGATAGTCTGTTGGTCCTTTCTTTATTCGCATGTATACTTCCGTCCCATTCAAATGGCACAATGCGTTGTATATATACTTGTAAAATCAATGTCAAAAAGTATGGAACTTCTAGAGGCAGGCCAAGATGAATGATGTCTGTGCTAAGGGCATTATTTGTTCTGATACGATAACTTTCTAATCGATCAGAGATACAATACCACCTGCATCCCGATTTAAGAATATCAATCATTATGGCTTTTATCAAGAGCTATCTCATTGGTATTTTCTGCCCAGTGCATTGAGAACACTTGGTTGGTTCTGGTGAGGCATGTAATCCATATTGGCATTTTAACCCAATCCACTGGGACCTGATTGGTTCTGGGGAGGCCTATGATCCATATTCTAGCAATTTGATTTAAAGGGCAAAAGAAACCTTTCATGGGGTGATGGTCCAATTTTCTTATTAGTGGAACCCTAGAATACAATCAAGGCTAATAATCTGTTTAGCCCCCATCACCAAAGAAATATTTCTTATTTGAGCCTCCATGTGATGCGAGCCCTCACCTGTAATTGTGATCATAGTGAGAATTAATGACAAGTTAATCTATAGAGTTATGTCATGGCCAAAAATTGGTTGTTGCTTAGTCAGGCTCGTCCTTGCCTTTCTTACATGTCTACATGCTATTGACTCCAAACAGGTTTATTTTTTGACGTGTAGTGATCGACCATCTAGATCTAGTACTACCATCCAATATGTAGTATGAGATACATGTACAAAAGAACCATTGCGTTGCTAAAGATTTAGGGCTGGAAAATCTACTTCCAATCACGTGTTTTCTATTCACCCTAGATATGGGTATCATCACCAGCTTTGGAAAAATGTTAGGGTTGTACCATTCAGTGGTGTATGTTTTAATCAAACAAATATTATCAGATAAAGATCATTTTAAAGCTGCATGACTCTCTAGACAATAGAGTTTTACAGGGTACATTCTCAATTGTTTCTCAATGCGCGAGAGAGATCTCTACAAAATGCATCTATATATATATATATATATATATATATATATATATATATATATATATACATGTGTATCCGTATAACAATTTGAAAAGCGATCATACCAGTATCAACCATTTTTATATGCAACACTTACGGATATTATAAGGTGCATTATGTGACTGGTCAATTAAGGTTTTGAAAGTGGGGGACCGGGGGGTCCACAAAGGGGCGCACTCACAATTTTTTGGGGATGATTTGGAACCCCAAAACGAGGGGACGCGCACCCCTGTAACTCTATCCACCATTGGATACAGACAAAGGATGTTATGCTTTCTATTCTTTTCTAAAAGTTTATCGCCAGACCTTTGATAGTTGGAACGTATAAAACTGTGTACAACTCTAGGTCGAGGAACTAATTCCCATGTAATATTTCTATACAAATATATACCATTACCCAAATAAAGAATCTGGCAAGAAAAAATGATAGTCTAATCCGTATACATGTAACAGATGGTATATATGGGAATACAAGCTCTGAAAGCAATCTCTCCTCCACATAAAGAAATACCCACATTATGTATATCTGGTAGCGCATATTGTCTGAAAATGGTCTTCCTAATTTCCGAACATGTACATGAACTTTGACGTCTATAGCTATCTGCATTTAAATGCATTTGCAAATAATTATTTTGCTGGCATGTTACTAACTGGAAGCGTGGGTTCAGAACCAAAATAGAAACTTCATCGTCTACCTATTACTATTAGGGGGCTTCCATTAATTATGTACGCACAAATTTGCCGAAAATTGACCCCCCCCCACCCCCATGTTGCACCCTGTACGCATTTGGCCTACCCCCTCCCCCTATGCGTACATACTCAAGCCACATGGAGCCCCCCCCTTTCCTGCATGCAGGAAAATTTCCTTTACCCTCTGGTAAATGTAAAATGGTATGCATACTTTGTAAGTATTCCCCTTATTTTTGTAGCCTTATTGGATACTTGAATGAGGGGTTGTTCTCCTACAGTCCCCCCCACCCCCCCTAGATGCGTACATAATTAATGGATGCCCCCTTAGCACTTTCTGTAATGAGGGATTTGCCAACAGGAGTCCTATTCCTATCCCCGAACACCTGAAATTATGCAGAGGTAGAAAACTTTTCTTTAGGTTTCGTGTTCTACATGTATTATTGCAGACTCCAATAAGATTCATATTCTATTTAAATGAATGCATACTACTCTGGTATAAAATATGCCATTGAGATGAGGGAGTGTGTTTTCCGACTTTGGTAATTGTGTAAATGAAATCACAAGATCGAGGTATTAACTTGGACACATTAAGCAGTATACAGATAGTATAAAAACTTGAAGTATCAGTTGCCTTTGTATATTTCCTGTAAAAGGATTCTGCTGTAGACCACAACGATATTTGAGCTATACACTTCACAGAACCAGAGATATTACAATTAGCGTTAACTCATAAACAAAACTAAGAACACCTCTCAATTATATCATATGCCCATGGAATAGGACAGCGAAGGACTAAAGAGATTGAATTACTTATTAATTTTGTGCATCATCTTACCATTAACATGATCGCTTTTATAACCTAGATTGGGGTAGCTTCTATAGAAAACAAGTAGATTATGATAAGCTTGTTTGTTGTCAATAAGACATATATCTTTACATAAGTTTTTAATGGGTACAACGATAACATAGAAAATATGATGAAGGTTTGACGCTTCAAAGTTATATTTACCAGCTACCCAATTCTCACTTTACCCCTTTAGTCTAGATGGTCTACATGCATAAACTTATAGTTAGAATTTTGATAATGAGCCTTTTGATAGGCCAACAAATCGTATATGTGGCATAGATTTCTATAGTACCTAAAGAAAAGAGTAAATCCATGAAGTTCTATTTGAAGTTAACTAATGTGTCCGTGCCTGCTCATGGGCAAGGCTTACTAAAAGATTGGGTAATTAAACAGAACTAAAGGGAAGGATGGATGTGGGCCCAAGTTTTCTTTTTCATTTAATATAATTCTGAATTTTCTTAGGAAGTTTCTGAATTAGCTAACACTAAATAAGGACTGTAGCTAGTTCGTAAATATAGCTATACCTTTGGTCATTCGTTTAGGTATTAAGAAAAGTATGGTGAATGGTATAACCCTGACCTAAGTTGTCAAATGCCATCTGAGCTTATAGAGACCTAATGCTGGGGATAACTATACTGGTCTGTGTGATAGTTTTTTCGCTCCTACCTTTTATATATTGCCACATGTGTTCTTGTCACTACCTATGCACTACACCTGGTCTAAGTGCATCCTATATAAATATCTAAAACATCTGGAGACCTATGGTCCCAGGTGTGTGGCTATGTCCATTACTCTGCTAATAGAGATGTTAACACACATTAGCAAGCATAAACCTGCCAGAAATAAGATATGTGTGAGATACCTTTTTTATTTAAAAAAATCTCTTCATGTAATAAAGTGGGATTCAAGCATATAATTTATGCTTGTTGCATCTATATCATTCTATTTGCCAGGCAGGTCTTCTTCAGCTCCTTAATATCTATATATTACAATCTCCGCTGGAGGAGGTACATGATCAATATAGGTCACAAAAAAAGGTCTACTAGCCTATCATGAAATGTGCATTAAACGCACATTCTATATCACTGGCAACTTCACCTATTCCAGATTCAGTTTGTCTATAATGCACGAGTGCATATATATGCATGTAAAGTAGAGGGAGGCGCACTGATAGCCAGGGTTTCCGCTAGCCATTCGCCAAATCGCCAATGGCGAACTGAAGTGCATTTTGGCTAATAAAAATCCATGAAAATTCGCCAAATTGGTTAATTTGGAAGGCCAGAGTACATGGGCTCAGTCCCCATCATGTTGACATCTTGGTGTAATATAAGCATATCATATATCATTGGAAAGGGAGGGAATCTTATGCAGAATCTAGTCATCAGTAGATAAAAAAAAAAAAACATTTTCTTCAGCCATTGTAAGATGTGAATAGTACATGAACTGGTGAAGGGGATCCCTGTGGCAAATTTGTAACACTTGTACATCCTTATTAACTTCAAACCTCATGTTTTTTCCCTTACTCTTTCTTATACTTTGCAAAAGAAAGACATCTTTATGCACCATGTCTAAACAAGGCAAGGCGAACAGAGCCCCATCCCTCCCCTACATTATCCCAGGAAAGTCAGTGTTTGTGTAAATTTACCTATGTATCAAATTTGATCATTGTTAGGGAAAATGGGGGCTCAATTGGGCTTCAAATCACAACCAACAGTCACTACACACTACTTTTCTAAACAAATACTACATATAGACATATATATAGGCATATAGGTGTCAGGAGTCAAGAAAGGTATTCACTGAGGGTGTATATTCCCTCCCCCCTTCCCTGAACCTCTTTGATGAATGCTTCAAATAAATCAAAATATTTGGCTAATGTAGAGTGAATTTGGCTAATCAAAATCAGTGCAAATTCGCCAAATTGGCTAAGAGAAAAAGTGCTCTAGCGCTAACCCAGTAATGATAGCACTCCCCATCTGCACGCTGCTTGACACACAAAATGTGTGCTTAGGTCACTGGTTGTACCAGTGGCGAGGAGATGACATGGCCGCCATCTTCAATATGCAAACTGGGAATCCCTCTAGTTCAAGGGACTCCTCTCATAATCTCAAAATTCAAGACGCAAGGGCCTGTCACAAAAGGTTAATTCTAATCTCAATGTTGTGAGTTGAATTACCATTGTGGACAATGATATTTAGGAAGTTGGAGTATGGATCATTTATCCACCAATGGAATGTCCAGGTGCATTTGCGTCCCCATACCATTTAGTTGAATATTCATGGTCCCAATGTATTGATATGCATAATGAGGCAGTGATGTCATAGACTGGGTTCCTCAGTCACGGTTAGTCAGTCATCCATGGCAAGGCAGTACCCCCCGCCATCTTGCTCTCTTTCAGGTGGGGCAGGCTGGTAATTCCATGGGCCATACCTGAGATTTTATGTGTCAGTATTCTGATTGATCACATTTCATCCCAAAGTATGTCCTCAATGCATGACTGACATGTTTGATATTAGAGTTTAGTAGTTTTTTTTTTAAATTTATCCAGGTAATGTACTTTTTGGGAATCTTAGACTATAGCTGGGTAATTTTTTAGGGATCTTAACTTTGGCTACTAATGTCACACTGCTCTAGAAAATTCCTCAGGTGGGCTGAACTAGAAGTTTGAAGTTTCAACACTGTTTATTGGCTAATGGAAAGCACCACATAAGTAGTTATTACATTCATTCGCCAGATGCAGAAATATCATATGTTTCAAGTAATAAAGGATATAATGTTTGGTCTACGGATGGTTTCCATGAACATATCGTATCATCACATTTGTCATAACGCATATATTTACTATTATAATTCATAGTCTGCTAGTGCCATTAATATTTCACCTCTTAAACTCGATTTAAAACCATCCATATTAGGTTTCAATTGAATTTCCGCAGGTAACAGTTCCCATATTTGATATCCACGATATAGTGGGCTACTTCTATATATACTGGATTACAGCTTTTGGGTGTATAGCAGACATCGCGATATGAAAGTGTTTTATTTAATTAACTGATTTGGATTATTTTTAGTGGTTTTATCCTTAAAAAACTGCTGAAATGTGGACTTTTCACAATGTCACACTCCCATATTTTCAATTTGTGACATGATCTGCGAAAAGGGGCCTTAGTGCAGGGGGCTTTAAGACCCCTTCTCCCAGTACATGTCACATTTGATCTTATTTGAGTCAACGCACACTCAAGTTAGAGCTCCAGTATCTTTTTTATATAATCAAATTAGGCACTCACATGACACAGACAACATATATTGAATAAGGCTGAAAGCATTTATTTAGATTTTTTAGGGTTATTATATGTATTGGTGAATTTAGGGCAATGTAAGATCAGGCAACATGCCCATAACATCTTTAATACTAGTGCAAAACCTATGCAAAATACCCAGTAATTTATTCTCTATGAGCACTTTGTCTATACCAATTATCAAAGAGATATCCCTATTACTTTGCTTTGTACCATGCAATATGTGGCTCAAAAAATGGTGTGGACAATGGACTTGCTGGATCTTACATCTAAAAAGCCTCTAGTAAATCTTTCTGAGAATCATTATGGCATCACCTAGGTACTGAATTATGTACTTCTCTTCATATTCATGTCATAATCTGTAATTATGCAAAATTCGATTAATTTAGCCAAGATAATTAATCTAGGGGGAGAGGACAAAAATATGTTGTTTTTACACCATTTTGATGCATCTACTTTGCTTGAAAGTTGAGACCCCTAAAATAAAAATTGCCCAGCTATAGTTATAATCGCCCAGTAATAATTTTTTTAACTTCCCCTTCCAATTGGTGGACGCGTGAATCTAAATGGGCTTCCTTTCATTTATAATTGACATGCTCAGTTATTGATTTTATTTTCCCTTGCCATATACCTCTTTTCGACGATTTAGATTTGGAAAGAAATAGGATATAACTAGGCATAATCATAGATTCCCATGAATAACATGTCATGAAATATAATGGCCAACAGAAATGCAGCAGTCTAAAGGCTCAAATATGATTGGTTGCTAAACAAATTTTGATCAATCCTTAATAATACCAGGGATAAGTGACCAATGAATATTAGCTGATGCGTCTAAAGTGTACATCAAATCAAATATACCCTTGAAGTATAAAAGTATGGCAGGATTTATCGGTTCACTACGTATGCACCAGTAAATAAAAATTAAGTAATATAAAAAGGATAACTGACTTCCCAGTAATTTGATTTAAATTCATTTTAGTGTAGAATATGATCGAGATAGGCTCCGTGGTTATAGAAGCAGAGTTTTTACTGAATTGCAAGACACATTATCAGAGCAGAAACGAAAATGGATACAGAGCAGTTATAGGCAATTTTAGATAAATCATGAATGTAATAGGTCTTAGCTCATGTCTAGGATTGTAACTAGAGAACACATGAAAGGTGGGGCTTCAAAGGCCCATATTTGTTTACACGATGAGTGATCCCCGTAGCAATCAGTGTTAATGGGAGAATTCGTTTGTAGAAGTTATTTTTCAAAATAATATTCTTTTGGGATAGATACTTATACGAAAAGTGGTGGCATTGTAAGGTGCGAAAGGTATAGAATATACAATACAATTAGGGAAAAGCTACAAAATTATCAATTTAAAAGGTACATGGTGCGTGGTGGCAGTTACCATCTTATACTAAACCCTCCATTGCCGTTAAAATTCCATCCTAAGGTCAGGCGGCATGCACATTTTCATGTAAAGGGTATAGGATTGTAAGGTCAAAATAGATTATTTGTATAATGTTATTGTGAAAAATAACTAGGAATAATTTCATATGCATGACTTGGTGAAGGATGGCATCTCATGTTAAAACAACTTAATCCTAATTGAGTTTGAGTTTGAATGTCTCAGAATCATATGCGCATCTCTCTATCTCATTGTTTCTAAAGTCTCCCTGCCAGATTTTATGTCAAATATGGGGTCGGTTTAAGAATGTCATCGCTCATTCCGCTGATAAAATACCTAAGAATAAAAATTCGTCCCTGGCTCTTCTCAATCCTCCAATGAACCGATGTCTGTAGTTTTGTTTTAATTATGCCATAATTCTATCGACCCAATCAGTATAATGTTGTCGAAATACAAACAGAAGAGATGCCCCAGATTATAATATTACATTAATTCTCTAGACTCCAATATACAATTATTTGAATAATTACCTTTAAAATATCCTAGGCTTCGCATAAAATTCACATGAAAATAGCGCGACCCTTTGCATTTACAACATTTCAAATATAGAAATACCTTTTATGGACACAATGACCACATATCATAAAATCTCTTTGTACAACACTCTCAGAACAAATATCACATTGACGACATAGGATAGTGGGTGATTTGAGAACTCTATAGTGTATGTCATCCCTGTTTCAACTAACGCATCCTTCCCCACAAGGAATATATTTTCTTGTCCTCGAAATATGATGGAAATATTGTGTTATCCTTTGAGGCCCAAATTGACAAGAATCTAAGATCCTATAGTGGGATTAAAGAGTGTGTATAACAAAGCAAAAATGAATCAGGTTAGTTGCCTCTCTTGATCCAAACCATGCATGTCATGACTATGCCCGTTACCCACTCCCATGCGATATCTGTGTCAGAATATAATGACTTTACATTTAATCCAAGGAGGAATTACCAACTCATCGAAATACGTTTGTATGCCGATATCAAAGCATGTTGGTATTTATTTTACTTTGGTTTCGAAATTGGGAGACGCGCGCCCGATTGCTGTGCCTGCTAGAGTCGTTTTTGATTTGAGATTATTTAGACCCAAATATGCCCAAAAATGAAGGTCGCAAATTAGGGACCGCGCCCCCTTGTCTTGGACAGCTCACCTTTTCTTTAAAAAAAAATCATGATGCAACCTTAAAATGCCCTGGAAATAATTGCCTTATTAGCCACTTGTTTTTGCTTGAAAACAACAGCGTCAAGGTGATATCGCCAGCTTCATAGAAAGTGAAAAAAAAATGTAACTGTTCTAAAACTCCCGTTCATTGTCAGGTGAAACGCATGTAACATCTAAAGGCAATTCATTCACCACTAAAAGAAACAGCCACATGGAACACTATAGGTTAATTAACAGAGACAGCCCTGAGTGATACCGGTTCATTTCCCCCTGTAGCTATATGGATTAACGTTGGCCCTACCTGTATGTAGGCTGCTTGGTACACTTGTCATCCCTGTCCGCCATTTTACCTCCCCCTCCTGGAGACGTACAGTGTCTACTGTACCACCACGTGACTGCCAAGCAGCGTTCCAACGACCCGAATCCCTGCAGCACCACCCAGACAGAGGAATACAACAAGTAGTCATTGTCCCACCTACCCACCCACCTCTTAACCCTATGTATGCACACAATGGTCTCTAGTCTTGACCAGTGATCAAACAGGCATTATATTAAAATCAGGACTTGGCTGTCTACTCCAGGGTGTACTGGATATGTCTGCTGACCTGCATGGCCTCTCCTCCTGGGTCGGCCCGGGCCTTCCTCCATGTATAGCCGGTCTCCTACAAGACCCTGGAGGAGGCAGGTGCCACCCCTGCTCAAATAAACCTGGCACTGTGTAGCATTCATTCAGAATTCACAGCACCGAATTGTACATCATATAGCTTCATGGAATTGTTCTAGGTTAATGTGATACACTGAAAGCCCAGACTAGTAGGAAAGTGATCAGTGTAGATGAGTTTAGGTGATCTTTCCTCATAGATGAGCAAAGGTGATCATTTTGATTACCTTATTTTTGCCACCAGGGGCCCCTACTACACAATTATGTTATGAATATATGATTCATACTCAAGGGCATGTATTGATTTAAAGCTACACTGAGTGTGTTGGATAATTGAATAAACTATCAACATTCAAAATATGAACATGTAGAATCCATTTTACAAAGATCTATTTTCTGTAAAGAGATTAGATGTCAAATAAATATATTAAGAGTTTGGACACCTTTTCTGTTTCAAAAGTTTCATTCAGAAATATGAGGATAATCATCCATCAGTAAAATACAAACTTATGCCATATGGACCGTATGGGATCAATTCCAAGAGGGTAGATATACTCCAATGATGTTCTCTAGAACATGGATGGGCGGGGTTCAGGGGGGAGGGTCAAAAATAAATCTAAAAATAACAAAAAAAGTATTCAAAGTGATCACCCATGTCATCATTGTGATGACTCAAATATGTGGGACAAAACTAATCAATATAATGCTCAAATATGTGGAAAGAAACTAACCAATATGATGACCTAAAGTGATCACATGTAATCACCGAAAGATCACCAGGGTGCTCCCCCTCGTCCTCGTCATATTGATCACCCTAAAGGGATCACCACTGATCACTTTTTTTAACTATAGATTTTCTGTGTAATAAGTATTTTGGTCTAGCATAATACAGTGGCAAGGAGCGGGATTTATTTGGGGAACCTGCGACCTGAACGTTAACGATGAGACAGAGACCTGTCGTTGAATGGCGGGGGAGAGGCGCAGTTTTGGGATTTTCCTAATATCAATTTATGCATATTTTTCGCTGTGTAGGAAAAATAAATCACATAAAACAAGTTGAAAATCGGTCAGAACGACACCCAGATGGTTGGCCCCTGAAGATGCAAAGTCTAATTCTTTTTATCTTGCTTGATAGGTCTGATTTAAGCGGATCTTCTGTCGCTCATATACAAGTTCGTGAAAAGTTTTCTTTTCTTTCCCCCGAAGGTCAAATTCCTTTCTGAATTTTTGAGGAGTGTCTCTGTACAATGACCATGCATGTGGATATATGCTTTCTCATTCCCAATACAAGGACCAATGTTAGACCTAACATGTTCTATCTCACTAAATAAGGAGTCACACCTCATGCTTCCCTGTTAGTAGCATTATTCTAATTACGGATCGTACACTTATCACTATATTGATGAGACAGTGATTCCGATATAAGAGAACCTGTATGACTAGGTAATTAATTCAAGACGTTGGGGCGCCCCATTTCTTTTTTTCTCAGACTACACACACTGAATTGATGATTTGGATGAAACCGGTTATCAGAGCATGCATGTATATATATATATATATATATATATATATATATATATATATATATATATATATATATATAAGGGAAAAAAGAGGGGCGGGTTTCTTGCAAAATTTATAATGTCCAACGTGTTCACCACTAGCTAATATAGGCAAGTCATCATCGGTATAGTCTGTAACGTGTTCTCCAAAAATATATAGGGAAGTTAAATTATTGAACTTGGTCCTTGATGCAGGATTGCTGAACTACATGTAGTTGCCGTCCATTGATATCCAGTTAGGATAAGACTATCAAATCAAAAATATGTATCGGCATATGCTATGTGTGCAATGCGCACAGGGGAATTTCAAAATTATTTTGTCAGAATTTTATAGAGTACTATACGCCATCACTTATGAATGTCTATAGGTTGGTTGCCTAAGCGGAGTGGTACGCGCTTATTCAAGATTTTTTTTTGTGCCTAAGAGATATTTCAAGAGGCGCTAATTCAAAACCCGATGATATAGGGTATAGTTCAGATACTAACAACCTAGTAATCCAACAACATATTGTCTCCAGTCAAACCCTCTTGTTCAGAAAAAAAAAATCAAGGGGGGTGACCACTATATACCGGTATTTCTTGGAATGGAAATGTGAGATTCCCAAGATATCTCACATTGCTTTATGGGCAGGGGTGCTTCAAGGAATAGGTCGATATTTCAGTCAGTTATTTTCATCATTGTGTATCAAATTTTTAACATAGAGTTTTCTATTATCCCAACAAGAAAAAAATACTGTGAGGCATTGGCAAACTCTCTCTGATAACCCTGAAAATAATTTCACACATGCAATTTCATAAGATGAAATCATCAATTTCAATCGAGATGGCATGCGGGGACCAGACCACATTAATCCATTATGTAATACTTATTATTGTATCAAATGCTCTAATTTAGAAAGAAAAACATATCAATGAATCATAAAAAAAAGGTAGCTGACATAGTCCACACTGAATCTCCCTTGTTGGGTGCTTCTGGTGCTGGTGCTAGGTGGGGTGCCCTTAACATGAGAAGGGAGCGGTGCCTCATAGACATCAGTCAACACTCGCTCGGTTCTGCAGGGTAAACGTGGCCCACCGAATCTCAGAGGCATGCAGGGGTTGCTAGGGATATGTCCGTGCTCAAGGACTCCAGGGTGGCTGACTAATAAATTAAACCTGTGATGTTAGGTAAACTGTAAAAAAGGAGCTTAGGGTTTAAACAAGTTTAGATCTAAACATGTTTAAAATCTAAACATATTGGATATATAGGTGTACTCATGGCTATCTATCTAGCATTTAAACACTTTATTCTAAATGCCTAAACACATGTGCTAAACATGTTTAGATGTTTAGTTTTGAAACAGTCTGAAGTTTAGGTGTTTAGGATATCAACATGTATCTGTTCAGGTGTTTAGGTATGAATGACCAACTAGGTGGCAGTGCTGTGCTTGACTGGAGTAATTAAAAAGAGTTATACCTGCTTCTCAT
The DNA here is from genome assembly GCA_949317995.1 of Acholoe squamosa. Lineage (NCBI taxonomy): Eukaryota > Metazoa > Annelida > Polychaeta > Phyllodocida > Polynoidae > Acholoe > Acholoe squamosa. The sequence goes on along the minus strand of OX439048.1, from coordinate 35,461,223 downwards.
AAAAAAGAATGTTTAAAATCCTTTGTAAAACATTAATCAGGAATTTCATATGAAAGAACATCAAAGCTATGTTCAAAGATTATAGATTGGCCATTCAGATCCTATATCATTTGGATCCATGAGGGATTCATTCCATAGACACCTTTTCTATCTAGTCCAAGAATATATAAAGCTATCTTCATTCATCCATTCTGTTGTAATCTACATACATAGGGTTATTCCCTATTGTGGATAAGAGATGTGAGGTAACTCCTTGAGAGTATGATGTACTCTCTGCCTACTATAGGTCTAGTAGAATAATTGAGATGATCTACACATTTCAATATATATGGATACCATATCTAAACACAATATCATAATGCTAAACACTATAACCTGGAAATATCATCTACACATGTCATATTTAAACACATGGGAAAACCTAAACATCAACACAGTAAACACTTTCCAACCCTTAAGATAGATCTAAACACATTTAAATCTAAACACAAAGGCTAGTCACATTATGAGGCTAAACATGTTTAGGTTCATAAAGTGTCCTCAAAAACGGGACAAGAAAATGTTTAGCAATGTGTTTAGACTATAAACACCTTTTTTTACAGTGTATTACTCATACCTATGTACAATTAGTTGTAGGTATCGTTAGTGGTGTAAGTTAGACAGGAGACTAGAATTTTAGCCTCTGGATTAAGAATGGTGATTGAATAAAGAAGAAAAGAAAAAAAGCCCTTCTTCATACCAAACCCGAGAATTCCAATGATTTCTTATGATTTTGTGATTTTAATATGAAATTCAAAAGAACAGTGCCCTTTATAGAAGAGCATAAACAGCCCAACCCTAAAAACAAAGCATTTTCAATACGAAATTGGAATTTCCTTCCTGTAATAGCAACGCCATGTTTTAGCAATTTGGACCCAATTGAGAGCTTATGCATTTCTGGAACTCTTAATTCATCCGGTAGACCTATATATACAGGACTATAAACTACATCTATTTCAAATAGAAAGTATCAATGGCATGTGCAATTTAAGTTGAAATAGGTTTATAGTAGAAAGTAAGGACCCAAAGAGCGCTAATGGTAGGAGTTAGTAGGCGTTATATATGAACGCACTCAATTATAAGGCAGGGCAGTCAACATTTAGACATTAACTTTAAATCAGGACGTTTCTGTAAGAAGTCTTATTCAGGGGCCTTGATTATTGTTGACCTTTAGATCACTACCTTTACTCAAGATCATTGATACCAGCCTTCGTAACTTACTAGCTTAATGTAACATTATAAAGTTAAGATTATAAAGTTAAGTATCATGTGGTAGCCATGTACATGACTACGAGTCTTTTTATACTCTTCTATTTCCTTTTTTCTTTGTAAAAAAGATGAAGCAGTACCATACATTTGAATATCAAGATATCACTCTCTGTCAGACAAAACATATGACCCAAATATACACACCCTAGGTAATGTGGATACAACTATAACCACATACAATCACATTTTGAAATGGTGGGGTTATATCTACATGTATGGTGAGAGGAACTACATTAGTAAAATAAGTTTATCTACCAGTGGTAAATTGAGGATGCCTATCAAGTTGAGTAGTCCATGTCTAGATCTCAGGAAAATTATATATAGGATTATTTCTATATTTCATGTAAGCGGGGATCTACTATTTAAGTATACCTGGCAGTTATTTGACATTTTATCTCCCTTTATCTAAGACATGAAAAATCAAATCTTAGTTATAGCCTTATGAATGTGTATTGGATTCCCCATGCATAAAAGTGCATTTTACAACTGAGGCGAGGCTCTAAATCAATTGCCAAGTATGAGTATTCCTGACATTGTATTTTATTTTATTTCCTAAATATAAAGTAGATAGTGAATTCATAATATTATAAAACAGAACATTTATAAGTTGTACCTGACAAAGGAATCGTCAATTTTCACCTCACCCATCTACACAACATGTCTCGTTGAGGCTGGGCCTTGATAGTTCTTGCTTTAGAGACTACTCAAGTTTGAGCTGAAGTGCAAAAAGATTCTAGTGGGTTAAACTATGTATTTTGTGATTTCTTTTTTATTTAATGAAACCAGTTCTTGAACACTTACAATTAAAACTTGGCAAATTCAGGAGCAGCAATGGCCTAATCATTCAACATCTAGTAATAAGTATTGCCTGACGAGATAAGTATAGTATATGAGTATATCAGAGTTGGAATACATCCTCTGGCATTTGATTTGGGTCCCAGAGGTGAATCACCATGGAAGATCTATGAACCATAATTAGGTATTTGTTCTTTACTGTGTGCCCCCCTTGGATGTTAAATACAGCTTAAGGAGCCAAAGGTTGGCCCCTTGTACTCTTACAATATATTGTGAGGACAATTACATAATTAGTGACACAGCTCATGTGTTGAAATACATGTACCTGTTGTTCACACCAGATCTTCATCATATAGTGACCTAACAGTCAAGTGCCTACATATTGAAGAGAGAGGTTTGAGTAAGGTAGGACTGCAATTCCCTGACATTTCTATTATCTTTATTTTGGTGTGTAGGAATTCATAATAATTTCAGGAAACCTGATAATATATTATTATCTATGACCATAAAAATATTGAATCAGTATTGGCAATTATTTGATCAACGTTATCAACCAGTGATTATGTTAGTTGAACATTAAACACAGTTTAATGCTCACTGGGAAACAATTATTGTATCAATGGAAGCGTCCTTTTAGTACTATATAGTGCATCACCATGCTCCTCAGCTATATACCATGCCAAGTAAGCCCTAGGCTTACCCGATTATCCCATAATTATTTAGTACAAATTATAGATATTATAGATGGCAAAATTGCATGAGTTGTCCACATATACACTGGTCCTGTACAAACATGTAAGCTGACCCCTGTCATGGCAGAATGTTCCGGCCCATTCAGACAGCAGCTTTTTGCTGGGTTTGTGCCACCTATCTCATCATTCATGGTCCAACTAGGGCGCGCCAAGAAGGTCATGTATAACTAGCCTTTGACCTTCATAGAACCCATCTGATTGGTTTATTTTCCCGCCCCTAAAGCAGCGCTCCAGTGGGTCCTCTTGGCAGCCAATCAAGTGTCAATAAGCTGTGACCTGTGCATAGACTGGGGCACAGGTGTCTCCTCAATTATTGAGGACAGCATTATCTAGACGGATTTCCATGATAGGCTGGATTTGCAGTCCCAACACCAAAGTTTGCTTCTAGTCTGTAATCCATCTTAGTAGACATGTTTTATAAATTGAAAAGCCGCCAGGGATGGACAGTTACTATTACACTTACAACCACAGTCTTCTGGCGTCAAATGAAATATCCAAAATATAACAGCAAAAAAAAAGCTTTTAAAAGTTAACATTACTATGCCATTAAGGTTCCACTTTCAAAACCCCACATGTAACACCAACACCCTACAGAATTGACCAATTGACCAGCACTACTCGTATACGGACTGGATTAATTATTGGCCAATGAGGTAATCCCAACTATTCACTGCGATCCTCTTGGGGGCCAACTGGTACCCATCTGATAGGTCTTATCAGTAGAATTCGCTGGTAACAAGCTCCAGCAATGGCTGCGCCCATGGGACAACCTGCTACCTCGGAATAAAACACATCCCAATGAACCTAACCATTGCCAGAACCACGTGAATTATTACACACCAAAAACGAAGTGACAAGAGAGGAAAGATTTCAACTGACCTTGTTCTTTTTCTGTGGTCCTAGGTTAGGAATGTGGCTGCCTGTTTAGTTTATCTTATCCGTTTTGGAAGGAAAACAAATGGATATCCACAGCGTCGGGCCCCCATGTTAGGGTGCAACCCAGACAGTCACGTGGTTTGAATTCAGCCAATCAGCGAGTAGTTCTTTAGGGGTTAGGTGGAAGTGGGTGGGTGGGTGGGTACAGGATGGGAGGTTGGGGGGGGGGGGTGGGCTTGTATTGGTTCAGCACAGATTTCCGTCGCAGAAGCTACTATCAGGGACAGAATGGTGTCAGTGTCAACCTATGGGCATTACAATAACCAAAAGTCTGCTATCATTTTGGAAACCACTTGATTTTAATTAAATTCAAGAATTTAATGCGACCAATAGCTGAAAATCAGTCCTGCTCCTGTTTGGGAATATCAACAGGATGTTTACAAAATATAGTAGGAAAATGGATAATTTGTACTCAGAGATAATGAATAAATTGGATAAAGGTTTATGATTGACCCTCTGATTCTCAAAAGTATGATTATTTCTGTTTAAATGGGATTACTAAAAATAGTAACTGGGGCAGTACCCCGGCTAGTGCTATATATATAGGAGCGCAATCCTATGTGTCAGCTGATGTATTAGGTTGGTTCCATATCTAAATATGACCTTAGCTTTTATACATAAGATAATACTCATCATATCGTCACAAAAGAAGGAGTTATTGGTAATGTAGTATTGTGCTGTATAACATAGGTTCCAACATAAGCAAAAAAAAAAAAAGGTGCAAAATCGTTTCAACCGACGCGTCTCTCTGCACATGTTTCACTAAAAAAAATTAACACTGATTGTCCTATCATAACTCAATAAAACCACGTTGAAATCTACGTTACATAAGGCAAAAATGCAGATTAGATTAATTTATTTGTTGTGTCGTAAATAGTTATTATAATCTAGTCTCCTCTCTTGCGAAGTAGACTTTATATAATTGATATCTCCTTGGACTATAGAATATGTTTGTAATTTCCATCCAGAGATACAAGAAGATTGTGAACAATGGGGAAAAAAGATTTCACGTATACATGGATTTGATATGGGAAACCTTTGTCAAAATATTCTTTTATAAAGACCTGGTATTGATGGAATGGAAACCCAGGGAAAGAAAGCAGAAACGATTGAAATACCTAACATATTTCCCATTGACACCTGTTGCATCCATGGATGTAAATAAGAGACCCTATAGTGATGGCTAGGACAATTTCCAGCTTTGACACATTAATTTCATTATCCAATGACCTTGATCCATGAATATAAATGTAAGATATTATGTCGAAATCAAGCAACTAAACATATACAAAAGCGGAAAGGGGGTAAATCGACTTAATATTATTTACACAGGGTGTTTTAGATCAAAAAGATAAATATTTTTTCATTCACAACGCCCGGGCTTTGATTAGAAAATTGACGCTGATATAGTATGATTTTAGTCACGAAAATAGTTATAAGCTTTTTTTTCAAATAAGAAGCTTTAGGGTATTTCAGAACCTGCATGAGGGTGTTCCATGCACGGGGATGTCTTGGGGATAAGCTCCGCCCATGGGCAGGTATATGTGGAGGTTGGAGGTCGAGCACAGGGAGGTCAGAATGGCTGACCTCCCTCTGCAATCTGAAGTCTCTGAGAAACACCAAAATTCAGAAATGGTAAGCTTTTAGCATTTGTTTTATTGCCAGTTTAGAAGATACTGTGATCTAACAATTAAGACAAGCTGCTAATCTTGCGCAACATTTGGAAGAACTTTTGGGTAGTGAGTCTGGATTTTTACCAATCCTTCGGGAGGATACATGTCTAGGAATTCTCAAATTAATTATTCCTTCGTATTATGATTGTAATTGAAAATGTAATTGGTACATACGTTGCTGAAACATTCTGTGCAATAGTTTCCATTACAGGCCATTTAATCTAAGATTAATGTAATGGTCATTTGGGTCTAACCGGGGCCTACATGTATACGTGTTTTCTCGAATTTAATTTCTACATCAAACTCTGACATTTGAAAGTCTATACTCACAAATGATACTGAAATTTGCAAGCCAAACAGTAGACCCTCATGTTTCTTTAAAGTTAATATGATTCTGTTAGTAGAAATAACTTTTCTTACTATGAGATTAATTTAAGGCATAGTCAATTGTGTATATGTACTACAATGTGTTATACCGCCCTATGCCGTATGCATATTAAATCCAAAATATTATCATTTCAAGGGTTTTAAGCCTCTTTTGCAACCGTTTTCATGTTTTGATGATATAAACATGGAATAATGTTCATAGTGGGTAGTTTTTGCATGTATATCATTGAATATCTTCTTAACTCGTAAATATTAATTTCTTCTCAATATTCATAAATCATGACGACCAACTGTAATTAAGAGATTGAACTTATGAATTTATTAGGTGGGGTGATGTACCATGTTTACAGATACAATTAAGAATCGCTAGGCAGATACAGGTAGACCCCTTTTCTTCTATTCAAATGTAAAGTATCGGATATATCATATGTGGCTAAACAACATCCAACGGGAACTGTTCCAAAATGTTAATTGAGAGATGTACATTGGGCCGTCCAAAAACTACACTTCAAAGTTCATAGAGTTGTGATCTTTCCGACTTCTGCAAATTAGGGCTTCAAAATATGTAAGTGTGTGATGTGATATACACGATTTTAAAGACAGGTTATATGAATCAACCCAATATGTTTTTGGAAGATGCGTTACCCCATCCTCAAATTAAAGTTCTCTGTAAAGTTTAAAGAGTTGCGATCTTTCCGAATTCTAAAAAAAAATAGGGTTTAAAATGTACCGTTATTCAATGGGTGCACCCAGGCGGGGAAATGCACTGACCCTCATAACGGAGTAATAACTATATCTGACATGTTATTTTTGAATATAGTTCATGGCCTCATGCCTTTGCGCATATCATAAATGAAAATAGCGTGCAATTTATGGCATTTGGTGGACAAGGTTTTCAGGCTATGAATATTTTGGAGAGAGCCGCGGGAGAGCATATGCAATGAGCATATTATATGCAATGAGGCCTGCGATTTGAAATGCACGTGTTTGTTGAATGTATGCACGCTATCGTAATGGTCTTATTAGTTGTAATAATAGGTTATCATAGGGTTGTCACACTTTCAATATTGTATTCCAAACTTCCTGATTTACCTACTATTCGTTGGAATACTAATGGTGATGCTTACATCAAAATCAGTTGCGAACCGCAGGGTATTTGTCCTTATTTCTATGTCATTTTGGCTCTTTAGAAAGTAATAAGTCAGTTTTGTGCCTCCAAACTGTATAACATGTGATCATCATTGATTAGGATTATGTCTGAGATCCTCAGGAAGGGCCTTATCAAGAAATGACGACATTATCATATCATAATGGAAATGATATTTTTTTCTAAGGGATACTATTTTCATATTCTTCGTAATGTGACATTAGTTGTTATAAATGTAGCTTCATAAGATATCATATCTCCTTCGCCAACGCCTCCTAACAAGTTATTTTCTATGTATGATCTTTTACAGGAGTTTAGACATGATATACATGTAGCATACATGTACATAATTATCATCTTATAAATGATGATCAGACTCCTTTTAATCTTAATAAAATTTTCGTTCGCCAGTTATATCTGGGTCAACAAAGTCCATTTGACATACTGAAAATGCACTTCTACTGTGAAAACCGTTAGTTTATGGTCCAATGTGAAATGGACTCCCGGCCGAAATTCCTCCCGGCTTGCCCTGGATCAGCAGCCGTAAGGCCTGCAGTTAGGTTAAGGATTAGGCCCCTCCCTGCATATTGCTGATGCTGCCAACGGCTGCTGCTGTGAATCAGTGAGGGGAAATTGACTCAGTACAATGTATTCCACCTCAACACCAGGGAGTTTCAAGACACATGGGCCTGTAGAATTGGAACATAAAACATCGCCTCTGAGCCCTTGCAACTGGGTATACATGCCTCACATGTCATTTGATTTTCTGAACGTAGATGGCAAAAATATAAAAAGGAAATAGAAATAATGAAAAAAAAGAAGAAAAAAAAATAGAAAGAGGGGAAAATGAACAAAAAAGGGATTATTCAGCCATAAGTCATAATATATTTCGATGGTTTTAGTGCGACCCCATCAGTGCATGCATAAAAATCTACTTTAGCATAAATAAGCTGGATACGACACATGATTTCCTGTCAAATTGATCAGTGGCGGATTTAACGCCCGTCCCCCCTCCTTTTTGTCCGCACTTTAGCTGTTCATCTGCATAATTTGGTCAAGATTTCCTCAAAAATTGAGGTGCACCCCCTCCTTTAGGGCCGCGACTCCTCTTTTTCAGACTCATGGATACGCCACTGTTGATGCGGCTATCCCTGGCTTAGGTGTTACACGGTTGATAAAGGAATGACCTACAATACAGATTGTAATAAATTGCGCATGTTGCCTGACATGGGAATAGACAGCTAAAGTGTTTGGTTAATACTTCAAAATGAAAAATATATACTATATGGGAGTAGAATGCAATATTTTCAAGCTAGCTTTTAATTTTCCAATTCCACTTCATTGTCACGACCAAAGTACCAGAAACCCTTGCCACCAATAGCATCCTCTGGTATTCTCCTCAGCCATTTTTACTCAAACCTTCTTAAAGCAAAGACTGCAAACCTAAGCATTTTCCTGTAGGTTTACCACATGTCAAACTAATTCATTTTGGCACACCCTTATGATTGGTTTATAGTTTAAAATGAAGACCCCGACTTTAAGGTCGACCCTAAATTCTGGTGATCTTGCAAAACACATGAGGTTATCCTCGAGTATAAGATGAGCCTTATATGCAAGGATCTCTCCCCTGGGGTTTCTTCTAGTTATATTCCAGTTATAATGCATCTATGAAACTAATGTCATTATCATGTGTTTTTTTTTCTACATAACTATGTTTTTGGGAGAGGCCCCTCCTCTGATAGGTGTTCCCTTTCACCAAGTTGCACGCACCTTGTGATAGGTTACCATCCATACACTTTACAAGTTAGTGACTTCAGTGAAATCATCAAACATCATGCTAAATTCTGGGTGTTAGAGTCTTGAGAACTCTGCTTTACTGTCCTATTCAATATATGGGCCATGATGCAAACGCGCACCGTGATGCAATGTATTTCTCTAGTGTCAATGGTAAATGCTATGTTTGCGCTAAATTGCACATACCATAACTATAACAGCCAATTATAATGATAGATGAAAAAAAAGGATTGCTTTCAAATTATACAAACGATGTACAAGAGAGAAGTATCGAGATGTTTCTGGACCAGGATAATAATGGGGAAAATGATATCATAGGGCAGGGCTAGGCAAGAAGGGGTGGGAAGGAAAGACATAAAACATAAGATATAATAGGAGGATCGTGCTTTCTTTGTCATCTGGGGACACAATGCTAGATCAATATATCAATATGCCTATTGCACGAACACAATCATTTCCACGTGGACGCATCATACCAAGTTTACCTCTAGCCATGTGAACAGATACGTTCAAATCAGAGTACAAGTTTCTTGAGGAATTGGAATCAGCGATACTAAAATTTGGACTTAACTATGATAATTATCTCTTTTAGAGCTTAATGTTTGAAAGCATAATGTAACCGTTGTAAATAGTTTCTTACACCCACAGGCACACACTGCACATCTATCGACAATAGATGCACAGAATTATAGAAAAAAAAATCATACAAAATCAATCTAGTTATTATTTTAAACTGTATCCCATTGTGATGATAATGCTTTTCAAAATATCATTATCAATGCATATACTCTATCCAAGGTTATCTCAGTGTTACTTATAGACTTTTTCAGGGCTCTTGATTTTAATATAAGAGAATCGAAATAGATATTGAAATGAATTAAATTAAAAAGATCTCTAGAGAATCAAGGGTACTGGAGGAGAGGGGCCAGAGCTTAGGGACTGTAGCCGTCTATAATACGTCCAGGTCCAGTAAGTTGTGACAACGCTCTTACACAGGACAATATGCTAAAATGGGCTAATTAGGTACCCATGCTAAATATTGAAAAGGCTCTGATATTACCATGTATGACTGTGTCTCACCAAAATCGTGCAGAGTCACCTTTCTATGCACGTAGAAACATGAAATTTTATTTGCGTATTTAATGATAACAAATGTTTCGGCAGTATCCTCTACATGCTGGAGTATCATAATCTATACTTTTTATTTCTTAAATATGTATATTTTCTTTGAAAAATCGCCCTTTATGAAACTGTCACCTTTCTACACGTTTCTACACGCATAGAAAGGTGACATAATTTTATTTTCTTCATTTTTACACATTACAGCTTATCATTCTACCTTTGATATTCAGCATATGCATGGGGTTATGATTAATTATCAAATGTATGTAGGGTGGATACTTAAATAAGTGATACATTTGAAATATTTTAGCGTAAGCTTAGCCGGGTAGAAAGGTGACATGGATAAAACTTCTCATTGTAACCCATGAAACAGGATTTATATTACACTTGAATGGAAAAAAAGTAGACAAACATTATGCTAAAAAATTACATGAGTTAGAAACATTAAGGTTTTATATTTTTGACAGGACTGAGAGATATGTATTCATTACTGTCATCTTTCTACATGTTTCTAAGCACATAGAAAAGTGACATAATTGTTGTTTTTTTCAATGTTACACATAACAGCTAATTACTTCACCTTTAATACTCAGCATATGCATGGGGGGTAAGACCATTTATCAAATGCACATAGGAAGGATACTTTAATGAATAATACATTTGAAATACCGCTATCTCCCGCGTATAAGGCGCGTCTTATACGAGGGGTTTTAGTTATCCCCAAATCTGCAAGGGGGACACCAAGACCTTTCTTTTCATATGTTACACTTCCCCTAAGTCCTAATAGGACAAAATGTGAGCCAGAGGGGTCTGGGGGACCCTAGGTACATGTAGCTTTTTGAATTTTTAAAATTTTTAAAATCCATTCAGTAGAACAAAAGATATGAATTTTTTTTGGCAATATTTTCAAACTCTAGGTGTGCCTAATATGCGGACTGCACCTTATACACAGGAGATTACGGTATTTAAGTGTAAGCCAGGCCGCGTAGAAAGGTGACATGTATAAAACTTCTAACCGGAGCCCATGAAACAGGATTTATAGGGAAACTAGAATGGAAAGCAATAGACAAAATGTTTTACTACAAAATGATATATCATGCAAACTTGAAATCCCTCTATATGATGCATAATCATTGAAAAAAACACAGTAATGTCACCTTTCTGTGTGCTTAGAAATGTATAGAAAGGTGACAGAAATGAATACATATCTCTCAGCCCTGTCATAAGTATAAAACCTTAATATTTCTGACTCATGTCATTTGATAGCATAATGTTTGTCTACTATTTTCCATTCAAGTGTCCCTATGAATCCTGTTTCATTGGTTCCAATGTGAAGTTTTATACATGTTACCTTTCTACGTGGCTAAGCTTACACTAAAATATTTCAAATGTATCATTCATTTAAGTATCCACCCTACATACATTTGATAATTAATCATAACTCCCATGCATATGCTGAACATCAAAGGTGAAGTGATAATCTGTAATATGTAAAAGTGAAGAAAATGAAGTTATGTCACCTTTCTACGCGCATAGAAACGTGTAGAAAGGTGACAGTTTAATAAAGGGTGATTTTTCAAGGAAAATATACTTATTTAAGAGGAAAAAAGTATAGATCATGATACTCCAGTATGAAGAGGATACTCCTAACCATTTGTTATCATTAAGTATGAAAATAAAATTTCACGTCTCTATGCGCATAGAAAGGTGACTGCACATCTAGGCCATGCATAGTCATCTTCTGTAATGCCTAAGAACATAAACTCTCATCTCCGTACCTCCTTTCTGAGGAAAGGAGATGAGAATCCTGGAGGGCATTTATAAAAAAAAAAACTTTATTTATAGTGCTAATTTGCTTTAATAAAGCTAATTATCACTATTTAAAAATGCCCCACTGAGCTACCTCTTGAGCTGGCGGATCCATGTGCTATACATCAGTCAACTGCCCCTCACAGTAAAGGAATTTGGTATTGTCTATTTCATACAAGAAATGGCATCCTCTTGCCCCTCCCTTGGCATGAGGGATGCCGTGCAATAATAGGGTTTAATTTTCACTCAGCCCAATTGGGGACTTAATGTATACTTGAAAAATGCGCAGAGAGAGAGGCAGACAGACAGACAGACAGGCAGGCAGGCAGACAGACAGACAGAAACAGAGAGAGAGAGACAGACAGAGACAGAGAGAGAGACAGACAGAGAGACAGAGACAGACAGAGACAGACAGACAGACAGAGAGACAGAGAATATATATGTTCATGTCCAATAATGTACGTGCATGAAGAATATTGCTACTGCAATGCTGTTGATGTTGGTGATCAGTGGATTACCTGGACCCTTAGAACTGAGTGGTGGTCAATCTCCATCACTCGCTCGGCTCTGCAGGGTAAACGTAACCCACTGTCTTTTCCATTCTCCATTTGAAGTGGAAAGATTTTGCATATTTTTACTCGTATTCTAAACATTAGAAATTATTAATTACTTATTAATTAGTAATAATATGTCCCATCTGCATAGGGACTTAAACTAAAGAGATAAGCACCAAATGATAACTCATTTATCATTCCATGGAAATCGCTCTAAAAGAGTTATACTGTTTTGGCTAATGCATCATGTGAAAGAGTCAGGATTGGTCAGTTGATAGGGATCTCTGAAGCTACCATCCTGGGGCAATATGCTTCTGTCAAGCACCTGTAGTACTCGACATGGCGTGACCCACATGAACCTATTTTGCACTTATGTCATGTGCAGTCCCATCGAACCTGTACAAATATAGTGCTTGTGTCATTAATCGATGGGTATAATGGTTCTCATATTGATGCATCTAACGCAGTAAGCTGAATCAGCATGATCAAATCAGCTAGATGCACTTAGACTAGGTACTCAACAAGCAAGCTAGTTCTTGGAACGAGCCCAGACCCAGACAAGAAATGAAAGTATCAACCCCTGACAAATGAAAGAAAACCGCATACATGATAAGTTGGCCGCCTTGGAAGTTCTTTCTGCAGCTAATAGCGAGAGCCTGCAACCCCTCAGTACTTTCAAGTACTTTCTAAAAGTACACAGGCAGATTTAAATACATTAGATAGCAAAGTACTGTTCATCAACCCTCTCAGCACTGTTGACCTATATATAGAAACTTGGCCTTTCTAGTTTTAGTGATTTATATTTTTGAGAGTAAAAAAAAACCCTACCCGACATGTAATGTACATTGTGGACCTCTGCAGTCTGGAAAAGATGAGAATAATTATGGGAAAGGTACTGCTGGCATTCCTGTGTGGAATTGCTTTACTGCCTTCAATTCCTATGCATGGATATTTCCCCCTAATGCTACTTGGACCTCATTTAAAACATAATTATGAGAACAGAGAACTTACAATAAACAACAGACTATATCATTATATTCATAAAGCGTACAGTCTGGTATGGACCGTTTTCCCTCCCGGAACCAATATCCGATAAAGTGAGTATGCGTTTAGTTTTCTTCAAGATCAGCAAAAGAAAATATGTCTTAATCCATCTCATTGTGTAAGTCTTGATATAGTCTTTAGGGCTGGCCTTAATTGTCTGACTGGAATAACGGTGCTAGGTAGGGATTCAGGGTTCTAGTATTTCAAATGCTAGGGCATTGTGGCTCTCAGGGTTAATTAATGAACTCATCAAATAAACTGTACATGGTCTAACAGTCACACAATTTTCACTGACGGTGTCAGCATTGGAGCCTTAACATATAAGGGGACATTTTCAGTAGAATTCTAGAACCTCAGTGTGTACATTGCGTGCATCATCCCCTGTCCTGGGCACCCTAAACCTTAGCCCTCTACCACGAAGTCACCCAGTTGAGGAAACAATACCTACAATGAGGGGAAATGGGCTGGAATATAGATTATGACTAAGAAACACAATTATATGCGGTATAATTGTTTCTGAGAGAAACCTATACTTAGATATTTTGTCATCTTACAGAGCAAACCTATACCGCTGGGATAATACCGCCTGGTGCTTGTCAAATCTTCATCATGCTGAAAGCCACGTCGGTAGGTCTAAGCTGGTCTATTTTATGTTGGAAATGAAAATTATGACTGAGCTAGGACATGGAGGTAGTAGTAAATTTGGTAAGAGGAGTGTCCAGGGAATGGGGGGCAGGCTTATGGAACTCCAAAAGCTCAGGGAGTCTCGATCTCGCAAATGTCTATGAGATAAGGGGCTTTTGAGACTGGATCTACATGAGGCCCCTAACTATCAAAAGTCCATGTTTTAAAACTTGTAGACCGACCCCAGTAGACCACACCCATACTATCCGTATTCCTAAAACACTTGAAGAGGCCTTTGATCAACCTACCTGGCCCTTAGATCTAAAACCGTCCACATTTCATTAAAAAAAAGAACAATATCACGCATGCAAAAAGATGTCCATCTAAACGGTTCTATTTGACTTCATATGGCACAATAATTTTTGTCCTTCAATTATCAAATTAGTTTTCATCCAGATCCGTCTATTGCAATAGGTGTGTAGTTTAATTTCCCAAATTTGAAGAGTTGGCACGCACACAATTATTTTTTTGACATTACAGAAAGAAATATTTGTGACATAGAAAGAAGTCAATGATTTTGAGACATGTGGACATTTTAACACATAGGGTCCTTATCTAGTCCCGGAATCACATAATCAATAATTTCAAAGGGTTGCTGGCATGTTGTGAATCGGATAAGGCCTCCCAGGGGTTATCATGGGATGTTTTAACAACTCATAATTGTGCCTATACATGGGTGCTCAAATTTTTCAGGATGTCACGCCGTCACTTTTTATAAAGGATGGAGCATCCCCCTGTCATTTTTTATGTATATGCCAATGTACTGGGAACCTTTGAAATTGTCGCCATCCGTCATTTTCTAAAAACCCCTGCATCACGACTGTCACTTTTTAAAACCCCTCCATCGCACCGTCACTTTCCACCAATGTATAGGCACATAATTACACAGGATGAAACATGTCATTCAAGAATGTTCCAACCCTCATTAATCCAATTCCCATTCTGGCCAGCGTTTGAAATTTCATGTACAAGATGTATACACACTCTAAGTCTGCCAATAGCAAGCAACAAAAAGGCACTCTTCTTTCCAGCAGTACAGCAGGAAGCCTATCCCCTCTTACCCACCTACCCTCTTAGCCACATACAATATGATATCGTGCTGAAGTTTACACCAGACAACCTCCCTGCTGTGAATGGCATTATGGAGGCTGGGCATCCACACCACCTGTATTCTCTACTTAGGCAGGTTTGTGGTCGGAGGTATTGGCTACAGGTATAACACTAGTGAGTGTAGGTGGGGAGGGGTGAGAGGGCAGTATATAAGGTGGCCTATAGCTGTAAACCTTCCCGCCCTGACAGCAGGTCATGATGGGTGACCCTGGAGCCAGTTTTATGACCTTTCATCCAATGAAAATGACACTCTAGTGGCATCAATATGCATGAGTAGGCGGAGTTAGAGAGGGATGATCCAATGAGAGAGCTGAATAAGTTTGTGCTGTTATATTAGGGTGAAGGTAATCCTTTGAAGTTAGGCACCGAGATAGGCACATTACCGAGAGTACTGAGAGTGGTTTCACTCTGGGTATCTGGGTATATATATATATATATATATATATATATATATATATATATATATATATATATATATATATAGAGAGAGAGAGAGAGAGAGAGAGAGAGAGAGAGAGAGAGAGAGAGAGAGAGAGAGAGAACATTTACACATATTATAATGACAGCATTTTGCTAATATTATGAGTAATGAAAGATGTTGTAAATATAAATATATTACAAACCATGTCCCATCCTCACTGACAAAAATCACGATGATGAGAGTACCACAATTGGGAATGCTGAATGTTTGATTAAATTCTAATTGACAAACACCCTCATGCAGGGGGTCTGCAAAAAAATGAAAAGACTCAATTGCCCTCAAATGCAGTTTCTGATTAGAAAAAAAATGAAATAGTGTTCATGGAAATGCCCATTCCTGAGCAAATAGAGCGCTGCAAACCTGTTTAGACTCATTCCCAAAGGTGTGTGAGGAAGTTCTTGATTTAGTTTAGTTTAATGGAGAGATTTTCTTGGCAATCCTTTGGATCAAAATTATTTTCGAGGTTAACAGATATATATTGTGATTTGCATGTCGATGCTTTGTTCCATGAGTTTATCATTCATTTTTGGACCTCAAGGGAAACAAGAGGATAATAAGGAAAACCTTCGCTCTGTCCACCCCTTTATTTTCATACTATGTCACCTTAAACTTTCACCTTTATTTTCCTATACTATGAACACTCTTTTACGTCCATTGTAAATTATCCTGCTCTAACCAGCTGACAGAATAGTTCTATCCCAAATTAAGTATACGCATAAGACTGTCCGCCTGCGGTGCAAAATCTATTGTTTAAAATGAAATATCTGACCTTCTTTCACGAGGACAATTTATCTACTGTAAAGTCGTTTTGCTACTGATAAGGGTTAAATAAATGAAAAAAATTTATGCTAAAGAAGGGGCCGATTTTTTAATCATGTGAATATAATTTGGTTTAAGATTTGATATTTCCAAAACTGGCAGGACTTTTAAAGCTTGTAGAGAGGTGCGGCAACGGTTTTAACATAGATTTTATTTGTTATTATTTCTAAGCCAATTTTGACATATTTTTCTGCTTGACATTTAGGTGTGACCTTCTAAAGCCTAGCTCCACTTAGCGGCATCATGCGGCAGCGTCTCAGTATTGGGGTATCCTTTCTGCCTGCCAATGCAGGAACGTGGCGTTTTGCGTGAATGTCGCGGCGATATTAACGCGAAACGCCGCGTTTCTGCACTGGCAGGCAGAAAGGGTACCCCAAAACTGTGCCACCTGCGACGCTGCCGCACCATGCCGCCTAGTGGACCTCGGGCAATAGTGTTGGCCAGAAACTCAGATGCTCATCAATCTCAGAATTTTTACAGTCTACCTCTATAGAGCATTGCATATGTCTATATTTTTTTCTAAATTCAGGCTGCAAATGATTTTCTGGTAAAAGATCCAGTCGTATATACTTTATACATAACAAGGAGGAATTTAGGGTCAAATGCGATATCCACATTTAGGTTACTAACCATTAACGATTACACATCAGGAGCTATTGGTATGAAAGAATAAAATCACCTTCAATATCAAAATTTGGTATAACTGTTTTATGAAGAACGAGTAAAGTTCTACATTATGGTCATGATCCGTCAGCATACACAGGAACATGGCAAACAGTTTCAAGGTGGGCTTTGGGGAGTGGAGACATTGGCAAACTTTGATAATTTGGATTTATTTTGGATTTGATTGACCTTTCAGACCTTTCCTGTTTGGGAGTTGATGAGGCAGAATATATATAACGCTAGTCCCTAGAATCTACTCCAATCACTACTCAGTACCCCTCCCCCTTCTCCTCCGGTCATGTCGCTGGCTGAACTAGAGTTCTTCTTAATTTTTCTGATTAAAACTCCTTTTTTTAAACTCTTAAATTTCCTATAAAGAAAATCCTTATATTAGGATCACGAGACTTGAGCATGTCTGTCGGTGAGGGAACGTCTCTCCTCGCCTTTTGCACCACCCCACCCCACAATTCTTTATGCCCCCCCCCCTCGACGACAGTCAAAATTTTTTGCGCCCCCCTAAACCGGAGGCGTGGAGAATTTTCACGCCCCTTTGAGCTATAGTAGTGCACAAAACTAGGGTAATTTTTT
Source organism: Acholoe squamosa (assembly GCA_949317995.1). Lineage (NCBI taxonomy): Eukaryota > Metazoa > Annelida > Polychaeta > Phyllodocida > Polynoidae > Acholoe > Acholoe squamosa. The sequence goes on along the minus strand of OX439048.1, from coordinate 35,443,557 downwards.
TAGCCCCCCCTCGGGAGGGGTCTGAAATTTTTACGGCGCCCCCTCAAACCCACCGTCCCCCCCTGTTGATAAATAATGACCACTCCCTAAGCCAGGGAGAATTAATGTAGACAATTCACAAAACGACAGGAGCAATGCTGGCTCCTAGTAATTATCACTAGAACTAGGAGAGATCCTTCACATAGTGCAGAGCCTTCAGGGGGAACATGAATTGCCCCCCTCCCACCCTGTACATCACCACCTGCTCTAGCTCCTCCAGGTGATGGCCAGGTGCCAGTCGCCCTACTTGTGTGGTCATATGACAACATTGGACCAATCAGGCATGACTCACCCCCTCCCACTTTCCTATGCCAACTGCTCTGAGTTTTATGTGTTCTGTGACCTAGTTGCGACAATTCTTTTTTGTCTCCACACTGGAAATCTTCAGTGGCACACGACACCTCTCAACAACTCCCCTTTTAGCTTCATGTATTAGACTGCAAATAGCTGACCCCTCACTGAAAATAAGGTTACTGGAATCTAAAAGAAGAAAATGAATATCAAGATAGCACTAATAGACAGAACCGCAAAAGAGACGGACTTAACATTTTGAAAATAGGTAGGACAGGGGCCTAGTGGTTATATGATTATATCAAATAGCAAACTGAGCAACAATGAACAAGGAAAACGCGTTATTCAACCGTTACACTTTGGAGAGTAAATATGATAATGTTGGATTAAATTTGGAACTTAGTGTATATTGCGCATGATTTGTGAGAGACCAAAATATTTCATATATGAAACATTGAGCTGGAAAGAATAGGACTTGGGAGGTCGATGTAGCTATATTGTTTATGAGTGTTAACCATGTACATGTGTATGTACGGTGGGTATCCCTCCCTCTGGAAGTCATTTCTCAGACGCTAAGTTTTGGGTGCCCCCAAATCGTACTGACATGGCCTGGATCGGAAGGGAATTCTTGAGTACACAGCGTCAATCACTACGATTGCTACAGATATAGAATGAAAAGGCATGCATTTGAATGGGCAATCGTAGGTAATACAGGGTCACCCACTCCCCCTCACTACGAGTGGACTGGTTCGTAGGGGTGGTCCAAATCGGAGGGACAGGGGCAGAATCGTAGCGTTTGAGAAATACCTAGCAGGAGAGGCTCGCTGGAGACCTGTGAATGTGGTGGAAGGGGAGAGGGAATGTTATAAGCCGGCTGGTGCTGACATCTACAACACTCTCGACATGCTAACCTATATAACAACTATAAACATAATGTGAGGCCACCACAGTTAATGTTACATACAGCTCATGACTCAAACTTGATACTCTAGATTTTCAAACCAGAGAGAAGCCTTGCCCCAGCCATGGGCACTTCTATAAATAGAGGCCCAATGAAAAAGTGTATCAAACTTATGACTGTTTTATAAGGTTACATAATCTGTCTGTAATATATCAGACTAGAAATTGTTCATGATATTGTTGTTGTTATTTGTATCACGTGACAGGCGATTGTAAAGGACATATAACAACACCCCTCTTATTCAAGAATCGGATAGTCTAAATGTGGACACAAGGAACATGTGAGAAATATAAGCATAATCATTTTAGTTGCCTACAATTGACAGTTATGGTCAAGTCAATACAAGGCAGTTATAGTGGGATGTTTATGACTGCTACAGACTTAATCCATATTATACTTTTAATAATATGGCAGATTTTTTAATAATAATAATAATAATAATAATAATAATAATAATAATACAGCTGCCTCATGTTTCTGATAGTTCCCTCTAATTTGTAGTTAACATCAGTACTATAGCATTATTCTACAAAGAAAAATGTGCAAAACTAGTTTGTGGCATAACATAGTATCTCTCGTCCCATTCTTAGTTATTTTTGGTTGGATTAGATGTCATAAAGTACCGGTGGCATATCGACGATCAAAAATTCAGAAAAATGATTTAACTAAAATTAACCCGTCATCTGAATAACTGTTTGACATGATATTACTCTGTTTTGATGTGCTCTAAATTAAAGAGAAAAAACTATAGTCCTAAATACCGATATTGTATGCAAATCCGACTCTTGGAGACAGAACATTCTAAAAAGTGCAAGCATATGGAAACGTTCTGGCCCGGTCCCTGCACTCCAGAGACACGACTGACATCCACCTATGTACCCTCTCCTAAAAAAAAGACCCCTTTGGCACGGATTTTCAGATGAAAATGCACCCCTTTTTGTTAGAAAACGCTGACTTTTTGAGGCACAAATCCACCCCTTTTTTTGACAGCACTGACATTAATTCTATTCACCCCACCCACAATGAAATGGTATTGAAGAGGACATTATAAAGTTTGTGGCCATTCTTGTGATATATAGAATTCTGTTATTCAAAGCAGTACCAGTATGATTAAATAGCCATGGAAATAGAATGTTTGCAAGGAAATTTATTCTGCTATTTAGAGTTTGATATGAGGAGCCCTCACAGATAAACTAAAAGCGCTGATGATTGCAGCAATTACCATCGACCGACCAGAACTCTGTCAAGCGTCCAAGAGAAAAGTTAATATTGATAATGATTCTAACCTTTTAGATGGAATATGCTCCTGCACGCCTCTTAATCGTAGGAAGAAGTATCATGTTTCTAAAATCATGTACCTAACATGTGACCCTCCAGCGTCGACTGTCAAAGCTCCTATTGAGAGTTAGACAACAATGCAAATTCTAAATTAGCGCTAACCTAAAGATCGCACTTACAAATCATTACCTGGCTATAGTGGCCCTGTGGAATTCTATTAAAATATGCCCCAAGATTTTAGTCATTATCTTTATCCATTACCTAGAAATATTGTGTGCAGAGAGCGGAGGCTCTATGCTGACAAATTTTGTGTTCCAATACCTTAGTTGAAAGATGGAGTTGTCAACATATAATTTTACAAGCATCCTTTTTATTTCTGAGGAAATGCAAAATATCTTATGCGAAAATATATCATCTTACAAATGTTCATTACAAATTGGTGCACATCTTTAAGGGTTTGGAATTTCGATTGTGATTGCTTATTATAATTTTCTTGCTAAACCATAGGTATGGAGACATGTCAAGGGTCAAACTTAACTACATGCTAACCTGGTCCTGATTGTATACGTGTCCAAGAAGACATGTTCAGCTTCTTTAGAACAGCTTCTTAGTGAGGGGTCGAGCATATTTTTACATAATATAGACTAAACCCTGAAATCATCCACCTTCATTCTTCTGACAGCCTGGTCAGGAACTATTGAATGGAAACGTTGCATGGTAAGGCCATATATTTTATCAGTTATCATATTTTGATATTCCTTATTTGAACCGTGCATTTGAGTTTGCATATGAAATTATCATGAGGCCTGATTTTTCGTTAGTTTTACATCTGTGTTTGAAGCTGCAAAGTATAAGACATACATGTCACCAATCATGCCATTTTTATACTTTTTTGCCGGTACATATTAATCCCCGATTGTGTTGCTAGCCCAGAGGCCGGCCCAGAGGGCATAAGCATCATTTAGACCCTGCCGTCGAATGGCTAGTTTGGAACTGTGATGGTCGTTCTTTGCGAGGAATGAGTATTTATAGGGCTTCGTAAATTTTACACCCAGAAAAATCTGAAGCATGTTCAATAGGACATACCCTCGCATCGCCAACATTGGGTTCATCCTTGCGCAGGTGGAAACAAAACTTCCAAAAGTATAGGGTGTTATTTGAAGTTAGGAAGATGATTTGAGGATTATAGCGAGCCAACCCTAAACTATCTTTGTTAGATATTCAAAAGAAAATATATATCTGGGTAATTTTTATTTTTGGGGTCTCAGCTTTCGCCTCTTATGTCACACTGCTCTAGGAAATTCCTCAGGTCGAATAGACTGGAATAGAAGTTATAGATGTAAAGCAGACATCAAGTTATAAAGGTGCTTTTTTATCTAAGAGATTTGGATGATAGTTAGTGGTTTTATACTTGAAAATTCATTAAAATTTGGACTTTTCACACTGTCACACTCCCCTTTTTCATGTTTGATCTAGTTTAAGTCCATACACATTCAATTTAAGACCCCATCATATTAGGCTGTCAGATGAGACAGACAAAATATATTGTATGGTGCTGAAAGCATTTATTAAGATTTTTGAGGATAATTATATATATAGGGCAACGTAAGATCCGGCAACTTGACCATAATTTCCTTGATTATAGTGCAAAACCCTTACAAAATCACCAGTAATTTGTTCCCTGTGGACACTTTGTCCGTACCAAATAGCAAAGAGAAATAGGTGAAAATTCTGAGTTGTGTGCCAATTGCAAAATAGTGGAATCGATGCCTTACATTGATTACCACGTGAAGCAGACTGAGCTGACCATAAGGAGACCTCATGTCATTTTGTTGTAGACCTCAATACCTCTAGACGGGTATAATTCTTTCATGAGTATTGCCATATAACAAATACTTCTGGCAAATTGAATGTTGAAATTAGACAAAATGAGCATGTCTTTTTCAAGAAAATAAAAGTAAACTACCAGTAAAAAATTAAATGTACATGGGACCACTGATAATATCAAATTCTCTTGAAAGATCACGTCGTTAAGTGTCATTATATTAACCTATACACATTCTAATGTTGATTATCTGATAGAGATAAACTTGGGAAAATAATGTCACATTTAAGATACGTCCGTTCCCATGAAAGTAGAGCTATGGTTAAAGGGTAAAATCATATTGCAATACTTAGATACCAATACCAAAATGTATTCATATTATTATTCTACTTGATCTGTGAATCTCAGTTTTCTATCTTTGATAGCCTATATACAATCCTCACCTATCCAAATACATTCTGGAATGTTCAAAATCGTGGTAACGGATGTATTGCCCTCCCATCTCTCAACATAGGGTTCATTTTTTATCAGTCTCTCATTACTTAAATAATTAATTTAAAACTGTACCCTTTTGGAATGGTACAGTCTGTTGCATATACAAATATATTTTGGGGTCAAACACACACATTTCAATCTTTTATTTTTTAGCACCTTTCCCATTCAATTGGCACGAAACTCAGAATTTCACCCAAATACCTATTATTTTGCTTTGTATGGTGCAATATGAGGCTCAAAAATTGGTTCTTACACCTAAAAGGCCTTCAGTGAATGTTTCAGGGGAAAATGGGTGTGTAACCTAGGCATTAAATCATGTAAATCTGCTTCATATTCAGGTCATCATCTGAACTTATGCAAACGTCGATTAATCTAGCTAAGATATTTAAGCCAGGAGGAGAGGACAAAAAGACATTGTTTTAACACTATATTGAGAGATACATCTACTTTTCTTGAAAGTTGAGACCCCTAAAATAAAAATTGCCCATCTATTATTAGATTTTGCTCTCATAAATCATAATAGATTGATTGAACCATGGTATTCAATAGCAAAATTGTTTAAAGGAAAGACTAACTCATTTTCATGATGACCTCTTTTGATAGGCTTTATAGTGAATAAAAAAGATTCTGAAGTAATCATTCGCACATCTGCTATTGTAAGGGAATGCAGTAGGCCTCTATGGTGCAGGCTAGGATTTCACAATAGACCACATTCACCTGAATGCAGAATGCACACTAGCTACTTAAGAACATATGCAGCTGATAGGTGTATTTTGAAAGTGGTTTCACATTTTGTTTGGTTATTGATACTTAATTAAAAACCCTATCAAGACATCAGATACATGCACATGATGTTGGACACTTTACACGTATAAAAAGAAAACTAATTTGGCAGCACCTGGTGCATTTAATCTTTTGTCACGTCATAGAATGCATCGGAAAAGCCTGCTGCCTGCACTTATATTGGATTATGCTTACAACAATTAATGTCAGAATACTTCTATTCAATATCAAGCTTTTTATCAATATCTTTTCCTCTAAATTCACATATATTGATTGAAACAAATTCATGTTCGTGATGATCACAGACTTTGGATAATTCAATGTCTACATGTAGTATATAACAAATCAATATACTGTTCTTCGAGGGAAAAATATTGTTGTAGCATATACAGGTCTGTCACATTTTCAACGTATATTGCCTCCTTCATGCTTTACCAGATGGTTAGTGCTAATGGCAATGTCAATCCTTGGACCTATGTTGATATATAGGAGGAGTGATGCTGTATCATACACCATTGATAAAGATAGAAGATAAACTTGTTTTATTTCCAATAGAGCTGTTCAGGTTTTAATTTGTACCCAAATCTCCTATTGCTCATGTCATAGGCCTTTATGCCAATAGTCAGATTACTCGTTTTGGATAAGGTATCAGCGTTCGTGTTTTAATATATAAAACGTTGAATATTAGTAGAAATAATCGTCATACTAGAATCCTTGTACTATGAAGTATATCTCCATCATAATTATGTGCATCTCATAGTTATGGATGGCATCTGGTCATACCAGTCAGATTCATAATTCTCCCTCATACTAGTAGCAACCCTAATTCTAAAAGGAGGTGCATGTAGCATAGCTAAATGTGAAAAGAATAGACATATATAAGAAACCAGAATATAGGAAGTACCCTGAAAAATCTTAACCTGTATGTCAAGTGGAGGTTAGTTACATTTAGCACCTCTGTCAAGAGTTTCAATTCAATAAGGGTATAAAGCTTGGCCTATAGATTCTAATATCCCAACTTCTAATAACATCCTCACGATATTATATAAAATAGTCACGGCTCATAATATTTTTTTCAATTAGAACTGTCATTGTCACTGACACATGTCAGTGTATGGCTGAATTATTTGGAGATATACAGTAAACTCCCGCATATAAGACGCGTCCTCTACGCCAAACAAAATGCTGGGGAGTCTTATAGCTTTCTCTCAAGTTGGGTGTGTGTCTTATACGAGGGGTAATTTTACTAAAGAAATGTACTAATCTTACAAATTTTAGCCTTAAAATGTGCGTCTTATACGCGAAACAACCATTGACAAGTTAGGGGTGCGCAAGGCGTCTTCTACGCGGGAGATTACGGTAATAGCTATATCATCGCTACTGTATAGAACTTCCTAAAAGCTTAGGTATCGTCTAAAGTTACATACTATGGAATTAACGCCCACCTCTGCAAATATCAAAACTTTCTTACATATAATGGTTTTATTGCCAGAATTTGTAATACCCTCCTTAGGTTAGATTAGATTCAGATTAAAATACGTGTACATGACCAGGTATCTTATAATTATGCATGTGGAATATTGGTTGTAATGGGAAATATTTAGTTTGAGCTTTTGTCCCACTGTAGTACTTTACACTAATAATGTGACCCCGTGTTATCACATATAGGACAGGATTAGTGTCACCAGAAGTAGCTGGAGGAACAGTGAAAGATAGACCCCAGATGGATTGTAATCATATCATCCAGGGACCATTAACATCAAAGTGTGAACTAATGGTACCTAGGTCTGTACATATGTCAGTCATAGACATTTACTTCATGATTAACCTAGAGATGTAAGAAATACATTTTATAGGTAACATAGGATATACAACCCCCTATACTATATATTACCTATGAGTGAACACCCCCTAGCTGTAGCTCTTATTTGTTAGCTATGGTAAAAGTGATTGCATTCGCTAAATCTTTTTAGAGGGCATTTTTTCAATAATGCTCATCAAAACGATAGAGAAATACCCTCCTGCATATCTACCGTATATGCATGTTACCTAAGTTTCCCATGTTGCCTCGCTAAATCTTTTTAGAGGGCATTTTTTCAATAACGCTCATCAAAACGATAGAGAAATACCCTCCTGCATATCTACCGTATATGCATGTTACCTAAGTTTCCCATGTTGCCTCAAGCCCATATACCACGCCCCATGGCTAGCATGGCCGATGGATAGCATAGTGCATATCTCATCATTTATCATTATAATTATGCCCTTTAAATGCTACCTGGACAACACTTCATAAGATGTTACGAGTGGATGCTGTAAATGCACCTAAATAGGTGCCTACATCTATGGGAAACTTATCTCTGCACCAAAATGACAGGTCAAGCAATTCTGTATGATTTTTGGATGAAGATTTATCGAACTTACCCATTAGAGGTCACTACCTATGATCATCCAACTTTTAGGGGTGGTGTGTAATCGTGGCATATTGTGCAGTAACCTCCTGGTATGCATCTTATGATCATGGACAGGCAGTCGTGATCGTAGTTAATTAAGAAATTACCTCTAAGATCATGTGCACAGAAAATGCAGTGACTTTACCTTCATCCAAAAGATCATTCAAAATGAGTGACAGCATCAATCTATGCCCCCCCCCCAACAAGTTACAAATGACATTGATGTAATTATGTATCTGTCACTCGACTTTTTACATCGTACCTTTGGGTAGTGTCCCGTGGGTACTCTGATTACGAAGCAACATGCTGCCCCCAGGCAGAGTTTTTCATGTTTGGATGCAGATGATGTAGATAGGTGTAGCTATGTATGACATAAGTGTCACAAAAAGGCACATGTGTTTTTTTTCCAATAAAATAATAATCGATCTCTCATTCAATGGTGGTTAGGAGGTGTGGCCTTGCTATGGAACTTTTGATAGGGATATCAGTAGAATTTTAAGAGATTATAAACATAGCTCTATAAATTTCCAACCTCACCCAAAGAAGAGTTGGGGAAAAATCAGATATGCAATGATGGAATGAAGGTGAGATTTTATATAAAATTTATTACACAAATAGAACATCCCTCCCAAGTGGTATGTTTGAGTTTAATCAATTTTGATACAAGAGATCGTATATGATCTTTGGCTATTAACAGTCGGATGCAAGGTTGAAATGCAGTTGAGTTTGAAAATTCACAAAACATCTACATTGAACAGTGCTGATTCAACAGATGTGCTATGTGTTGATTTGTTGTTCATAATGATATTGAGTCAGTTTACATTATATCTCAGAACAGAAACATCAGTCTTTGATCAAATCTTGAAGTTGGTAATGGTTAATTACATTAAATCAATGTTGACAAAATTCTTTTGTAACAGTTCAGCCAATGGTTTCAAATCTTTTTGCCCTCACCTCCCTTCAGGATTTACAATATATGTGCATACAAGACATTAAGTGTATGGTATTGACAACATTGGTTTGATGTTGGGTTTAATAAAATCTGGTGAAATTCCTTTTTTACAAATGGGGTCAACCAAAATTCATACACCTTCCACCAAGGGTTCAACCACCCCCGTCCTCCCCAACCAAAAAGACCACTCCCCAAATCCATAATCTAAACCCAATGCATTTCACTTGTCAAATTCTTGAGGATATTCTTCTACAATGATGGGAAGGGTCAGGTTTGATCCATGGAGGCATTGGCTATATAACTTCTCAATTTTTGGGTCAGCTCGTACACACATTATTCCACCCCCGCCTCCCCATAGATACAACTAAATCACATACAATCATAAGAAGAACTTTTCTTAAACTGGACGCAATATCTGAATTGAATTCACATTTACATGAATCAGAAAGTCTATTGAAATATTAAAAACCATATACCATGCGTCGGTGGTCTAGATTGAGATATATGGTTGGATTTAATTATCATAAGCTGACATCCTCACGATATTATATCAACAGGGAACACACATAATTATAGATATAGCAATCTTAGTTGCCTTCTCTTGGGTGATAGATTTATATCGGATTATAGAGAGAGAATTTTGCAATTGTAAAATATCTCTTTCATTCACAGGTTAAAGCTAGAAATTGGAGTATCCCACAAGCAAAAGCAATTTGTCCATCACACACTAATATAGGTAGGCTCCCAAGTGAAGTGATGATTCTCAAGTGGAGGGTGAAATGGACTAGCTCTAGCTGTGTACTACTCTTCCTCAGGTGTTTGGGGCAGGAAGGAGACCTACAGTGCCGCCATATTGATTATGCTGGCACCTCGTGCGCTGCGCCTCACTCACATTCACCATAGAAAGTCTGGCTTCAGAGAGACTGTTATACTAATAAACGCAGCCACAGCCAATTTGCTATCCTTCATCTTAATATTGCCTGTTTTGAGACGGCAGGCTCCTATGTAGCATTTTGGTGATGGTGCTATGTAGTGAGGTGTAAGAATACATCCAAAATTCAGCAATGTACATTTATATGCTCTACTAAGTTCAAGAAAACTGAATATGCATGAAGGGAAGGGATTCATATGCAAAATGGGCTTGTGATGTCAGAGGAAAGGTTCCTCAGTCACGCACAGTCAGTCAACCATGGCCAGGTGATTCCTCCCGCCATTTTATTCAGCTTTGAGCATCAGAGATAATCAAGTATATAGATGTTTAAAGATGGCTTTAGAAAACTGGGAAAATTCCATCTTGATATTCTCTATATAATTATGAAATACATGTGTCCAAATCAGAAGCTATTCTCATAAAGGGCATATAGAAAGCACACTATCCAGTCAAAAACACTGAATCGGTGAGGAGGTTCCCCACACACCTAAACCAGCACTTCTGATAAACCCCAAAAAAGCTCATACCTAAAATAAAAAATAACAAAATACATGTGGATCAGAAATCTCCTACACCGCCCACCCTGACACACCCGGGTGTACATGCATTTTCAATTAATATGGATAATTGTGCACATGTAGTAAGGTAGATTCTAGGAGTTAACATTTCTGGGGAGTCTACATTTAATTAAATATCTTTTGAAAGATCCGTTTAAAATCTTCCTAATAGATCTATGTCGGAATTTCAAATTTAGACCAAACGGTTGTGTATTAGGGTCACCCCACTCTACCCAGAAAAATAGGGCAGATAAGACCAAAAAGAAAAATTTGGTTTCCGGTCACCCGACCTACCTCAGCAAAAGGGGACCGACCTCAGATATTCAGAGGAAAAGTCTTCAAGGTTTTTCAATATTTTTCATAATTTTATTACATTAATTTCACATTTCTAACATTTTGATCATTTGCTTGTATCAAAATACAGAATCCAACACTTCTGCCTAGGTTTTCCATGTTTTTGGATGGTATATTAGATAAATAGGAATTTCTGTGACTAAATTATTGATAATAACAGGCCAAACTATGGTTCAGCAAAGAAAAAAAAATAAAATAAAAAAAAAATTCCGACCTACCTACCTCAACTTTTTAGAGCATGTCACCGGAAACTTACAATATTTTCTTTTGACCTTATAAGAGCATTACTTCAATTTTCAAAAGAAATGCATAGTTTTTGCCTTTTTTTCTGTTGGTGAATCTAATCGTCTGCATATCGTTGCAGGACTTGTTGCCATGATTCACAAGTTACCAGAACAGATAGCTAGTCAATTCCAATGTACTTTTGAGGCCGCATGTACATACAAATCTGACTTACCTGCCTAAGCGTTTTAGACTCTGTAGCACCTTTTTCTAGTCTTACATTCGAGTTTTTGAAATTCGAAATGCAATTCCCATCTTTGAGGATAAGGAATATTATGAACTGTTATATGTTGCATTTAAAGGGAATTCTTGACATGAATCTTAGACCCCTCCCCGTTCACAAATCTGAGAAAAACCTTCGTTGTGTTAGATTTTCTTTCTCAAAAGGGACAGAAAACAGAGAAGGTGGGAAAATTCCTTGATAAAGAAGTTGCCCTAAATTATGTACACTACTTGATAAAAAAAATAATTGCTCAAATTGCTGTCGCTATAAAGTAAAACAATGTAATGTTCAGGGCCGTAAACAATAAAGTGCCCCCCCCCCATCTCAAATCTCCTCAGAGATCCGAAAATGATAATTCTATTTAACACAGAGAGAAGAAATGGAGTCACAACGACTCCAAAATGGGAGTCCAGCTCCTATCACTGAGGTGACCCCCTTTGGGACTCTCAAGTGACTCCGAAAGATTAAGGAGTCCTGCAGCTTTGACTCCCTTCATAGGGAGAGTCAAATGGCCCTGATGCCATATAAATAGAGTGTCAATCAGATGGGACTCTATCACTGAATAGAGTCATATCTAGCAGACTCCATACAAAGAATAGATATGGAGTCACTGTAACTCTGAAATGGTTGTCTTGAAATAGGGAGTCAAAATGTTTAGTCCCTAGGAATACAGTTAAACTTAATTATTGGGGTTTATACCATAGTAGGAATTTGTCTTGTCCATCTTTTGTTTGTACTTTACCTTAGTCATCCAGGTTGAATTTATTTTGACCATGGAGACACTGTGAACACTTTGAGTTGAGATTTTATCCACAAAAATGGTGTATTCGCAGTACTCCAGCCTTTGTTTACTTATCCCAAAAACTTGAGCATATCCCCTTCTATTTAATGTGTGAACAATTGCTAAATGAGTGATAACCTGAAGCCAACTCCTCCAGATGACTAGCTATGCTCATCATCAAACCAAATGAATTACCATATGATGAGCACAATTGCACAAACAGCATTGTGGGGCCCTCTAGTAGAAGCACTGAGAAGCACTGGCTAGCTAAAACTCCATTTCAAAGCTGAGTTAGAGAGTCAGTGTGACTCTCTTTCAATTGGTTTGACTCCATTCCCTCCCTCTGTATTGTGTTAAGTAGGTCAAACATTACAGGGAGTCAATTAGGAGTCAGCTCAGTTAGACTCCACTTTGAGCTCTGTCCCCTGTGACTACCCCTCCTGGAGTCCACCAGGCTGTGACACTCATTCTATGGGAGTCAATTCAGTAGGACTCCATACTGCAAACATGGTGTTCAGCAGTTAGGAGTCTATCAGCCATGACTCCTTTAAAAGGGGAGTCAATATAGAGTCCTGCTCAGCTGACCCCCATTTTGACTCCATTCCAAATGATGTGACTCCATTTCTTCTCTCTGTGAAGAGCTGGGATGAGCGGAATCGGGGTGCCGTCTCCTAATGAACACATGAGTGCTTCATATCGTAGTTTTCAGTTAAATAAATCAAATCCTTCAAAATAGCTTTAGAGAAGGGTCATTTTTAACAATGGGAGGGGCAGCTGGCGGATTTTTGCGCAAGTGCGCCAAAATTCGTTCTGTCTTTCCGCAGGGGTAGGGGTCCCCCTTTCATAACACAGTATTGAGCGAGTTGTTCCACTGAAAATGGATGAACTTTTCCGCCCAACCGCCAAATTTGTGGTCTCCCCATTAGTGGGGGCCCCACTACGCGATTTCCGCAAATAAATGTTATTCTTTCAATGTAGAAATTGAATGTTGACAGAGCCATTTGTTTATGTGGGGAAGGGTTTGTTGGTGATCTTGGGCATGTTTTTGTTGACAAAAGATGTTTTTGTTTATTTGTTCCAGTTGGTCTTACATAAACATTGCAGACTTTCACACTGATGAGTCTCTGCAACTCAATATCAGACAGGTTTGATTTTTACAGTACAAGACCCTGCAATCTGTGTGACTGCTGTGTTGTTATTTATATTTTGCTGCGTTGATGTTTATATACTGACCCCCCACCCAATCACAGAGTCTATGCAGGTGCAGGTTAGTTTGTAGATATGGCACAGAAGGAGAGAGATCACCCATGAAATGTATCCTGAAATCTCATGTTTACATTTTTTTAATCTTATGTTAACAATTTAGGAATGTCAAAACCCTATACCTTAGGCACTATAGGGATAACATTTTATAAGAATGTAGCAAAAGATCGCATAGTGGAGCCTCCACTATAATTCACCGATCGGTAAAAAAACAAGACCATTCCTTTAGAGTTCCATGTTCAATTTCAATGTCTCCGTGTAGCACTCAATAATATTAGTAAAAAGTTGGTTTAAGCTATTGTTGCTCCAAGTCATTCTGATCAATCCAGAATCATTTACATGAATATTGTCCTGGAATGCATTTCTCAATAGTGGTAGTAATATTCATTCATAAATACCCTTAAGATGTATCTGTTCCCGAATATAGAGTTTTATGATTGTATTTTATATCGAAATAAAAGGGGGGGGCAGAACGATTATGACAGGAATGGACTGACAACCTGACTGCGAACATTGTTCGGGATGTGCAAACATTCTCAGCTCATGAGACTAACAGTGTCCTCCATATCTTAAGGCCGTTTAATTATAATAACTTGGATTACAGATCCGCCGCTGGGAAATTCAGCAAAATGGAAAAAAAAATATTTTTATTTCTTTTGCCTCTGGCCGCTGGGGTTTTTCAAGATTATCCTTGGGAAAAAAGAAAGTCCATGTTCACTAGCAAGCTACTTACAATTCCCCCTTTTCCTCCAGTATACTTGTCAATATTAGACATTTGATGGTCGAAAGGTGACATTTGATGGCAGAAATTTCATTTTCCTTGTCCTTTTTATTTTTATTTTTTTCCATCTGGCCGCTGGAATTTTTCAGGTGTAATTTGGAATTTCTTTTTTGCCTCTGGCCGCTGGAATCCTGAGCTCAAAAATCCCGTAATCCAAGTGATTATGATAACATGGCCTAATCTATAGAGAAAGTTAGATATGGAAGTTTTAGATTAGAACATTATTTGAAGAATCATTCTTGACAGCGGTTTAGGTAGATGGACTAATATTCGATGACATTTTAGTTTATGCATCATACATCGGTAACCTATCCCGTAAATTCCAATCCAGAAAAATTAATATCCGACATCTTCAAATGCATAATATAGGGACAGTTCAAAACCCAATCCTTTTTAATTCTCATGACACAATATGACATTGAGAATGCGTGAACAATTAAAATCTAAATTGTGCAGTTTTTCCATGTTTAACAGCTGTCGCGTTTCCCCCTGAAATAATAGTGTTTGTTCTTCCAAAACCCATATTTTCCCATTCAAATGAAGGATCTATGAATGCAGAATGGGATCCACCACCAAATGCTTTAGTCTGCGTGATGCGACGGTAGTTGAATTTAATTGACAGAGCTACGTGGCTTTCTCATCTTTGGGTTAAGCATGTAAACGTAGGGATACTGTAACCAAATTTATCCAGAGGGGAAACGTCATCAAATTATTCTCGTTCGTCTAATTCATCACAAATTTGTACCTGTACATATATTTTCCTATCCCGCCTCTATGGCAAGCGGTATTGATAAGGAGAAAGGCGCCGACAGCGTCGGCGGACAAAATGGCGAAATTGGACGTCGCCGTCCGGCCGCGTCTCCCCCTCCACCCATACAATATTCCCGGCTAATTCTGATGAAGTCGCGCTGGGTTTACATGGCCAAATTTCATTTTGTTCGAAGCCCCAATAACATGGTTACCTCATATTAGCCAGTCATGATCAGGGAAAGCGGTTTAATACAAGTAAAAAGTTGTGAAGTAAAGAGGAGATTTTCACTTACTTTTAGTCTGACGGCGGCGTCCGCCATGGCGCGGTACTGCTTGTACAGCCTCCTGAACCACGTGACTGTCACGGTAGGGTCTGTCCGACCTCAATACAGACAGGTACACAGGGAGTGTATCTCTCCTCCTCCACCCTCAACTCTCCCCCTATCAACACCATCACACAGACCATTGGTCAGACCAGATTAAAATAATTATTAACTTGTTCTACTGGAATGTAACCTGGTAGTCATCCTCCAGGTGTGAGTCTACCAGTGTACTTTATTTCTATGCCATGAGCGCATCATTATACATACTTAGATGAGTGGAGCCAGAAGGTTATTTGTCATGCATATGGGTTCAGGTGACTTCTCTCATTAATTATGTTTGGCTATCATCTTAGAAATTTTATTCCATCTGTTCGCTGATTTAGATACTGGTTACTTCATAATAAGCTGTAGATAAATACTTCTTTTATATATAAAACTAAAGGTATCCTACTTTTTGCTATCCTAGCGTTTAGTTGATGGGGGGATGAATATGTAGTCTGACAATCGTAATACTTATTTAAACTTTTAAGCAAGTTATGGCAGTGGGGTCTAGTCGATTGGTGCATTATGCTTTGTTAAATAATATACTTTGGAACCGATCAGGGCGTATGGGAGATTCGATTAACTTGTTGCATCATCATATTGCATAAATAAGAGCTGATCAATACCCTTTGTATTTCACTCAGTTTAGTCTACGAACCTTTAAAATCATGATCCCTCGCATGTTTTAAGACAACATTGTTTCTGTATCCATTACTTCTATCATTTGTCAGCTGTTTTTGTTTCTAAACTAACCATGTTATTTCCCCTCACCACTTGGCACTGGGGAAGCAGTAGATCACTTTTTTAGGAACTCCATGCCATTTTCTACCAAAGATGTAAGGCCACTTAAAAACTATAATCAGCTATCAGTTAAAAGGGGCCGCATTTTTGCTTTTTATTCCTTGCAACTCTAAAAAAAAAGTTAGGAAACACCTCATCCCCTGAAGAAAGATTCCTCCCAAAACAAAAATGCTCATATCTCAGCTAGTATTATGGATAGAAACATGATTCTAACAGCATAATAATCCCCATTTAAACACCTACAGTGTGGCTTTATTGAATACATGATGTTATAAAGGGTTTCATTAATGATAATGCTTAAGAATAGTGTCTTGAAAAAATATTAAGTAATTAAAAATAAAAAAGGTCCCTCCCTCATCAATTCAAAACCAAATAAAATAAAAAATAAAAAGCCTCCCACCCTCATCCTTTTTTTCTAGAAAGTATCCACAAAGCTGATAATCTTAAGCGGCCTAACCCATAATTATTTTGTGATGTAGCCAATGTACAGTGACGGATCTAGGGTAGGGATCCATAAATATTACTTCATTTTGAAATAGACTTTTTTCAAAATTTTGCCGTTCCATAAACGGTTGTTTCAATTTGAAATAGCATGAAATAAATTACATAATGCACTATCTCTGCATTGGGAGGTTCTTCCCATGTAAGTTATTTAAATCATCAATTGATAACCACCTAAACTAGTAATATAGAGGGTCCCTGTTTCCTATTACGCTTATCTTTCAAGCCTTGTGTCCACAGGACAGAATTCCAGATGACAAAAGCATTTTTGTCGTCCATTTCTGATGAGAAAAATCAAACATATTATAGCCATAGTCCACAGAGGGAGGCCAACAAATGGGGGAGATAATCAATGTTGGGGATGTTTTGTAGGGAGATTCTCAATTACTGTCGGGTAGTTTACATCTGAAAATATCAAATACTTTGATATTAATTCTCCTTGAATTATTGGTCATTATTGTCGGATTTCTTTTAGTCAGAAAACCATTATATG
Organism: Acholoe squamosa; assembly: GCA_949317995.1. Lineage (NCBI taxonomy): Eukaryota > Metazoa > Annelida > Polychaeta > Phyllodocida > Polynoidae > Acholoe > Acholoe squamosa. The sequence goes on along the minus strand of OX439048.1, from coordinate 35,426,398 downwards.
CAAGCAACTATCAGATCTTTTACCACCTTTGTCTGCCGATCATGCATTATTGACCCTAGGATTGTCCGATAGAAGCTCTATGGACTATGGGTATAAGATATTATCATCGGAAATGGACGTGCTTTTGTCGTAGGGAATTTTGTCACCTACGAATTGTGTCGCCCTGTGGACACATGGCTTTATGGGACGCCTTCCATGATTTGAAAAGGGACAAGGGCACGGCCTAAAAGGAGCCCCCCCCCCTTATTTTGAGCAAATACCGGGGTCCAAAACAAGAAGTGTAGCTTGAAATCCGCCACAGGTATATAAAAGCACCAATGTGTTAGATAATCATAAATAAAATGGACGAATTAGAACTTGTGAATCTGCTCTTTCCACAGATTTAGATTAGAGTACAATTACCAATGTGTGATACATGCATTTCTAAACTGTTTATGGAATGTTATTGCCTTTTTGGGGAGCGTTGAACTCTCATCATGTTCTATGGACCTAAGTTCTGATGATCTATTCACTTAAGACACGGCTTTAAATTGAAATGTTTTATTATTCTATTCCCACTTTAAAATATACACCTCAACGATAAACTGAACAGCATGTTACATATACCAGCTAAATCTTTCTTAGGGTAAATATAATGGGAATATCCTCGTTATGCACCAAGCATTTTAGAACTCAATTGGGTTTAGCAAATCTAATTTGTAGTCAGTTTTAATCTTCTCTTCAAAAATCAAATTCTGGCCCCCACAACTTAGCATCAATGATGGTATCATCGAAAGCCATAAAGAATTATGTATCCGTTGATATAGTGCAAAGATGGTACAGTAAGGGAAGATACTGTTATTGGAGAAATGCCTGTCCTCCAGGGCTTCTCCCGGCGGCGATGTCAGTCAGCAGGATACACCTACCCTGAGGAGGGAGCAGTGTGTATTCAGCACGGCTCGGTCCTCAAGGGTAAACGTGGCCCACCGAGTCTATTCCCCCTCCTGCCACCTTCCTCCAGGGGATGAGCACATCTCCAGGGTACTTCTCATGCAGGACGGTCTCTGGCACACAGATCCACCTCTGTGTTATATTTGATATAATAGAACACTCTGCACTAATCTCCTACACTTGATTAGGGCTATCCATATATCTTGTACCAAGGTGTTTCTGATGATTAATCAGGGTGATGCTACTATCATAATTTAGGTTTGTGTAACTATGTGTGGTGAAGTTGTAAATCAAGTCCCAAAGTAGGACGGCACTGTCTCTGCAAATAATTTATATGTTTTACCAATGTGATATACATATGGGGCGGGGCGTTTGTTGTGACATATGCCTTGTGATGCTAGTATAGAGGCACACATCAAGCCCATCAAATTATCATGCCATTAGGAATCCCCTAAACCATACTCATTTGCCACCACGATTTGCGAGTTGCCTCTGCAGCTCGCGAGCTAACATCTGGGTAATATTTGATGCCTCAGTTAGAAAGAAAGAGATGGCGAAGGAGGGGATTAAAAGACCACGCGATACTATACTACAAAAAAACATCATTTTCTTTAGCACAGAAACTAGGGGCTGGCCGGTAAAAGTGCTGATTTTTTTTTATGGATTATTCCTGAAAAATCAGAATTCATCATGTCATAACTCCTTGTGTATAAGGTGTATCACACATGTAAGGCACATCCTGGGTCGATGCTCATCCTATATGAGGGCACACCTATAGACTAGCTTCATAAAGTTTTAGGACTCTTGAAATTCTATATGATAAATACCTCACCTATAAGGGGTACTGTGTTTTTTTAACTCCATATAAGCGAAATAAGGCTGATTTTTATAGAAACAGAGTTGAAGAAATGATCTTTAAATAACAGTTGAGACTAAGACTTTTGTCGATGATTGGAAGAAGGCTGTTACAGTGCCTATTCCTAAAACGAAAACGAATTCATTGCAAGATGGGGACTTAAGACCAATTAGTATATTATCTACCCCTGGTAAAATTATGGAATAAAATTGTTTGTGAAAGATTAATCCCTGATTTGCAATTGTTTGCAAAACTACATGGAGGCATGTGAGTTGTTAAGTCCTAACCAACATGAATACAGAAGAAAGAATCACTCCACTCAGAGTGCAATTAATGAGCATGTTCAAGCTATTATACAAAATTTTATTTTAAATAAGCCTAGTTATTGCTTTTGATACTGTTTCTCACCTTTTACTTATCAGAAAATAAGAGGGTCTAGGACTTAGTGACGACACATGCCAATGGTTCCGGAGCTACCTGACCAGGCGTACTCAGTGTACCACTGCTAATGGGGAGACCTCTAAACCATTGCCCTATTACCTATGGAGTCCCTCAAGGGTCCGTTTTAGGCCCTGTCCTTTTCTCTCTATATATATATGTCAACAGTTTACTAAAAATTGATGATTTTGAAATTACATTGTATGCTGATGACGCTGTCATTATGGTCACAAATCCTAATGCTATGAATTTGATTCTAAAAAGATCTGCTTGGTGTGTCCAGAACTCCTTGACAATTAATGAGTCAAAAGCAAAATGGATGCTTTTTAATGGGAAAAGAGATGATGACACTGTTTTCATTTTAAATAACACAGTACTTGAAAGAGTGTTCTCTTTCCAATACCTTGGTGTATGTATATTGATCCAGATTTTAAATTTATTGAACATAGGCAAATGCCCTTGCTAACATCAGACATAAAGTTTGTCAACACAGTCGTGTTAAACGTTATGTAGACTCAGTAGTAGCTCTGTCGACATCTACAGAACCATGATTTTACACACATTTGACTACATGGACTACTTATGGGACAGGGACAATAAAGGGGAGAATGGGGAGTTGAAGCTTATACAATATAAAGCGTTAAGGATAATCTATAAAGTCAAGCTACAAAAGAACCCACTATATACCACTGATGAATTGCATAATATGAGTGGATGTTTACAACTAGCTGATAGAAGAGAAATTCATTTATTATTCTATGCTTTTAAGTTGAGTAAAGTTGATGCTCTGGTTGATAAAAGGAAGCTCACAACAAGACAAAATACAGGCCTGCGACTAGCTGTACCACACTGCATGTGTGAAATTAATTGTGATTCGCAGCGCTTTTTATATAACAATTAATAGATGGAACTGCCTGAAAGCAGAGTATACAACTGTAGCCACACTTGAAGAGTTTAAGAGGCATATCAAAAAGGACTATATGTTTTATGTAAATTTCTTGTTTATCGATGTATACCTCTTATTTTTAATATTGTCTTACATTTCAACAACTTTTACCCACCTTTTTTACACACATTGTGATATGTTTATCTATTTGATGCACTCCTGGTCATTTATCTGATACTATTCCTACTGAGACTTGTAAGGAAGGCTGAAAATTGACCTTATGTGGTGACTGAAGTTACTGGTATACCCGGGTTCATACATTACTAGACATAATTTCCATCATCTCATCTCATCAATACGAAATCAAAACTCCTAAGGTTTATTCAGAGGTACATATTACTTATTGCAATGTGAAACTGTGTGTGTCAATTTATTAATTTGCATAATATAGAATACATCCACGCCAAGGCGTGGAACGAACGCGGCGGCGGATGATCGCTCGGGCCAGGACCTACCCTTACGCCTCCCGTAAACATTTTGTCGCCATGCCGGTCCTCCGCCCCTCGTCTCCCTGTTCACTCGCCATATTGGATTTTTCTCGCCATTGCTGAAGTCGCTCGGTCACGAGTATAACGATGGTGAATGTTTTGTAAGATAGCCTCTGTAGGTACACTTGCCACTCTGATTTTTGAGAGGGGGAGAGGTCAGATACCTCTTTTAATCTATGGCTCTCGACAAGATTTCATGACCTTGACGTCATTGCCTCTTTGTGAACAATTCTGTTCAAAGTTTCAATCTCTAAAGCATAGACCTACGGTATGGGCATTTGGGGCCAGCTTGCACCAATTCTCGTCGCTTCTCACAATATACATGAGATATTGCGATACTTGAACGGTCTTAAAAAAAGCGTCTTGTCGAGAAAATTTTCAATTCTTTACCTTTTTTCTATATTAATACACTGTTTCGCAAAGAAATATAAAGTTTAAAATGTGCGCTAACATGTTTCCCTTCATTTCCACATAACAAGAATAGGTGATGGTTGAAATTTCTTATTTTTAAGGCAGATTGTCTGAGCAATACATCAAGCTTCCCTCTACGGTGTCATGGCGTTTTGGGCAACACCAGAAACTCGGCTCCGCCATGTTAATAATTCCAAAGGTCCAGGCTAGAGGCCCTGGCAGAGGGAAGGCAAAGCGCCAATGCCAGGTTAAAGGGCACATGCACCCCTGTATGTACACCTTTTTGCCTAATAAAGCATTTTTAAAAAAAAAAAGCTTCAGGTATTAAAACGACGCAGCTTATGCATGAGTGAGGATCTATGGTGATTATGAGCTGAGGTTGAAAATTCAAAAGGCATTGAGGCATTAATCTTTTTTAGAAGGAACCATGTTCTGATTTGCGCAAGAACCTTTTGTGTGGAGGGGGGAGTGTGGGGGGTAAAGATATGGAGAAAATATTCCTAACTACTTTACCTATGAAATACACCCCTTTGAAATACTGCATTGAACCTATTACCTACATGTATCAGTAATCTCATAGGAAGTATCACAATACCCCTTTTTTTTTTATAAGAAATAGATGCAGTAAACAACTGTGGATCAATGTGATTTTGCAGTCTTATTTAGGGAATAGAACGTTTGGGCTACAAGATTTATTCTTATATTAACAAATGAAAACATCACAGCACCTCACTGTAATACATGTACATTGTTAATAAAAGAGTCTGTTTAGGGCTCATTGAAACGGGGGGGGGTCGAGCTGACCAACAGTATCATGACTCAATGGGCAGTCAATCAAACCTCTAGAATAAGAAAAGCACAGCACAATCTAAGTGTGTTACTATATGATCTATATATGTAGCTTTGCCACATCATCATCATAGGCAGCACACTTTTAAAAGTTGTTTTTATATTTTAAGAGGTGCCGTCTTGATATTGGCATATTGAGAATATATATATATATATATATATATATATATATATATATATATATATATATATATATATATATATATATATATATATATATATATATATATATATATATTGGGCACTAATTAAGACATTTACTCATAAGTTATTGACTATTCAAATATTTCCCAGTTTATCTAATGTGTATCCTGACTAAACTCATATTCTAGAGGCCTCCAATGGTGACAGATAGTGTCTCTTTGCCCTGTTCAGTCCTCAGAAACATACTCGATCAAGTTGGGCTGATAATACAGTTATTAAAACTTGGTTTACCTCTTGTAGGTTCCGTCCTAAAGATGTATATCAACAGCATATACTCATTAGGCAATACTTAGAATGGGGGTGGGGTGATCAACTTAAGTCTTCTCTGCCAATTATCCAACATTTATTCAATGTTGTGTGCATATATTGGGGTGCTGAAATCAGAAATTGGTACGTTAATCTTGAAATTTCTTGTTAGCAGCTGGCCCTTATTACTCTGAAGGAACATGCTACAGCATTGCAAATCGTGCATCAGAAATGATGCAGTCAGTTCCATGGTAGTGGTACATAATGTATATCATATGTCCCTTTGGCAATATGTATCAGTTAAGCTGCAGATGCAGACATTTAGGTAGAATAACTTTCCAAATGTCCCTCCCTACAATGACTACAGTATGTATAGATACAAGCAACCAGAACCCTCTAGGTAGTGGGCTATAGCCTTCTATGTTTCAGGCTTCAACGTTTCCCTACACAATGCATAATTATGTGGCTTTGCCATAATTTGGAAGCTCAGCGTTAAGTTGATAGTCCCCCTCACCCAAAAGAGGTTCTTTTAGAGACCCTGTAGGAATCAGGTTCATGATGGATTACATACACACAGGTCTGCCACCTATATGCATGACTGTATAGTTTGATAGCTATATTCCAGCAGGTTAAACGCATTTTGATTTGACATTTTGGTCAATATCACAATGTGTAGGACTAATTGATGGCAGTTTATATATGGCTAGAATTGATCTTTGTCCATTAATCCTATGAAAACAGTTGTGGACAGGTGAGGGAAAAGGGCCCTCCGAGGTAAAGAGCCACATTTAGAATTAAAGTCATCAGCTTTAAAATGAGGTATGACACTTGCAGATAACCTTTCTGGTCTTGGAGATATTGCTTCATGAATATGGGATGACATAGCCATATCAATACAGCTGATAAGCTCTATCATTCATTGTTTTGATGTTATAATGCATCTAATTGGCATAATAATGTATAAAATCAATTTATAGATAACCTGCCCTTTCCACTAATTTGGCAATAGTATTTGACATAGAAATGGTATCTACATGCTGTTTTCAGCATATATCCTTCTCCACGAATCATTGTATCAAATGGCATTATTTTATTTTAATATTTAGAGTGTTTTTGGAAGGTTTATCTGTTGCCATGGCAACACATTTCTAGGGAAACTCTCATTTATGCCTTGTTATAGATTTAAAACGTTCCATTGACCTTCCAAATACAGAGGAAATGAGCGAAAATAAAAGGTTTTGGAGAAAACCATATTTCTCATATTGCACAAAAGTACCTATGACTAGTTTTGGGCATATTTCTTTCACATTTTTTAGCTTTGTAGCTCCTCTATTGGCCAAACCAAGTACTTAAATCCCACAGGAATGGCCCTTTCCCCTCATCTGCCCACAGTTATTGTCTAGGATAAATTATGATACCCAGACTGTGCAGATATGCAGACTGCAGACGGGCATCGATTGACTGAATTGGAAAGATCTACATCAAAATGAAATATCCATTTTTCACATCAAAAGCTAATCTAAGTTTGATTCAAAGGTAAAAGGTTATGACCCAAATTGTGTCAACTTACAGTCTACTGTATAGAAAATGCTGTTTACTAAGACAGATTCATCCTTAGGTAAACAATAAGAGCATCCACCTGGAACCTTATCTACACAATGTATAAAAACCAACACGTTTCTACATGCCCAGTGGCTCTGTATAGTTTATGATGTGTAGGTCGGGGGTGGCGGAAGGGGGGGGGGTGGGTGAGGTTGAGATGGAAGCAGGGAAGACTTTTGCCAGGTGGCCATAAGTTATATACAATGGCACTGACGGGGTTTTTACAGCCAGTCATCGCTGAGAACACCTTCCAGTGTAGGAGGAGTTGGGGATGCAAAGGGCCGGTAGTGAAATAATGTAAGCTGACCTTTGACCTTAATTGCCCACACCTGATTGGCTGAGGATTTCCATACAATGGAAGTACTGTTTGGGGGTATGGTAAATTGACCAATAGCGTCAATGTGTGGTAGATATAGGCTTGACTTATAGCACCCCAGAATAATAGAATATGTAAACAGATGCTGAATATGATAGGATGTGATACAAATATCATAATCCATTGATATCAGGTGTTGAGATTCATTTAATGGGTTTACTCTAATATGTGAATTAACACATTTATGCCAATTGTGAACCCTGATTCATGATGAAATGTTATTCAGAGTACAAACACAATGTTATTATTTTTTAGCCTACTAGTATAATATTTTTAGATCTATAGGCCTGAAAATCTAATCGGGGGGGGGGGTAAATCTAATGCAAGCAGGGCAAAAAAGCTCGAGAGCATTTCCTGCTGCAGGACCTCATTCTTTGAAGGCCTCTTAGTAGGCCTATACGTACACACCTGTGTCAAACCCACCCTCCATTGACCCCCCCCCCACCCCCACCCCACTATACCCGTTCCCTCGTCTGACACCGAGGATGGCTCATGCATCCTTGTATCCAGAGGTCTAATTCTAGACACAACAAAACGCCGCATAAATAACCCACCCTTTTCAAGCCTATGAAATTCACAAATAAATGATGAAAGAAATATCGACTGACCTTTGAATTGGTCATTTGCCCATGTCTGTCCTTTTTATGAACATACCTGGGTGCCATGTTGTTTCTTCCCGCTGTGGATGTGCATGAGTAAGGAGGCCACCAACAGAGTCACGTGTCATGATCTTAGCCAATCAGCACTCGGCGCCTACCCCTCCCCCCACCCACCCTCTGACATTAATGACTGGAGGTGGATGATCCCTTATGCTTGAGGAGGACCTGATAGGGATGATAGTGAAGGACATGTGTGTGTGTGTGTTTATCTCATAAGTCTGGATGAACAGCATATTATGTATGGCTATTTAATGCGACCAATAGCAATAAATCCAACTTGGGGTTCTAGCCTTATTTATGCCACCTTCCCCTTCTAAGCCTGTCTTCTTTCATAGTTTCTTTTAGGATTTGATTATCACTAGCCTTGCATATCAGTTGACGAAGATATATATTTAAAAAAAAAACATGATTTGATGCCCATTATCTTTATGCTATTGGTAAAAATCGCTAGGCCCGGTAACGAATGAAAAGATTCATTTGAAGGGGTTGGCATATCTGTTGTATTTTCAGGCCCGTAACTAGGGGGGTTTCGTCGGTTCGAACGAACCCCCCCCCCCTTCCAGGCCCCTGATAGACCAAAAATGTTTTACCCTAGCCAGCCTAAAAGTGTGCATGATTAGCTACATGTCAGGCTTGTAAATCGGACATTAAGGATTTTAAAAAGCAAACCTTAAAATGGGGAAATTTTCCTTCATATGGCCCATCACCATTACACATCTGTACAAAAAATAAGGAAAGTTTAGTCTTTTATTCTACAAGATTTTTGGCAGGTTCAACTTTCAACTCATGGAGTTGCACCTTTTCGAAAATCGAACCACCCCGAGAGGAGGGCTAGTTATGGGCCTGATTTTCACTTTTCATTATGTGTTGTATTTTCCTTTATTAAATTACGCTGGTATAATTTTGGGTTTTGAGTATCATATTCTAGGATTGTTGTCTTTTTGAAAACGTTTTTGACTAGGGGGTATTCGGTACTGCAGATTACATATTGTGTGATGCAAGTTAAATTTCAACAGGACAGAGTATTGATATCTTAAGTAATTTTAGATTGAATTCAAAGCTAAATTTGTATTTCATGACAAAGTATAAATACTCTACAGGTAACTCTGTGTATCCTTTGTACTCCTACATAACCCATAACCCTGTGCATGTAACATGTGTTATGGTTTGAGATTTCTGAAACTCTTTCAGTTCTAGAAAGCCCATAATGTGTTACACGCCATGTCCTACAGTGTCACGTTATATGCAGGCATGGTGCCACCTAAGCAGGACACTGCCTTTATAGTTGATATGATTTAAAATTAATGCAAAATATTACAAATCACGTTTTCACCAAGTCAATCCATCGGCGATGTGATGCAAAAGTAGCACCAGAGAATTAGATTAGACATAATTGGTGTATGTATGCCATTGTTTGTGTTAAGTAACTTCAGTTAAAAGATTTAAGCATAAAACTTATGTTTGTTTAAACACCGAAGCAGTTTGACTTTATAGGTGTATTACCGGTACTTCCCAGTTCATGTAACACCTGTTGCGAGCCTTTTGGGGGGAGTCGCGGGGCATGCTCCCTGGGGCATGGTGGGGGTGGAAGCTTTGAATCTAAAGAAACATTTTTAGAACTTGTGCAAAACCTGTTACAATCCTACCTTAGGTCCTTCAACAGATAGAAACCATCAAATATCCTAGGTTGCTATGCTAATTTAAGAAAGCCTAAAATTTGACTCTGCCCAAAGGGCACACTCAAATTGAAAACTGTTTTTTTCTATTCGGAGTTGAGTAGTTTAAAAGAGAAAACGTCAAGCCTGTTATATGTATAGTATACACCCATGTAGACAGCTCTAGACATGGGAGTCCAGCCTATGGATAGTGGGGCCCCTCCCCCCTGTCTGATGGGTGTGTACCCATCGACCACTCAGGTGTATATAGCCTATGACACATATATGGTATCCAGCCCACATGAACAATACACATTTTGGATACCTACAATAGAATAAAGCCCCCTCTTCTTTTGATAAGGGGTGCTCCCCCATTTGTTCTTCCCAAAAAGTTGGGCCAGGATGAGTTAGGACTCTACTTTCGAATAAAAAGAAATCTTCATATTACTGTTCTCAAGCAAAAGATATTCTCAGTCCGCTCCTCCAAATTATTCGCTAAATGATGGGACTGATGTGAGAAAAGATGAGAAGAAATAGGAAAACATAGGTTACAGATTTTTCAGTTTATATATAATGATCTTTCAGTTGATATGAAATGAATAGCCAAGGTACCCATTGCCCTTGAAAATTGGCTTCTACGATGCGTTGGCTGTGGAGGCCTTGGCTCCGCCCCTGAAAATAGCTATGGGGAATGACAAAATACTAGGTATGTGTAGGCTTGTTGAACAGGGTGGCCAATGACCTGGGGTCCTTCTAGTTTGGGGACAGGAATGAAAGGGTTCTCATCTCGGTGAGTAAATCAATTTTATATTCAGATGACATCCAATGGTTATATAGCATGGCGCTGTGACATATCATTTAATATACGTAATTAGTTAAGGTTGAAATCCCGGTGCGACATTACTTTTGCAGGACTATAACTTAAGACACGGCCAATTCAATGCAACTTGACATGGGTTTCAATTATTAAATGAATATTTATCTCTACCCTAATTCATATCTAGTATAATCTACACTTAATCTTTCACAAGCATATCACTGGCGACTGGGGTCTTTCACCAATAACCGATTCTGTTGTCCCTAATATTTCCCCTGTTAGATTTCATTTTACCAAGTAGTCAATTATTATAGGGATATAAATATATAGAAGATAAATCAACACTATCAAATTACATGTATGATCTGAATAAGTAACAGTCTTCTTCCAAATGATAATTGTTTGAGAATCATTTCTATATTCTGGCCACATTGTTCAACCAAATTATGGAGAGTGACATGGCATAATTGCCTGGGAGACGTTGACTAAGTAGACTCTTCATTTAAAGTCACGAGCATAAAAATCATAATGTACCGTTTTTCTTTTTGCATTATCTGCATACATCCCCAGGCCATGTCCAGCAACGGGGATGCCCGTTAGACACTCCCACAATAACACATGGGAGATAATCAATAATGACTATTGATTCCCAAAGAGTTATTTCTTTGCTATTTAAAAGTAATTGTTGACAGATTATACCATAACTCCATTTCTAATATGCAGTCCAGTGAAGGACGTTATCTAACTGATTCTGTGACCCATAAAACGTGCACAGAAAGATAGAACACACAAATTTTTTTTTTCTCGTTCTTAACATTGCCTGCTCATGTGCATAATTCGGCACTGGGAAATAAAATCCAAATTATGAATTTGAAATTTCAGTTTGACCTGTCACAGTTTTCAGACTTACAAATCTATTCAACGCTTTCACTATTCAACACATTCTCTTTCCTTTTCAAATAAATGCAATTGCTATAAATGAAAATGAAATTAAATTGAACTATTTTTATTTGGCAAAAGATTCACATCTGTGGGGCGCTTTTCACTGATCCGGCAATATTTAAGAATACATAGAAAATAAATGTGCATAGATAACGTCTCTATGAAATAGCCAATTTGATGTTATGGGGAGTTGATAGTTGTGCCTACATAACATTTTCTCAGTTGGTATCTGGGAGATTTGACATAGCTAAGGGAATCAACTTATAAGTAAACATTAAATTAATCTTTTATCATCTGGTACATGCCCTTGGGAAGATTCATGTCTTCATGTTTAACATCACCTTTCTTTGCTATCAGAACTATGGCAAAATTGAGAAGGTTGATTATTTCAGTAGTTATTAGAGCAACTTGTCATGAAAGAAAAAATAAAATAAAATAGAATAGAGGACTATGACAGTTTTAGGTCATGCAAGAAAGACATATTTTCGATTTACTTTACCGAGGTTCCCTTCTGAGAATTTCTTTATCTAAACTGTATACTTTCTACTGTAGAGTTTGAAGATAAGCAGTGTGGAGTGACTAGGCTGTGTTTACTGTCTTCTCTTAGAAGCAAAAAGTTGTCGTGCTGTCTAGGTCTGGCTTCACAGAAAGTTGGCAGTTGGGGTACTCGGGAGGGGTGCATATTGTTGCAATGATATATAACTAAGACATTCTTGAATATGATTTGCGCACATGGAAAGCAACTACTACTTCGCCAAAGTGCCTGTTATTATTCCCGACCATATATCTCTAGTCACCATGATTGTATTTGTATTGTAACTGTTTTAGTTTTTCATGACTATAATCTGAACAATATCTTTGTGGCCAGACTGAAAATTCATGAACATGACTTGCTTTACTACATCGCGAAAGTGCCTATTATTATTCCCGACCCTATCATTAGTCACCATTGGGATTCGTTCTGTTTTAGCTTTTAATTACTAAGGTCTGAAGAATATCTTTGTAATACATTTATGGCCAAACTTAAACTCATGAACATGACTTGCAAAAGTATTTTAAGCCATATAATGTAAGACCTAAAAGAAAACAATGGTGTTCTTAGATAAGGTATTGCATAATTGGTTAAACTAAGATTCACTTCTGCTTTAATCTAAATCTCAAACTCCAAGCATGTATCCCGCTCAACCTCAACGAGATGGAAAATCATATGAGACAGATAATATTTTCAGAAAGGTATCTCCCTAAAATCGTTCTCATATTCAGCGTATAAGAATGCATCTTCTATAGCCACACCAAAGTTACATTCCAAGCGAGGTTCCAGACAGGAACCGATATCGTTTCGTACAACACAGTACCGTTATTGACCCGGGGGGCATTCTATAACAACACTTATCAATGATGTGTTGACATGGCATACAACAGCCTGCATTGGGTGAGTTCTGCCTATTCTCAACATACTTTGTACCATTCTGTGTATATACATGCATGCATGCTGGAATTATCAATTTAAACAAAGTAGACATGTAGAATATTACACAAAGGTTCCCGTTGTTAGATCATACATTTATACACATCTATGTCACGTTTCAGAACATCTACCATTTTTACTTTTGTTAGTGAACATAACTCATTTGCCTTCTAATATTAATAGTTGTACGAGGTCTTATTCTTATCAATATCGGTCGATAAGTTGAAGGTGGCATCATAAATTCTTCTCTGTAGCATGTCATTTTAGAATAATTGCTTCTTTTCTCTCACTGCTTGTCATGGTCAATTTAGTAAAAATCTGATAGCTCTTTTGATCTGAGAGTTAATTTGGACGAGGGGTCATCCATCATGACAATGTATGAATTCTTTGAGTCATGCATATTTATGTCTTCAAGGGAAATGGATGTAGCTACTCCACCACACACTTTCCATGTCATGTCAGTGCCGTTTCTGCATGTTTCCCATGTGTCGGAGTTTCTTTCCAAATGGCATACAAACCACTTCATAAGTTTTGGAATTCTTTTTTTTTTCAAATAATATCCAAATTGTATGTAATTATGTCAAATGGCTCAGCCCAAACAAATTACATGTATATCTAAAGGAGCTATAATTTGGTATGAATGATCCAGTCCATGCACGCATGTAAGCATGCATGTGTTTTTGGCTAAAGAGAAAAGTGGAGGCTCATCAGCTTATAATTATGGTGATATTTGTTATTCTTTCAATGTAGAAATGTAATGTTGACAGAGCCATTTGTTTATGTTGGGAAGAGTTTGTGGGTGATCTTGGGCACGTTTTTGTTGACAAAAGATGTTTTTGTTTACTAAATCCAGTTGGTCTTATGCAAACATTGCAGACTTTCACACTGATGAGTCTCAGCAATTCAAAATCAGACAGGTTTGATTTTTATAGTACAAGACCCTGTGATCTGTGTGACTGCTCTGTTGTTATTTACATTTTGCTTGTTTGATGTTTATAATATCATATTGAGCTCCCACCCAATCACAGAGTCTATGCAGGTGCAGGTTAGTTTGTAAATATGGCACACAAGGAGAGAGATCACCCATGAAATGACCCCTGAAATCTCATGTTTACAATTTTGAACCTCATGTTTACAATATAGGAAGGTCAACACCCTATACCTTAGGCACTATTATAGGGAAATGTTATCCCTATTGATTAAGGTATAGGATGTTGACATTCCTATATTGAAAACATGAGGTTCAAAATTGTAAACATGAGATTTCAGGGGTCATTTCATGGGTGATCTCTCTCCTTGTGTGCCATATTACAAACTAACCTGCACCTGCATAGACTCTGTGATTGGATGGGAGTTCAATATATAAACATCAACAGAGTAAAATATTAATAAAATCAAACCAGCTTGATTTAGTAAACAAAAGCATCTTTTTGACAACACAAGCATGACTGAGATCGCACACAATAACACACCCAGATAAACAAATAGCTCCCTCAATGTTCAATTTCTACCCTGCA